>CM062806.1:671098881-671728240 GCA_031772625.1 Pinus tabuliformis | reverse complement strand
ATTTGAATTCTTGTTTCATAGACTAAGAAAATACGTACAATATTAAGTTATGATTCAAGCCACTTTGATACTTAAAATGAACTAAAATATATGATGGTTGAATTAAGAAATACAAATAGGATTGAAATAAGTTTTAATTCAATTTTAAAATATGTATGGTAAACAACAAATAAGTTTTATTCAATTTTATTTATTTTGAGGTTATCTACAAGAGCTCAGTTGTAATATGACATAATTACAATCTTACTATGATGCAAGTCACTTTGATACTTAAAATGAACTAAAATATATCATGCATCTATTTAATATTGAGCATGGAAAGAATTACAATCATGCTTCATATTGGCTTGTAGAAAGTTTATTTTAGTACAATCAACATGTATGTTATTACAAATCAAATTTAAAAATAAATTATTTGAATTTTGAAGTCATCCATATTGAAAAAAAATAAAATCTACATATGAATTTTTTGTGACCCACCCATATACATTGCATGGTCACCTTTTTTAAGTATTTCAATCACTTTCTTATCTCAAGGTTCAATTAAAAAAACAAAAATAGGATTGAAATAAATTTTATTCAACTTTAAAAAATGTCATGTAAACAAAATGTAAATTTTATTCAATATTGTTTCTTTTGAGATTATATACAAGAGCTTAGTCATAACATGATATAAGTCAATGATATTGAAATTTAATATATAGGTCAAAAAAACAATATATGATAACATTTCTATAATCTTATGTAATGTTATCAAACTTCTTAAATTTTCATAGCTATCCAAGTATTTCAATCAATTCCTTATTATTGAAATTGTTCACATTATAACTCAGTTGTTTGGTTGGCATTGATGTCAACCTAGTAGCATTGGTGTTGGATGTTACATTGATGTCAACCTAGTAGTATGTGATTGTTTACACACATGGTTGATTGGTACATGGTTTATTGGTTGATTGGTTTTATGCTAGTGAGATGGTAATTGACTTGTGCATTGGTTGTAGAACTTAGTGTGTGGATGCCTTGGAAGGATGTGGAGCTTCCACACCTAGTTGACAGTGTTAGAAAATTATATATTACAGAGCAATGGAACACATAAAATATATTGCAAAAATATAAACACAGAAAACACATAAAACAAGAGAGACATAGATATACTTGGTTCACCCAATTTGGGCTACATCCACGAAGAAACAGCCAGTCCTTCCTTTTATATTATCTAACAAACTGAAGAGATACAACCTACAGTAGATCCATTGTAATTCCCTCTTCGCTCTCACACAATCTCCTCTCTCTTTCTCACTCAGAATACAGATCTACATAAACATGATACAATTCCCTCATATATAGCGAGGGGTTTCCTTCTAAGAAAAAACCATAAACTAAATATAACTTCTACCGTCAGATCTCTACCTAATGAATGACCCAAATTGACTATGAAATTACAACATTTTACAAGGAAATTTTACATCTATTTTAACTTCGGGGGAATTGCCCCCAATCCCATGCCAGGGGGGGGCTCCTAAAGATCATTGTCGCCCCCCCATGGACCCCCCTTGTAGCGCAAATATTACGGGCATTGTTGCTACCACATTACGAACTGGGGTCTAATGCGATGATACCTCTGAATAAGGAAGATAATCAGGCTCCACACCCAACAATATCAAAGATTGTAAAGTCATGTTAATGGTACTAGGTGTGTGTATTGATGGGTTTTAGCTTGTACGATCAGTTGCAGGGTCTATTATCATTGATGGTTGCAAATGTTGGAGTAGTTGTGCAAAAGATTGATGGCTTAAGTGTTGGAGCAGTTGATGAATGGCATTCAAGTCAACCTAGTTTCACTTGTAATGATGATGGAGTTGTGAAATTACTTTTTTGGAGTGTCCCAGAGGATACTTAATTAAAAAAAGTTGGTAGTTGCTTTAGGAAGGTTGTCACAATGTCCCAATCACTCTCTTAAAGATCAGCTCCAAGAGGTGTTTGAAACAGTTGTAGAACTTGGATTTTTTAATGTATATGCTACTTTCATGAAGGAAACTAGCATACATACGCTAGTCTTGTGAAGGAAAAGAGCGTATTCCACCTGGAGATGATTTTTCCCACATTCCTCATGCTTGTCATCTATTTTATGGTTTTTTAGTAATGTTTATATTAGGATTTTTATATAAGGCCAGAAAAAGGTTATTGTTCTTATAGAAGATGGTTAAAAGAGAATATTCATTAGTAAATGAAGTTAGTGGCTTGACTGAGTCAAGAAGAAATGAACCAAACCACTTTCAACATATGAATAGAGCTCCACTATAGAATTGGAATTAACTATATTAACCATTTCAAAATATTACAAATAGATGTAAATTATGAGTCTATTGGGTTCATTCACTAGAGAACAAAGTGTGATGGTGGTACGAACTTGGAGAGGGTGACTAAGTGAAGAGTGGTATGTGAAAACTATGCAGGAATTTATGCAGAATATCTTTCCAAAATCACAATGATAGAATATGGCAGCAAAACTTTGTTTCAGCCAAGACCTTATGCAGTATTGAAAGAGTGTGGAATGACATGTTAAAGAGTTTTAATAACCCAATGTTTTGGACTACAAAGTGAGTCCATCATCAGGGGAACGCTTCGTATCTTGAGAAGATACTATTTGAAAGAGTTAATGATTTATATGTGTTTAGGTGAATAATATTTTTTGTAAAGTTTTAGTCGGCTTAAATATTAATATGACAATTTTGTTAATTAATTTTCCCTGTAAACGTGTGTAGTTTATATATTATATATATATATATATATATATATATATATATATATATATATATATATATATATATATATATAGGAATTTTACTTGAATAAAAGTAGTGTGCTTAATTTTAATTATCACGAAAAGTATGTTGTAAATAATTAATGTTGATTGTAAAGGTAATAAGGATTAATTAATAATTTAGGAATTTTTTTTTAGATTATGCTTAAACTAATTAATTATATTTTGATTTAATTTTTAAAAGATTATTATTTTTTTTATATATATGACTATGCTTAAATTATGTTAATTATATTTTGATTTAATTTTTTTTTCATTTTTCTTTTATTTTGTTATTTTTATTTTTTATTTTTTTAAGTTAACTTGTGTAGTTTTATTGAGAGAAGATGTTGTAAGTTCATTATATATTTAGAATTTATAAGGTGTAATGGGAGTAAATTTTTAATTGTGTTAATTAGTTTATTGTAATTTAATGTTTATAAGGAGCGATAATATTTAAGAAGTGTTTTAGTTTAAATGATCAATTTATTTTTATATATCAATATTTAGTATACACTCTAATGAATTATTTTTTTATGAGGCATGTTGATGTTTAGGTGATTAAAAGGATTCTTAGTGTAAAAATTAGAAACCATAGAAAAAGTTTATTATTATTAATTGTTATTAATCAATAATGTAACCTATGAATATTTGCATTAGAGAGGAATTTTTTTTTTTTAATAGAAAAGGAGGAACTTATTAAAATTCGAAAGAGGTTAATATTAGAACGGGTTAGTTGGATTGGTTTGTTAATAAAGGCTTCCAGGTATTGCTTATTTTTAGGCCATCATCTCGGTTCATGTTATTTTTTCTTTTCTCAATTTCTATAGCTTCCTTAATTTTCCTTTTTAAATGATGGTCTTCTTTTATTATGAGTTTGGCTTCTTCAATACAGATGTGGTGAGAGGAAGAACAAGCATGTTCTGCTAAGGCGGATTTAGAGGCTCTATCTCTGTAAATGTCGGCAGTATGCTCTTTGAGTCTGATGTTGAGGGATCTGCCAATTTCTCCTATGTATTCTTTTCCGCAGGAGCAGGGGACAATGTATACACCTTTTTGTAAGTTAGGGTTTATGGGGTCTTTGACAGAGTCAGTTAGTTGCCTTATTGTGTTGTGGGGAGTGAAGGCTACAGTGATATCATGTTTTTTTAAGATTTTTGCAATCTTGTCAATAGAATTTCCTTTTATGTAAGGGAGGGAGATTTTAGGAGTCCCTTACATAAAAGGCAAGTCCACTGACAAGATTGCAAATAGGTTTATGTGATCACAAGATCAGGGTGATCTTCTTTTTGGTGAATGTGTTAAGTGAATATTCTTTAATTTTATTAGTGACTTTATTAAGGATTTTGTTGCTTGGGACTTTTTCAATGATTTTGTAGCATCCACTTTGGTTAAGATGTTCTTCCATTTTTTTTATCATATTCTAACCTGTTCATGATTACCGTTGCATTGCCCTTGTCAACTTTTAAAATGACTATGTCTTTGTTAGATTTGGGAGTATTTAAGGCCCTTTTTTCTTCTTTGGTAATATTGGGTGAGGAGATGTTTCTTTGGTAAGAAGGATTGTAGATCATTTCCTTCACACTTGTTTATCATGTTTTCAACAAATTATTTTTTATGTATGTTGCATGTATTCTTTATTGGTTTGTTGCAGTGATTGAGTGAGTTGTGCAGATTAGTTTTCAATGGTTTTGTTATATGATATTGAGCCTATATGTCTAGAGGTTGTTTTGTTGTTCTAGTTGAGAGATTCATATTGACTCCAGTTTGAAATATTGTGAAATGAGGGTCAAATAGAAGAGTCGAGTGGGTGCTCTAGAAAATTCAGTAAAGAGGACAAATTTGTTCATAGGTCTAATGGGTTTTGGGCATGGCTTGTTGATTAGATGGGTGTATATATAGTCATAGATGAGGATGATAGTTCCCTCTGATAATAGCCAATTGTTGAATTGCTTGATGATTAATATAATTATTTAAGCAGAACAACAACAACAAGGGTGGTTTTTTACTGGGAGGGGGTTTTCCACCAGAACAAATTGGGCACATTTCAACAAATTACAAGAAAAAAAGGATAAATCATTTCAAGAAAAAAAAACTGCCAAAGAAGGAATTTCATCAAATATTGGTCCTGTCAGTTTATAGGTATAAAAAATGATTTTATGGGTATTGTTTCTTCTGTAATGATTTTGGTCATAAAAGTGTTGTTTGTAGGACCTATGGAGCAAGGAGCAGAAATCAGATCAACAAAATATTTGAACCTTTTCCTACATTTCTTGAGCACATTAGATGTTATGTTTATGATAAATGTGGGCCATAAGGCCAAAGACTACAAGTTTCCCATGTGTTTCAGGAAATCAAATCAAAGGAATAAAGTCATGCAAATCTAACCAACCAAGAAACCAAATAAGAATATGCATGCCAAAGATCAACCTCACAAAATTTGGAGAAGCAAGGAGTAGAAAAGCACTCCCACTAAAAAATGTGGTTGGCATGTTCTCAGGGGGAGAATATGGCTTCATTTTGGATTGCATGCAAATCATTAAAAGTGTTTCCATATTGAAAGTTTGAATGAGAATTAAGTTGCATGATTTTATAGCACTGGAAATTTTTTATTGCAAGAGATTATTTATAGATGGCACATGTGCAAGGGGAACATCTCACATGCTGTCATTTTCTAGTGATTTATTGATGGTATCTTGATCCATGAGATTGTTTGGAGGAGGTTTCTATGTTTCTCATGATGATATATTTATCTAACATTGGCCATTGCAAGAGCTATTAGAGGTTGAGGGGAACTTCCTTGAGTTTATATGCCTTATATGAGTTGCATGCAGTTGATTATTTTCAGATTGATGGTTATTTTGAGCATTCATGCATTAGTTCAAATGATTAGAAGCCACAATACATTTTCAGATGAGATAATTTTGATTCAGCTATGTTGGTGGTGCTTATGCTCCATATGTATGCCTAAGCCTTTTATATAGTTTCTGGTTTTTGTTACATATGATGTGGTGTTATTACTATCATATATTGATTCATTGGTCACCATGTTGCATGATCCCTCACCTATGTTCATTACCTCTATTGAGGAGATTGGTGGATATTTGGCCTATGCTACATTTAGTAGATCTCCTTATGGTTCATTATTGCTCCAAGTTGAAGATTATTTTCTGATACTTAATGGTTGGCATGATACATACATGATTTGGTGGTTTCGAGCTAGTACTAGTGGAGTTTTTGCTAATCAAATTTATTGTTTCATGGATCCATGGTTCATTGCCATAATAGTTTGAGGCATATCTTATGATGTGAGATGTGTTGATTTGATTCCTTCTACTTTGAGTGGATGATTGTTGTGACAAATGACGCACATATTTTTGACATGCTTATTGCCGCCATAGTATAGATCTATTCGTTTGATGCATTATGGATGATGTGAGATGATGGCCATATGTTGTTGTTGAATTTCATGAGCTATATTTATGTTGTTGTTGCATATTGGAATTTTACGATGCTCAGTTGATGTCAAGGTTATACATTATTACTGCTCATTATTTCATATATCATGATGATTGGTTATCGTTTCCATCACTTCATATGCTCGTAGATGATTGTAACTTGTTATAGATGGATCTATCTTATGCACATGGATGGTTGTATGCATGATGAGAGTTATGTATTGTTGATAATATCATCTTGTCAATTGGCCTAAATGTTTGTAGAGTTGGTTAAGGAGCTTATTTGAGTATGTCTTGGTGAGAGGCATGAATTTTGGTCATTATGTAACAACCACATGCTTCATATTGTACTTCATGAGCTTCAATCATGTATCTTGTTTATGAAGCCATGTAATCAAGAGTTCATTGAGTTTATGTTGTCATGAGTTGGTGATAGGAAGGTTATGAGTCATGTCAAGTTGGTGTTGTCATTAGTTGTTTCAGCCATATTTGGAATAGTGTACATCATGTAATAGTCATTTTATAGCCTTGTATCTCATTATAAAACCATGTACTAGATTGTATTTCATATCTTTGTTCATGGTCATGTTGGAGAAAGAGTTCTGGTGTCTAGTATCTCTTGTTGAGGGATGAACCAATTATTTATGTGGGTTGATAGGTGTTATTTAAATCATGTATTGTATAAAATTCATATTGTATAGTCAATCCCTTGGTCATTGAGGTGTAGCCTTCAACTCGAAGGCATTGGTTACAGGATGATGATGCTCAGGGGGGGCATATCCAATATTCTTTTGTTGATCAGACATGGTTTGTTGTTGTTGCCGCTATACTATGTAGTTGTTGGTTTGGACGAGAGTGAGATTGATGTAGTTAGTGTTGTTGAGCTAAGTTATGTTGCTGGTATTACTACTTATGATGTGTTTATGCTCATATTACATTGATGTTGTTGATGATGTATTATTTGTTGCTGATAGAGAGAGTGTTGTTTGGAGACTTCCAGAGTTAGTCGTATTGTAGAGATTTCTGGAATAAACACAAATTTCATTAAAATTGGAAACTTTTTAATACAATAAAATCACTAGAATTGAAGTTTTTGGTTATTTTGAAATTCTAGATCCATTATTTATTTCCAAATGTAATGAAATATGTGTTAATAACATTGTGTCATATGTGTGATATATCCAACATTTTCGATGGTGACTCCATGTGATACCTGATGATGGATGGATTCACCATCCGAAACGTTGGACAGATCACTCATATGACACAGTGTTATTCCAAAAATTTCTATAAAAAGATAAAGTGTTTCTACTCATGGTATTTGTTGTTGTTTCTCATGTTGTTGTTGAGTTGAGTGTTGTCGTTGTTGGTTGAGAGTGGTGTTCATGGAGAGTTTGTTTCTACTGTTGGTTAAGAGTGGTTTTCATGGAGAGTTTGTTGTTTTTGCTTCAGGATGTTGGAAATAATATTGAGAGGGCGGCGGGGTGAATCAATAATTTTTTTCATTTCCATAATCGGATTTATATACGTGACTTCAATGAAGGAAACTGGCATGTGCACGTAACTGTTCTTAAGGCAACTAGCGTATATCCAGTGAACTTATGATTCAGTTAATTCATCATATGTTGATCTTTATTCAGTGCATCAGTACTTCATTAAACATTAAACAGTAACCATGTGCAATAATAACAAAATAAACCATCACACATAAGCAACACACATGAACACCAAGATTTAAGGTGGAAACCTAATGTGGGTGAAAACCACCTCCTGTTGTCATCTCTGTCTTCTTTTAATAATAAGAAAATCTTACTACAATCTTGTACGGGTGCAGACTCATACCAGTACACAAGCACCCACCTGCAGAAGGCTACAACCTTCTCTCGTTTTCCACCTGCTACTGGAAGGGAGCTACAACGCCCTAGCTCTTGTACTAGCTGATCCATTTACTAGTATCTAGGTGCTGACCTACAAAAGGCTCCAACCTTCACTCATTTTCCAGCTGCTATTGGAAGGGAGCTCCAACCCCCTGGCTCTTGTACTAGCCGATATGTTTACTAGTACATAGGTGCCAACCTATAGAAGGCTCCAACATTCACTTGTTTTACAGGGACCATGTTTCATGAATTTTCAGACTGGATACTCCTAGATCACAACACCACAATCTGAAGGCCACGTTTAATCAAATTTTCATACTGGACCCATCAACAACATTGAAGCTCAAAATTAATCACCACTTCAATACAGTCATCAAATACATCTACATCAACCAACATTCAGTTAATCTGAACAATCAGATCACTGACACCATAACACTGTGCTGAACCCAGAAACCTGCATCATCATTCAAAACCAGTTGTAACCTCAAAAACCATGCATCAGAATGTATACGCTACTTGGATAAACCAACACTACGTGTATATGCTACTTCTGTTAATCACACCTGCATATACCTTCAAAACTACTGCAAACATAAACTTTTGAATCAAGTCTGTACCAACCAGCAATATATTGAATATCTACTGTCAACTTACAGAGCTTTACATAGGCAGTGAAAAAGATCACTTCTTCTCACTTATACAATCAATCAATCAAATACCAACCTCCTTATGCATTCAGTTTTACATTTGATCAATCAAATACCCAATCAATCTCTGATATAACTGAAACCCAATCATCAATCTCTGATATAATTGAAACAATCAATCACTGAAACCTTTGAACCTCTGACACAACTGAATCAAACAATCACTAAACCTCTGACACAACTAAATCAACCATTCATTCAAACTTAATCAAATTCAACCAATCAACTGGAATAGACAGATCACTGTAACCAATACACATATTTGAACCCAGAACACTGCATCAACAACCAGAACTAACTGTAACCTCAAAAGGCATGTGTCAGAATGTATATGCTTCTTTAATGAAGCAAGCATGCATGTATATGCTACTTCCTTTTTCCCAACCTACATATACCTCTAAATATACTAAATCATAAAACCTCTGAACCACAAACTATACCAATCAGTGACATTCTGAAGATCTATTGTCATATTACAGAGTTCTAAATAGATAGAAACGAGGCTCACCCTTCTTTCTTAATCAATTAATCAATGAGACATAAAATCTTTATGCATTTAGTTTTACTTTTCAAATCTAAGAAGGCTTCATTGATAAACAACAGTAAAACAACAGCAAAATAGTAGTATTGTTCTGATAGGACAGTCATCCTTGAACATCAAGATTTTCTTTTTCATATGCTACTTGGAAGATTTGAACCGGCGTGTATACACACCTTCACTAAAGCAAAATAGCTTACAGATCTGCAAATACTTACTTCATAACTTCGTTGCACCTCCAGATTTCACACATACCCAGATTAGAACATTTACAGTGTAAATCATGTGTTAGCATTCATATTTAGACTATCCATGATCAAACCATATAATAATAATTCATTTTAGGTCTCATGATCCTAATCCATCATTAGATCTCATCCCCCGTCAACCGCTAAGGTTCATCCTTAGCTCAGATCAAGCAAAGCACCATATTTTCTTTTGATCTAACTCTTCCTAAGATATTCATTACTTACACCCTTGGTCTCCTCCTTATATAGTTTTAGGCCTTTCTCAATACCTTGGACCAAATACCTTAGACCAATACCTTGGACCAAATATCTTGGGCCAAATACCTCGGACCAATACCTTGGACCAAAACCTTGATTTTCTATCCCATACGTGCTTTTCCTTCTGTGAAAGTGTGTGTATACATATATGCTCTTTTTGTTCTATGGACGAGCGTGTATACACTGTTTTGACTAAGTGGACCTGCGTATACTTCTTAAAATGATTTAAAACAACCTTTTTCTTTACCTTCTTTATTTTGATCAATAGACCTTAGTTCCATCTTCCTGTTCTTCTGTACCAATGCCCTGTTACCTCTAAATAGACCTGTTACACTGTGATTTTCCATATTACTTCTGAAATGATTCCTTTGAGCTGCCCTGCATTTGTAAACACAACTGGCATGCATTTTGTCCCATCTAATATCTCTCATGTAGATTCATCTAGTTACATAGATTCATCTCGTTACCATATACAAGTGAGTTGTTCTGCTACAAGTGGGTTTCCATCAAGTACAACACATACATCATAATGCCAAAAATCACCCCCTTTGGACTTGATGTCAACCATGTTGGTGTTGATTACTGCAAGCTATAGAAATTGTTAGAGATAATAACCAACACCAAAATACTCTCCCCCTTTGACATCAGGGGCAAAGGGTAGACCAAGATATTCTCCCCCTTTGATGTCAAGGGAAAAAGGGTGACCAAAGTGTAGGATTTCATATCTGAACAGCTGAATATAAACATTGATCATGCTCCCCCTAGGCACTTGCTAAATTTGTTGATTAAACTCCCCCTTTGTACATGCTATGATGTACTAAAATGTCCATGCTCCCCCTGAGCACATGCAGAGTCTGCAAAAATATTTTTCAAAAGAATAACATGACTCTATGACTCACCTATGTGAGTTTTACCTTCCTATCACCAATGACTCATACATACATCAATCTCCCAACCAAGTGCGGATATACCAAAATTGACTCATCGACCCAACCAAGTGGGGATATACCAAATGTTTATACATGACTGAAATATAGAAATTATTACATCATCCTTCCCATGCATAGTGGGGGTACAAATTACATCATATGACCAAAAAGGACTCATTAAAAGACTATGATAGACAGAGACATATTATTACATCATGGGCCTTTACATGACCTTTACATCAAATGATATACATGACATTTTTAACAAAGACCAAAGACCTAAACAAGACCATGATAGTCATCAACAACTATCATACACCATATATGATCTGCACCATAAGCATTTGTCAGTAGCATCCAGACCAACAACTTGTATATGTCCATCATCAATTCTCAAGATATGACAATGTAAATATCATCAACCTGTGACAAAGTATGTCATATATAGATATCAACTCATCCTCTTGATCTCATCAAGATCAACTTGCTTCATTTCCTTAGTAGGAAGAGCCTTATCATAACCTTCCATGAATCAACTAAGCATATGTCATATCTCCAAGCGTAACAGAAAATCATTCACATCATATCATATGTATGTGAAAACACCATAGTCATCAACTATGATCATAACATCATCATCAAGAACTGAATGACCTTTCCACAAGAGCCCTCAATATATCAACCATGTATCATCACTAGGGAACATCCCACATTTGATAAGCATCAACCATGATAATCAACATGTGTGAGTATCAAACTTAACATCATAAAATAAGAAGTCATCCTCATTATGTGACTAAGTAAGCCATGTCTCTAAATATCCATGTCTTCAAATAGCTATGTCTTCATGAGACCTGCATTAACACCATTCTCTTGGCCAACCAATGATATTTATCAATATGCAACTTAAGTAATAATCCATGTATTCAACATCATGTGTATCCATCAACTATATATCTATCAAACCATGAGCTCATAGTAATATGTCAAGCTTTCTTGATACCATCAACAACAACAATCCTCAACCATGTGAGAGCCAAGAACTATAGCAATCCTATATCATACCTACACCATATGAACTTTATGCATCTTTGAATGCATGATGACAGTAACATAAAAGAAACGAGTGGCTCATCATCAAATAATGAAGTTGTGTACTCAAGCTTTTTACTTCTCTTTGTCCTTCTGAAGATCACCATGTAAGCAACATATATGTATTGTATGCATCATCAAAAAGTCATCCACAATCATCCATAAATCTGATCTGAATAACAGCTATGTAACCCCAAGAAATACAAGTATCATCATCATAGGCAACTTATAAACGCAACATAGCATGATGTATCAAAACACTCTAGCCATATAGGCAAAAAAATCATTAGGTACCAATGAAATAATGCCAACAATGCATTATTAGTTGTATAACATATTCTCCCCCTGAACCTGTGCCACCTATTCACTGTTAGGTCTGATCATTGCATATATCAGTAAGAAATATCAAGGCATCATCATGAATTAGATATACATCAAGTCATCAACGACTTATGAGGATAAAAAGCACTTCTAAATAACATCCACATACAGTGGTCATCAATCATCAAGACATAAAAGATAATTTATAATTTTCTAAACCATATCAAATCATTTTCTGAGTCTGTCCCACTGTTTCTTCATCAAACCAACATATACGCGACTGTGCAACTTCTAACTTGCGTATATATGTGACTTGTCTTAACGATAACTGCATATGAGAATTAGGACACTGAAATTTCATACTTTTAGTTCCTTCTAAGTCTGTTTTGTCTGTATACTGAGCTATGCCACATCTTTCGGTCTGTAATTCCTTATTCTTCCATGCCTTGGAGAGTGATGATGTTTGTTCCTTTTGGTATGTTGGCTAAAATTTTCTCCTACATTCCTTTGCTATATGCCCAAATTTGTTACAAGCATAACATCTTATATGTTTCATATTACCTCTATAGTAGTCAATGGCTTTGTGACCAAACATATTGCAAGAAAAACAATATCCCTTGAAGTACTTGGAAGCTGATGATGTTTTTGTGTGATGGTTATTAACTTCAACCATTCTTCTTCTGCATCTTGTTGCAATATGTCCAAAATTATGACATATAAAACATTCAACATTATTCATCAAAGGAAAGAACCGATTATCAGTTCCATAGTTAGGAGTAAATTATTTTCTTTGAAGACTTTCTTTCCTTGGTTGTTGATGGGGTTGGCCTCTTATCTCCTTGTTGAGGATTTCAGATTTTGCACTAGAAGTCTTTGCTTCAGTTTGTGAGCTAGATTATCCTTTAATAGTTTCATGAAAACCAAGACCATATTTGATGGTAGGAGACCTTTGAATACTAAGAATATCATCCAAAATCTTAGTACTATCTTGAAATCGTAAAAGTTTATCCTTGTCTTCTAATTTACCTTTTAGGATATTTACCTCAACTTGATATTTCTCTTCCTTTCAAGATACTACTTCTTCATGATTTCTTCAGCTTTTCTTCCTTCTTCCACTTGTTTCCTTAATTCGAGAACTTTGTCTCCTTGTTCTTCAAATGCTTGGAGTAGTTATTCATTCTTCTTATTTGAATTTTTGAGATATTCCTTTAGAGAAATGACCATAGCTTCAAGACCTTCACAATAGCTGGTTCTTTCTATAAGTTCCTTGGTTGTTGTGTCCTTTTCATTAACTTCATTTCTCAATGATGTCACTTCATCCTGTAACCTTTGAATTTGATCTTCCTTTCCTTTGTACTGCTTCTTTATTTTGTTTCCTTCCTCCAATTGGGCTTTTAACCTGGTAACTTCTTCTTTGTAGGCACAATCCCTTTTATCAATTAGATCTTTTTGATCTCTAATTTTGACTGTGAGCTTTTTAAATTCTGCCTCTATTTGATATCTTTCTCTTTCACCCATAAGAGTAAATTCAGTTGTTTCGTTGTCACTTTCATTATCTTCAAATTAACAGAGAAATGTATCACCAAAGGACAACAAATTCATACTTGATAGTTCTTTTGCTTGTTCATCTTCATTCTGAGGTGATTATGAATCTAAAGAGTTTCTTCCACATAATCCCTAACCGTCTCTCCCACTATCAGAGTTCCTTTGAGATGCCTTCTTCTTTTGAGGTGCTTTCTTCTTTGGCTTCTTTCCCATTCTTTTTACGAATCTATTTCAAGTGATCAAGCTTCTACCAAAGGAACCCGCTCTGATACCAATTGTTGGAAATAATATTGAGAGGGGGAGTGAATCAGTATTTACAATTCTATAATCTTTTTCATTTCCATAATCAGATTTATATACGCTACTTCAGTGAAGGGAACTCGCGTGTACACGCAACTGTTCTTAAGGCAACCAGTGTATGTCCAGTGAACTTATGATCCAGTCAATTCATCATATGTTGATCTTTATTTAGTGCATCAGTACTTTATTAAACATTAAACAGTAACCATGTGCAGTAATAACAGAATAAACCATCACACATAAGCAACACACATGAACCCCAAGATTTAAGGTGGAAACCCAATGTGGCTAAAAACCACCTGCTGCTGTCGTCTTTGTTTTCTTTTAATAATAAGAAAATATGATTACAATCTTGTACTGGTGCAGACTCATACCAGTATGCAGGTACCCACCTGCAGAAGGCTACAACCTTCTCTCATTTTCTAACTGCTACTGGAAGGGAGCTACAACCCCCTAGCTCTTGTACTAGCTGATCCATTTACTAGTACGTAGGCACCAACCTAAAAAAGGCTCCAACCTTCACTCATTTTCCAACTACTACAGGAAGGGAGGTCCAATGCCCTGGCTCTTTTACTAGCTAATATGTTTACCAGTACATAGGTGCCAGCCTATAAAAGGCTCCAACCTTCACTCGTTTTCCAGGGACCATGTTTCATGAATTTTCAAACTCGATACTCTTGGATCACAACACCACAATCTGAAGGCCATGTTTCATCAAATTTTCATACTGGAACCATCAACAACATTGAAGCTCAAAATTAATCACCACTATAATACGGTCATGAAATACATATACATCAACCAACATTCAGTTAATCTGAACAATTAGATCACTGACACCAGAACACTGTTCTGAACCCAGAAACCTGCATCATCATTCAGAATCAGCTGTAACCTCAAAAACCATGCATCAGAGTGTATATTCCTCCTTATGCATTTAGTTTTACATTTGATCAATCAAATACCCAATCAATCTTTGATATAACTGAAACCCAATCATCAATATCTAGTATAACTGAAACAATCAATGACTGAAGCCTTTGAACCTCTGACACAACTGAATCAAACAATCATTGAATATCTGACACAAATAAATCAACCATTCATTCAAACTTAATCAAATTCAACCAATCAACTAGAATAGACAGATCACTATAACTAGTACACAGATCTAAACCCAGAACACTGCATCAACAACCAGAACTAATTGTAACCTCAAAAGGCATGTGTCAGAATGTATACGCTTCTTTAATGAAGAAAAAATGCATGTATACGCTACTTCCTTTTGCCCAACCTTCATATACCTCTAAAGATACTGAATCATAAAACCTTTGAACCACAAACTATACCAATCAGTGACATTCTGAAGATCTATTGTCATATTACAGAATTCTAAATAGATAGCAACAACAGCAAAACAACAGTATTGATCTGATAGATCAGTCATCCCTAAACATCAAGCTTTTCTTTTGCATATGCTACTTGGAAGAGTCGAACCAGCGTGTATACACACCTTCACCAAAGCGAACCAGCATACAGATCTGCAAATACTTACTTCATAACTTCGTTGCACCTCCGGACTTTAGACATACCCAGATCAAAACATTTACAGTGTAAATCATGCATTAGCATTCAAATCTAGACTATCCATGGTCAAACCATATAATCATAATTCATTTTAGGTCTCATGATCTGGATCCATCATTAGATGTCATTCCCCATCAACCACTAAGGTTCATCCTTAGTTTAGATCAATCAAAGCACCATAAACCCATAACACGCATATTTTCTTTTGATCTCACTCTTCATAAGATATTCATTACTTACACCCTTGGCCTAATGATATTCTCCTCCTTATATAGTTTTAGGCCTTTCTCAATACCTTGGATAAAAAACACTTAGGACCAAATACCTCGGACCAAATACCTCGAACCAATACCTTGAACCAAAACCTTGATTTTCCATCCCATACGTGCTTTTCCTTATGTGAAAGTGCATGTATACGTATACGCTCTTTTTTTTCTGTGGACGAGCGTGTACACATTGTTTTGACTAAGTGGACTTGTGTATACTTCTTAAACTACTTTACATCAACCTTTTTCTTTACCTTCGTTATTCTGATCAGTAGACCTTAGTCCCATCTTCCTGTTCTTCTGTACCAATGCCCTGTTACCTTTGAATAGACCTGTTACATTGTAATTTTCCATATTACTTCTGAAATGATTCCTTTGAGATTCCCTACATTTTGTCATATCTGTAAACACAACTACCATGCATTTTGTCACATCTGATATCTCTCCTATAGATTCATCTAGTTACATAGATTCAACTCATTACCATATACAAGTGAGTTGTTCTGCTACAAGTGGGTTGCCATCAAGTACAACACATATATCATAATGCCAACACAGGAGAGAGAGAGAGAGTTATTACTACTAATGTTTGATGTCATGCTGCCATGAGGAGTGTTGTTGTTTGATGATACATTATGATTTGACCTTGTTGATGCATATGATGTGTTGGTATTTTGTTAGTTATGGTATGTTGTTGTCCACACTATGTTGATGGTTATAGTTGTTGTTGCTTGTTGAGACACAACTAGTGTCCAAGGGGAGTAGTGTCCTTTTAGCTATGCTTACTTGGATGAGCTCAGTGATTTTCCTTTGATGTCAAGGGGGAGTGATTGAGGAGTTTTTCATAGGCCAGCTGGTTGGTTTAGCTTGGGTTGCCATCAATTCCAAAGGGGGATATTGTTGGCATTATGGCTCAGTTGTTTAGTTGGCATTGATGTCAACCTAGTAACATTGGTATTGAAGATTGCATTTATGTTGGTTTTCATTGATTTCAACCCGGTAGTATGTGATTTTTTATGCACGTGGTTGACTGCTACATGGTTTATTGGTTGATTAGTTTTATGCTAGTGAGATGGTACTTGAATTGTGCATTGGTTGCATACCTTAGTGTGTTGATGCCTTGGTAGGATGTGGAGCTGCTACACCTATTTGATAGTATTGGAAATTGTTAATTCATGTTTATGGTACTAGGTGTGTGTACGGATTGGTTTTACACACACCTAGGTGTGTGTGTGTGTGTGTGTGTGTCATGTTTATGGTACTAGGTGTGTGTGTGTGTCATGTTTATGGTACTAGGTGTGTGTATGATTAGTTTGGGGGTCTATTATCATTTATGATTGCAAATGTTGGAGTAGTTGTGGAGAATCTTGATGGATTGAGTGTTGGAGTAGCTGATGGGTGGCACTCAAGTTGACCTAGTTTTATTTGTGATGATGATGGAGTTGTGACAATAATTTTTTGGAGTGTTGGAGTGGATACAATGGGTCAAGTTAATTTAGGAAGGTTGTCACAATGTCCCAATCACTCTTATGAAGATCCGTTCCAAGAGGTGTTTGAAACAGGTGCAGAACTTGGATTTTTGAATCTATACACAACTTTAATGAAGGAAACTAGGTGTACATATGATATTCCTATGAAGAAAAAGAGTGTATTCCACTTGAAGATGATTTCCTCACATTCCTCATGCTTGTTAGCTAATTTGTGGTTTTTCTGGCAATGTTTTTATTGGGGATTTTTATATGAGGCCGAAAAATGGTTATTGTGCTTATAGAAGATGGTTAAAAGAGAATATTCATTAGTAAATTAATTTATTGGCTTGTTTGAGTCAAGAAGAAATTAACCAAACCACTTTCATCATATGAACAAATCTCCACTACAGCATTGGAATTAATTGTCTTAACCATTTCAAAATATTACAAATAGATGGAGATTATAAGTCTATTGGTTTGGTTCACTTGAGAAGAAAGTGTGATGGTTGTGTGAACTTGGAGAGGGTGAGTGAGTGAAGAGTGGTGTGTACAAATGTGTAGAAATTTATGCAGAATATCTTTAGTAGATCATAGTGATAGAGGATGGCAGAGATACTTTGTTTCATCCAAGATCTTATACAGTAGTGTGGTAAAGGATTATGAAGGATTTCAGATCATTTCCTTCATACTTTCTCATCATTTTTTAGCAGATTATTTTTATGTATGTTGCATGTATTTTTTATTGGATTGTTATAGTGATTGAGTGAGCTATGTAGATTGGTTTTCAGTGGATTTGTTATATTGTATTGAGCCTTTATTTCTAGAGGTTGTTGTGTTGTTCTAGTTGAGCGATTCAGATTGAATCCAATCTAAAATATTGTGAAATGAGTGTCAGATAGAAGAGTGGAGTGTGTGCTCCGAAAAATTCAGTAAAGAGGATAAATTGCTTCATAGATCCAATGGGTGTTGGGAAAGACTTGTTGATTAGATGGGTGTTTGTAGAGTCGTAGATGAGGATCATAGTTCTCTCTGATAGTATCTAATTATATATTGTATGTAATTCAATTGCTTGATGATTAATATAATTATTTGAGTAGCGCAACAAAAACAAGGGTGGATTTTTACCTAGAGAAGGTTTTCCACCAAAAAATTCTTATATCTTCTTATGCATGATTATTTTGTTATTTCTCATGATTCTCGTGTGTTTTGATATATGATTTAATATACTAATGGGTTAGTGAAGATTGTGTTGCAGTAATTGAAAATGATTTTAAAAAGTAAATATACATTATCACTAATGATTCAACCCCCCCTCCCCTCTCTCCCCCCCCCCCCCCCCCCCCCCCAAGCAGTGAATACATTCCCAATGATAAGTTTTATTCAATTTTTTAAAACTTAAATATGATTGAAATAAGTTTTATGAATTTTAAAATATGTGGAGATGTAAAAATTACAAATATAAATTTTATTTCATTTTATTTCATTTGAGGTTATTTAAAAAATCTTAGTCATAATGCACATTGTCAATAAGTTTCTTGTGCTTACACTGAAATCAATGCATAATGTTAATCTAATTACCTTGAAATTAATGTACACCATACATTTAGTTACCTCAAATCATTAATCAACATCTTCATTGAAATCAATGCATCTAATGCAAGCAATCAAACAGGATACGAAATAAACATCTACACTTAAATTAATGCATCTAATGCAAACAATAAAATAGGATTAGAAATCAACATCTAGACTAAAATCAATGTATATAATGCAAACAATCAAATAGGATTAGAAATAAACATATACGCTAAAATCAATGCATCTAGTGCTAGCAATCAAATAGGATGAGAAATCAACATCTACAATGAAATCAATGCATCTAATGCAAACAATAAAATAGGATTAGAAATCAACATCTACACTGAAATAAATGCATCTAATGCAAGCAATCAAATAGGATTAGAAATCAATATCTATGCTAAAATCAATGCATCTATTGCTAGCAATCAAATAAGATTTGGAATCAACATGTACACTAAAATAAATGCATTGAAATCAATTCATCTAATGCAAGCTCAATCAAACAGGCTTATAAATTAACATCTTTAATTAAATCAAATGCATCTAATGCAATAAATGAAATCGAATTAGAAATCAACGTCTACATAGAAATCAATGCATCTAATGCAAGAAATCAAATAGGATTAGAAATTAGAATTTGTACACTGAAATCAATGCATCTAGTGCAAGCAATTTTCTTCTCTCTCTTCCCCCTCCATCTATATTGATTTCTCCTTCCATATATTCTTCTTTATCTCTCTACCTCACCCACCCCCCCCACAAACACACATGCTCTCTCTCTTCATATCTATTTATCTCTCCCTCCCTCCCTATATATCTCTCTTCCTCCCTCTGTCTCTCTTTTTTCATCTCTCTATATCACTCTAAGAACATACACATTGTTTCTCTATATCTATATATATCTCTATCCCTCTCCCTCTCTCTTCCCCTTCTCTCCCTTGGTGTCCCCTTCTATCTCTCTTCCCTCCTACTCTTGTCTCTCCCTCTCTCTCTCTCTCCACCTTTCTCTATTTGTGCGTATTTATTCTTACCTCCCCTTGTCTCTTCCTTCATCTCTCTCTCTTTCTCTCCCCCTCATTTCTCTCTCTCTCTCTCTCTCTCTCTCTCTTCATCCTCCAACTTTGTTGACTATCTCCCTCCCTCTCTAATTCTCTCCCCCCTTCTCCTCATATCTCCTTCTTTGTCTTTCCATCTCACCCCAAAACATACACACTCTCTCTTCGTCTCTCCCTTTTCACTCTCTCTCTCTCCACTTTTCTCTCTCTATATGTCTTGAACTTCTTCCCTCCCTATCGTTTCCTCCAACTTCATCTCTCTAGCTCCCTCTGTTTCTCCTCCACTCTCTCCTCCTCTCCCTCTCTCCATCTTTGTGTCCCCCCCTCTCTCTTTTACCCTTATCTTTCTCTCTCTCCCCCCCCTTCTCTCTTTCTTCACTCCTCCTCTTCTCTCCCTCACTTTATCTCCATCTCTCCCTTGTCACTCCCTCTATGCCTCCACCTCTATCACTCTAGGTCTTTGTTCTTCCCTCCCATATATATTTGGAGCTAATATACATCTTAATATATTAATTACGATGTAGATATTGTCTATATTGGAATTGAGCTTGTGGAATTTTGATTTTAAAATAAATGGGTTGACGAGATTTTATTTCAAGAGAATATTCTTCGTCTAGTACATCATCCAACACATCTTATGAAAAGCATTCGAACAGGTTTTCATTTTCAAATGAAAAATAACATATTTAATTTAAATATCATTTATATCACCACTAATCATATTGGAATAAAATGGTTTGATTTGGTTAATAGTGAGTCACAATAACCATAGAGGCAATCCATATCACTTATTTACTACATATTTAAAAAAGACACCACAAACAAATAATTGAAAAAAATTGCAAAATTTAGCACTTGGCTTTAACCAACTGACACCGCTCATTTGAATGCATTGACACTCTTACCTCACTCATGATTATATATTTATATTTATGTATCTCATAAAGAGTTGATTATTGACATTGAAATTTTAAATAAATTTATGTTAGTATTAAATTTTAAATTAAATATTAAGAACATGTGTGTTTTTTATTTAAATTCAATAGATGATGTAAGTATATTTCTAAACATTTTAAGGATTAAATTATTTAATAAAAAAAAAAATCAAACATTTTTAAATACTTTGACAATTTAAAAAAAAAATTAAAAAAAAAAAAAAAAAAAAATATATATATATATATATATATATATATATATACACAACAATTTAATTTTTCATATAATTCATTATTTCAAATGTGTGTTGTACATTTAAGTAGAGGGAAAATGATCATTTTTCATGGAAATCTTACCTAAAATTTTCCAAATATTAATGTTCTAGCTACCTCCATCAGAGATACATAGAGCACTTCATGTCTTCCAATTGAAACTCTTTAGGTTTTATTTCTTTAGGTAGCTTTAGGTTATGATTACTTTAGAATTTTAAAAATATTATATTTTATTATTTTATATTTATAAAAAAATAGGTTAAATAAAATTAACATATTGAGTCAACTTGTATGACTCTTTTTGTGTTAATGACTTTTTTGCTAACACCTATGACATATATCAACCATATTTATTAATGTGGTTGTGCTAGTATATATTAATAATAATATTAACAATATTAAATTTTTAATATTAATATCGTATTTCATAATTTAATTTAATAATAATAATAATAATAATAATAATTTTTTAATATTCGTATTAGATTTAGTAAGGTTTCTACATGACATGATAACCAAAATTATAATAAAATTTAGAATTTTAATGTGGTAAAAACTTTTGTGGAAGATAAATTTATGATTCATTCAAATTCAAGTTATATGATAAGGAACATTTTTAGGACGGAAAGACATACTTACACATTACCCCCGTATTAGGTTGAACATTGTGCCTGTCAACGCAATAACATAAAAAATTATAATGTTGTTCATAACCTAAATCCAGTTGAATTTTCATTTTCACTAAAATAATGTCATATCAACTTGGGTAAATTATTGATGGATTAAATTTTAGATATTTAATGATTTTAAAATCTAAATTATAGGCTACCTAATCTGTGTGACTAGAGGAAAATCACCTTGGAAAATTAACTACGGCAAGGATGTGGAGACCATCCCTAAACACATAGCGGGTCCTAGCCTAATTACTGCACTCATCCCCTCACCTCAAAATGCATTGCTCACCTTTTCAACTGCGACATTATATTTTGTAGTTATTTGGCCTCACAGATATTTTTCCCCTGGCTTCCTTCCTTTGCGCCCCACGCTACTCCTTTTGACCTTAAATTTGTGACTCATGAGTCCTGAAACTTAATCATCAGTAGTGACAGAGGTAGAGGAAACTGCCCAGGTCGGGGTAGAGGGCAAGGTTGACCCCTTACCACCCTAGACAATGCCTCCATTTCCACCATGTTCAACCATAAAATATGTGATCATATTTGTGAAAACGTTGTGGTCATGGAAGAAGAGGAGACCCGTAGGGGATCATGCTCATCCCTTTAAGCTCTCTATAATCTCCTGAATCAACATTTCAAGGACAAGGAGGAGGACAAATCAAAATAAACTAATTGGATTGTGGAGCTCTCTACACATATGAGTCACTCATCTACCTTGCTAAAAATATTGGCCAAAGACCTCTACATTTCCTACCCTCCCAATGTCCCTTCCCCTGTTGTGTCTCCCATGTGCTCTACTCCTGTCAACTCATTCCCTACCCCCGCTCAAGTTGCTCCTCCACCTCCCTCTATGTTCCATGTCTCCCCTATGATGAATGAAACACCCCCTCCCCCCCCCCCCCCCCCGCCCCGAACCAACCCCTGCAAGTGTTACATTTTGGAGGAGATACCAGAGATCACCAACAACATGTAAGCTAGTGGCAGCACACATGCTTGCGGAGGCTCCAAATTGACAATGATGTTTCTTCACAATGGCACGTGTTGTCCACCGACAACATGAAGAGAATAAGGTTGGTTTCTTCTCTCTCATTTTAGCTGATAGTTTGCAAAACAACCTTGTTTTGGCTCAATGAGCCCCATTTCAACAACATGCTTTAGATTCAGCCTAAGTGTGCCCAATTTGAGACTGAGAAGCCCCTAGTCTCATTGCAATCAGCCATTGTCCCTACCCCTTAGTCAACTGTCAAGACATCGTGAGGCTCGGCCCTTCTTTGTGACAAATGGCTTCATTTTTTTGCTAAACTCTCTCAACAATGTAAAATTTGGTTTCCCCTCCCATGAGCAAATATATTATGATCACACACTCTGGTTTCCTCGCACTAAGGCAGAGATGGACCTCATTATTGTACAAAGTGTATATTTTGTTCAGTTAATATAATATTGAAATCCTTGCTTATAAAAATAAAATCAAAATTACAAGATCCACAAAATATTTTATCGAGGCTTGATCGAGCTACATAGGTCGATTGAGCCATATAGATCGATCGAGACCCTGGTTAACAACATAAATGGATCGATCTATGGTTTAGGACCCTCAATTGAGTTATTTGAATTGAAATTTAAGTGCTCGATCAAGCATTTTATGTGCTCAATCGAGCTTCTAAGGTCCTAAAATCCATAATTTCGGCACCCCTTTTGCAAAATTTTCTGCAACACCTTTTTGTAGCCTAACAGACTTAGGGAAAAAAATGTCCATTGGTGGAAGAATTGATCATGTTGGATTCATGAATGAATCCTCTATCGAATGGCATATAAATTTGACATTTTCAAATTCATATGATATTTTTCATCTAATTTATTTTAAACATAATGCTTGAAATTTTTTTAGACAATTTTAAAGAGGCTCAATAAAAAATCAATAACATAAAATATGCATAGTGAAAAAAATTCAAACACTTGTCTGCAAAATGCAATTGAAATATTACTTTTCCAACTTCAAAAAATAATAACAAATCTAATTTTGCATTAAAAAAAAAATTTAATATGAAAAGCCTAGTTCTCTCTATGTAGATCATGCTCATATATATATATATATATATATATATATATATATATATATATATATATATATATATATATATATATAAATTACCCATTTTAGACTAAGTTATGCTACATGAGCACTCACATACCTCTTAAGATGTGTGAAAAGTTGCAAGGGCAAGCATTTCATTTAATGGAGAATTGACATATTATATGACAATACAAAAAAAATCATTAAAAAATATCATTAGGACAATAAAATAATTCTCAACAAATTGTCTTTTTACTCCAAATCAAAATTCACAATGCCTATATGAATTTTTAGGGCTTCAATTTGATAAAAGAGTATAATTTTGAAATTCCATCGCCACATTTATCCCAAAATTGTGACCCATTTTCATGCATTCACCCTCCAAAGAGACTATACCCATGTTTAAATCACATAATGAATAAAAAATGGATTGGTTAAAAACAATACTATATATTTTTGAATCCTATAGGCTTTCAACAGTTTTGGATATGATGTACTATGTATTTCTAGTTTAGTTCTTACTTAGCTCTTAGAATGATGTGATTCAAAATCCATTTTTTGTGGACATACATGCTCGTATAAATTGTCAATTAGTGTGACAAATTTCAACATAGCTAGATGGCTCACATATGTAACCTCTTAGTCTCACCATGTGTGTGCCCATGACATGCCAAGAGTATGTGACTAACACATGAAAATCAAGCACCAAGAATGATAAGCATCAAACCGAAACAACCCACACTCAAGCATAAAAATTGCTTTCAACACACGCAAAAGAAAACTAAAATACATATGTACAAGATGCAACAAAATTCAAGTTACATTATGTATTGGCCACCACTAGGCATATGCCAAGGATTCCTGTGGATTTGTATGAAAGCATGGTCATTACTGACATCATATGGCATGCCGTATTGGGGTCATCCCATATGGAGTCAAATTTTCACATTCCTAAATGTTGATGATTCTGGTGAAAGCGAAAAATCATATAATTATCGAGAACTACCCAAGGACATAAAAAATGAGTGGTCTCATAAGCTATTAAAACTCCTTGATAATTTTTATCAAGACACAATGGAAGTATAAGACAAATTTCAACGTGGGGATTTGGATTGGAAAATTTAGTGGAAAGTTAGTAGTAGAGATCCAAGACTTGATTTAGTCCGAGAGTAAAACATCAATAGGTGACCCAAAAAATCCCCCCTTGGCCTGATTAACCATTTTTTTTTCCAAGATCCACTATTTCCAGATAGGGGAGAATAGAGGCATAATGAGGCATATCCTCCCTTTGATTACCAATTGAATCCATGACCTCCAAGATGATCTATTATGAAGGAAACTTTACATCAAGGGAGTCATGTCAAATAGGTGGAGTGATTTCCCATGTGGAAAAATCATCCTAATCATATTCCATATGGGATGAAGCTTTTGATCAACATTAGGAGGTGCTAATAGGACCACTAAAGAGGCACTATACACCCCTAGAAGTGGGATATTCTCACCATGTGATTCTATATCCAAAGGAGATGACACAATGCAAGGGTCACTAGACCAATTGGATCCACTAGTGATGGAAGAGGTCATATGCATGGGAGAAATAGTAGTATATGGAATATTGAATGGAGGCAAAGGAAAAATTCTCATCAATGAAATATCATTAAAAAAGTTCATACTGAAATTATCATAGCTTGGAGTATCCCCAACAAATATCACCATGGTTCTTGTGGCAATCAATTTGGTCTTCAACATACAATACTCAAGTTGATCAATCCTAAAAATATTTTCTTAACAGGGAAAGAAAATAAAATGAAAGATAGATGACATGAAAACCTGGTCATATTGTCTTGATCATGTTTTTGTCATTCTTTTGTCTTGAAGATGAACAACACTTATAGTTAGAAATATCAACACAAGAACTACCAAAGTGATGGATCCAAAAGAAGAAGCTCAACATAATTCAAATCACAGAAGCCTCAATTGTGAAATACATGGAAAAACAATAACATAGAAGAGTAGAATGATAATATGACTTGATGTGATAACCCTAACCCACTTTCATCAATGTAAAATGTAATCAAATTTGACTTTGAGGGATGAACCCCTCCACTAGTGAACAATAAGGATTTGCATTGCATAGGACAACTCTGCAAAGCCTCCAAAACAGACATGGCACAAGGAACTTGAGCTAAATCCTTAGAAATATTGTAGTGTTGGGAATCTGTATCATTTGAGTTGTGTGTTGATTTATGGAGAACGCCCTTAGGTGGGAGAAAAATTCAATATAAAAGCGTATTTAGTGTGAGAGGTCCATTGGATGAAGTGGGGATGATCAGGTCTTTCTATGTACAACTAGAATTAGGAGTCTCATATGTTTTTACTCTTGTAGACAAGTTTACTTTCTCATTACACATAAAGATATGCAACAAGCCTCCCTAAATATTTTGTTCCTCCATGCCCCCAAGTGGAGGAGGGGGAACTATTGCAACCATTTTTTGTTGTGTTTGGATAGGGAATGGATGTGTCAAGATGGTAGGCTACTTCTTAGTAGTTGGTTGCATTAAGAGTCGATGAATCTCATTCATCTGAGGGAACTGATGAGTAATATGGTCACCCTGACGAATATTGTGAGTAAAATTGAATATATACCATCATTCATTCATTCTCCCACCTATGCTTGCTTGGGTTTGTTGTGTCCCTTAAGAAACTTAAAGAGTATTATTTTTATTTTTTTCTTCTTTTTTTCACTAGGTTTTTTGAAATTCTTTAGTTGTGTGGACTACACCATAATAATCTTATTGATCTACTCATGAGATGTTATGCTCTTGACCTGCAAGAAGATACCAGAATACCAAATATGCAAAGAAATATACCCAGAACACAGAACAATAAGAAATAACAACAATTATTTTATTATTCAGAAAGGAAAGCAATGTTCACTTGCCTCTTCGAGGGGGGAACTTCCAATAGAGCTGGGCTCAATTACAAAATAAGACACGATGCTCCTCGAGGGGAGTCTCTATACTTTATATAGGATTCATACATGTAATACCATGGATCAATACCATGGTTCTTATGAATACCATGGCCCATTTGCAACTAACTGTGGTCCCTTCTTTAAATGTGGGTCAACCACTTACAATTATTAAGATGGGCTTTATTGACTCTTTACTTAACTATAACTATGACTCGATCCTATTACATAAATAACGGGGTTAGGGTTGGACCCTACCCTAGCATGCCCTCCCCCATAAGAAGAGCCTTGTCCTCAAGGCTACAGCTGCGGAAACCGCTAAAGGATAGTGGCTGGTTCCCAAGCCGCATCTTCTGGAGAGGTGTCTTTCCACTTGATGAGGACTTCCTTGATTGTGCGTCTGCGCAGGTTCCATTCTCGTGTGTCAAGAACCTATTCAGGTTGGAGCCATATTAATCCTTCTTCATCCAATTTAGGTAGACTGGTTTGAATTCGGCAATGGTTCCCGGTCACTTTCTTGAGGCATGAGACATGGAAGACTGGATGGATTTTTACAGTGGGTGGCAAAGCTAGCTTGGAGGTGACTTCTCCAATGCATTGAAGTACTTGATACGGTCTGTAGAATTTTGGAGATAATTTCTGACAACCCTTGTCTTTAAGTGATGTTTGCTTATATGGTTGCAGCCTCAAAAATACCTAATCCCCTTCTTGAAATTGTCGTTCTGAATGATGTCGATCTTCCTGTTGCTTCATGCGATTTTAAGCTTGATGGAGATTCTCTCTGAGATGGGCCAGCATGGTTGTGCGGTTCTGTAGGAGTTGATCCACTGCTTATACCTTCGAGTATCCCTTGATATAAGAAGTAGGTGAAGGAGGGAGTTGACCATAAACTGCTTCATATGGAGTCATCTTGGTGGTGGCATGATAGTTGGTGTTATACCACCATTCAGCTAGATGTAACCACTATACCCATAGATGTTGCTTTTCTGAAGTGAAACACCTAAGGTAGATCTCCAGACATTTATTGACTGCTTTAGTTTGACCATCAGTTTGGGGATGATAGGAAGTACTGAGTTGTGGTTGGGTACCTTGTAGCTTGAATAGTTCCTGCCAAAAGTTACTGGTGAAGATCGGATCACGATCAGACACAATGGAAGTGGTCATCATGCAATTTGAAGATCTGGTCCATGAAAGATTGAGCGACCAAAGTCAGTGTAAAAGGGTTGGGTAGGGTGCAAAAATGAGCATACTTAGAAAGTTTGTCCACAACCACCATGATGACTGACTTGTTTCCTGACTTCGGAAGACCCATAATGAAATCCATAGAAACCTTCGTCCAGATAGAGGCTGGGATGAGCAATGGCTATAATGTGCCTGGGGATTTGACTATTTCTCCTTTATGGCGCTGGCATACGTCGCACTCATCTACAAAAGTAAGAATATTCTTTTTCATGCATGTCCAAAAGAATGAACGTCGAGTGCAAGCATAAGTCTTCTGAAAGCCTTAATGGCCTGCGGTGGGAGATGAGTGCAACTTTTCCAAAATGCGGCTTTTGAGGGTGGATGTTGATGATATCATGACTCTGTCCTTGTAGCAAAGAATCTCATCCTGCCAAGAGTATCCCGTTGTGGAATTTGGATCCGCCTGCAATTGATTAATGAGTTGGGAGAGCAAGGGATGTGAAAACCATTCCTTGTGAGCCTCTTCAATCCAGTCTGGAATGGGAAGGGAGATTGCGAGCAGGGTGCTTTCCTCCTCAAATTGGCATGATAACGCATCTGCTATGACATTTTCGCGCCCTTTCCTGTAAATTATCTCATAATCATACCCCAACATTTTGGCGAGCCATTTATTTTGTTGTGGCAAGGATAGGCGTTGCTCCAAGAAATATTTAAGGCTTTGATGGTCTGTGTGGATTTGGAAATGTTGCCACAATAAGTATGGTCGCCAGGTATCTACTGCATGTAAGATGGCCATCATCTCCTTCTCATAGGTAGATTGTCCCAGATTTGTCCCACTTAGTTGTTGGCTAGTGAGGACCAAGGGTTGACCTTCCTGCATTAAGACCGCCCTAATATTTGTACCTGAAGCATCACATTCAATCAAAAAAGTTTCGATGAAGTCGGGTAGTGCTAATACGGGAGTAGAACACATGGCATGTTTGAGAGCTATAAATGCCTGTTGTGCTTCATCATTCCAAAGAAATGAATTTTTCTTGAGGACGTGAGTGAGGGGTCTAGCAATGCAACCATAATTGTGGAAAAAATTGTGATAGTATCCCATGAGACCCAAAAATCCTCTCAAGCTCTTCAAGGTCTTTGGTTGAGGCCAATCTTGCAATACCTGGATCTTTTTGGGGTCCACCCTGACACCTTCACGCCCCACAATGTAGCCCAAATACTCAACTTCTTCCATGCCAAAAGAGCACTTGGACATCTTGACAAATAATTTATGCTTCCGGAGCAGTTGCAAGAGCAGATCTACATGCTGAAGATGTGTGGTCTAAGTGCAGCTATAGATGAGGATGTCATCAAAGAAAAGAAGGACAAATTTTCTGAGATATGGTTTGAGAAGGTGGTTCATAAGGCTCTGAAAAGTGGATGGGGCATTACAATGACCAAATGGCATGACCAGGAACTCATAATGGCCTTCATGAGTTCGGAAAGCAGTCTTTGGAATGTCTACTTCTTTCATGCAAATTTGGTGATAGCCCGAGCGAAGGTCGAGCTTAGTAAAGAATTGAGCCCCATTTAGTTCATCCAGCAAATCATTGACAACCAGGATGGGAAATTTATCTTTGATTGTCAACTTGTTGAGGGCCCTGAAGTCTGGACACATACGCCATTCCCCATCTTTCTTGAGCACCATGACCATAGGAGATGAATAAGGACTAATGCTAGGACGAATGACGCCTGCTTCCAAGAGTTCCTTGATGATTTTTTCAATTTCACACTTTTGGGAGAACGGATATCTATATGGGCGAACATTTGGTGGTTGGGCCCTTGAGACCAAAGTAATGCTATGATCATGTTCCCCTCTCGAGGGTGGAAGCTCACGAGGCTTGTCAAAGACTGGTAGATGGTTATTTAAGATCTGTTGCATCTCAGGATGAATATGAAGAGAAGTGGGTTCGAAGGCCTGGATGGCATTAAATTGGGCTATAACTCCATGGTAGCCCTTTTTCAACAATTTTTCCATCCTATGTGAACTGATGATAGAGGGATCACCCGCCTGGAGTCCGTGGAGGGTATGTGTGTGGTTGTTATGCTTAAAGCTCATATATAAGTCCTAGAAATCCATTGTGATTGGCCCAAGTGTTCAGAGCCATTCAGCACCCAAGACAATGTCACACCCTCCCATGTGTATGGAAAACATGTGGGTCTTTAACTGATAATCCCCCATTTGAAGTTTGACATTTTCACAGCGGCCTTCACATTTCATTGTCCCCCCATCAGCAATTTGGACCTGGAAGTTAGAGACTGCTCTGACAAAACAATGCACTGCTTCTACAACTCTTTTATGGATAAAGTTATGTGTACTGCCACTATCAATCAAGACTACTACATGGTGATGCTTAATAAAACCTCTGATTTTGAGAGTTTGGGGAGAAGAAATTCCTGCCAAAGCATGAAGCGAGACAACCAGTTCTTTAGGTACATTGTCCGGAGGGTACCCACAGGGGTTACAAGGGAGTCCCCAGCAAGCAGGACCACCTCTTGTATTTCCTGTGTGCATGCCTCCCCAAATCCGCAGGTTTATGTGCTCAACGACAAATCCTGTGGTTTAAAGATGTTGGAATATGTCTCTAGCCAAAAAAACAAATTGCTAAAAAATGGAGATCCCACTGGCCCTGGAAAGTGCTTTAATACCACTTGTTATCCTCTTGACCTGCAAGAAGATACCATAATACCAAATATGCGAAGAAATATACCCAGAACACAGAACAATAAGAAATAACAACAAGTATTTTATTATTCAAAAAGGAAAGCAATGTTCACTTGCCTCTTCGAGGGGGAAACCTCCAATAGAGTTGGGCTCAATTACAAAATAAGACACAATGTTCCTCGAGGGGAGTCTCTATGCTTTATATAGGATTCATACATGCAATACCATGGGTCAATACCATGGTTCTTATTAATACCATCTATCTAATACCATGGCCCATTTGCAACTAACTATGGTCCCTTCTTTAAATGCGGGTCAACCACTTACAATTATTAATATGGGCTTTATTTACTCTTTACTTAACTATAACTATGACTCGATCCTATTACATAAATAAGGGGGTTAGGGTTGGACCATAACATGAGACATTTATTATTGAGAACTAGGCACAATTGCAAGGGCTTGTGATGTAATAATTAATTTCCCCATTTGAGAAGTTTGCTGGCTCATAGCATCAATAGAGATGAAACCAATCACACCATTAGAATGTGGTCATGGTTTAAGTTGTTGTGAATAGAAGAATGTAGCTTCATGATCCGGATTATCCACTGTGGATAATCCGGATCATGAAGCTACAAGAAACCTCCACAGAAGCTTAAAATCTAACAAATAGAAGAATGGTCAAGGAGAATTGGGAATTATATTATACAAATTACTTGACTATGAATCAATCAAGTCCAGATGCTATGCACATAAGATGGGTTTCTTATTGGTAGCTGCCTTAGCTATGGTGGCATCCTTGGAAATTTTTGGTAGCAAGGATTAGGTGAACTAATATTTAAGAAATTATTCAAGAATCTTGGTCCTAGTTAATCATTTACATTACCTCACCTCATGAATATGGTCATCTATGTGGATAAAGGTATTTTTCTTGAAGGTAGATAGGAGATCAATTTCAATTTCTTGCCACAAAGGTAATTCGAAGTGGTTCAGGAATTTTCATTTACAATCATGGAAGGATGCCTTATTGAGTTTTATGTACCATTTAGTGGAATCCCTAGTTAGGGCTTGTTGAAAGAGATGTAACCTAATACTATCATCCAAAAAAGAGTTTTATGAGCACCATAAATGGTATGTGGTAATATGGGTGGTCGAGTTCTCTCCCATATTTTCATTGACTGAAAGTGTATCAGGGGGTAATTTTATGAGAATGGGAGGCTACCAAGGGTCATGGAATATTGGACCATTAGTGATTTTATCCATATTTCGAAAATCAAGTGATGCTATAAATGGAATATTTGTTAAATGGGTATGGAGGTAAAGATGGAGCCCCAGATAAACCTTGTCACCCTTGCATACCATAGTTTTTGAAAGGATGATAGTAATCACAGGGATTGTTTGGCCCAAATTGTTAGACTCCTATACTTCCCCCAATTGCATTTCCCTCGAGGAAAAAGAAACTCATAAAATCATGGTTGTTAATGGGATTATATCTAACACTAGAAGGATGATCTCCTAGTGTGAAAGTGCCTCTATAAGTGTAAATGCTTGTAGGTAAAGTGGTACTAGTGGGAATGATGTCCCCAAATAAGTTATCTCGTTCAAAGGCATTCAAACCTCAAAAAAAGGGCATTCATCCTAAAGCAAAAGTAACCCAAGAATTGTACATCTCTCCAAAAAAAATATTGCCCCTAAACTGACTAGGAATAGGTGTAGATGACCTTAGAAGATTCCATGAAGATTGTTTCCTTGGGATACAGATCATGAAAATAGGGATAGAAAAATTATGCGGGAACAACCCAACTCTCATAAATAGAATTTGGCTTTCCCCATATTGAAAAAAAATTATGATAGAAGGGAGGGATATAGATAGACTAGGAAAACTACTTGGGGTGGTTGTAGAAGCAATGGGTCATGGTAGGCCCCAAAGTGAGGAAAGATGAGTTGTTTAAATAAGAGGATTGGACCTTATCCCATTGATCAATGGAAGCAAGTACATCACAAATGAAATCCCAAACATATATGGTGAAGAGGGTCCCACTTCTCCCATAGTGGAAGCACCACTCTCACCAAATATTTTTATAAGATAATAAGGAAAATATGTTGAGTAAATCAAGCATTCACTTGTAATAGTAAGGGGTCAATAGGAATTTTCAATGGTAGGTTGAAGTGTGGTGGTGGACTTTTATCTACTACTTTAAGGATCACCTCATCTTCCCCCTTTGATTCAAATGTAACCGTCTTGAGTTCAGTTTGATCTAAGCCCTCTGAATATGGAGTTATCCTAGTCTCTATGATGGTGGGCCATCCTCTTCAAGAGTTAGGTTACATAATTTTCAATATCGATGGATAGTTTTTCCAGCCACAGTGAATATATAAGTTTGATTAATTAATAAATTAAGAAAACTCTATGGCCAAACAGACTTATACCAAACAACACACAATATAAAAACCCCTGAGAGATGCAATAAGAAAACCAAGTACAAAGATACCTCTAGAAAGAAAATATGCTTGAGGTGATCAAATCCCTAAGTAAATTGGACTAACAAAGGACTAAGAAGCAGCTACAAAACCTCCTTATACTAGTCTTTATTGACACAGGTGACCTCAATGAAGCTCAATGTCACCCCCAAGAGCATTGATATGGTAATTGACATATACCATAGGTATTGTGGAGACTTCCCACCTCTAATCATCTAGGTAAGAGCTCTAAAAGATAGATCATCAAGGTTACCACCTCATAACCAAATGAATGATGGGACACATTTTAGGGGCCATACGCATAGGTAGGGTAATTGAGTCCAAAACCTCCCAAGTGATTGCTCAAAGCGAGTCATATGTCTCTCAAAGAGATTCTCATTATCATGCACAATCTAGAAAAAAATGGTATCAAGGGAGTGGGGATGTCACACTATAACTTCCTTATTCAAATGTGTGCTTGACTCCCATGTGAGAGGATCTTTCCAACAACTGTTTGATGTGGTAATGTATTTATGCTCTTTATTGAAACTAGTTTTAGTTTTATAACTAAAGATATAACCAAAAGTCTGTATTCATTTTATTAGCACTTTATTTTATGGTTGTTGTTTAATCAATGGTATGGAGTGAAACTAATATGTTGTGTAAGAGACTCAAAACCAATCTAATATGCAAGCTATATGAATAATGAAATCACTTTTTCAATTCGATGTAAACTAGCTAAAGGAAAACTACAAAGTTGTTTTATTTTCCCCAGTGACAAATAAAACCTCACAACCTCTCTTAATAATCTCTCTATATACAAAAAAATTACTCACAAGAAACCAAATGATAAAATAATTCACGAATCAAATCAATTATTTATGCAAATTCAAAAGAACCAAATAAAATCACTCAAAAGCATCAAACTATGGCTATGAAATAAAGAGGTGTGAACTATGGCCCATCAAATCAGAAAAACAAAAATCTCACACATAACAGAAAGAAAGTTCCAATCTATAACTTAATGCAAGAAACTTGAAAGCTAATCCTATAATTATCTATAAGGGAAAATAAGCGTAAACCCTAACAAGGGAGCAAGACTTAGTACCCCACAAAAAAAAAAAAACTTTGCATCTCTTCAAATTAGAAAGGAAACAAATAGTATTAAGAAGTCTAATTCAAAATCACAATGTCAAAAAAATGATCTTAAGATGAATCACCAAACAAGGAAATCAATAAATGAGAAAATATCACACAAACTAGGGAAAAGTGCAAGATGAAATCAAATTTCATAAGAAAAAGGGGTTGTGGACCATATCTCAAACAGATCTAGCCCTTCCATATTCAAGTAAAAAATATTGTATAGGCTTCAAAAAAATATATGGAAATTCCATACAAAGTCTTCAATTATTCCATTGCCATGTCCCTATCATAATAGCCAATAACGTTGTCCTTCTACTTATTGCATGGACGAACCTATTAGATATCTTAAACATGTGCTTCAATGAGGTAACTTTACAAGAATTATATCCACTTTTTGTGCTCCAACTAAATTTTTCTTGGATTTTTATATATTACAATGATAAATTCCTTGAGAAACAAGTAATGGCTCCAATTATTTATTTCTTGAATGATGGCACATAATTATTGATGATACTACTACTTTGTGTTGCTCAACTTCTCACTAAAGAACATAATTGACATACCCTCTTAGCTAAGAACCAATAAAGCTGTTGTCTTGTTGGCATCACAATCCACTTGGAACACTTTCATAGAGTTTGAGAAATCCAACTATCTTCTCAATGAACTTCTTCTTCAAACATCCAAATCCATTTTGTGCTACTATGTTCCATAACTCTCATTTTCTCATGCATCCTGTTAATGGCACATACACACCACTGCAATTTCTAATAAAATCTAATAGAATCTAGTTAAGCCATGAAAGCTTGTTACCTAAAATGTAATTCTTATTATTGACCACTCCATTATGGCTCTTACTTTCTCCAAATCCATCTTCAACCCATTTGATGCCTCAAAAATCCTAAGTAGACATTTTCTTCCTTTCCAAAAGAACATTTTGTAGACTTATGAGCCTAAGGTGACTCATACTTCTCTTTCTCTTTCATCTTGTTGAAAAATTAATGTCATCCAACTAAATCACTATAAAATTGCCCAAAAAATGTCTCAACACTTCAGTCATTAGTCTCATAGAAATTTTGAGAATGTTTTTCAACCCAAATGGCATAACTACTTACTTTCATAACCCTTCTTTTGTCCTTAAGACTATCTTCCACTCATCTTCGTCATTGCTTTCAATTTGGGCATATTCAAATTTTATTATTAAAGAATATACATATAGTAAATATGCCATCAATAATAAAAAATTAAAGCATTGTGTTTTCAACATACATCTACTCTAAAATGAAATACATAAATTTACCAATTAAGTTAGAGGAATGCAAATGAGAAAACATGCACGTCAAAAATAATGCTTTTCATTTAAAAAGTGAGGTAGAAAAATATAGTCAAAATAATTAGATATTATAAATTCAAGATCTCAAAAACAAATTTGATAAGAATTTATGAAAAAAGGAAAAAATTTACAGAAATTACCTACAAACGAATTTGACCATGCACTTAAATTACCTGCAAATGAATTCTTAAAACACAGAAAATATACAATGGCGAGAAACACAAAACAAATACACAGATATTTTCCCTTGGACCCCAAAAACGAGCCTACCAAATTAATTTTTCATTATATTCCTTTCAATGTTACAATATATATATATATATATATATATATATATATATATATATATATATATATATATATATATATACACATGTTGAAGCATCCATAAACCCCAATCCATGGGTAGAAAACCATCATGCCCAAAACCATGTGCAAAAACTATGCACAAAACCATAGGTAGGTCTGCCCACCTAATATAAGGTCCACAAAACCATAGCATGTGCAACTAGTCGTGGAAAGAATATAACACACACCCAACAATAATTATTGTGGGAGCCATTGTTATAGTAGATCCCAGATTCCGCAAATAAGAGTGCATGTAATCTCTTAGAGTACATTAATAAATGTTACTTGTAGAATTTGGTTTCTATTGCATGAATTTACTGAGTAAAATTGATTATCAGTGGCTTCACAATTTTATTGTGCTAGAACTCTTTATTTGCAGGATAGTTGCTTGCAAAAATGTTTATACAATCCCTGGAAGAAAAATTGAAAAAAAAAATGTTTATACAATCCCTAGAAGAAAATTTGAAAAAAAAAATGTGAAATTTTTTAAATGGGATATTACAAGGGAATGTTTTTACAGCGTTCAACATTGCTAGGAAATTTTTCCATTAGACGGTGAGTGACAAATGGAAAGCTTAAATGTCAAATATTGCACATGTTAAGTGACAAATTATAGACCTGCCTGTCATTAAAGACCCGATAGTCGGGGGTGGTGAATCGCCTACCATCGGATTTGATTATTACACAAGATCTCTTGGAACACTTGGAATAGACGAGGGTAAGTTAAGTCACATATATGAAAAATTGAAGACTCCACCCCCTCTTATCAAAGATCAAATGGGTAGGGGGGACGTGAAATAACTTGTTCACCATCAATGTTAATCAGATGGTTGTTTAGAACACATTGGAGAAAGGTTATTCGGGAAATCCAGATATCCAAGGAATGTCAACATCTCTTTGTGGACCTGAACTCTAGAAACATTAGAACTAGCCATTAAATTTATGGTCCCAACACCTAGTCATATGGTCATGAAAGTTAAGTCGTCGAGAAGTCAATGAGCAAGGAAAATAAGAATCATCTGCCATTTGGACTGGATTTCCCACAATGAAAATGAAAATAATAATTCAATTTTTCGGATTGTGTGTCGTCCTTGCCATAAATTGTGGATCTAATCTACTATAAATAAGCCATATATGTTTGGAAGTGTGGTGTCATTTTGATCAAGGAAGTTAGAATTAGTTTCTTGTATGTTGCAGTTCGGTGGTGTGAAAGGTGCAAAATGATTGTGGCATGAAATCTGTAGAGGACGTGTGATCGTAAAAGAGGTTAAAGGATAAGTCCAGAGGATGATTATGAAGCCAAGTTGAGGATACAAAACAGGGAGTAATGTGTATAAGATAGGACCAGTAGAAAAAATAGAGATAAAGACATAAACAAAGAGTTTAGTTAAGCATTTTTAGGTGGGTGCCTTTCTCAGGGGTAGGCACTAGTAAAAAAATTCAGGGGTTTAGTTCCTCTTTTTGGCTGGTGCCATAAAATCAACATAACAGTAGGTTGGTGCATACAACATCATTCATTAATAATTTTTTTATTTATTTATTTATATATATTTGGTATGTTTCTTATTGTTGATGTGATTGATTTTATATGTGCATTAAAGTGTTTTGATTTGTTAAGATTGGTTATTATATTGATTCTTCCCCCCTCTAAGTATAACTATATTTCCAACATTATCTTAATGCTTTTAAAACATAGAAACAAAATTCTAAGGAACTCCATGTAATCTCTTACTTTCTTAAGGTCCCAGACCATTTCGATCATAGTGGATATTAATCATCTTCATCATTATAAATATTTTACATTAATTTATATTTTAAATAAAATATTTGTGTGGTAGATATCATCTATATCAAATTCCAAGGCTCTATGTTAAATTAAATCTATGATTGAAATTTAAGCCTTAATTTTAATTTGAAAGATAAGAGAAAATTAAAATATTATGAATAGGTGATTAACCCCAAATCAAAACATCAAAATTATTTTTTGTTATTTCTAATTCTGAAAAGAAAATAAATATTATTAAATTGAGAAGTAACTTTGACTACTTGAGAGTGAAACATATAGTTAAACAATTCATAAATGGTGCAATGTAATTAATTGAAGTTTTGTCATTTTTGTCCATGATAGTTTTTTTGCAGCATTGTGAATTTTATTTGTTTAAATTGTATTTTCAATTGCACAAACAGATGTAATGGCATGTAAAACTTCTAAAACACTCATTGTGCAAATTACAAAGCTCAAACTTACCATTCTAAGATATTCCTAATAAATTTCAAACAAAATTTATTGAGAAAAATGAAAAATATGAAAGAGGAATTCAATTTTCATAAAGTTTTAAATCCATTGAAAGAGGAATTCAATTTTGATAATGAAGAGTATTATACATTGTCTACTAACATGCTTAGAAATGTACTAGTAATGACAATGTGGTGCTTGCAAATACAAATAATTGAATGCATGTTATATTTTTAGGAAAAAGGATGAAGCATGTATAAAATGATTTCCCACTTAGACGTGTATATGGTTATCAGGGGCCATTGAATGAACATTCAACATTGCACAAAACCATAAACCAAGGTTCAAATTTGAAGTCGTTATTGTCTTTGGACAACTTCCTAGGTCCTAATAGAAGGGTATAAAATTATTTTCCATGCAAATGAAAATTAAAATAAAAAATTATTTGTCAAATTTAAAATGTAAATTATTTTTTACGTTTTCTATTGAAAGATAAGAAAACTTTCATAATATGTTCTACTTGACAGTATTTTTATATTATTATTATTATATATATATCAATTAAAAAGCAAATAATATGTTAGGGTCCTATATTTTATAGGATAAGCTGACTATTTGTTGTTGAGTTTTATATATGAGATGTTGTACATAATATTTTATTCTGCAAGTTATTTCCAAAAGAAAAAAATAAACAAAGGGGATATATATATATATATATATATATATATATATATATATATATATATATATATATATATATATATATATTTGTGTGTGTGAAAAGAATAAAAAATCAAAAAATATGAAAAAATAGAAAAAAGAATGAAAAATACCCCAAAAATAATAAGTGAGCAAATCTAAATGCCACTCAAAAAATGAAAAATGCATTAGTAATACCTTAGAAATTTTGAATAGCGTGTTGCTAGTCAAAATGCCACAGAGAAGTAGATTAGTTGTTTTAATCACATTTTTTAAGTGTGATTAGGATAGATTAAATAAAATTAGTTTAGGTTAGTAAATAAATCAGCCACAGTTTAATTTTTGTTGAAATAAATTAGTTAGAATAAAATTAATAGGCTTGCATGTTTAAATGTGCCTTTAGAGGTTACTTATAGATTTAATGTTAAAATGAATTGCTAAGTTCAATGGCAATTCCAAATTCGTAAATAAAGTTTTTTGATGCAACGTATTTTGTCGCTATATAGTAAAGTGTGGTGCTTGTTTGAACAGCCACGATCCACCCCACCCGGATCAACGGCGAGGGATCATATTCAGCCCCTCTGATGTTTAATCACAAGGGTGGGTCTGAAAAGGTGGTAATCCTCAGTGACATGGCATATTTTGGGCATTTCATACCCCCCCAAGAGCCTAAAACCACTAACCGCCCCTCCCCCCTCCGAAAACTACCATCCCTCTTTCCTGTTGGTGTTGACCATTGACTTTGTTCTCTCCCATTTCACTTACATCCCGTCAGGTGGACCTCCTTTCCCCAACTTGCTCCTATGTCACTCCCTTTTCCCCCACTTCCTATCTGCCACCTCATACCTGCGGACACCACTCCCCTTCCACCAAAACACCCTTGCGTCACTACTTCTTCCCTAATAGGATGTTGTCATCTAGTACTCCCGCCACCACATCAACAAACCATTGAGAAATAAATGTTATCTACTCCCGCCTTAACGGACCTAGTCCATTGTAATGGTAAATTAACAACGTTAAGCCTGTCTTTTATATATAATGCCCCAAAACCTGTTACATCACCTCCTTTCACTGTTTCATGATAATAGGAAATGAGGAGTTGCAGTGCACGGTCGATTAGAGAAAATCTGCTCTAGCATCTAGCCAATTATCCCCGCCGTCTCTGGGACCAGCTAGCATAACCAACCACCTACAACCAAGTACCTAGCTGTCAATTCACATCCAGATACCATTTTTCATCTATTTTTCTCAGAAAATTCTAAATTTACTTTTCTTTCCTCTTATGTCATGGCACCTAAAGGAAAATCCAAGATCTCTAAGGACAATCCTATTTTGTCCCCTACCATAGATTTAGATCACCAACCATTGGTAGACCAAGACTATAAGATTTATGAAACTACTTGTGAATTCGACCTATTCAAGCTTCACAACTAGTTCAAACAAAATTTCTTAGACCAAAGAGATGAATTGAGCCTTTGGGATTCTCTCCTACCACAATTAATCTTCCCTCAGTCATACCGCTTCCTTGAATTCATCTCCTAGTGTCAATTCAAGTATATCCCAAGTCAGAGGGTAATTAAGGCCCAAAATAGTGATATACGCTACACTATCACTTCATAATCCATCTCCCAAATGCTTCACTTTCCAAATTCTGATTCTATGCAACCACTTTCAGTAGATTCCCTCATGGAATTCTACAAAAGCCTGACTTTCCCACAGAAAGCCAAGATTATTGAGATTTTTCTCCCTGAAGATGCCCAATTATCAACCAAGAAGAATCCACCATACTCATCCTCCTCTATGTTCCCTATGATGACTAAACAAGTAATTTCAATTATTTCATGCATACTTGACTATCAATCTGATCAATGGGTTGATGAGGCCATTTTGGTTTCTTATCAGTTTTTGCAACTAGTGGGAAACCCCCTATTTTCAATTACAGTGAGTTGATTGCAGAATCAATTCATGACCATTTCCTCAAGTTTTCTACTGAAGGGACTTTTAAATATGCTCCAGTGTTGGTTTATTTATTTCTTTATCATCAACCAAATAGTTTTTCATTCCCTTTGCATAATTTAGATGAGCAGGCTAATCCACAGTCAATAATCCATTGGGCATCCTTGGTGAGAAAAAATTCCACTGAGTACACCTTCTCTGATTATGTTGATCAATTTTTACACACAATATCCTATTTATTGAACCATAATATAGAGCCTAGGATAGGAAATAGATACAAAGAATTATGCATCTCACTGAGCTAACTAAGACACGAGATTGGTAATTGTACCAAAATTATACCGAGATCAGAGTTTATGGGTGTGAATTGCCACCATACAACATGCCAAAACTTTTTCCTAAGAGGATATTCTCACTGGAATATGTAAGGCAGATGATTCATATGTATGATCTTCATTTTGTTGCAGCAAAAAATAAGTCTCAGTTCAAAGTCAAGGCACAGGTTGGACCATTTATTTGTAACACCGGAGAAGCAGGTAAAGAGGCAGACTTGCTCCTTAAGCAGATGAACTTCAAATTGAGTTTCACCTGGTCAGATGACCCTTTTGGCATCATTTATCAGTTGAGAGTGGAGCAGAAAACCACTCCTTACACTCACACTCCTAGACCAGAAATAGAAAAGTTCATGAATCAAAGTCAGTGGGAGGATAATACACTACAGGAGGCAAAAGAATAGGCGATATCTATGACTTCCTCACAGACTCTAGTACCTAAAGAAAAAATATACCAAGGAAGGATGATTCCCCTTCAGTGATAGAGATTGGAGTCAAGGAATTTCTGATATACGAGAAGAAGCACAAAACTAATACTAAATCAGTTTTTCAGTAGGAGGATGAGGGGTAGGCCACCATAGTCCTAATAGGCCATAATTTTCCTAAAAGAGGAGAATATATCTTTACAGGGTCTCAACCTTCGTCATCTTCCCAAGATCCACTAGATATAACTCAAACATCAGAATTGGTTCAAGACTAGGATGAATCAAAGAAGTTTCATAAGAAGATCAATGCATACACCTAATTCTAGAAGTTTCATCAGAAGATCAATGAATTACATTTGAAGGGATGTCAGGACTAAAAGGAATTGGAGACAAGTTGGTGCCCCTACCAGATTATCAGCAGAAATTGTACTCATTAGCTCAAGACAAATCAAAGTTTTCATCTATCAAAGGCTCAATTACAGGAAAAGATTTCATGGAGGCTTTGGAGTTCGATATTCATATCAAAGTTGAAGTCAAGAACTTATTTCTGGTCAAACCAAATTTCCAGAAATACATCGAGGTAGATGAGACTTACAGAAAATTGGTTAAAATGCCAATTTTAGATGAAGACAGGTGGGACCAACTATGTCAAATTTTGGAGTAAAAAAGTAGTTTTATCTTCAGTAACAGAGCAACAATTTTTTAGGCCTAGTCATCTATAGCAAGCCTCAAAGAGAGTTCCAGATCATAACATATTTTTAGTGATCTATATTTTGTTCTAGTTTTACAAGCAGTTTAGGATATTTTGTAAAAATCTTGAGGTTTTTACTCAAGATATTTTTGATAAATTTTGTATAAGTACTTCCCAAATCGAACTACAAATGTTGGGACTTGTAGCAAGAAAGGACTACCATCTGATTTAAATTTCTTCATTGAGCTAAAGTGATCATTTTTTATTAATACAGACAACATTCCAAGATTCATGTGCCAGCCTTAATTGGTGATGTTTACTCTACTTGTAATTCTACAATATCTTAGTTCTTTTTCATATGTGTTTCTTTCCTCTATTGTTTAAAAGAAAATTATGGGCTGAACTTGTTTAATTACACTTTGTCCTGGCTTTAAACAATATATATGTTTCCAACTGAAATAAAACATAGAATTCTTAATTTCTCTATGTTCGATTGATTCTGAACGTTTTTCCTCCCTATCACTCCATCAAGCTCTAAAGATCCAATGGCCTGCCTACCTTGCCCTATTATTTCTGATATTATATTTATGCACTTGATCACTCTAAGGATTTGACTGCATTGACCAATGGCTTTACATTGTAGCCTCAACCAAACAATTCAGAAAACCAAATTATGAACCTTACATCTAGCCTAAAATCCCACCACAACAAAGCTAAATCTGACAAAGAGATCCCTCTCTGAGTTTATAAGGGCTAGCTTCTATACTTAAAAGTGTTTTTGTGGTTACCTCTGGATTTCTTCCACAACCTTAAGAAATTACGGAGTGGTAACATCCTGCTTAACTTAACTTAAAGTTATTTCTAGTTTTTTTGTGGCTTAGAAATATGTTTTGATATAAGGTTGTATTCCACCTTAATATTTGTATATATCTTATCTTTGAATACTTAATAGTAGGTCTGGCTCCTAAAAAATATTACAATAGAGATAATCCAGATCCAAATCCACCGAAAATTGTAGATAATCCAGAAAAAATTCTTAGAAACAAAAGTTTAGCTAAGAGTGAGGCAAGTAATAATCCTCTCCCTAGGGTTAATTCTCTACCTGAAAGCTTTGAAACAATAGAAGATACATAATTTTATTTACCATTTGAACATAGTCGCTTCCGAACTAAATCTAATAGTTTTTTAGCTGAAATTATTTTTTATGAAATCATCTTAAAACCCTACCTTTCAAAGCATAAAACTGTGAAATCAAACTCTGAGAATGATGTCATCAAACAATTTAACAAACTTGAAGCGTTGGTGTCTAAACTAGATCAAGTTGTATAGAAATCTCTTGAATCACCTAAATACTCACATTCTTCTTCTATTGTTGCATCCCCAACTTCACCATTATTTCCACCTAGTTTTTATATTCCATTTGAAATTCTTGTTGTTCATACTACCCCTTTAGAGATTCCTATTATTTTTGTTCCTTTGCAGTTTCATGTTGTTTCTATTCCTCTAGAAATTCCTTCTATTCCTACTGCACCTCTAAAAATCACCCCCATTTTCACTACACCCATTTCATCTTCAACCACTACCACTTCTACATCAACATAGAAAAGTGTAATTATACCCCCCTTCATACCTTCCATGCCCACATCTATTGCAGTCCCATCTAAATCTCAAACACAAAGCATGGCAGCTCAATATTCCCCCTTAGTCCTACCTCCACAACTCAATTCAATGCCTCAATATTACTAGAGTAGGATTCCTCAATTCGATAGCACTGGGCCCATAATTGCTCAACATTATATTGATAAAATTTAATGACTACTTAGAACTCCAAGAGATAGATGATGTTGATGTGAAGATGAGAATTTTTGCTCAGAGTCTCACTAGTGAGGGTTTAAAGGGTAAGAACCAACTCTATCTCATACCTTTCTCAATTTCATGACACCTTCCTTAGAAGATGGGAAGTGAAACAAAACCCTTTACAAATTTTAGTAGAGTATGAAAATATCAAAAGAACCCCAGGCGAATCACTCTGGTACTATTGTATCAGATTTAATAATATCTATAACTCTATCCCTACAACAATACAACCTCCTCTAGGGCTAGCCCTGATTAAATTCCCAGATGGTTTTGACCCTGATATGTCTTACCAATTAAGAGAAAGGAACCCTGCAACCCTTGAGGAAATGCAGAGAAATGCAATTAGTGTTGAAGCCAATCTGTTAGCAAAGAGAGCTAGAATAAAAGTTGAAAGGAGAGTTACTATAAAAGAGGAACATGCTTCTTCTTCCTCTAATGTTAAGTTGGACACTTTAGTAAGAACAATGGAGAAAATGATGGAGAGAATTTCTATAGCTGATAGAACTCCTCCAAGGGAAAACCAAGGTGGTTCCCAAATTAGAAATCCAAATTTTAGGAAAAACCAGCCTCAGATTAAACAAAGAGAGCAGAGAGGCCAAAATGATCAGCAACAGATTAGACCTCCATTTCAAGAAAACTATGCAGATGAGGAAGCTGACATACTTGAAGATCCTGAGGAAAATAAAATAAATTTGTTTGAGGAAACCAAAGTTGACCACATTTTCCTGACTAAGGAAGAGCAAGACATTTTCTTACTCTCACAACTAGAAGCCATTCCATTAGACTTTGAAGACTACAAACAAGGATATCAAAATACGATTATGGAAGTACATAGGCAATATAACTTGAGGATTAAAAAGACTATTGACACTCCTTCCAAGAAGAACCCAAAGTAATACCCCTTCTACTAGTCAGCCTAAAGGTGATTCTCAGAAGGAAACTTCTAAGAAACAAGATGCAGCTGCCAAAGAAATAGAAAAACCTCCTACATATTTTAGCATTGAAAATGAAGTGGCCAAAGTAAAAATTTATATTCCCCTCACCAAATTAATCAACAAAAATTCATATGAATCACAAGTCATAAAAGCCTTGAAGATAGGGGAAGCAACTGATATAGTCAATTTGGCTGATGACTGACTTGAGTTATTTTTTGGGTCGGAGGTTGAAGGAAAATCTCAGGATGGCAATGTACCCCCTTTCTACATTAGCTTGAACATTCATGATAAAATTATACACAATGCTATGCTTGATTCTAGAGCCTCACGCAATTTAATGCCTAGAGCTATTATGGAGAAACTAAGCTTAGACATAACCAGACCCTACAAAGATTTATATTCATTTGATTCAAGTAAAGTAATATTCTTATGATTAATCAAAGATTTATGTGTTACTCTAGTACAAATACGAGCAAAGAGATTGGTAATGGACATTGTAGTAGCAGACATACCTCCTAAGTATGGAATGTTTCTCTCTACATCCTGGGGAGAAAATTACAAGGAATTTTACAAATGGATATGAATTATGCTACAATTCCAGTGTTTGGTCATCCAAGAAGATTATACAAGGAAACACTAATGAAGTACATGGTTAGTAGTCAAGACAAACCCAACAATTACCCCATGTATTCAGTACATTCAAACATGGATTCATTTACCTTGTACAAGAACAAATGTGTAGAAAATGAAGTCTCACACTTAGAAACTAAGATCAGTAATACAGAGGAAATAAAATTGTATTCTGAAGAAAAAGATGTAGAGGGAGAGGCTCTTTGTAATATGGATTTCGATGGGTTGTAAGGATGGAGCAGCGACAGGTGTTTTCAAATATGGCAAAGGGACATGGTTACAAACTTAATTTTTAGTGCGCTAATAACATAGCTGAATGTGAAGCACTGATCTTAGGCTTGCAAATTTTAAAGAGATTATGAGCAAAATGAATTTTTGTGCATGGGGATTATGAGCTAATAATTAATAAAATTAAGAGTGAATATGTTGCTAAACACCCTAGACTAAGAGCCTATAGAAATGCAATTTGGATTTTTTGCAATTATTTCTTGAATATGATTTATTTGTTATCCCTAGAAGCCAAAATATTTTAGCTGATGCCTTGGTTGTTTCATCCAGCACTTGAAAAATTCCTTTTCATCCCAACAGGAAATATGTGGTGGAATTGAAACACAAGCTAGTTGTTCCTGATAATGTAAGATATTGGCAAGTTTTTAGTAATGATAAACAAATAGAGAACTTTTTACAAATGAAAGATGAATTTGAATCTGTAAATATTGATATTGAAAATGATAGAGATGAAAATGACAAAGAAAATGTGTTTAATGAAATTGATGATAATCAAGAAGAACTTGAGGTTCTGCGATTAAAGAACAATGTGTTACCAAGAAGATTGGTACCATTGGAAGAGATTTTTGACTTTGATGATGTAGCCAAGAAGCCAAAAATAGAACCTATAGGAGCTAATGTAGAGGATTTTAACATAGGAACTGCAGAGAACCCCAAAATTGTCAAACTATCTAAACCCTTACCTCCTAAAGAGACACAAAAATACATTGATATTTTTAAATAATTATCTGATGTGTTTTCTTGGAGTTATGAAAACATAAAATCCTGTGTTACAAGTATAATTCAGCACACCATTCCCATCAGGGAAGATCAAAATCCTTTTAAATATAAATTGAGGAGAATAAACCTAGTCTTACTACCTTGTATAGAAAAGGAAGTCAAGAAACTTTTCGATGCAAAGATCATTGTACCCCTCATATTTTCGAAATGGGTCTCAAATCTAGTGCCTACTAGAAGAAAACAAGTGAAATTAGGATTTGTATAGATTTTAGAAATCTTAACAAGGTTTCATTGAAAGATAATTATCCCTTGCCCAAAATGGATCACATTCTACAAAAGGAAGTTGGCTCCAGCAGAATTTCATTGTTGGATGGTTTCTCAGGATACAACCAGGTTCTAGTTCATCCTAATGATCAACACAAGACAACATTTACTATACCATGGGGTACTTTTATGTATGTAAAATTTCCTTTTGGCCTTGTGAATGCTAGGGCCACTTTCGAAAGAGTCATGGGCATAGACTTTGTTGATGAAATTGAAAAATTCATTGTGATTTACCTAGATGATATAACTATGTTTTGAAAGACAGGTGAAGAACACTTGCTGCATTTAAGAAGAGTTTTTGAAAAGTGCAAAAAATATGATATCTCCTTAAACCCTAAGAAAACTCTCTTTACTTTAGAGGAAGGAAATATTATAAGGAGTATCATTTCTAAAGAAGGTATTATAATTGATCCTAACAGAGTCGAAGCCATACTTAAAATTGATCCTCTCAAAAACAAGAAAGTTAAATCCTTCATTGGTAAGATAAATTTTCTCAGAAGATTTATTCCTAACTTAGCTGAAATCTTAAAATCCATTACAAATTTGTTAAAGAAAGAAATGAAAATAAAAAGGAATACTGAAGCCAATAAATCCTTTAGTGAAGTAAAGTTATCTTTAACTACCGCTCCTATTTTGATAATCCCTGACTTTACAAAGGATTTTATAATTTTTTCTTTTGCATCTGAGCATACTATTACAGCTGTTTTTGTTGGAAATAATACTAAGAGGGCGGGTGAATCAGTATTATTATATCAATAATTTAATTTTTCAAAACTAATTTGTATACGTTACTTCAACTAAGTGAACTAGCGTGTATACACAACTGTACTTAAGGCAACCTGCGTATGTGCAGATATCTTTTGGTTTACCCAAATTATCATGCATTTAACTTTAACCAGTATATCAGGAATTCATTAGACATTGCAATAAAAGCATAATAAAGCATCACACATAAGCAAAACATATGAACACCAAGATATAAGGTGGAAACCTAATGTGGGTGAAAACCACCTACTACTATCGTCTCTATCTTCTTTTAATAATAAGAAAATCTGTTTACAATATTTGTACTGGTGCAGTCTTATACCAGTACGCAAGCTTCTACCTGCAAAAGGCTACAACCAACTCTCGTTCTCCAGCTTCTATTAGAAGGGAGCTACAACCCCCTAGATCTTGTACTAGCCGATATGTTTACTAGTACGTAGGTGCTAACCTACAGAAGGCTACGACCTTCTTTCTTCCTCCAGGGACCACGTTTCATAAATTTTCAGAATGGATCCATAAACAACATCAGAAGTGTAATTCAATCAAATATATCTGCATCAACCAATAACCTTTTGAACGAACCACAACCGAATCAATCAATCACTTTGACAACCCATCAATCTGATCATTCAGACTATTGTCACTAGACTACAGTAACCAGAACCCAGAACTCTGCAACAGTAAACAATAGAAACTAAAACATATTTTATAAGGTATACGCTACTTTCATGTGTCGAACCTACGTGTATACGTGCTTTTCTCAAAGCCAACCAACGTATACATCTGCAAACATTAGTTCATAATTCTGCAGTTATTCGAGACTTCAGTTATACCTATATCATGTCATTTACAGAATAATATATGCGTCAGAATTCAGATCTAGAATATTCATGAGAAAAAACACATAATGATAGTTTATTTTACGCCTTAAGATCCTGATCCATCATTAGATCTAGTTCCTCATCATCTGCTAAGGTTCATCCTTGGTTCAAAACTAGCAACGCACCATAACCTAATAACCTGCATACTAGATCTCACACTTCATCAAATTTTTAATACTTCCACACCTTGGCCTAATGATATTCTCCTCCTTTTATAGTTTTAGGCCTTTCTCAATACAATGGACCAAAACCACTTAGGACCAATACCTTGGACCAAATACCTAGGGTCAATACCTAGGACCAGATACCTTGGACCAATACCATGGACCAAATAATTCGGACCAAAAACTTAGTTTTCCAAGGTATACGCACTTTTCCTTTTGTGAAAGTGCATGTGTACGTATACGCCACTTGTATACAGTGAGCATGCGTGTATACGTGGTTTGGTCAATGGTGAACCTATGTATACCTCTCTTTCTTCATTCCGTGAAGACTAATCTGTAATTCTTTGTTGTTTACCTGCTATACTGTGATCTTTCATCTGCACTCTATCACATCTGATAAATCTTCTGTAGATTCATCTAGTTACCATATACAAGTGAGTTTTTCTGCTACAAGTAGGTTTACATCAAGTACAACACATACATTATAATGCCAACAATCTCCCCCTTTAGACTTGATGGCAACAACAACACCAAGTCACTCTCCCCCTTTGACATCAAGGGCAAAGGGCTGACCAAAATGATGACTTTCAATAGTTGAATATTGATCATGCTACCCCTAGGCACATGTTGAATTCTCTGATTGAACTCCCCCTTTGTTCATGCTGATATGTACTGTATCATCCTTGCTCCCCCTGAGCACATGCGGAGTCTGCAAATATTTTCAAGCAAAAATAACATGACTCAATAACTCAATTGAGTGAGTTTGACCTCCCTATCACCAATGACTCATACATACATCCATTCTCCAACCAAGTGGGGATATACCAGACTGAAATATAGCAATTATTACATCATGCTTCCCATGCATAGTGGGGGTACAAATTACATCATATGCCCAAAAGGGACTCATCAAAAGACTACAACAGACAGAGACAAATTATTACATCATGGGTCTGGATATGACCTTTACATTGAATGATAGACATGATATAACAAAGACGAAAAATCTAAACAAGACCATGATAGTCATCAATAACTATCATACACCATGTGTGATCTACTCCATAAGCATCTGTGAACAGCATCCAGACCATCAACCTGTATATGTCCATCAAAAAGAATCACCTAAATTGAAAACAAATATGTGGATTTGTACCAAGATCTTCTAAGATAATGCCAACAATGCATTATTAGAAGCATATGCTCCCCTTGAACCTGTGCCAGATGTTCATTGTCAGATCTAGTCATTGCATATATCAGAAGAATTATCAAGGCATCATCATCAATGAGATATATGTCAACTTATCAATAACCTATGAGAACCAAAATATGTCCACATGTCATCAGCAGATTGTAACCATCATCAAACAGAGCAAATAATTCGTTGTACCATATCATACCCCTTTCTCCTAAGTCTGGCCCACTAAGTTTCCTCAAACCAACATATACGTGACTGTGCCCACAGAAACCAGTGTATGTACGCAACTACACTTCATGAAACTCGCGTATAACAGCCTTTCTAGAAAAATGGATTTTAACAACAAGATGATGCTACAACTACTCCCAGCTTATGTCTGAGATATTCAAATGTATTTGTTGGTAGTGGTTTAGTGAATATATCAGTAACCTGTTCTTTGGAGGGAACATACTCCAATTTGACTTTTTGTTCAAGCACTTGTTCATGTCGAAAATGATATTTGATGGGTATGTGCTTGGTCTTGGAGTGCATGACTGGATTCTTTGAAATATTGATGGCACTTGTATTATCACATAAAATGCAGATGGGTGGAGTACATGCAATCTGAATGTATTGCAATGTTTGCATCATCCAAATTAGTTGTGAGCAGTAGGATGCAGCAACCACATATTCTGCTTCCGCTGTGGATAATTCAATTGAGCTTTGTTTCTTGCTGAACCAAGACACTAACCTAGAACCCATATAGAATGCACCACCACTAGTGCTTTTTTTGTCATCAACACTTCCTTCCCAATCTGCATCTGTATATGCATGAAGTGTAAGATCTGTATCTCTAGGATACCATAAACGAAAGTTCTATGTTCCTTGAAGATATTTGAAAATCCTTTTGACTGCCTGAAGGTGTGATTCCTTTGGATTTGCTTGGAATCTTCCAATCATTCCTACTGCATGCATGATGTCAGGTTGGGTATCTGTTAGATAAAGCAGACTGCCAATCATGGATCTGTAAGTTGGTTGATGTACTACCACTGATTCATCATTTGGGTTGAGACTGCATCTTGTTACCATTGGGGTACATACTGGTTTAGAATCTTCCATGTCATACTTTTTCAAGATCTGTTTGAGATATTTGGTTTGTGAGAGAAAAATACCATCTTTATTTTGTTGAATTTGTAGACCAAGAAAATAGGTAACCTCACCAAGCAAGGACATTTCAAATTGTTGTTGCATTACTAAAGCAAAATTCTGACTCGTGGATTCTTCATTGCTACCAAAAATGATATCATCAACATAAACAACAATTATTAGAAATTTATGATTGTCAATCTTTGTATATAAATTGGTATTTGTTGATCCCTTTGAAAAACCTTGTTGGTGGACATATTTGTCAAGACGGTAATACCAATCCCTTGGAGCTTGTTTTAGACCATAGAGAGCCTTTTTGAGTCTGAATACAAGTTTTGCATCATTTCCAAGAATGAATCCTTATGGTTGCTCAATATAGACTTCTTCTTCTAAGTCTCCATTAAGAAAGGCATATTTTACATCCATTTGGTATACTTTGAATTTCTGAAAACTAGAAAGAGCAAGAAACATCCTTATGGCTTCATGTCTAGCAACAGGTGCAAAATTTTCTTCAAAATCTATACCTTCTTGTTGAACATATCCTTTGCAAACAAGTCTAGCCTTGTTTCTAATAACTTCTCCATTTTTGTTCAACTTGTTTTTGAATATCCATTTAGTTCCTATGATATTTTTATCATGAGATCTAAGAACTAATTTCCAAGTATTATTCTTTTCAATTTTTTCAAGTTCTTCATTCATGGCCTTGACCTAGCATTCATCTTTGCATGCTTCATTTACATTTTGAGGTTCGGTGGAAGATAGTAATACTAGATAGCTTGAGGATTCTGCAATAGTTCTTCTTGTCTGCACACCTGCCCCTTTTTCCCCTAAAATTCGTGTTTCTGGATAATTTTTTTGAACATACCTGGACGGAGTCTTTTCTTCTACTGTTATCTCTTCTTCTGGTGTTTCATTGGTTTCTTCTTCAGAATCAGTGTGATTTGATGTGGGAAAATGATCCTCATCTTCTTCATTGTCATAATCTTCATTTTTTATCTGTTTTGGATTTTTGCGTGCTTCATCAACCACAAGATCAATACTTTCAATAATTTTCCCAAGTCTTTTATTATAACATTTATATAATTTACTTCGGGAAGAGTAGCCAAGAAGAATACCTTCATCTACTCTGGGTTCAAACTTACCAAGTTTTTCATCATTCCTTTTGATGTAACATTTGCTTCCAAAAACTTTGAAGTATTTTACAGTAGGAGTCTTACCATACCAAAGTTCATGTGGAGTTTGAGTGTTGTTTACCCGGACATTTGCTTGGTTGAGAATAGTGACAGCGGCGAATGCAGCTTCACCCTAGAAAGTTGTAGGAGTTCCAGATTCATATAGCATAGCTTGAGCCATTTGTTGAACATTTATGTTCATCCTTTCTACCACTCCATTTTGCTGAGAAGTCCTTGTGGTGGAGAACTGTCTTTTTATTCCATGTTGTTCACAAAATTCAAAGAATTCATCCGAGGTAAATTCCCCACCTCGATCAGATCTGAGGCATTTGATTTTGCGATCTGATTCATTTTCAACTAAAGCTTTGAAGGCTTTGAACTTTTCAAATGCTTCATTTTATGCTTTAGAAGACCTATCCAACACATTCTATAAAAATCATTAATGAATAATATAAAGTATTCTTCTCCACGAGGTGAATTTTTCCTTGATGGTCCACATAAATCAGTATGAACAAGTTCAAGAGGCTTACTAGCTAATCCTTCCTTTTCGAAAAAGTGAGATATGGTTTTCTTACGGAATTGACATGATTTTCATATAGTATTTTCAGGAATGCTGATATCTAGAAGATCACGAACAACCTAGAATCTACATGCTTTTCTTATTTGAGAAAAGCTTAGATGTCCCAATCTTTTGTGCCATAGCCAGTTTTCATCATTTTTTCTTAGATAGTGTTATCACCAAAATAGGACCCTGATAGGCTGCTGATCAGACTATCTCAATGTAACTATTTCAAACCAATCTTTTAGCTAAGGCTTAGCCTCCTCAGCCTGAGAGGGCTCTCTCAAAGGGTTAATGATTTTGATTAAAGATATGGATAGATGGCTAACTCTATGGTTTGTGATTGTATATGTTTATAGGTTGAAAGATGAAGGTTGGCTACCATTGGGCTATGGAGTCAAAGTATGTTTCAGTACCACAACAAGATCAGCTTAACATGAAGTCAGGGCATAAAGAGTTTTTATGCATCAACAAAACAAAGATACAATGCAAGGAAACACAGTTTATAAATACATGAAGGAAGTTAGAGCATCATTGATGAGTTCTAAGTAACATGTATTCATACCACTGCAAGTAAGTGAAAGAGGAAATCCATGAGATAATAGGACATTAAAAAATCTCTTTGAATCCTGAGTAGTGAAGCCAAAACATTCTACCTAGCATGGAAGTCAAGGCATTATAGAGTTCAAGTGCAGAAATGCAAATATAAAACAATGAAACACAGTTAGTTTATCTATGAAGGAAGTGAGAGCATCATTGATGAGTTCTGAGTATCATAAGTAAACACCACTGCAATGTAAGTATTGGAAGATGCCATCAAAACAATAACATACAAGAACTCTTCATGAATCTTGAGTTGTTTAAGTAAAAACTCAGCATTAGGTTAAAAATATACACAGTCTACACATAGAGCAACAGCTGAGCCAAAAAGTCTCCAAGCCTTTGCTAATTCGACCTCTTGCTTTATATATAGCATTTAAAACATGTATTCCTTCATCCCTCATCAAGAGAATTCGAATTTTCTATGAGTTACACCTATTCTAACCATAAAACAAACCATTAATTAGAACTAGTTGTTAACTAGCAGTGCTAGTGACCTAATACAACTAGGAGTGTAACTCCTTATTATGATTACAACAAACTTATCTAAAAATTGAAAGCATTCTTTGACAGCTACAACCTCATGAGTTCGAATTTGATAAAGCCTCACACGTTGTCACCTTATTGCTGATGCTAAACCCTAGAAATTAGGGAACATGTTTCCCTGTTTTAAGGTTTAGGATCCTTGAAAATTGGCACGTGGGACAGAGCCTTTATCTTCTCATCCATGACATATTTTATGAAATTAAAGGAGTTTTTTGTATTACATGCTGTCTAGAACAAAAACCTCTCTTTGTTTTTTAAAACACTTCTCCAGTTGTCCAGAGTCTGTCCTTGAAAAACACGTGTAAAACAGGAAAAATTTGTTCTCTAAAATTAGGGTTTCAAATAAATCTTAGTATCTCCCAACTGAAAACACTTATGAAGAAAGTGAGACAGGTTATTGTATCAGGAGAGCTGATTAATAGAAACCTCCTTAAAAATTCCAAAATACCTTTTCCTGTGACCAGAAATTGATCTTGAAAAAGACTGCTCAAACCAGAAGACAAAGCTTGACTTTCAACAGTTTTGTAGCGCACGTTTAACCATAAATTCCTCCCACCTAAGAACGAATTTGAAGAAACTAAAAGAGGTTTTTGTAGTTAAGTATGTTAGGAATAAAAACCTCTTTCAGTTTTGAAAATTGAGTTCTCAGCTGCTCAGGAACCCTTCTGGAAGTTTACTAGTAAAATCAAAAAACACAATCTTTTATGCTGAAACAGGCTACTTTAGGGGTTTCGTAGCGCGCTATGAAAACTCCTAGTTCAGAATCCCCGATTTCATAGCATAGCCAGTGAAAATTCTGGGTTTTGCGCTATGAAAACTCCTAGAGTGGGTTTTTCACTATGGAAACATTTACACAAGTTTGACACATGGAACTTATGTGTGATGTGGGACCAGTGATAGGCAAGAACAGAGTATTGAACCTATTTGACCATACCAACAAGACTCTCTTTTAGATCTTAGACTCTAAAAAAACCATGGAAAGACTAGACCAAGACTAACATCAATCCTTTGGAATTAAACTGATGTCAAAACACACGGTGAGGCTTCTAGGACATGGAATGAGGCTGTGAAACTTTTTTTTTTGGAAAAGAGAATGACACTTATTGAGATGAGATGACTCAAAACCTATAAGACTATGAATAGAAACAAGGCAAACTTTCCAAAGTTTAGAAACAAAAAATTTAGGGTGATAATAGATAGAATTGTTGTTGTCCTCCCTTGAGTATGTATAGGTTTTTGGGGTTCTTGTACTTTTGATCACAGTTTCTCCTGTATCAAGCTCACGAACAACACATCCATTTGATCGAAAAGCATAACTCGACAGGTTATGCTTTAAACCATCAACATACATAACATTCCCAGCTTTAACTTTTTCTTTCAAGAAAACAGAGCCTTTACCTATTATGATAGCAGGAGTGTTGTTTCCAAATGAGACATTATTTTCCTTTTCTAAGGCATTATATGAGTGTAGTTTTTCTTTGTCACATGTCATGTGTTTTGAGCATCCACTGTCGATGTACCACTAGTTTTCTTATCCTTCTGCATACAAGGCTACACCACATCTTTCTATTTGCGGCTCTTTCTTTCTCCATATTTTGGGATTTAATGGAGTTTGCTCCTTTTGAGATATTTGTCGAAATTTACTCCTGCATTCAGATTCTTCATGGCCAAAGTTGTTACAGATTGAGCATTCTATTTCATTTTCAAGAAGAGAAAAGTTATTATAGGAACTTTTCTTGATCCCTGTCACGTTCCTTTGATTTCGTGCTTCTCTAGTCATGATGGTTTTGTAAGCAACACATTTAGCAACTCTGTGTCCAAAATTATGACATGAGAAACATTCACCATTGAAGAAGTTCCTGTGATTATCGAATCTATTGATCTGGTGATTGCAGTTTCTATTCATCTTTGAAACAAATTGAGTATGATTTACCTTAGGTTCATTGTGACTTCTGTTTATCCTTGGAGCAAACTGAGCCTGATTTACCTGGTGATCTGCCTTATGCTTTTGCTTATGATTGTCATACTGTTCACTGTTATTTGCTGTATCAAGATAGCTTTTAGTGGATGTTGACGGCTTCTATGCTTCTTCAGTATATCCAAGACCTGTCTTTATCAGAGGATAACGTCATACTTTGATAATTTCATTTAAGGATCCTGATCCGTTAGCAAATCTAAGATTGAGAGATTTTGTTTTCTCAAGATCCTTTCTTAGACCCACAATTTCACATTCTAGTTTTTCATTGTGTTTTTCTCTTTCAGCAAGTTGATATGTCAAGGTATCTATAATAATATATTCTTTTCTTCTAAAAAGATTTTGAGTTTAGAAATTTCTTCATGAAGTTCATCTTCTTCTAAAGCATCAAAAAATTTATCATCTTCATAAGCCATTAGAAGTCTATAGCCATTCCTATTTTCATCTTCATCACTATTTGATAATCCATCATTATCTTCATGAGTATAGTAGCTCTTTTTACTTACACTTTGTTTTCTATTCCATTTTGCAGTTTCCTTCCCTTTATCATATTTATCTTTATGAGGACATTTGGAAACATAATGACCGACTCTACCACAGGCAAAACATTTGAAAGGTACTTTACCTCTAAATCTTCCGGAACCCCATTGAAGCTTCTTGACAAAGTTTACTTCATCTTCTTCTTCTGAAATATGCCCTGATTCATTGAGTTCTACTTTTCCTTTTGTTGAAGATTTAAATGCGGCTTCTCTCATATATGATGGGCCTCCTTTTCTACATCTCAAAGGCAGTTAAGATTCCATGAAGCTGTGTCATAGTAATAACTTGTAGATCCTGTTTTTCTTCTATGGCAGATACTTTTGATTCAAATTTAGCAGACAGTGATCTTAAAACTTTCTTAGCTAAGGTAACTTCCTTTATCTCTTCACCCAGATTCTTCATGCAATTAAAAACCACATCTATACCTAAGAAGTAACTAGCTATACTTTCATCATTGTGCATCTTAAAAGTTTCATATTGAATTCTGAGAGTTTACAGTTTATCACATTTTACCTGAGACTCTCCTTCGTAGCTTAGAACGATTTTGTCCCATATTTATTTCGCTGATTTGAGCTGCATAACTTTGACAAACTTTGATTGTGACAAACTTCCTAATAATGTATTGACAGCTTTGGCATTGGTTTCATATTGCTTTTTACCTATCGTATCTATACGAATTGCTGATGGAAATGCATATCCTACTTCCACGATTTCCCAGACATCTGTTCCAAGTGATTGAAGATAGGATATGGTTCTTATCTTCCAATAAACAAAGTTTCTCACATCAAAGATTGGCGGTCTGATGGATCCCCCACTTTCTTGATTACTCATGATGATGGATCTTCCTTCAAGCGATCAAGCTTCTTCTAAAGGACCTGCTCTGATACCAATTGTTGGAAATAATACTGAGGGGGGCTGAATAAGTATTACAAGATCAATAATTTAATTTTTCAAAACTAATTTGTATACGCTACTTCAGCTAAGTGAACTAGCGTGTATACGCAACTGTACTTAAGGCAACCTGCGTATATGCAGAGATCTTTTGTTTACCTAAATTATCATGCATTGAACTTTAACCAGTATATTAGGAATTCATTAGACAGTGCAGTAAAAGAAGAATAAAGCATCACACATAAGCAACGCACATGAACACCAAGATATAAGTTGGAAACCCAATGTGTGTGGAAACCACCTGCTGCTGTCGTCTCTGTCTTCTTTTAATAATAAGAAAATTGGTTTACAATATTTGTACGGGTGCAGTCTTATACCAATACGTAGGCTTCTACCTGTAGAAGGCTACAACCTTCTCTCATTCTCCAGCTTCTATTGGAAGCGAGCTACAACCCCCTAGCTCTTGTACTAGCCGTTATGTTTACTAGTACGTAGGTGCCGACCTACGGAAGGCTACGACCTTCTTTCTTCCTCCAAGTACCATGGTTCATAAGTTTTCAGACTGGATCCATCAACAACATCATAAGTGTAAATCAATCAAATATATATGCATCAACCAATCGCCTTTTGAACCAACCACAACCGAATCAATCAATCACTTTGACAACCCATCAATCTGATCATTCAGACTACTATCACCAGACTATAGTAACCAGAACCCGAAACTCTGCAACAGCAAACAGCAGCAACTAAAAAGTATTATATAAGGTATACGCTACTTTCATGTATCGAACCTTCGTGTATATGTGCTTTTCTCAAAGCCAACCAGCGTATACATCTACAAACATTAGTTCATAATTCTGCAGCTATTCCAGACTTCAGTTATACCCAGATCATGTCATTTACAGAATAATATATGCATCAGAATTCAGATCTAGAATATTCATGAGAAAAAACACATAATGATAGTTCATTTTATGCCTTAAGGTCCTGATCCATCATTAGATCTAATTCCTCATCATCCGCTAAGGTTCATCCTTGGTTCAGATCCAGCAATGCACGATAACCCAATAACCTGCATACTAGATCTTACACTTCATCGAATATTTGATACTTCCACACCTTGGCCTAATGATCTTCTCCTCCTTTTATAGTTTTAGGCCTTTCTCAATACCATGGACCAAAATCACTTAGGACCAATACCTTGGACCAAATACCTAGGGTCAATACCTCGGACCAGATACCTTGGACCAGTACCATTGATCAAAATACCATGGACCAAATACTTCAAACCAAAAACTTAGCTTTCCAAGGTATACGCACTTTTCCTTTTGTGAAAGTGTGTGTATGTATATGCCACTTGTATACAATGAACCTGCGTGCATATGTGGCTTGGTCAATGGTGAACCTGTGTATGCCTCTCTTTCTTCATTCTGTGAAGATTGATCTGTAATTATTTGTTGTTTACCTGCTATATTGTGATATTTCATCTACACTCTATCACATCTGATATATCTTCTGTAGATTCATTTAGTTACCATATACAAGTGATTAGTTCCGCTACAAGTGGGTTGCCATCAAGTACAACACATACATTATAATGCGAACAGTTTTGTTGCAACAAAACAGTGAAGGCCATGAACAGCCCATAGCTTTTTTTAGTAGATCTTTGAGGGATGCATCTCTGAAGTACAACATCATGGAGAAATAATCCATTGCTTTGGCAAAGGCATTAAACGATTTTAGAGTTTACATCCTACATTCTCGTATAATTGCATTTGTCCCAATTGTTGTGGTAAACGATATTCTCACATAGAATGACCCAGATGGCAAAAGAGGGAAATGGATTGTTATGATCCTAGAGTATGACATTGAGATAAAACCAACCAAGCTCATCAAAGGTCAGGGATTGGAAAATATAATGGTTGAGTCCAATTTTCATGCATTGGATATCAATTATATTATTGCACTAGATGAATAGAAAGAGTCGGTGACTCCACATATATGAGAGACCTTTGCTACCTCACCATGGTATGTAGACATTATTTTTGTTTTACAAAACTTACAAGCTCCTCCTGGTTTAACCAAGACAAAAGCCAGGTTTCTAAAAATGAAAGCTATGAAATTTTGTATTTTAGATCAGAATGTATATTGGAAATATTCTAGAGGTATTTTGCTAAATTGTTTATTGAAATATGAAGGAGACAAGGTCATGGAAGAGTTTCATCAAGGAGACTATGGGGACCTTTTGATTGGAAAACCACAACAACAAAATCCTAAGATATGGCTTTTACTAGTCTACCTTATTTGCAGATGTGCATAAGAAAGTCAACACTTGCCACCAGTGTCAAATTTTTGAAGGCAAGAGAAAGCTTCTTCCTTTACCATTGAAACCCATTTCAGTTGAAACTCCTTTTTAGCAGTGGGCTGTGGATTTCATTGGTGAAATCCATCCCAGCTCCTTAGGCCAACATAGATGGATCTTAGAAGCCACTGATTACTTTGTTGGGTTATGTTATATTCTTTCCATGACTAGCCCCAGTAGTTAAACCAGGGGGGCAAAGCGCCCCCTTCGTTGCGCCGATGTGAAGTTGGGGGCGGGGGGGGGGGGGTCACGGGGGGGGGGGGGTCACGGGGGGGCGGCATCCCCCCTATACAAGGGGTTTGAGGGGGATGGTATCCCACCTCTATGGGGTTCATGGTAGTGCCCCGAGGAAATTGTTTTGGACTCTATATTAGGTGGGTGGACCTACCTGTGATTTTGTCCATGATTTTCACACATGGTTTTGGGCGCGATAGTTTTCAGTCCATGGTATTTTGTAGATCCAGTCAAGGGAAATACAATTATGTTCTAATCCAGGGTTAATGGACTGGGGTTTATGGATGTTTTGGCATGTATATATATGTATTTTAAAATTCAAAGGAACATAATGAAAAATCAATCTGGTAGTCCCAGTTTTGGAATCCAGGGGAATATCTTTGTGTATATTTGTTTTACGTGTTATTCTCTCACTATTGTTTATTTTATATTTTTAGAATTGTTATGCAAGTTAAAAAAGTCTTTGTATGGGGTTAAAGCCTACATTTGGTATCAGAGTTGTTTTGGCTTCAAGGGGATGCCTTTGTTGCTAAGGGGTTTCGCTCGGGCCTTTGGTAGACCATGTTCAGTGGGAGATCTGTGGGATCGATTCTGGTGGTGAAAGAAGATGGCGAGCAGTGGAAAGATAGAGATCAAGAAATTTAATGGTCATAGTTTTGAGTTGTGGAAACTCAAGATGGAGGATCTGTTGGTGGATAAAGATCAGTGGATCGTGGTAGATCTGGGTACTAAACCAATGAGAGTGTTTGATGAAGAATTAAAGAAGTTGGGTCAGAAAGCAAAGAGCACAATACGATTATGTGTCTCAGATTTGGTATTATTGAATGTATCAGGGGAAGATACAGTGAAAGCTTTGTGGGACAAGTTAGGGACTTTGTACCAATCTAAGTCTTTGGTGAATAAACTGTTCCTATGGAAAAAGATGTATAAACTGAGGTTGAAAGATGGAGACTCCGTGATAGAGAATCTGAACGTTTTTAATTATATGGTAAATCAATTATTATCTGTTGATATTCAAATTTCAGATGAAGATAAGCGCACCAGTTTGTTGTGTTCTCTACCATATTCATGGGAGATTCTGGTTATTGCAATAGGTAGCAGTGCAACTGCCTTGCATTTTGATGAAATAGTCTCATCCTTGCTGACGAAGGAGATGAGACGGAAAAATATGGAGAGCCAAAATGCTGATTCCTCGTTTGTATGAGGATAGTCCCAGAACAGAAACAAAAATAATTCATCGAGTGGGAGATCTAAATCTAGAGGGAGATCTAAATATCCAGGAAAATTTGTAAAGATGTGTTGGAAATGTGGAAAGGAAGGGCACTACAAAAGGGACTATGAATCTAAAGCTTCTTAGAAAGGAAAGGGATAGGGATTCAATGATCCTCCTTCTATAGAGGAAAAAACCACCTCAGATGAAGGTGGGGATGTGTACTTGGTTTCTTCTTCAAGTACACATGTAGATCATGAGGCATGGTTGATTCACTCAGGTGCATCCTTTCACTTCACTCCCCATAGAGAGTGGTTCTATGAGTATGAGAAATATGATGGTGGTGATGTCTTCTTAGGGGATGATAGGAAGGCTAGAATCGTTGGTCGTAGAAAAGTAAAGTTGAAGTTACAAGGTGGAAGGATTAGAACACTTCCGGGTGTTCTGCATATTCCTGCATTAGCCAAAAATCTAATTTCTGTAAGCAAGTTGGATGATGCAGGTGTAAAATCAATGTTCGAGAAAGATACATGTAAGATGGTTCAAAGAGAACTAGTATTGATGCGGGGAGTTCGGACTGGAAATCTTTACAAGCTACAAGGTAGCATTGTTGTTGATGGGTGCAACGGTTTTATGGTTCCTAAAGTGGAGCAGAAATCTACTGGTCTCTGGAGAAAAGACCATGCTATGGCATCTAAGGCTTGGACATATTGGAGAGAAGGGACTTCAAATACTTCATGGTAAAGGTATGGTAGAAGGTATGACTAATAGATCTCTGGATTTTGATTTCTGTGAAAATTGTGTATATGGGAAACATAAATAGGTGAGTTTCCCCTCAGGTGGTAAGAAGGCGAAATAGATATTATAGCTTGTGCACAGTGATGTGTTTGAACCTGTGTCGATACCATCACTACATAGGTATGTGTACTATGTATCATTTATAGATGACTTCTCAAGGAATACATGGATATATTTCCTCAAGAAGAAATCTGAAGTGTTTGACAGGTTTAAAGAATTTAAGACTCTGGTGGAAACCCAGATAGAGAAGAAGATAAAGATGTTGAGGATAGATAACGGTGGAGAGTTTTGTAAGAAGGAATTTGAAGAGTTTTGTAAGAAGGAATTTGAAGAGTTCTGTAAGAAGTGTGGTGTAGCACAATAGAAGACTACTCCATACACACCTCAGAAAATGGAGTTGCAAAAAGAATGAACAATACGTTGATGGAAAGGGCAAGAAGCATGCTCAGTGGCGTTGGGTTAGGACAGGAATTCTGGGCAGAGGCGGTGGAGACTACATGTTACCTGGTCAACAGATCACCTTCATCAGCGTTGGAGGAGAAGACTCCACAAGAGGTATGGATTGGTAAGAAACCTTCTCTTTCACATCTGAGGGTATTTGGATGTGATGCATATGTACATGTTCCAAAGGAGAAAATAAAAAAATTGGATAGTAAATCTAAAAAGTGCATCTTTATTATGTATAAGGATGGTTTAACAGGTTATAAGCTTTGGAACTCAGTAACAAGGAAGGTTGTGTAAAACCAAGATGTGGTGTTTAGAGAGGTGAAAGATGTTATTAAACATGAATTCTCATCAAAGGAACCTGAGAAGATAAAGTTTGAGCTAAAGGAGGAAGAATCAAACTCTACAGTATAAGAGGAATCAAAATATGAAGAGCCACAAACTCTGGTTGTGAGAAGATCAGTTCAAGAAAGAAGGAAGCCATAAAGGTATAGTCCATCTCACTTCTGTTCAAATTTTGTTTCATCTATTACTGATTATGATCCCAAAACTATGAAGGAAGTAGTAGATTCAGAGGATGGTAAACTTTGGAAAGAGGCCATGGTTGATGAAACAACATCTTTGCACAAAAATGAGGCTTGGGATCTGGTGGAGTTGCCAGCTGGAAGGAAACCCATTGGTAGCAAATGGGTGTTCAAGAAGAAGATGAATGTAGAAGGAAAGGTGGAGAAACACAAATCTCAATTGGTAGAAAAAGGTTATTCCCAAGTGCAGGAATCGATTTTGGTGATATTCTTTCTCCTGTTTCCAAGATAGCTTCTATTATATTACTTTTATCTATTTCTGCTAGGTTTGATTTTGAGGTAGAACAGATGGATGTGGAGACAACATTTCTTCGTGGGGATTTGGAAGAAGAGATATACATGAAGCCACCTAAAGGCTTTGCGATGAAGGGTAAGAAAGAAATGGTATGAAAGTTAAAAAAGTCTTTGTATGGGTTAAAACAGTCACTAAGGATGTGGTATCAGAAATTCGATACTTTTATATGGGGACTTGGCTTCACTAGAAGCAAAGCAGATCAATGTGTGTATTTTAAATTAATTGGTGACAGTGTTATTTATCTGATCTTATATGTGGATGATATGTTGCTGGTTAGAAATGAAAAAGAAATTATCCAGGATTTGAAGACCCAATTGTCCTCCAAATTCGACATGAAAGATCTTGGTGTTGCAAACTATATTTTGGGAATGGAAATTAAAAGAGATCGAACAAAGAGGAAGATATGGTTAAACCAGAGGAAGTATGTCGAGACAATAATGCAAAGGTTTAATATGCATGATAGTAAATTGGTGAAGGTTCCTATTCTTGTAGGTGTTAATCTATCTAATGAACAATGTCCCAAGACATAAGAAGGTGAAGAGGACATGTCATGTGTTCCATATGCAAGTGCAGTCAGTAGCCTAATGTATGTGATGGTATATACTAGGCCTGACATTGCACATGAAGTGGGAGTATTGAGCAGGTTTATGTCAAAACTAGGGAAGGAGCATTGGACATCAGTGAAGCAGTTTTCAGGTATTTGTGTGGCACTAGTGATTATGGTCTGTGCTACCAAGGAAGACCAGGATTGGATAGAGTTTTGGATATTCATAGCTTTGTTGATGTAGACTGGGCTGGAGATCTGGATCAGAGAAGATCTACAAGTGGGTATGTGTTCAACCTATTTGGAGGTGCAGTTAGTTGAATGAGTAAGAAACAATCTGTAGTGGCACTATCAATTATAGAGGCAGAATACATGGCAGCCACTCATGCAATCAAGGAAGAAGTTTGGTTGTAGAGATTACGTTCAAGTATGGGGTTAGTATAGGAAGTTATAAGGATATATTTTGACAACTAAAGTGCAATTTTCATAGCAAAGAACCCTTCTTACCATTCAAAGACAAATCACATTGATGTTTAGTATCACTTTGTGAGAGATATGATAGAAGACAAAAAGGTGTTGCTAGTAAAGATGGACACTTTAAACAATATTGCAGATGCATTGACAAAATCTGTGAGCTTTGAGAAGTTCTCTTGGTGTAGAGAAACAATGGGTGTTGTAGGGCTAGATAAATAACTAAGATCTCTTGTGGCCCCCTGTGGAAAGAAAAAAACAAGTGGGAGATTGTTGGGTTGTGTTATATTCTTTCCAAGATTAGGTGGGCAGACCTACCTATGGTTTTGTGCATGGTTTTCACACATGGTTTTGGGTGCGATGGTTTTTAGTCCATGGTATTTTGTAGATCTGGTCAAGGGAACTATGGTTGTGTTCTAATCCAGGGTTAATGGATTTGGGTTTATGGATGTTTTGGCATGTATATGTATGCATTGTAACATTGAAAGGAACATAATGAAAAATCAATTTGGTAGTCCCAGTTTTGGGATCCAGGGGAAAATCTTTGTGTATATTTGTTTTATGTGTTATTCTCTCGTTGTTATTTAATTTATGTTTTTAGAATTGGTATGCAAGTTAAAAAAGTCTCTCTATGGGGTTAAAACCTACATACTTTACCAAGTGGATTGAGGTTATCCCAACCAGAAAGGCCACAAACACTGTCATTATCCAATTTTTAGAAGGTAACATTTTGTCTAGGTTTGGATGCCCCCATAAGATTATCACTGACAATGTTGTTGCCTTTAAGTCAAAGAAAATGGTTGATTTTTGTAACAAATACCACATAAGATTAGGACACTCAACTACCTATTACCCACAAGGAAATGGGCTAGTTGAGTCCTCCAACAAGAGTTTAGTCAACATCATAAAAAATCTACTATAGGAGAATAAAAAATCCTAGCATAAAAAGTTGATTAATTCCCTGTGGGTTGACTGAATTAGCACCAAAAAGTCTATTGGAATGTCTCCATTCCAGCTAGTATATGGATTTGATGTTGTGTTTCATATTTCTCTTGGAGTTCCTCTGTTGAATTTGTTACAAGAATCACAAGTAGAAAATAATGATTTACAAAGAAGGATCAACTAGACCATACAGCTACAACAATCGAGAGAGGAAGTTTATAACAAAACTCAACTTGTTCAAGACAACATCAAAAAGATCTATGGGAGGAGAAAAAAATGATTTCCAGTTAGGTGACCTGGTGTTAAAGTGGGACTCAAGGAATGAAGACAAAGGAAAGCATGGTAAGTTTGACAGTTTGTGGAAAGGGCCATACAAAATTGAATCTTTCAGAGGAAATAATGCATTTTTCTTGAAGGACTTTACTGAAGAAGCATTGCCTATGGGACCTGTCAATGGCAAAATTCTCAAACACTACCTTCCTCAAAGTTAAATTGTTTCATTTAGAATCATTTTATGTATCATTTTACTATCCTACTGCAAGAGTGAGGGTAGCTCATATCAGAAACTGAAGCCCGGAGAGAAGGCCTTAAGCTTCTAATGATTTGTTTCCCATATTTATGATTAAGAGCAGGTGGATCAAATTCAGTTCCAAATAAAGATAGCATGCACAATGGACCAATACTATTGATCTATAGTGTTCTTGACACCTCACAAGAAGGCTACCATCCCCATTGGAGCCATTGTTAGGGTCCTATATTTTATAGGATGAGCTGACTATTTGCTGTTGAGTTTTATATATAAGATATTGTAAATAATCTTTCATTATGCAAGTTATTTTCAAATGAAACAATAAACAAAGGGGATATAAAATGTGTGTGCGTGTGTGTGAAAAGAGTAAAAAAGAAAAAAAATATGAAAAAATATAAAAAAGAATGAAAAATACCCCAAAAATAATAAGTGAGAAAATCTAAATGCCACTCAAAAAATGAGAAACGCATCAGAAATACCTTAGAAATTTTGAATAATGTGTTGCTAGTCAAAATGCCACAGAGAAGTAGATTAGTTGTTTTAATCATGTTTAGGCGTGATTAGGGTAGATTAAATAAAATTAGTTTAGGTTAGTAAATGAATCAACCATGCAGTTTAATTGTGGTTGAAATGGATTAGTTAGAATAAAATTAATAGGTTTGCATGTTTAAATGCGCCTTTAGAGGTTACTTAGATAGATTTAATTTTAAAATGAATTGCCACGTTAAATCACAATTCCAATTTTGCACATAATTTTTTTTGATGCGATGTATTTTGTCACTATGCAATAAAGTGTGGTGCTTGTTTGAATGACCACGATCCACCCCGCCCAAATCAACGACGAGGGATTGTATTCGACCCCCAAGCCCCTTCAATGTTTAATCACAAGGGGGGGGGGGCTTGCAAAGGTGGTAATCCTCGACGACGTGGCATATTTTGGGCATTTCACACCCCCCCCGGCCTAAAACCACTAACCACCCCTCCCCCCCCCCCCCCCCCCCCCCCGAAAACTACCATCCCTCTTTCTTGTTGGTGTTGACCATTGACTATGTTCTCTCCCGCGCCACTTACATCCCACCAGGTGGACCTCCTAAACCCACCTTGCTCCTACATCACTCCCTTTTCCCCCACTACTTGTCCGCCACCTCACACCTGCAAACCACACCCCCCTTCTGCTAAAACACCCTCCCATCACTATTTCTTCCCCAATAGGATGTTTTCATTGGGCACTCCCACCACCACGTCAGCAGACCCTTGAGAAATAAATTTTATACACTCCCGCAACAATGGACCCACTCCGTTGTAACGGTAAATTAACAACAGTAATCATGTATTTTCTATATAACCCACCAAAACCTGTTACATTGCCTCCTTTCACCATTTCATGATAACAAGAAATCAAGAGTTGCAGTGCACTGTCAACCATATAAAATCTACTCCAACATCCAACCAATTATCCTTGTCATCTCTGAGATCAGACAACATAACGAACCACTTACAACCAAGTACCTAGCCGTCAATTCGCATCCAGATACCAATTTTTCATCTGTTTTTCTCGGGTAATTCAAAATTTCCTGTTCTTTCCTCTTCTATCATGGCACCTAAATGAAAATCCAAGACCTCTAAGGACAATCATATTCTCCCCCCTACCATAGATTTAGATCAGCAACCACTGGTAGACCAAGACTACAAGATTTCTGAAACTAGTTGTGAATTCGACCTGTTCAGGCTTCACAACTAGTTAAAATAGAATTTCTTAGACCAGATTGATGAACTAAGCCTCTCAGACTCTCTCCTACCATAATTCTTCTTCCCTCGGTCATACCACTTCCCCAAATCCATCTCCTAGTTTCGATTCAGGTATATCACAAGCCAGAGGGAAATTGTGTTCCAAAACAATGATATCCTCTTCACTATCACTGTAGAATCCATCTCCCAAATGCTTCAATTTCAAAATTTTGATTCTCTACAACCACTTTTAGTAGATTCCCTCATGGAAATCTACAAAAACCTGACCTTCCCACAGACAACCAAGATTTTTGAATTTTTTCTCCCTGAGGATGCCTAATTACCCAAGAAGAACCCCCCATACTCATCCTCTATGTTCACTGAGATGAATAAACAAGTAATTTCAATTATTTCATGCATACTTGGCTATCAATCCTATCAGTGGGTTGATGAGACCATTGTTTGTTTCTTATCCATTTTCGCAACTGGTGAGAAACCCCCTATTTTCAATTACAATGAGTTCATTTCAAAATCAATTCATGACCAGTTCCTCAATCTTTCTATTGAAGGGACTTTTAGATATGATTCAGTGTTGGTTTATTTGTTTCTTTATCATCAACCAGATAGTTTTTCATTCCCTTTGCAGAAGTTAGATGAGCAGGGTAATCCATAGTCAGAAATCCATTGGAAATCCTTAGTGAGGAAAAATTCCACTGAGTACACCTTCTCGATTATGTTGATCAATTTTTACACACCGTATCTTGTTTATTGAGCCATAATATAGATCCTAGGATAAGACCAGAGATACAAATAATTTTTCATCTCAATGAGTGGACTAAGACAGGGGATTGGTACTTGTACCAAAATTATATCGAGATCAAAGTTTATGGGTGTGAATTTCCACCATACATGCTGCCAAATTTTGTTCCTATGACTATCTTCTCACCAGAATATATAAAGAAAATGATTCATATGGATGATCTTCATTTTGTTGCAACAAAAAAGAAGTCTCAGTTCAAAATCAAGGCACGGGTTGGACCATTTATTTGTAACACTAGAGCAGTGGGTAAGGAGGAAAACTTGCTTCTTAAGCAGATGAAATTCAAATTGAGTTTCACCTGGTCATATGACCCTTTTGGCATCACTTCTGAGCTAAGAGTGGATCAGGAAACCACTCCTTACACTCACACTTCTAGACCAGAAATAGAAAAGTTCATGAATCAAATTCAGTGGGAGGAGAATACACTATAGGACGCAAAAGAACAGATGATAACTATGATCGCCTCACAGACTTTAGTACCTCAAGAAAAAGAGACAAGAGACCAAGGGAGGATGATTCCCCTTCAGTGACAAAGATCGGAGTCAAGGAATTTCAGATATATAAGAAAAATCACAAAACTAATACTAAATCTATTTTTCAGTGGGAGGATGAGGGGCAGGCCACCATAGTCCTAACAGGCCATCATGTTCCTACAAGAGGAGAAGATACCTTTACAGGGTCTCCAGCATCCTTAGCTTCCAAATATCCACTAGATACAGATCAAACATCAGAATTGGTTCAGGACCAAGATGAACCAAATATCTTTGCAAAATATAGAGAAATTAAGAATAAGAATGAGCAGCTCAGGGCCTCCACATACACCCAATTCTGGAAGAAAACAACTTCTTCACAGCATAGGCTTCTTTCAACCTTTGATACAAAAAAAGGGGAAAATGCAAATTACATTCCTTCAAGCACAGGTTCCATTTCCGAAGACTCCAACTGATTACAAGAAATCAATTTTCTCCTTTGATGTTGAGCATATTCACCCCATTGACCAAATAGATCCGCATAGACAAATTGGTGAAACTTTGTACTCTACTTTGACCAACATTGCCATGAAAACTTCCAAGTTGCATGCCTCACTCAACAATATACAGTCACAATTGAAGCTTGAAAAAATTTCATCTTTGGCTAAGGACACTGGGATCAAATGATTAGAGGACCTAGTAATTAAATTGGGCTATGACTCCAAAGATGTGAAATAAGCAGAAGAAATTGTGAGGAGAAAAAAATGTAGACATAGCATCTTTGAGGAAACAACTCAAACTTCCCTCCACTGAAGATCCCCAAGCCAAGGAATTTGGGGAGCTTGAAAAATAAAAAGAGAACATGTTCAAGATAATACTTGAACAATGCAACTAGATTAAGGATATGGAAGTGGAGATGGAAAGACTGCTTAAGGAAAAAGATAAGTCATCATAACTAACCATAGTTCCTCTAACAACAGTGCCTATTTCAGTTGCTACCACAATAAGAGCATATACATCAACAACAAAAAAATCCCAGACGGAAAATTCTTAAAATGAATTAGTTAAAGCCATGGAAGACCTATCCATCAGAGGGCGGGAAATTGAAAAATTAAAAGCCCAAGTTAAAACTTTGCAGGATCAAAAATTAAATATAGACAATTCATATATAACAGAGCTGCATAAATCTCATAGGTTAGCCCAAAATATTGAGTGGTTAGAGAATGAGTCTGTGATGGCTCAAAGGTTAGTATAGGCTAAAGAATGCATCTAGGTTGATATAAATGAGGCCATCACATAAATTTGGCCTTCGATTGAGATAATATTTAAACAGGAGGACTTAGTTTAGAGATCAAAGGAGATAATGGAAGGAGTCATAAGCATCTTGGGACAGAGGCCAAGGGAAGCTAGCACCTTAATTAAAATTTTGAATTCAAAAACCAAGGATGAGTTAGCAAATTTAGAAATTGCAGATAATATAGAGACTATCTTGGAAGTCAGGAGAGTCCTTACTAAAAGGAACATACTAGTACAATTGGAAAACAAGTGCCAACACTTAGAAACTAGCATCCAAAAGTTTCATAAGAAGTTCAATGCATTACATTTGAAAGGACTGCAAGGACTGAAAGGAATTGGAGACAAGTTAGTGCCGCTACCAGATTATCATTAGAAATTTTACTCAATAGCTCGAGACAAATCAAATTTTTCAGCAATCAAAAGCTCAATTACAGGAAAAGATTTCATGCAGGCTTTGGAATTCGATTTGCATATTAGAGCTGAAGTCAAGCACTTATTTCTGGTCAAACCAACTTTCTAGAAATACACTGAGGTAGATGAGAGTTACAGAAAATTGGTTAAAATGCCAATTCCAGATGAAGATAGGTGGGACCAACTATGTAAAATTTTGGAGTAAAAAGCAAATTTAGCTTCAATAATAGAGAATCACTTTTTCAGATCCATTCATTGACAACAAGCCTCGAAGATAGTGCCAGCTCATCACATCTTTTCAGTTATCTATATTTTTGTTCTATTTTACAAGCAGTTTAGGATATTTTGTAAAAATATTGAGGTTTTTACTCAAGATATTTTTTGATAAATTTTGTATAAGTACTTCCCAAATCGAAGTACAAATGTTGGGACTTGTAGCAAGAAAGGACTACCATCTGATGTAAAGTTGTTCACTGAGCTAAAGTGATCATTTTTCATTAATACAGATAACATTCCATGATTCATGTGTCAGGCTTAATTGGTGATGTTTATTCTACTTGTAATTTTTAAATATCTCTGTTCTTTTTTGTATGTGTTTCTTTCCTCTATTGTTTAAAAGAAAATTATGGGATGAACTTGTTTTATTACACTTTGTCTTGGCTTTAAACAATATATATGTTTTCCAACTGAAACTAAATATAGAATTCTTAATTGCTCTATCTTTGATTGATTCTAAACCTTTTTGCTCCCTATCACTCCATCAAGCTCTAAAGATCCAGCAACTTGCCTACCTTGCCCTGTTATTTCTAATCTGATATTTATGCACTTGATCACTCTAAGACTTTGACTCCATTTCCCAATGGCCTTACCTTGTAGCCTCAACCAAAAAATTCAAAAAACCAAATTCTGAACCTTATATCTAGCCTAAAATCCCACCACAACAAAGATAAATTTGACAGAGAGATCCCTCTCTGAGTTTATAAGGGCTAGCTTCTAAACTTAAAAGTGGTTTTGTGGTTACCTCTGGATTTCATCCACAACCTTAAGAAATTACGGAGTGATAACAGAATGTTAACAATTTTTCTCCATATCATAATAGTTCAAAATATTTGTTATCAATTTTATACAATGAGATTTTGGGCCCCATGCATCGATATATCACCTATTTATTGAAATTTTATCTTAGTAGTGGGCTTTGAAGATCAAAAGCTTAGGTTGTGGTGAACACTTTTTCTATGAGAGAATAAACAATTCTCATTCGAATCAACTCCCCATTCTATTGGGGCTTGGATTTTCAAATGATACCTATCAATCATCCTTGGTTCTCCCTACAGATCTTCTTACTTCCTATTCCAGTTGTTTGTATTTACTACCTACTTACATTGTTTATATTGACTATTTGCTTGAATTTATGAATATTACTTGCATGTCTTGTTTATACATACTTAATATGAAGACAAGAAAATAGGCACTAGAAATGGAAATTAATTCACTAAATGTATGATTCCCTATTATCAGGAATTTTAATGCTAAAATCTAAGTAGTATTGAATCATTTTTGCTAACAAAAATAACGTTATTTATGTGTCATTTTGCATATGGTTTCCTACATCATAATGCACATGTACACTTATAATTAAGTATATATTTGTTATGGAAAAACATTATTACAATTTATATTTCTTTTGAGATTTTAAATAATTTTCTTTTTATTAGGAATGGTCACCATGTCCATAAAATAATAGTGTATTTTGATTGACTTTAAAATAACGCATTGAATTGTTTCCATAATTGTGTTAATTAACGTAGTGTTATCGTTCCTCATCTTTACATTATATTTTTTCTCTATCACAACATTCATGATAATGGCTCCCACACTCGCTTTTGTCTCCACCTTCCTTCGATAGAAATACATATGAGAACCCATCGAAACACACTCATGGGATACAGTTCCTTTTGTCGAATATAAAAAATAACCCAATTTCTCCTAATAACTTAGGATCTTACCAAGATTCTTAAGAGTATAATGATAGTGTTACAATAGTTTTACGGAGGTCCCAATGGTCTTAACAAAATTCTTAAGAATATATAATGATCCGAGAGTAAAATGAGAGTTGAAATATTTTGAGTAGTCCTCAAAAATGAGTTCCACTTTAATGAAGAAAGAACTAGGGGTTGCCACATAGTATAACAACCTTATTTATTATATTTTATATTCTAAAATGAAGGTAAAGAATCCATGATTGGAGATGCACACTTCCTCCTTTATGATTTATGCTCATAGAGCTTCAATGAATAGAACAAGTTTTGATATCCATACTTTGGTTTAGAAAAATGTATTGCTTTATTGATATCTATATTTTGGTTTAGAAAAATGTATTGCTTTACAATTAATTATAAACATACAACTTTTTCTATCCTTGTAGGTGTAGTTATCAAATTTCAATTGAGGAAAATTTTCATTATTTAAAATTTAATACGGAAAAAGTTTGGGAGTATATATCTTTCAAATAATTGAATATATTTTTTTTCAATATTTAAAAAAAAAATTGAAGTAAAATTTCAAAAACACCTAAAAAATTATTATCAATACCATATGGTGTAAACATAATTTTACATCATAATAATACTTTATGAGAATTTATATATTCATTTTTCTATTCAACTAATGTGATACCTAATATAAAATTAACTTTATTAAAATTCCACATTATAGTGAACAATATTTATTCCAAATTACTAACTAATTTTATATTTGAAATGTGGTCATAAGTTAAATATGATCCTAATATATCACATCACTTTTTATTTTATAATACAAAATGTTAATATTACAATTGAGTACTTATTTAATTTTTAATTAAAAATTCCACTACTATTATACCCTATCAATATTTATTTTATAAACTATAATTAAATTAATTAACACCCTAAATAAAAAAATTACTTTGATAAAGTACATTATATAAAAATCAAAATATCATTCGTTAATCCTTGAATTAATCCGTATCTAAACTATCGTACTAAACAACAAACGAAATCAAATTCCAGAATATTAAAAAAAAAATTGGGTCAGTACGACCAAATTTGGTAAACCACGAACTAAATCAAATTCCAAAATATTCAAATTTTTTTGAGTCAGTACGACCAAATTTAGTAACTGTGCTACAAGGGAAACTTTTAAATTTAGTCTAATTTTTCTACTTTGCTATTTCGTTATGATCAATCATTAGGAGTCAATTTCACACACAAGAATTTAGTATATTAAATCTCCATATTCAACAATATTTTTTATATTTAAATTTGATATTTTTTATATTAAGATTTATTTTTTAATAAAATATATAAAAATTAGGAAAAAAAATAAAAAATCATTTATGTGGTGATTATCATCTTTATTAAATTAATTTTATCAAAATTTAAATATTAATTTTAAGTTAATATTATAATCATGTAAATTTAAAATGGTAAACATTAAATTATATTATATAATAAAAATAATTTTTAGAATATGTTTATTTTTGTAGTGAATCATAGTGTAAATATAAATAATGAAATTGGGATTATAAACACCCAACATAATATAAATTTTTAAAGTTAATTACATTTATATAAGTAAATTAAATTAAATATATAATTTAATGCTAAACTAAATTAAATATACATTTTAATGTTAAATAAAATATTATTTTTTAATTTTTAATTTTTAATTCTAGAATAAGTTTAAAATTACTCAAAAAATTAAGTATACTTTGGAAAAGTAACGATTTTGAAACTGATTTTACATTAGAAAAACAAAAATGTTTGGAGGTGCCCAATCCTAATTATCCACCATCTTAACATAGTTTCAATTATTATTAGAATTGTATTTCGTTATTTAAAAAAATATTTAAATATTACACTTGAATATTCTAAACTTAATAAAAACAAATGATAATACTAAAAAAATTAAAGTTTAGTAACTTGATTGCTACTCAAGGGGTTATTAGTTTTTTTATCCATATAAACATTTTATGATATTTATAAAATAAATTGTTAGGCAAGTTATTGGTTCCTGTATGAAATCACAAATCTAACACAACTTAATTGAATAATTGCCTAGATCACTCAAATAAAATAACAATATTCTAGTTGAATATGGCCTAAAAAAATACAATTGTTAAATTTGGAAATTGGGATAAGTGCTTAGAGAACTCAAATAAAATAGCAATATTCTAGTTGAATATGGCTTAAAAAATACAATTGTTTAATTTGGAATTGGGCTCCGTTGAGTGCTTGCATATGACTTATTAAACAAATGCGAACATTAGATGTAGCTCAATTTCAAAATTAAATAAAGATATTTTGTACCTTACTCTATAGTCTCTTATGGGATAAAGATATTTTGTACCTTACTCTATAGTCTTGAGTCTTGTATGGGAGCGATATTGTCATGTAAGGTTACATTACAAGAAATAAAATAATAGCTATATTAAAAATTAAAAAAATTATCTTTTTAATATTAAACATAAATATTAATAAATAAAAATATTGCAATATCTACCATAAACCAAACACTAAAATGTCAATAGTAAATAACATAATTACATCAAATTTATATATAGAAAAATAATATAATTAATAGTAAAATAAATATAATTTTGTAACACTTCCTATGGCCCCTTTATACTATTTTAGCTATGGAAAGTGCTATTGATGTTAATCTGACATTTATAATCTATTATCAAAAAGAGGTTACAAAAATATTATTTTTAAAACAATGTAGAATTAAAAACTACCATTGTACCTAGCTTGGAAATAGCTTTTCAGCAATATCAATTTTCCTCGATTGAGTCTTGAATCAAAAGTTATGCACAAAAGATCCAGTATAAATGGGCTCGCCAAACTTTTTTAATCATTTTAGTTTATAACAAAGTCACAAAGGTCATCTCTTATCACACTTGTCCATAATCGAAGGTTCTAATGCTTCGTTGGATCACACACTACATGTGATTCCTTGATGGTTAAGGGCCAAGAAAGAGCGCTAAAGGCTTAAATGATTCGAGGCCAATAACACAACCTCAATCAATCATACGAAATAAATGGTAATATTAATGACCCTATGTTTGACCACTCCATAACGCATGAATAAGTGGTGTGATATTAATGACCCTAACAACGATGTGGAGGCCAGAAAAGTGAGTGTGACCCCAAACTAATTTCCACAAGATATACATATCATAGTTGTTCATGAATTCCGACTTAGTAGTGCGCGAATATATGGTGATAATAGTTGCCTAGACAACAAGGTTGAGGCTAGAATAAGGTGCGACCCCAACTAATTTTCATGAGATATATACGTATACATGTACCAATGGTTTGTGAACACTAAAATCGGTGGTGTGTGAAGGCATGGGCATGATAATCGCCTAGGTGACATTGTTGAGGCCTAAAGAGGGCCATACCAAACCAATTTTACACATATAATATTTAAATTGTTCATAGAACCTTTTTCCAAATCGTAGTGAATGCTTATACAATACGCATAAATTCAACCATTGTTGCAAAAAGGGAGAGTTTTAGCTTGACTTTTAGGCAACACATGGCCAAAGTAATGGTACAACTTGCCTCATCTATAAGTGGTCAATTCCAACCACGAGCTATAATTTGTATCCTATCAATTCCAAAAGTTGCAGTACATATAGGCAAACAAAAGTAAAGTAGTAGTCCTGAAATTTCATATTTACAATACAAATTTTATGTCCCAGGCTTATATAACATACAACACAGTTTTGACATTCATCAACACGTAATATAAGGTGTAAACTCTAAAATTTTCAACAGAATTAGACCAAATAATTTAGATCCATGAACATTGCATAGATAACCATCATGAATTATATAACACATACACATTTAATCATAAATCACACAGAGATATAGACATAATTGATTATCATAAAAGAGCATTACTCAGTGTTAATAAGTTAAAAGAGCCTAAACCAAGTTACTTATTAGGTCAAGTTGAATTCAATTTGCAACTAGAGAAGGCACTCTCACTCTCCTCCCAATCATAAGGCAGTTATGCCAAGCTCTGTCCTGTAACTACTCACCCTTGAACTTGGTCCATAGTTTGAGAAACAAATTTCATAGGGTAACACACCAATTGGATTGGGAGATTGGTGTCACTTTGTAGGTGGTTTAATAACAACTTGGCAAGCACTGGTGGTTTCACAATCGCAATAAGTACAAATGGTTTCATAGTCACAACAAGCACTAGTAATTTGTTGTATGGGTGGTTTAACCACAAGAGGAAAGCACTTGTGGTTTCAGAATTGTGGTGAGCAACAATGGTTTCATACCCTTAGCAAGAACCTAATGCCTTCAGTTCAATCTCTCTATTCCCAAATTGGTAACACCAGTGCAAAACCTAGAATGATTTAATGGCCCGGTGTAAGTCAGACCATCCTTTGTGAGTACCCATGCTTGTCCTCAAGTCATGCACAAATTTTCTCCAAGTAAAATCAAACCCCTTTCTTGAATTGGGCCAGCATATTTATGGCCTCAAGGCTATGCCCCCTGGTACAACCAAAAGAAAATTGAATTTTACGATGAAATCATTCACCCATATGTTGTATATTCATCTCATGAGAAGGGAAGGTCAGGATGGCACTGCCAAACCTACTTTCCTCTTTGCATTCCTAATAGTTGACGGTCTTCTGACTTAAAAGAAATATGACCAGCTGCATTAATGAAAAATTTAGATTATGAGTGGCTTTTGCTAACCATAAAGGGCTTGACATTAAACTCAATATGTATGGGTATGGTGGTCCACGTTAAGAGGGGGAACTGAAAATCCTCTCTTGAACTCTGGGCCGTTGTCCCTTGTCTCCAACAAGTTTGAATTTAAATAATATAAATATATATTTTTTATTTTTAATATTAAATAAAACATTAATACATTACAACATCTCAATCAAAGAAACAATTATCACGTTGGAATGCACAATTACATAAAATGTTTACAAGTATAATAGCTAGCGTAGGAGGATGTTACAAATTTCTTCCCCTAGTATTAAAATCTGTCAGCCTGAACCAAAAACCAGTCAAACCTATCAGTTTTCTAGGTTCGTACTGGAAAAAAACCTGATCATAGCCACCCTTTCACCCTTTTTTTAGAAAAATCGGGCCTAACCAGCTGATTTACGATGGAATCAGCCGGTTTATGATGGAATTGGTCGATTTATGTGTAAATCATTTGGGTCCATCATAAATCAGTTGATTCATTGCCACATCGGTTGTAGACCCACCAGATGGTTTTTTGGAAGCTTATGGGGTGGTTTGGAGGGAAATTAATGGTTGTTTCCCTCTAAAAACAACCCCTCCAAAGCCAATAAAAAGAGGTCTCCCCTCTCATTTTCCTCACACATCTCATTTGGAGTTTTTGTGAGTTTCATTGGGAGCATAGAGAGTGTTGAGTTTTTGCTGGAGTGGTCATATTGGAGGCCTAGAGTTAGACTTGGAGCTATTTTGGAGATAGTTTGGAGTTGTTTGTAGAGTTGGCATCTTCAAGAGGAGGCTAAGGAAGCTAGTTTTCATTTCCAAGTAAGGATTTCTGCTTGAAAAAAATATGTATTTCACTAATGTCCATGTACTTAATTTTTATGTGTTTTATGCTACATTATTATCAAATCTCTATTTGTATGCTATAAAATTTTGTAGGCTAAATAAGCCCCATTTTTCCCCAATTTTATCTTAGGTTTTCCATTTTTCTTAGCTATAATTTATTTTTAATTTGCAGATTTCTTTACAAATTTCAAATATATCTAGCCACCGTACCTCCAAAAGGCAAGGACACTACATGGGCTGATTGTCATGTGATTGATGGGAAAATGATATGTAAATTTTGCAATAGATCTATTGAAGGTGGGGGTATTCTCTAGTTGAAACAACACTTGGATGGGATAAGATGGCAAGTAAAGCCATGTGGTGTACCAAAGGAAGTGGTAGGTCTTCTTAGGGCAGAATACCTTAGCAAGATTGAGAAGTTTGAAGAGAATAAGGCTGGGGAGAAGGCTATCCAAGAAGAAATTGCAAGGAAGAAGGAAATTTTACAAGCCATGAAAGAGTGGATATGCTGATTTTGAGATTCAAGGCTCCTCTTTTATCCCTTCCACCAATGACCCCTTTCACTATGTTCATCCTGCTCTTGGGTCTTATCATCAAGGCCAACAATCTAAAGGAACAAAGAAGATGAACATCCAAAGTTATTTCTCATCCTCTTCCACCACTACCTCTGCTAATTCAACTTCCTCCCAACCAAGTCTAACTCAACGTCAACTCGCTTTGGATGAACACTAGAAAAATAAATGCAAAGAATCTTATTTTCAATACATTACTATATGGTGGTATGATGCAAATATCTCATTTAATGTTGTCCACTCACCTTATACCAAGCTACCTGGGAATTTTATGTAGCTGCAAGAAAGGGCTTCAAAGGGCCTACTATGCCTGACTTAAGGGGAGATCTTTTGAAAAAATAGATTTCTTCCATTGATTAGTATTTGGATGAGTATAAAGAGTTATAGCTCAAAATAGGTTGTTCCATCATGTCAGATGGATGGATCGATGGAAAGAACCACACTATTATTAATTTCCTTGTTTCTTTCCCTCAAGTAACCATGTTTTTTAGATCAGTTGATAAGGTGAATGGTGCAAACCTTCTATTTGAGCTTTTGGATGACATTATTCAGCAAGTGGGGGAGCAGAATGTTTTGCATGTCATCATAGATAATGCCTCAAACTATGTTCTTACTGGAAAGATGTTAGATTCCAAATATAATACCATATTTTGGACTCCATGTGATGCACATTGCACAAACCTCATGCTTGAGGACATAGGCAAAGTGGAGTGGGTAAAAAACATTGTAGAGCATGCCAAGTGTGTTACAAAATATATCTACAACCACTCATGCTTATCGATCCCAATGAGGGAAAACATTGGGGCAAAGAGCTTGTTAGGCCCACAATTACGAGATTTGCAACTCACTTCCTTACACTACAATGTCTCAATTCTCAACATAAAAACTTGCAAAAAATTATTTCTTCTAATGATTGGACTTCATCTTGGTGAGCTCATAGACAAGATGACAAAGACACCAAAGAAAATTTTTTTGACAATTATTTTTAAAAAAGGTCTGCAAAGCTTGTGAAAATTATTGACCCCTTTGTTAAGGTGTTACAAATTGTGGATGGGGAAAAAATGGCCATGGGCAAGGAGTAGATACGGGAAAATTACAAGGATAAGTTAGCTAAATATGGGTGTATTTGGGAGATCATTGATAACATATGGAACAATCAACTCTGTCATCCTATACATGCAGCGAAGTATTTTTTTTAACCCAAAGTATCATTATAAAGCTCGGCTAGGAGATCTGCAGGTTGGGGAGTTTAGACATGGATTGTATAATTGCTTGGAGTGAATGGTACCTAACCATACTAACTAGTTGGAAATACATAGACAACTTACTCTTTTCAGTATGGAAGCATGTACCTTTGGAAAAAAAACATGGCAAAGATGGCAAGAGATGTAAATCAACCAAGTAAGAAATTCCATTTTATTTTTCTTTTAAAGTTCAATTGTTAACAAATTTACAATTCAAATTGTCTGTAAATACTTTTAAATAAGTAATGAAATGAACTAATTTACTAATTAATGTCTTTTTCTTTGCGACACATTGGTGGGAGTCATTTGGTGGCCAGTGTCCTCAATTGCAAAATTCTGCAGTTAGAGTCCTCAGCCAAATTTGCAGTGCTTCAGATTGTGAGCACAATTGGTATGCTTTTTAGTGCATACACATGAAGAAGAGAAATATTTTGGAACAAAAATGGTTAAATGATCTTGTCTTCATGCAATACATATTTCTACTAAGGTGCAACCAAATTATGAATAGAAGACTTGATCTAGATCCCATTGTGTTGGAAGCTCTTGATCCAATATCAGAATGGATGGAGGACACTGAAGAGCATGAGTTTGACGTTGATTTTGATATTGACATGGAGTTAGGGGGTTGATCCCAATGCATATTTGGTAGCACCATTGGAACCAGAATTAGTAGTTGCATCAAGCAAAGGAAAACAACCAATGGAAGGCACTATTCGTGTAGCTTGACCAACTCATGCTTCTGTTAGCTTTAGTTCTCTTGTTATTGGTTCTATTAATGAGGTTTTCTTTGAGGATGAGGCTTCCTCGTACTCTGATCCAGATGATGTTTATGTAGCTCTTGTTGATGATCCTGTGTTTAGTAGTGGTGATGAGTTTGATCATGATGAGGAATGAGCATGTGTATCACTGATATGTACCTGTAGAGTCTATACTTGTAGTCTTGTAGTAGGCCAATGGCCTCATATATTGTAGCATTGTTTTTGGACTTTGTTGGTCATTTAGAGCCTCATTACTTATGTATTTTTTTGATCATATGTATTTCACTCGGTGCCATTTTGATATATTCACCTTTACATCGTATATAGATGAGAAAATTTTGCATATTTTGTCTCTATTGGTTTAAATCTTAAAAATAGTTTTTTTTTCATTAAAAAATAATGCTTTCATGTATTTTTTTAAATGGATCATTGAGATCTACCTAGTCCTAGTTTGAATCCCGGTTTATTAGGTGGACCAGTCTAGTCACCAGTTCCAGTTTTTAATACTATGTTTCTTCCATAAGTACTTCCTATTTCTTAGTATGAGGGAGATGTGTAATTACTTCACTACTCAACATGGATATTATGCATGATATCTAAAATAATATTTATATTACAACCCATTATGAAGGAGCTGTGAAATTCATTCCATGTTAACCATAGAGTTGGCATTAGTATTTCAAAGAGAAATATGAATAACAAAAAGAAATTAAGTGTCAACCACAAAATATCTCAATTTGCATATTAAGTGACATAATTTTATATCAACTTTATATAAAGAGATAAAGAAATTGAATGTAAAATAAATCTTTCTTTCTTTCTTTTCGGAGAAAAAAAGGTTAATTTTTTTGTTATTCATTGGAATAAAAAAAAAGTACATTTCAAAACAAATAAGACTGAGTACTCCAAACACATAAAAATTGTTGCAAGAGAGGGAAACATTGTTCCATAACTCATATCAGCTATAGAGAAAAAATTGTTTACTGAAAACATTAATACCCATGGGGGCTTCACTCAATGAATCTATGAAATATCATGTGTGTTCGTGGCATACTAAACAATACCCCTACTTTGACTACGTATTGGAAAATAACCCTAAAAATCACATTATTTAACCCCCTACCAATATGAATCCAATATACCTTCCCAATTTTTAAAACCCCTACCTTCACTAGATATTGTAGGTATCCATTTTTTTATTAACATTTTTATACTCCTTTATATTTTTTTGTTAACTTTGAACTCCATTTTTTATACCTACCAATATAAAAACCCTTTACCCCCTAATATATGCCCAATATATTATGTCATTTTTTCCTCAATATATATCCCCCAATGTGAACGCATTTGGTATGGTATTTCTCCCCCAGTGAAGCCCTTATGTTAATACCTGGCAAGAGACTATAAATCAAACTGAATTATATAGGAAAATGAGTGATAAATAAAGATAAATATACATGCAACGTATTCAGAAAAACTGGAAAATATGGCAGTTGAGAATTGAAAACCGCTTTGTAGAGAAAAAAAAAGAAACTCCTTTAATTGTTGAGTAGGAAAGCTAAACCAATATTTTGCAAATTGCCTTTCTGAGCTACTGGAGAGATCTGGAGGAACAACTAGTCAATTGGAAGAAAGTGTACACTCTAAACTGTGACACCCTCAAATGCTTAAATGCTACTATAGATCGATTTTCTAAAAAAATTCTTATATTTTGAGTTTTGAATATTTCAATGTCCATATTAAGTAACATAAATTTATATCAACTTTGTATATAGAGAGATAAAAAATTGAATGTAGAAAAAATCTTATATTTTTACTTTTGGAGTATGAGCTAATTGTGTCATTCCTCCATATTTCAATTTATCCTTTGAATAAAATATTTAAACATCCCTATTAACTAATATTTCAATATCAACTTAATACATGCATATACAGAGAGAGAGAAGGAGAGAGAGAGAGTAAAATTAAATGTTTTAATATTGGTCATATATAAAATATTCCAATGTACACCTTCAATGGTTAATATCTTGTTGACATGTAGTATTTTACAATAATATTAGTAACAAAAAAAAATCAATGCATGTGTAGAGAGAGAGAGAGAGAGAGAGAGAGAGAGCTTTCTAGTTCTCAATATGAGGGAAACTTTGTTTAAAAATATCTCAATGTTAACTATGTATATATTTTATAAAGTAATTAAGTACAAAATTATGCTATGCCTAAAGCATTCTATTAGTTTGTCACTTAAAATAAAAGATATATGGAATTATTTTATGCTTAGTAAGGTTGGGCAAAGTTCTGTTTGGATATTTTCTGCAGTTGCGAATGTACAGAATGTTGTTTCTATATTGTAACTAGGGAAGAATGTGCAGGCAAGATAGTGCGACTTAAGCAAAACATGCAGGCAAGACTGCATGACTTGGGCAGAACGTTCAGGTAGGGTTGGATGACTTGGAAGAACATGTAGGCATGGCTGCACGACTTGGGAAAAATGTGCAGGCAAGATTGCATGACTTGAGAAGATTGGATGGATGAGTTTTCTAGTTTAAACTAGGCAGCTAACATGCCACTTGTATATTGTAAAATATTGTTGTATCATATTTTGCAGAAGTTTAATAAAATATTGGGGTGAACTAGTTTGGGGACTTTCTCCTCCCACCATTAGCTTATGTTCTCTACTATATTTACGATATGACATTATTGTTACATATTATTGGAAATAAATGTTAGTGAAGTAAATGAATTGGATTTCCAATACATAATTGAAGTAAAATAACACTTGAAATAAAATTGACTAAGTGTTGGAACTAAAGTATTCCGGGTGAAAGTAATTTTAAAGTGAAATCTCACAGGTGCCACAAAATGCCCACGGTGGTCGTAAGGTGCCACAACATGGGATCATGACACAACCCCTGCCTAACTTCTCCCACCAAGGCACCTCCATCACTACAACCATCATCTAACTCCAAAGGTATCTCACCTTTATCGCACCCATCAAGCCACTCCTCACAAAAACATCCCATAATGTGCCCAAGTTATGCGTCCCATGCCGCATCAAAGTCAAGTCTAAAGATGACCTCGTCTCCTCAACGAATCAGATACTCCAAAACCACCATAGCATGAAGTCTTGACCAGATGTAACTCTCTTCAAGCCATCATAGGCTCCTTTGAACCATCCTCATCCAAAACTTCAGGTAGGCACACTTGTATCGATCAGAATTCCCATCGCAGGTTGCCTCTACCTTCCTTGTCGCATGGATGCTCTCATAAGCTGCCCATATCTTCCTTAAAAAATGGCCATGGCTTTGTTGTTTGAATGCACCCAGTATCTCCATCAATCCATCTGCAAAATATGTTTTTGTGGCATCGACAAGTCCATCCTGCACAACATCCTTTCTTTGCACTTCAACTTTATGCCCATATTCTTCAACTTGATGCACATGACTTCAGTTGCCCAATTCATCCACTTCAATGAATCCAACACAACTTCATCCATTGCATCCTTGCCTTCGATCAGGTTAGCACCCTTAGTTTCCCTGTCTTCATATAGTTATCACAGGTCCCTTCCATCATCATTGTCTCCCCCACTTAAGGTTAACCAAAATTGCCTCTTAGCTCCAACGAAACTGTAATGAAGAATTCCACCTAAGTATGTGTGTATTATGTTGCCTTCACTTTCATATGCCCTTACTTCATTATGTCCATGAGTCATGTCAATAACTTAGCCAAATCTCAATGAGGCTAAGCGTGACTCACATAATACCCAAGCTACTCAGGAATTTTTACCTTCTGCTCTAAGGTCGCATACTGCCCAAACAAGTCCTGCGAAAATTAAAGTCCCTTATTTCTCAACTGCACAACAACTCATCCCAACCTTCCAAGGAAACCTCTCCCATCACATCGACAAACACATGATTCCTTCGCCCATCTCTGCATTTGATCCATCTTCCAAATATTCCAAGTGAGTGCCTCCGTCCTTCAATGGTTACATTGTGCACAAATCTGGTTCAAACAGGGCAAGAAACATTATACCAAGTTCCTTCTCTTTTGTCGACTCTTCTAAAACACTTCCTTCTTGATACATCATAACTTCTTCTTCCTCATCGCAGTTGGCAACTTCAACATATTCAAATGCCCAACCAAGTTGAAGAATCTCAACTCTAACCTTGTCTTCTTAAACTTCAAGCTCTTCTTGCAACCGTGGCCTTTCTTCCTTCATGCATCCCAATTTGTCCATGACTTGCATAAGTCTATTGTGGTGAAGTAAAATTATGAGTGCGGACACAAATAATTCCTCTAGCCTGATAATGGGCTTAGCCATAACTGATACATTCTATGGAATATTTCCTTAGGTTAGAACCAATTAAGAGGGGCTACCTCTTAGTATTCTTATCCTATTTGATGATGTCCTTGCTTGCTCACTCCAGCTATCTCTTGTTTCCTTATTCAAACACCTGAAACAAGTAAACAAGAGCAAACAACAACCGTGATAGTAGACAAATTGTAATTCAACCTACTTAACAAGTAAAGAAGCATTAATCCATAAACATGTGAGATGACACATTATGTAGAAAATCAATCAATAGTTGCATATATATTGAATCAAGAAGAGATTACAACCATTGTCTTGACGTTGTCATTCTCCTCTGACAAAACAAGGTTCCCACACACTTCTGCTAGCATTGCATGATTGCCTCAACAATGATATTTTTAAGGCTCTTCCCTTTAGGATTCACACTAAACCAAATTCACACTTCTCCCTCACACAACTAGAGAGCTACAACTATGAATAGTTTTTTTTTTACTCCAAAACTTAATTAGCACTAGCACACCAACATTAACACTACAACACTAACACTAACACTAACACTAGCTTGTGCTTGGGAAAAAAGGAGGTTTATATAGCATGAATGGATGGGAGATGGATCCTATTCTCATGGGAGAAGATCTTATCTCTTGAGGTAGTTCCATCCTTATAGGGGAAAGGAGCCCAAATTGACATCCTCAACCCCATCCGACCAAACCATTTACCATACTTTTATTATGAAGCTTCTAGAAATAGAAGCTTTGGCTCTTTATTTAAAAAAACTTTCCATAAGAGGACCGGCTCGACTAGAACAAATCTTAGTCGCTTCAGTTGGTGTTAGGGACAGTGTTAATCCCTACATACTGGCACGAGCAGGACAAGGGCCATTAGTGCCGATCTTGTAAACTGGGAAAAATAGAAGATTTTGGGGAAATGGTGCAAAAGTGAATTGTTCTGCTCATGAAGAGGAACACAATGGGAGTTTCTGCATGAAGGGAAAGCCTGTAGGGTTCACTGTAGAGGTCCTCCAGGCTCAAGGAATGGGGAGTATGGGGACAGTGACAAAATGTTGTGTAACAGAGACCCCTAAAGCATGAAGCTCGAACTAGAGTGAGGGATGAAATGCTTTATGAATCAGTGCATAGAACCATAGTTTGTCATTAGAAAACCTGCAAGTAAGTAGAAATACATATACATTACTGAAAACTCTGTCAAATGTTACATCAATCATGGTATGGACACAAACATCCAGAGAATGACCATGTGAATGGATCCAGGAATGGGCGCAGTCATCCGTTAAAGAGGATCATAATGAAACCAAGGTATCGTCGTAGCCATCCAATAATGAGAAGGATCCCATATGATAACTCATGGTATGGTCGCAACCATCCATCTAAAAGAGACATCTATATCAACATAACCATGTCACATCACTTTGCAACCTAGACTTTTGTGATCTGAGTCCAGGGTCTTGTGCTCTAACACAACCTGATCAAAGTAAAAATTCTAACATGTGAATTGATGTGTTGACGTCGAACATGCTAGAAAATCGCTTGATTACAATGATGTAAAATGTTAATAAGCGCGAGAGAACCCACCAATAATGACAATGGTCCTCAAGGTACTATCAGCACAATCCATGGAATGTGAATAGAGAAACTGAAGTCAAACACCCGTGAAATCACTCAGTCGAAAGCCAATGATGTGAGCTTGTCATTAAGTGCGAAAAACTTGTCATTACGGCATGCAAGCTCTAACGTACTGGAAGGGAGTCTCTCAGTCAACTTCCCAAATAATGAGTTGAAGTCGACAAGAAGTGACCATTTCAAAGGAGGGCCATAATGTATCCCACACCATCGACATGAGACAAAAGGATACAAAATGATTTTGGACGATACAGAGAATCAGAGGTAAGTGTTACTGCAGAAGAAAAGGTCTTGAACATATCGGCAACACGACTAGAAGTTTGGCAGCTCTTGGATCCATAAGATCAGTGGTCATGATGACATGGCAGAGATCAAATGGAAGGCAAAAATGAATGGCCCAACCTAGGAAGGTCAACGATACAAAGGAGGATATCCCAACCCAACACAAAGCAGAAAGTGTCATGTTCAAGAGTGAGCTGCCGACACAACTGATCAGATTTCCAAATTTTTCCCCACCATCTCTCGCAGGTACCCCAATTATTTTTAATCGCAAGCTTGAATGGGGTATCATATGATTGCACTGTAAGTTCACCCTTCTGACGAATCCATCCTAGTCAGTTTAACGAGCCCTCGGAAGGAGAAGCTCATGTTTTCCATGGTGACGAATCTGATTTCGTTTAATATTTTAACGAGTCTGAAAAAAGAGTAACTCGGTATCTTTTTCATGTTTAGAGAGTTTGAAAAGGACACGGAAAATAAAACTCCACATTTTCCCTTTTTGTACATTTGTGTCTCTCGAGCCTGAAAAGGTAGAAAACAATACTTAAGAGAACCGCTTGACCATTTCAGTCAAGGAGTACCTTTTTCGTAAATAGCGCATCCCAGACCAAAAAAGGGGTAAACTTATATTGGGCGCATGACATTTCGCATCCGTTAATGAGTTCGAAACAACAAGGGCTTGACTATCTTTAAATTTTTAAAGGGTCGGAAAAGATCTTGAAAGAAGACCCCCCATTTTATTCTCTTTTACAAGTCAAAAGGCAAAAATACTGGGAAATATTTTCATATAAGTTTTACGAGTCGAGAAAAGAGCTTAAACGTGACTCGGCATCATCGACAAACATCCATCACCTGTTGCTACGCAAATAGGTAAAGCTTATTATCCAATTCTTGAGGCAAAATAGGTCAAAATATTTACAAAAACCTAATATTTCAGGAAAAATTGAATAGAAAGGAGTAAAAGTAAATATTTTTTATCATTTAGTATTTTACCTTGCTATGAAAGAATTTTTACTCACTTTTTCCCTAATTGTTCCGGAGAAAATTACGGGAGATCCGGGAGGCCATTCGTCGAGCTGCCAGTTACAGGTAAGATCCAAAGCCCTAAGCTTCATTTTTATACCATTCATTCTTGTTTTTAAATATTTTTGGGATTTTTTAGGGAGGATTTATTGAAAGTTTTTTCGCCCTCGGTCAATGCGACTTCCAGGCACAAAATCGAACTGGTCGAGGGTAATCAACACGACCTATCATGTTGTCAGCGCAACTATTTTTTAAAACAAGCGAGCCAGCGTCGTGAATAGGGAAAAAACCTATTTACCCTTAAAACCACTGTTGAAATTTGAAATTTATGGGTCAAAAATGATTATTGACTTAAATCTATGGTTTTTGCAAGAAAGAATTGCCGAAAATGGTAGACTGGAAAGAACGTGAGCACGAGGATGTGGACACCCAAGCACTAAATGATCCAAATTTCCTAGATGATTTGAGGGCCTGTGGGATCCTCAAATTCTTTCTCATGCTAGGGATGCGGGCCCAAACTGAGTGTCTTAGGTACCTGATTAGTCTCTAGGACATAAATCAGGAAATATTCGTCATTCGTGACCAAGAGCTAGAGTTAGAAACTTCAGACATATATTTCATCACAAGGCTATCCCGAAGAGGGGAACCAATCAACTTCTATGGTTCACGACCGACTGGGGCAAGCATATCCATGTTGCTCGCCAAACATTGCCATGAAGCCCTCAAATCCAAGAGTTTTAAGATTGAGATTTCCACCGTTCAGGATCTGACACCGAGAGTGTTACTGTTGACTATCAACAAAGTGGTGGGGTCCCAGGCAGTGCACAAGATTAACAAGTCAAAATTCTTGTATGCCATCGACTGCACAGCACTAATGATTTTCAACGGTGTGGAGGACATGAAGATCAACATAAAACACCAACTGACCAAAGCTAAGGTGGGGAATCTAAAGAAGTTTTGCTTCAAATCCATACTAGTGACCTTTTTCTTGGAACGGGTGCCACTGTTCCAATACTAGTTGACTGAGGTAGATCTTCCCATGCCACGCAACCTGCAGATAGCCCGCTGGAGTCGTTTGATGCATAGGATCACTAGGGGTTAGCACATGTCGTAAAGGCTTGCCTTATTTTCATGGCTACGAGGACAGACGATCGTCATGGAGCATTAGCCATACAGTGGCACCGACTTCCGTGGAGATCTGGACATGCCATTACCACATGGAGAGGATTTTGATGATGAAGGTAAAAAATCAATTTTTAATCTTGTGATTTTTCTATTGTTTTTTATATATATGTGTTTATATCATTTTGTTTTGTCAATGTAGATGTTGGACGAGAGCATCCCGATGGGATGTCCCTAATAGCCAGGCGTTTCGCCCACCGGGTTGATGTTGTCGCTCCTTATCAGGAGGGGAGTGACAACAAGGACAAGATCGCGAGGAACCTTGAGGGGTTGACTCATGGTATCCCAAAGTATGCTCGGCTGGGAGATATTCCTTGCCAATACCAGAGACACGCGGTGGGAGTATTGGATTGGATCCATCGATTGTTGACTCATGTTGCATGAGCCGTGTCATGCTACCATGATCACCACGCAAATTAGTTCCTAGGTCCAGCATTTACCTTTTTTGAGGCATGCGTACCACGGATATATGAGGCCTGTGAGTCGCTGATGTTATTTTGGACACACATTATTTTTTGGGGTTTTTATGTATCAAACATTATCACCATATATATCTATATATATATATATATATATATATATATATATATAGATATATATATCTATATATATATATATATATATATATATATATATATATATATATATATATATATATATATATATATATATATATATATATATATGCTATATTTTCTTTCTTACTATGGTACAAATGATTTGTTTTATCTTTTCACATATTTTGTAAATGTCTATCCAACCCATAATTAGCTAATGCATATGTCAATGTATTAATGCGTTTAGGAATATGATGATATGTAATGTAATAAAAATTCATTTCCAGTAGACGAATATGGAGATACATTCTCAATATTTGAGGGTTTCTGATGGAATATTTCCTGTTGAGTTGAAGGATGAAAAGCTGTGAATCCAGGTTGACAACCAACTCTTCAATGTCAAGAGCAATAGCTTCTGACAATAGTTCGATGACCACATTGTATTCAACAATTTTGTTAGTTCTACAACCTAAATAGATACCTTGAAGATCGATCAAATCACCGTTAGGGTTGTAAATGGCTCAGGCCACAGATGATAGGTTTCGGGTTCTACAGCAAGAACCATCAGCAAAACTGATGTGGGGAGTCACAGACATCTACAAAGCAAAGAAAACATAGTAAATAGGAAAGTTGTTTGGAAACTAACACACCAAACCACACTGCACAAAAATGAATAACACACTAATGTACACAAGTAACCATGAAAGATGACCTAAGCACAGTACTTCTTGAGGTGGGAGTCCATGTTGGGACTCGGGTAACCAATCAACGCAAATGAACGCTAAATTTTTGTCGTTGACATGATGAGTAAGCATCAACTTGGCCAAATAATAGAGTAGAACTCATATAAGGCTTTCCCCCATGCCCCCTGGGCGAGGGAGGGTTACGAGTCAGATGGAAACCCCATTGCAATAATGGGAAATCAGTAAAAGCTCAGGGATGGAGAAAAATCTTGAATCCATGAAGGGATAAAGGTGCCCTTAGTTGAAATAGCTTGACCACGTCAAGATAAAATGACAAGTCAATAGGCGATTGAGAAGAGAACTGCTCGAGACATGTAGACAAGACCGTGGGGCGAGGTAGGAAAGAGGAACGAGGATGAGTATTGTTCCATGGCGCTTCCTCGAGAGACGTTACTTCCATGATACCCGCGTCAGCAAGGAATGTCACGGCTAAGGGATCAAAAGATTCCAAATTTCCAAGCCATGCGGATTGAGAATACGTATCGAGAGAGGTCTTCGAAACAGGAGAATCAGAGGATGTGGAACTTGAGTCCGAAAAAATTTCCATGTAATTGATTTCAGCAGGACTAAGAGACATAACCTTGCCCTAGGTATCAACAAGATCTGGTGAAGGTATGACCCAAGGGTCATATTTGACCGAGATCATGTTGACAGAGGCAACATGAGGAGGTGGGAGTGGAAAAACTCCCATTAAGGTAGAATCTTTAAAAATACCTGGCCCCACACTCTCATTGGGAGCACCAGTGTGCTTGACATACGAAACATTGCCATCCGAGGAGGAAGAGGCAAAGAAGGATAGCTGGTCAACAGTGACAGTCTTCCCTTGATGGGGAAAATGAATCACGCAAAAAACAGAGAAGGCTACAACATGCATAGCATGGGTCCAGCTCCGGTCAAGTAGAAGATTATAATTGAGATTAGCGTCAACAATCTCTACCTTGACTTGTACTGTCTTTCCCTCCAGAGTAATGGCAAGGTTAGGTAAGACACCGAAGGGTCGCGAATCGCACCCATTGAAAGCTTCCAATGTGTTCGGTGATTGGTTCAAAGTAGGAGAACCAATGGCCTTTGAGCATGCGATTGACATGATGCAGGTGGAAGCACCTTCATCGATGACAGTCCTGTGGATGGTATTCTCATTGATGATTACCTAAATGAGAAAGGAAATCTGATGAGGCAGGTGCGAAACATGGTTCTCTAGATCAAAACATATCAAATTGGAATCGGTGGGATCAATACCCCCAATAGTCGACAGCAAAGATTTCCACTGTGATGGGCAACTTTGGAGCACCTCGAGAGCCAACATAGCTAATGGTGCCTGAGCCAAGTCCTCAACAATATTGTAGTGCTAATTTTCTCATGTGATGGGATTGTACGAGGATTTCCTTAGCACACCTTGTGAGGGTGGTCATATAGCGGAATCAGGGTTAGGGCGCTCAATATGAAGAGGGCCAGAACTTGGGATAGAAGAAGAAGGAGGTGGCTTCTTTCTCTTTTCCAACTGTCAGAGTAGGAGTTTGGTAATCTTTTAATCTAGTAGCAACATTAATAGGCATACTCATCATGAACACTTGAGATCCTAAGGAAGGAGATGATTGAGGTTGGTCTACCATTTGGGTCTATTGAGATGGAAATGGCTCTTTTATTATAGTTGGGGTCCCTTTGAGAAAACGACTAACTTCAGATCATCGGGGACAGTCCTTGGTATAGTGATCCTCCTAACAAATGAGGCAAGGATACTTAGATTTCCGTTGTGAAGATTCTCCAGCAGATGATTTAGGAGGACCTTGTTTTGGGGCATCGGCTTTACCATTGACTTTTCCTTTCTTCATACCTTTAGAGGGTTTCTCTGCTATAATAGATTGGACAACTCGACCTCTAAGGTTTTACCAGGGCTAGGTGGATTCTACGAAGAACTATTGGAAACAATGTTTGAGACCGACTTTTGTTTGGAAGAAGATTTAGTAGGGGTCTGGGACACTGAACTAATAACTCCATCCACAGGGGGTGTAGCCTGTGACATCGATGCCATGGGATCGAATGATGGCCGCAGAGCATCGGGTAATAACTCATACAAAGTTCTAGACTAAGAGTAAACTAGATCTAAGTACTGGGAATGGGCAATGGCTTGTTCTTCAATAACACACCCACCCATAGCCATATCACAAGCAATTGGGACCACGAATGACTTAGTGAACCATTCGGTGAGCAACTAATTAGAAATCTTGAATTTTATTAGGCAACATCTACGTCTCCATTCATGGATGTGATCGGAGATGTGTGTCGCAGTATCTTGCTTAAGCGATGTGAGAAAATAGGTGCCAGTTTCATAGCGAACTGGCAGCTGGAAATGCGTGAGGAAAGCCATGGCTAAAGAGTTAAAGTCATGGTAAGTACTTCGAGGAAGCTCAATGTACCACTTGGCTGCAGCACCTATGAGGGTTTGTTGGAAAAGACAGAGACGAATGGAATTTTCAACGTACGAATTCAAAGAGCACCAGAGATGATATGTCATCACGTGGGCTTGAGGATCTTATTTTGCTTTCCCATCGAATTTTGAACAATCACTAGTGATCTTGGACGGAACCGGAGGCCAGTATGGTGAATGAAGAATTGAATCATTCATAAGGTAAGACACATATGGGAACTCTAGTGTGGCCAAGAATGGAAATTGAGTATTGAAAGGAATTGGAGGTCGGTAAGTGGGTCCAATCGGAGGAGCCCATCCCTACTGGTAAGAATTTTGGCCCCACAATGGGGGATTTTGGCCATATGGCATTTGATTATGTCCCCATTGTGGGTTACCTTGGCCATAGGGAGGATTTTGACCTTGAATACCTCAAAACCGTCTGTCATATGTTGTTGATACACAACATACAGGAGAGGTTGTTGAGCCTGTTGACCTTGGACATATGGGTATTGTACCGGTTGTCCCAGAACATACGGGTGGTGAACCCATTACCCCTGAACAAGAGGATTTTGGACCTAGTGCCTTTTGGGAATAAGGATTATACACATGTTTCCCTTAGACATAGGGATTATGTACCTACTTCCCTGGACCAAAAGGATTATGTACCTGTTGACCTAGGGCATTAGGTTTTTGTACCTGCTACCCTTGGCCAAAAGGATTCTAGACTTGTTGACCTAGGACATTAGGATTTTGGGTCTGCTGCTACAGAACTTGACCCTGGCCTTACCCTTGCAAGGGTTTACCCTACTGATATGTATATAAGGGTTGGCTACTACCTAGGTTGGTTTTGCTGCTACAAGGGTTAGCCTTTCTGCTGCAAAATTTGTCCTTGGTGCTGCACAGGTTGGCCCTGTGAGGACATGGGCTGGGAGTTCTACAGAGCATATACATCTGCTGCTGCATGATTTTTTGTAATGGCTGCAAGAGTTTCCCATGTGGTTGCTGCAGTTGACCTTACTACAGGATCATTTGGCCTTGTTGTTGTGCAGATAGCCCTTGCTACAATAAAGGTTTCTCTTGCAGTAACAAAGGTTGCCCTTGTTGTTGTAGAGGTTGTCCTTATCATTGCAAGGGTACTTGAATAGTGCCCGGCAAATTCCCGAACTGAATCTGGCCATAGCCACCCTGGAAAGTGGATGAGCCATGCTGAACGTACTGCCCAAACTGAAGGGTGTAAGGCTGCTTAACCATTCCTTGAGAACCATATGACACGTAAGGAGTTTGGTATTGGACCTAAGCTTCATAAGGCTATTGATACTAGACATTGCTTGCACCAGATGGACCAACAATATTTTGAACCTGTTGGTACTGGACATTGCTCGATCCAGCAGGATCAACAGGTTTTTGAACAACGCTAGAAGAAGGCTAGTTCATACCAAGCATGTGAGCCTGTGAGCCACTAACATTGGTGGTGTCGAACACGATAGAAACATTCATATTCTTCCCCCAAGGCAGTGGCACATCTTGGCCACTGATTAGAGAGATGGAGGAATTGACAGAGACATTCCTTGAGACCGCCGTTGAACCGGATGAGTGACTGGGACAGATGATACAAAAGGGCTCAGAACGATGGGTTGCATCAGGACTGAGGTAATGGCCTATTAGGAGGTCAAGTTCACAATGAACGGACTTGTAGTAGGCATGGCGTCAGACGCCCAAACAGGGTTATGGTAAAGTGATGAGGCACTAGGTGTACATGAAACCAACTATGCCAAGGATATATAGTAAGGCAGCAATTCCTGATACACACTGATGGGAATGCTCCCTGTATAGGGGAAAACTTTAGGAGGAAAAATATGTTTTTCCTCCTCGACAATGTGTGGAGTAGAAACTTCTGACTCATTTGGAGAGGTGACTGGAGCATCATCTTCGAGTTCCATATCTAGGAACAAATGATGATGAAAGACTGAAGAAGTACGAGGGGATAATTCCAAAGGAACACCTGATTGCTTGTACGGACTATATGGACATTGCGGTGATATCGCAACAGGCCATTCAAACAAAGGATTCAGAGGATAGATAACCAATCCAAGCTGACCGTCAGTGGTCGGCGAACTCTCAGGAGTTTGAATGGGATTGTCTAGAGATTTTGGGCCAAAATCAATGGATGACCCAGCATCTGAAGTAGGTAGAGGACGTGATGACAAAGGTTGAATGCTCAGAACAATTCCAAGCTCAACATCTTGGTCCTCGAGTGACACTAGTAATTCAGGAAATGACTCCTCAGGCAATCTTTTAGAAAGAGGAGAGGAAGAGGAACTAGGTGAACCGGATGGTTCGGCCATGATGACCTTATCTTAGTTAATAGGAAAAGAGAGAAATAAACTTCAAGGCTTTAGAAGTTCTTTTAAGGGAAACTCACGGTTTGGTCTAGAAAAGACTAACAGGATGTTATAAGATCGATGAGGACAAGGGCCATTAGCGCCGATCCTGTAAGCTGGGAAAAACAGAAGATTTTGCGGAAATGGGGCAAAAGTGAATTGTTCTGATCATGAAGAGGGACACAATGGGAGTTTCCTCATGAAGGGAAAGCCTGTAGGGTTCACTGTAGAGGTCCTCCAGGATCAAGGAACGGGGAGTATAGGGGTAGTGACAAAATTTTGTGTAACTGATGCCCCCTAAATCACGAAGGCCGAACTAGAGTGAGGGATGAAATGCTTTATAAATCAGTGCAGGGAACCATAGTCTGTTGTCGAAAAACCTGCAAATAAGTACAAATACATATACATAACTGAAAACTCTATCAAATGTTACATGAATCGTGGTATGGATGCAACCATCCAAAGAATGATCATGTAAATGGATCCAAGCATGGGCACAGCCATCCGTTAAAGAGGATCATAATGAAACCAAGGTATGGTCGCAGCCATCCAATAATGAGAAGGATCACATATGATAACTCATGGTATGGTCGCAACCATCCATCTGAAAGAGACATGTATATCAACATAACCATGTCACATCACTTCACAACCTGGACTTTTGTAATCTGAGTCCAGGGTCTTGCACTCCAACACGACCTGATCAAAGTACAAATTCTAACATGTGAATAGATGTGTTGACGTCAAACATGCTAGAAAATCGCTTGATTACCAGTCAATGATGTAAACTATTAACAAGCACGAGAGAAACCACCAATAATGACAATGGTCCTCAAGGTACTATCAGCACAATCCATGGAATGTGAATAGAGGAACTGAAGTCGAACACCCATGAAATCACTTGATCGAAAGCCAATGATGTGAGCTTGTCGTCGAGTATGAAGAACTTGCCATTAGGGCATGCAAGCTCTAAGGTACTGGAAGGGAGTCTCTTAGTCAACTTCCTGGAAATGAGTTGAAGTGGGCAGGAAGTGACCATCTCAAAGGAGGGCCATAATGTATCCCACATCATCGACACGAAACAAAAGGATGCAAAATGATTTTGGATGATACAGAAAATCAGAGGTAAGTGTAACTGCAGAAGGACAACGCTTCAACATATCGACGACACGATTAGAAGTTTGGCAGCTTTTGGATCCATAAGATCGGTGGTCATGATGATGTGGCAGAGATCAAATGGAAGAAAAAAATGAATGGCCCAACCTAGGAAGGTCAACGATACAAAGGAGGATATCCCAACCCAACACAAAGCAGAAAGTGTCATGTTCAAGAGTGAGCTGCCGAAACAACTGATCAGATTACCAAATTTTCCCCCACCATCTCTTGTAGGTACCCCAATTATTTTTAGTCACAATCTTGAAGGGGATAGCATATGCTTGCACTGTAAGTTCATCCTTTGGATGAATCTGACCTAGTCAGTTTAACGAGCCCACGGAAGGAGAAGCTCATCTTCATCATGGTGACGAATCTGATGTCGCTTAACGAGTCCGAAAAAGGTGTAACTCAATATCTTTTTCATTTTTAGAGAGTTTAAAAAAGACATAGAAAAGAAAACTCCACATGGTCCCTTTTCGTACATTTGTGTCTCTCGAGCCCGAAAAGGTAGAAAAAAAATACTTGAGAGAACCGCTTGACCATTTTAGTTAAGGACTACCTTTTTCGTAAATAGTGCATCCCAGACCGAAAAAGGGGTAAACGTATATTGGGTGCACGATGTTTCGCATCCATTAATGAGTTCGAAACAACAAGGGATCGACTATCTTTTCATTTTTAAAGGGTCAGAAAAGAGCTTGAAAGAAGACCCCCCATCTTATTCTCTTTTACAAGTCAAAAGGGAAACATTCTCGGCAATATTTTCATATAAGTTTTAGAGTCGAGAAAAGAGCTTAAACATGACTCGGCATCATCGACGAACATCCATCCCCTGTTGATGCACAAAAAGGTAAAGCATATTATCCAATTCTTGAGGCAAAATAGGTCAAAATATTTACAAAAACCTAATATTTCAGGAAAAACTGAATAAAAAAAAGGAAAAGTAAATATTTTTTATCATTTAGTATTTTACCTTGCCCTGAAAGACTTTTTACTCACATTTTCCTTAATTGTTCCGGAGCAGATTGTGGGAGATCCAGGAGGTCATTCATGGAGCTGCCAGTTACAGGTAAGATCCAAAGCCCTAAGCTTCATTTTTATACTATTTATTCTTGTTTTTAAGCATTTTTGGGATTTTTGAGGGAGGATTTATAAAAAGTTTTTTTTCCCTCGGTTGATGCGACTTCTAGGCACAGAATCGCATCACCAAGGATAATTAACACTACCTATCGCGTTGTCAGTGCAACAATTTTTTAAGATAGGCATGTCGGCACTGTGAATAGGGAAAAAACCTATTTACCCCTAAAAACACCATTTAAATTTGAAATTTATGGGTCAAAAATGATTATTGACTTAAATCTATGGTTTTTGCATGGAAGAATTGCCAAAAATGGTAGACTGGAAAGAACGTGAGCACGAGGATGTGGACACCTAGGCACTAAATGATCCAAGTTGCCTAGACACTTTGAGGGCCTGTGGGCTCCTCAAATTCTTGCTGACACCAAGGATGCGGGCCCAACCTGAGTTTCCTCGGTACCTGATTAGTCTCTAGGACATAAATCGGGAAATATTCGTCATTGGTGACCAAGAGCTGGAGTTAGAAACTTCAGACATTTTTCATCACAAGACTATCTCGAAGAGGGGAACTAGTCAACTTATATGGGTCACGACCAATTGGGGCAAGCATATCCATGTTTCTCACCGAACATTGCCCTGAAGCCCTCAAATCCAAGAGTGGTAAGATTGAGATTTCCACCGTCCAGGATCTGACACTAAGAGTGTTACTGTTGACTATCAACAGAGTGGCAGGGTCCCATGTAATGCATGAGAATAACAAGTCAAAATTCGTGTATGCCATCAACTACACAACATCGACGATCTTCAACTGGGCGGAGGACATGAAGATCAACATAAAACGCCAGCTGACCAAAACTAAGGTGGGGAATCTGAAGCAATTTTGCTTCAGATCCGTACTAGTGACCCTTTTCCTGGAATGGTTGCCACTGTTCTAGTACGAGTTGACTAAAGTAGATCCTCCCATGACACGCAACCCGCAGATGGCCCACTAGAGTCGTTTAATGCCCAGGATCACTAGGGGTCAGCACATGTCGTACAGGCTTACCTTCTTTTCATGACTAAGAGAACAAACGATCATTGTGAAGGACTGGCCATATAGTGGCACTGACTTTCATTGAGATCCGAACATGCTGTTACTAGATGGAGAGGATTTTGATGATGAAGGTAAAAAATCAATTTTTTATTTTGTGATTTTTTAATTGTTTTATATGTGTGTGTGTGTGTGTGTGTATGTTTATATCATTTTTCTTTATCAATGCGGATGTTGGACCAAAGCATCCTACTAGGATGTCCCCAATAACCAGACGTGTCACCCACCCGATTGATGTTGTCGCTCATTATCAAGAGGGGAGTGACAATGAGGAGGAGATTGCGAAGAACCTTGAGGGGTTGACTCATGGTATCCCAAAGTATGCTCAGGTGGGACATATTCCTTGCCAATACTAGAGACACACAGTGGTAGTATCGGATCAGATCGGCCGATTGCTGACTCGTGTTGCATAAGCCATGTCATGCTACCATGATCACGATGCAGATTAGTTCCTAGGTCCAGCATTTATAGTTTTTGAGGCATGTGTGCCACGAATATATGAAGGCTGCGAGTCGCCGATGTTATTTTGGACACACGTATTACTTTTGGAGTTTTGATGTATCAAACATTATCACCATATATATATACATATATATATATATATATATATATATATATATATATATATATATATATATATATATATATATATATATATATATATATATATATATATATATATATATATATATATATATATATATATATATATATATATATATATATGATATATTTTCTTGCTTACTATAGTACAAATGATTTGTTTTATCTTTTCACATGTTTCGTAAATGTCTATCCAACAAATAATTAGCTAATGCATCTGTCAATGTATTCATGCATCTAGGAATATGATGATATGTAATGTAATCAAAATTCCTTTCCATTAGAAGAATATAGAGATACATTCTCAATATTTGAGGGTTTCTAACATAATATTGCCCGTTGAGTTGAAATACGACAAGCTATGAATCCAGGTTGACAACCAACTCTTGAATGTCAAGAGCAATAGCTTCTGACAACAGTTCGATGACTGCACTGTATTCAGCAATGTTGTTAGTTGTACAGCATAAACAGATACCTTGAAGATCAATCAACTCACCATTAGGGTTGTAAATAGCCCAGGCGGTGAATGATAGGTTCCGGGTACTACAACAAGCACCATCAACAAAACCTATGTGGGGAGTCACAGACATCTACAAAGCAAGGAAAACATAGTAAATAGGAAAGTTGTTTGGAAATTAACACACCAAACCACACTGTAAAAAAATGAATAACACACTAATGTACACAAGTAACCATGCAAGATGACCCAAGCACAGTACTTCTTGAGGTGGGAGTCCATGCTGGAACTCGGGTAATCAATCAACACGAATGAATGCTGAAGTTTTATCATTGACATGAGTAAGCATTAACTCAGCCAAATAATAGAGTAGTACTCATATAAGGCTTTGCCCCCATTCCGCCTAGGCGAGGGAGGGTTACGACTTAGATGGAAACCCCATTGCAATAATGGGAAATCAGTAAAAACTTGGGGAGGGAGAAAAATATTGAATCCATGAAAGGATAAAGGTGCCCTCAGTTGAAATAGATTGACCACGTCAGGAGAAAATGACACATCAATAGGTGATTGAGAAGAGAACTTCTCAAGACACGCAGACAAGACCTCAGGGTGAGGTAGGAACGATGAATGAGGATGAGTATCGTTCCATGGTGGTTCCTCAAGAGACATTACTTCCATGATACCTATGTCAGCAAAGAAAGTATTAGCTAACGGATCAAAAGATTCCAAAGCACCAAGCCACGGGGATTGAGAATATGTATCGAGAGAGGTCTTCGAAATAGGAGAATCAAAGGATGCAGAACTTGAGGCCGAAACCATTTCCACATAATTTATTTCGAGAGGACTAAGAGGCATAACCTCGCCCCGGTTATCAACAAGATCTGGTGAAGGTATGACCCAAGGGTCATATTTGACCGAGATCAAGTTGACAGAGGCAACATGAGGAGGTGGGAGCGGAAAAATTCCCATTAAGGTAGAATCTTTAAAAATACCTGCACCCACACTCTCCTAGGGAGCACCAGTGTGCTTGACGTATGAAACATTGCCATCCGAGGAGGAAGAGGCACAGAAGGATAGCTAGTCGACAGTGACAATATTTGCTTGATGGGGAAAATAAATCATGCGGAATTGGGAGGAGGCTACAACATGCATAGCATGGGTCCAGCTTCGGCCGAGTAGAAGATTATAATTGAGATTAGCGTCAATAATCTCTACCTCGACTTGTACCTTTTTTCCCTCCAGAGTAATGGAAAGGTTAGGTAAGACATTGAAGGGCCGCAAATCGCACCCATCAAAAGCTTCCAAAGTGTTTGGTGACTGGATCAAAGAAGGAGAACAAATGGCCTTCGAGCATGCGATTGACATGATGCAAGTGGAAGCACCTTCATCGTCGACAGTCCTGCGGATGGCATTCTCATTGATGATTACCTGAATGAGAAATGAAATATGATGAGGTAGGTGCGAAACATGGTTCTCTAGATCAAAACATATCAAATTGGAATCGGTGGGATCAATATCCCCAATAGCTGACAGCAAAGATTTTTGTTGTGATGGGCAGCTTTCGAGCACCTCGAGAGCTGACATAGCTAACGACACCTAACCCAAGTCCTCAAAAATATTATAGTGTTGAGTGGCTCGAGCATTGGGATTGTACGAGGATTTAATTAGCACACCTCAAGAGGGTGGCCATATAGCAAAATCAGGGTTAGGGTGCTCGATATGAGGAGGGCCAAAACTCAGGTCGGAAGAAGAAGGGGTAGCTTCTTTCTCTTTTCTAGTTGTCAGAGTAGGAGTTTGGTAATCTTTTGATCTAGTAGCCACATTAATAGGCGTACTCATCATGAACACTTGAGATCCTAAGGAAGGAGATGATTTAGGTTGGTCTACCATTTGATTCTGCTGAGAGGGAAATGGCTCTTTTAATATGACTGGGATCCCTTTGATAAAGCGACTAACTTCGTATCATCAGGTACAATCCTTGGTATAGTGATCCTACTCACAAACGAGGCAGGGATACTTAGATTTCCATTTTGAAGATTCACGAGCAGACGATTTAGGAGGACCCTGTTTTGGGGCATCGACTTTACACTTGCCTTTGCCTTTCTTCTTACTTTTTGAGGATTTGTCTGCTACAATAGACTGGACAGCTGGACCTATGAGGTTTTACCAGGGCCAAGTGGATTGTGCGAAGAACTATTGGAAACAGTGTTTGAGACCGACTTCTATTTGGAAGAATATTTAGCAGGGATATGGGACATTGAACCAATAACTCCATCCACAGGGGGTGTAGCCAGCAACTTTGATGCCATGGGATCGGATGATGGATGTAGAGCATCAGGTAATAACTCATACAAAGTGCCAGATTGAGAGTAAACTAGATCTAAGTACTGGGCACAAGCAACGGCTTGTTCTTTAGTAACGCACCCACCCATAGGCATATCGCTAGCAATTGGGGCCACGAATGACTCAGTGAACCATTCGGTGAGAAAATGATCAGAAATCTCGAATTTAATCAGGTGACATCTACATCTCCATTCATGGATGTGATCAGATATGTGTGTCGCAGTATCTTGCTTAAGCTATGTGAGAAAATAGGTGCCAGTTTCATAGCGAACCGGCAGCTGGAAATACGTGAGGAAAACCATGGCTAAAGAGTTAAAGTCATGGTAAGTACATCGAGGAAGATCGATGTACCACTTGGTTGTAGCACCTGTGAGGGTTCATTGGAAAATACAGAGACTAATGGAATCGTCAACATATGAATTCGAATAGCACCAGAGGTGATATGTCATCATGTGGGCTTCAAGATCTTCTTTTGCTTTCCCATCGAATTTTGAACAATCGCTCATGATCTTGGACAGAACCGGAGGCCAGTATGGCAAATGAAGAATTGGATCATTCGTAAGGCGAGACACATCTGGGAACTCTAGTGTGACCAAGAATGGAAATTGAGTATTGAAAGGCATTGGAGGTCGGTAAACGGGTCCAAGCGAAGGAGCACATCCCTGCTGGTAAGGATTTGGCCCCATAGTGGGGGATTTTGGCCATATGGCATTTGATTATATCCCCATTATGGGTTACCTTGGCCATAGGGAGGATTTTGACCTTGAATACCTTGGAACTGTCCAGTCATAGGTGGTTGATAAGTAACGTATGGGTTGAGAGGCTATTGAGCCTGTTGACCATGGACATATGGCTATTGTACCTGTGTTCCCTGAACATACGGGTGGTGAACCTATTGCCCCTGAACAAGAGGATTTTGGACCTGGTACCCTTGGGCATAAGGATTATACACTTTTTTCCTTTGGACATAGGGATGTTGTACCTGCTTCCCTAAACCAAAAAGATTATGTACCTATTGACCTAGGGCATTATGGTTTTGTACCTGCTACCCTTGGCCAAAAGGATTCTAGACCTGTTGACCTAGGACATTAGAATTTTGGGCTTGCTGCTACAAAACTTGACCCTGCTCTTGCCCTTGTAAGGGTTGACCCTGCTGATATGTATATAAGTGTTGTTGTTGCCTGGGTTGGTTTTGCTATTGCAAGGGTTGGCCTTGCGGCTACAAAATTGGTCCCTGGGGCTGCAGAGGTTGGCCCTGCAAGGACATGAGCTGGGAGTTTTGCGAAGCATAGTGCATCTACTATTGCATGGTTTGCTGCAATAGTTACAAGGTTGCCCCTGTGTTTGTTGCAGTTGACCTTACTGTGGGATAATTTGGCCTTATTGTTGCGCAGATAGCCCTTGCTACAACAAATGTTGCTCTTGCGGTCACAAAGGTTGCCCTTGTTGTTGTAGAGGTTGTGCTTGTTGTTGCAAGGGTACTTGAACAGTGCCCGAAAAATTCCCGAACTGAATCTGGCCATGGCCACCCTGGAAAGTGGATGAGCCAGGCTAAATGTACTGCCCAGACTGAAGGGTGTAAGGCTAATTAACCATTCCTTGAGAACGATATGGAACGTAAGGAGTTTGGTATAAGACCTGAGCCACATAAGGTTGTTTATACTAGGCATTGCTTGAACCAGACTGACCAACGAGATTTTTAACCTGTTGGTACTAGACATTGCTTGATCCAATAGGATCAACAAGGTTTTGAACAACGCTAGAAGAAAGCGGGTTCTTCATGTGAGCCTGTGAGCCACTCACATTGGTGGTGTCAGACACCATAGAAACATTCATATTCTTCCCCCTAGGCGGTGGAACATCTTGGCCACTAATCGGAGGGATGGAGGAACTAACAGAGACATTCCTCAAGACCGTCGTTGAACTGGACAGGTGACTGGGACGGACGATACAAGAGGGCTCAGAACAGTGGGTTACACCAGTACTGAGGTAACAGCCTGTTGGGAGGTTGAGTTCACAATGAACTGACCTGTAGTAGGCATGGCCTCAGATGCCCAAACAGGGTTATGGTAAATTGATGAGGCACTAAGTGTACCTAAAACCAACTGTGCCAAGGATACATAATGAGGTGGAAATTCCCGATACACACTGATGGGAATGCTCCCTGTATAGGGGAAACCTTCAGGAGGAAAAGGATGTTTTTCCTCCTCGACAGTGTGTGGAGTATAAACTTCTGACTCATCCAGAGAGGTGACTAGAACATCGCCTCCGGGTTCCATGGGAACAAACGACGATGAACAACCGAAGAAGAATGAGGGGATAATTCCAAAGGAACACCCGGTTGATCGTATGGACTATATGGACACTACAGTGTTATCACAATAGGGTCAAACAAACGATTCAGAGGATAGATAACCAGTCCAAGCTGACCTTCAGTGGTCAACGAACTCTCAGAAGTTTGAACGGGATTTTCTAGAGATTCCAGGCCAAAATCAATGGGTGACCCAGTATCTGAAGTAGGCGGAGGACGTGATGGCAAAGTTTGAATACTCAGAAAAATTCTAATCTCAACATCTTGGTCCTCGAGTGACTCTAGTAATTCAAGAAACAAATCCTCAAGCAATATTTTAGACGAAGGAGAGGAAGAGGAACTAGGCGAACTAGATGGTTCAGCCACGATGACCTTATCTTAGTTAATAGGAAAAGGGAGAAATAAAATTCAGGGCTTTAAAATTTCTTTTAAGGGAAACTCACAATGGGAAATCAATTTATTAAGACGCATAAATAGACTGGTGCTCTTTCATTTTTTAAGAGTCGAGAAAGAAACAAAGATGACTCTATCACTTTCGACTAGAAACAAGCTCGAAAGGACAAGTGCTCGAATGATCTTTTAAGTTTAATGAGTCAAAAAGATCAAATGACTACTCTGGATGATCTAGGCAAAAAGGACTACGAGGCAACCGTGAACTGTAGAATACCTCCCGGTGAACCGAGAATACCTCCCCGAATGTTGTGTTTAGTGTATCACATTTGCAAAGCAGCCGACTTGGCTTCCCATGGACAAAGGATTGTAGCCTAGACGGGTCTCCCATTATACACCTGACGGTAAGGGGAGCACAAATCCGTACTAGCACTGTCTAATGCCAAAGCTAACGACAACTGCTAGGCTCAAAGATGTCAAAACACGTCTCTAGCCTAGACCTTCTAAATATGATCATTAGATTTCAAATGCGCCTCAGGTTAATTGAGTTCATTTTAAATTTTATCTTGAGTTATGTCTCAGTTTTCAGGCCTTAGCGATGTGACTCGAAAAATCCTAAATGCAACTAAATGAGACAAGACCCTTTCAATTCGATGAATTGTCTGCACTAGAGAGGGTAGGAAACACACAATCAAATGCAAACAACCAAGCAACTAAAAGCAAATTTTTTTTTCACTACTTCACCTTTTTAGAAAATAAACTAATCAAAATACATTCCAATTCCTAATTTCCTAACAAGTACATTTCTAACAGTCCTTCTAAAAGCAAAAAGAGTTATTTTTCTTTTCAAATGCCAATGCAATCCTAGTCTTTAATGATGCTGACTACTGTAGCATACTGATGCAACAAACTAGAATTTCATACTTTTTCATGAAACGATGAAATGAATTTTTTGCATACAACACTTCAATGAAAAAGTTTTCAAAACAATTAGCTCTTCAAGCAAATGAAAACACGAAAAGAGAAACTCGTTCAGACTAATGAAACACCGACTTTACCAAAAAAAAGACAAGCAATGTGATCCATGCCGAAAAAGAAATGTTTAGACAAGCAAACGAAAACTTTTCAAACTTGTGTAATGGAGGTCAAAGCCGGAACAAGACCACAAACGAAATGTAAGGAGTAAATGCACAAACAACTCGACTCACTGAGTCCACAATCAGTTGAATGGATGACAATATAGATGACCTAGTGCCACTAACCACCCAATGACCCAATAAATCAAGCAGAAAGATGACAAAACAATAAGAAAACAAAACCAAATGAAAAGTAGCTTTCTAGTCAGGGATAAAACGGTCTAAAAGGCTTACGAGGTCGAAATCATGAGAGCAAAACACATTGGCCAAGATTGGGGACAAACACTTATCTTCACTTACAGGCATCGACGCGACTGCCTATTTGAAAACAAGCGGCAAAGGGAGGTTGGCACGACTGTTTCTTAGCATATCTCACTGATCGGCGCAACTATCGGTGAATTAAGCGCACACAGTGAAGGATCCAAGAAAAAAAAAAAAAAGTTGGGACCAGATTTTCTACGATGAATTTTAAACTCATTCTAGTAAGCAAAGGAAAACAAACAAAACCAAAGGGAAAAAGTGGAACTAGAAAATTTCACACAAAGTTATGAAATATCAAACAAGACAAATAGAAGGATTGGCTCCCCAGTATGGTCACCAATTTGTGGTGAAGTAAAATTATGAGTGCAAACATAACAAATTCCTCTAGCCCAATAATGGGTCTAGCCACAACCAATACATTCTATGGAATAGTTCCTTAGGTTAGAACCAATTAAGAGGGCCTACCTCTTAGTACGCTTAACCCATTTGATGATGTCCTTGCTTGCTCGCTCTAGCTATCTCTTGTTTCCTTCTTCAAACACCTTAAACAAGTAAACAAGAGCAAAAAACAACCATGATAATAGACAAATTGTAATTCAACCTACTTAACAAGTCAAGAAGCATTAAGCCATAAACATGTGAGATGACACATTATGTAGGAAATAAATTGATAGTTTCATATATATTGAATCAACAAGAGATTACAACCATTGTCTTAACGTTTCCATTCTCCTCCGACAAAACCAGGTTCCCACACACTTCTGATAGCATTCCATGATGGCCTCAACAATGATAGTTTTAAGGCTCTTCCCCTTAGGCTTCACACTGAACCAAATTCACACTTCTTCCTCACACAACTAGAGAGCTACAACTATGAATAGTTTGTTGTTTACTCCAAAACTTAATTAGCACTAGCACACCAACATTAACACTACAACACTAACACTAACAATAACACTAGCTTGTGCTTGGGAAAAAGGGAGGTTTATGTAGCATGAATGGATGCGATATGGATCCTCTTCTCATGGGAGAAGGTCTTATCTCTTGAGGTAGTTCCATCCTTCTAGGGGAAAGGAGCCCAAACTGGCATCCTTGACCCCATCTAGCCAAACCGTTTACCATACTTCCGTTACGAAGCTTCTAGAGCTGGAAGCTTTGGCTCTTTATTTAAAAAACTTTCCATAAGAGGACCGACGCGACTGGAACAAAGCTCTGTCGATCCAGTCGACACTAGCGACAGTGTTAATCCCTTCATATCGGCACAAGGAGGACAAGGGCCATTAGCGCTGGTCTTGTAAAATGGGAAAAACATAATATTTTGGGGAAATGGTACAAAACAGAGTTGTTCTGCTCATGAAGAGGGACACAATGGGAGTGGCTTCATGGAGGGAAAGCCTATAGGGTTCACTGTAGAGGTCCTCCAAGATCAAGGAACATGGAGTACAAGGATAGTGACAAAATGTTGCGTAACATCTATCATGACCCTCTTACAAACCTGCCATCATACTACTTAACTTTCAACAAGCTCACGACATTGATCACAGTTCTTCCAAACTTCTCCAAGTGCCCACCTTTACAAGGTAGCCTCTAATAACATATCTTCATGTCAACACCCACTTTCTTCAAAATGATATTTGATACCAACTGTCATGGCCCTGCTTTGTGGCACCTTATGACCACCATGCACGTTGTGCAACACTAGCAAGATTTCATTTTAAAATTACTTCCACCCGAACTACACCTACTTCCAACACTTAGTCGAATTTTCATTCAAGTATTCTTTACTTCAATTATGCAGTGAAATTAATCTTTATTCATTTACTTCATTCAATTATACAACCTTTCAACAGTGTGATAACCAAAACAACAATACAATAGTGAAATAGTGTGTATCGCAATTATAATAGTAAAACAAATGTACGATAGCAGGGGAAACCCCCCAAACTAGTTTGTCGCAATCCTTTATTTAATTGTTTAAACAATATTTACAACAACATTTTACAACATGCAAATGGCATAGCAGTTGTCTGGCCTAGGCTAGCAAACTTATGCACCCAATCTGTCCAAATCATGTAGCATGCCCTGCACATTCTTCCCAAGTCATGTAGTCTTCTTACACATTCTGTCCAAGACTTTCAAACCTTCTCACATGGTGTGACCTGTCAATAAATCCCAAAAATTCTTCCCATAACAAAGACAAACTAAAGCTCGGTCATGCAAGCTCGTTGGGTCAGCCTCACCTTGTCTCTCACTCTCTTGTTGTTTCCTCTCTGCCCTTGTGTGAAATTTTGGTTTTCTTGTGATATCGCAGATTCGCCTAAGTGAAACCTGTCTCAAATAATTATTAGGAATAATAAAATATATCGGATATTTAAAGAATGACTCTAATGGAACAAAAATGTAAGGAAGAATATTTGTAATCTAATCTTTTATATTTCCTTCAATCTTATGTGAAATAGAATTTGACTTACTAACACTAACATCCATCTCCGAAGTAGCAACAATACCTTGTATAATATCTCTGAAAACTGTCCATTCATCCACCTATCCAATCCCAAAGAGTGATACATCATCAAAATATAAAAGATGTGTTAATATATTTTCACTAGACACCTTCAAACCCTTAATTATTCCATCACTTCTAGCCTTACCAATCATTCTACCAAAACCTTCAATCACAAAAAGAAACACTAAGGTAGATAAAGGGCATCCCTATCTAATTTCTCTTCATGCTTTGAAGAATCTTATACGAGATCCACTAACAAGAACAACAATGTTCTTTGAAGAATCCTGTAGGAGATCCACTAACAAGAACAACAATATTATTAAAATAAATACATCCCATTATCCATTCTATAACCTGTAAACCCAATCTGATCTGTAACATAATCAATTTAAGAAAACCCCAATCTACTTTGTCATATGCTTTCACCAAATCCATTTTTAGAATTAATGCTTCCATCTTATTTTTCTTCACTAAATGAATACACTCTTATGCTACTCCAATATCATCTATAATTTGTCTATTTTTTTTTTTTAATGTTAATTAGATATCCCTTCAGAAAATTTTCTTTTAATTTTATTAGAAATATTTTTTTTTATAATTATATAGACCAGATTACATAAAGATATTGGTCTAAACTCACTCTTTCTTGATTGCTAGCCTTGGAAATTTTATACTTAAAATTATCTAAAACACTCAATTGAATATAACAAAATAATTAAAATACACTGATGTGAAACAACAACTCACATTATTATGATGTCATGTGCTTTTGCAAGTGGCCCTAGAGTATGACTTTTCCTTGAATACTATTTCCTTAATGCGCTCCATCTCCTTGATTTGGAATGTTGTGTGTAAACTATTGTGTGGTCTAACTAATAGATGAAATGAATTTTTTAAATATTTTTTTTTGTTTAATTTTAAGCAAATTTTGGTAGAGATTTTTAGATACTTGAGTTTAAGTTATTTGATTTGCAAAATTCTACTGCTCCAGAAATTTTTCAGGTCGCTCAATCTATGCATGCATATTCAAAAAAAAAAATTAAATAACAAAAAATCACAATCTTAGTTGAAATTGTATCACCAAATTCCGGTGAAAAATACCAATTTGTAACAGCCACAGGTTGAAAGTTCATGTAATAAAGTTAATAAAGGCAAACTAAGACTAGGTTCATGGGCCACTTATTCCAAGATGAATGTTGGGTAAAGTATCCTAGTGGGCATCACTTGTTTGTTACGGCTGAGGGGAAATTGGAAAAGGCAATGGCAAAGGCTTTGGAAAGGAAAAAAAAAACATTGTTAGCACTTTATTTACGAAAATAAAGGAAAATAGGACAAAGGGGAGGTGAAAGGTCACAAGTTGCATGTGAGGAGGAAATTGAAGGAAAATTAAGGAAAATGAAGAGATTAGAGGCATCAAAAATAAAAAGACATCAGAGCATCAGTTGGTAGCATTTTGTCAGTTTTGTTTTAGAATTAGTCTCAAGAGAAGAAAAGCACCAAGAGGAGAAGGAAAAGCAAGCAAGAAAAGGAAGGACAAGGAAAGAAAAGGAAGGAAAAGGAAAGGAAATGAAGCAAGGATCAAGTAAGGAAAAGTTGGATTAAGCGGCTTCAGCGGGAATAATTGCAGGTAACAGGGTGCATGTATGATTTCCTAGCTGGTTTTGGCATTCATGGTATATGCATATGTATGTTTGGTATATTTCATGTCAGTGGGATTTTGCCTAGTTTTGACAATGGTTTTTGCCTTGCCTTAGCATTTCTAGATAGCCATGGTGTGATGGGTTTCATTCTCTATTGAGCTTTGGATTTTCGAAAGGTTTTGGATCTGGGTGAGGTGGTCTTAGGAAAATCCCAAGGGTTGGGAGTGGAGATGGTTTTCTCTTGGAAACCCTCAATAGGTGGGTGTAGATAGAAAAATTCCTTAAGGAATGGTGAAGGAATTATGAGCATCCAAGCTCAGTTTGGTTTTATGATCTCGAGACCGATTTATCTGAGTTCATAGTGTGGTGAGGGTGGAGGTGGTTTAACCTATGGATGCCCTTGGTTGTTTATGGATTGGTTTATCCCATGAGATCCCACATTCATGCTTGGAATATGGAACATGGGTGATTTTCTAAAAGAAATATTTGGTTCAACTCAATCTATGGTTGGGTGGTACGTGGAAGTCCCTGACTTTGTTGGCTTTTGAATATTGTCAATAAGATCTAAGTGTATCTTAGCTTTGATGAGAAATCATACTTGTTATTATGTTGCTTTAATGGTTTTTATACCATTGTTATATATTTGGTTATATGTTGGTTATAAGAAGGGTTATATGTCATATTTAAGTATGGCTCTTATCACATCTTCATTAATGAATGCTTGGTTAATGAATGCATGACCTAACTGGTGTTATGACAGAATGACAGTCCTAGTTGGGAGGGGTCAGGTTAAGTCCTGGTTCAAGTCCTAGTTTGGAAGCTTTGTTTCTATGTTATTCATCTTTTCTGGAAGTTTCACTGAGGTTTGGGTAGAGACCTGAGTCCTATCCTTGAAAAAGTGGCTCAAAATTTGGGGTAGCATAGAAATGACTGGAAAATTCCATAGTCAGAGGGAAGCATCCTTATGGGACTAATTGGAGGCATATAATCGCTTGAATGCCTTGAAAACAAAGCAACTGAGCCTCTAGGTTAGTGAAAAAAAGAGTTGGCTCAAGGGTTGGACACTTAGAGGGCTTGGGTACCTCCTCGAGGTCCTGTAGGACCTAAGGGAAGTCATTAAAGTCTTAAGTTGTCAAATCCATTTCCTTAAGGTCATATAGGAGGTTGAGTCTTATTATAGTGACCCTTAGCTCATGTTTACCTGATAAAACCAGTGAAAGTGGGTAAATGTTGGAGAAGGCGGTTACACGGTGGTATTAGAGCGGGTTGCACTCTCTTTCAATAGAAGTTGATCTTATCAAGGTTATGGTTGTCATGCATGGGGCCATGGTATACAGTTGGTATGGTCATGCATGATGTTTTTATATCAATATGATTATGATTATATATGTATCACACTAATGTGCATTGGTCTTGCAGATGAGATCAACCTCCCCTAAACATCAATGAGGTATGGTTTTGATTTTGGAATCTATTTGGTTTATCTAACATGGAACACCTGCAGGAAGAAGAGAATCAAAGATGACAAGAAAAATGGTAGACTACAGTTCCTGTAACTCTCCCTACAGATCAATTGGGTAGCAAGGATATGAGTATTCTCCTGGTATAGAAAATACATTGAGGAGTTTGAAGGCAAAGCAGACAATGAAAGGTTAGTTGAGGCTCAGGAAATGCAATTAGAATTCAATGTAGTGATCTTCAGAGCTTGTCAAAATTACAGAGACAAGGACATTTGAGGATGAATCAAGAGAAGGAAGAGAAAAATAATGGATCATATGTTAGTAGGTCTCGGTATGGATATATGTTGGATAAAGGGGATACAGTCAGAGGTGGTTGATCGCTAGATACATCTGATGGGAGGACAGGTATGTATGGGCATCATTCTAGTTCATCATCCAAGATACATTATCACAGTCATCCCTATAATCATCCTTATAGGAGGACTAAGTACTTTCTTGAGGAGTTAAAGAAAGTCAAGCTTTGTACATTCAATGGAGAGATGAAGAAGTCAAAAGATGTAGAGGCATGGTTGCTTCGGATCAAGAAATTCTTCAGATTGCATAGCTACTCAAAGAACATGAAATCCAAGATAGCCACCTTCAATCTTAAAGGGAAATCAGACATTTGGTGGAATATGTGAAGAATGTCAAGGATATTTAGGAAGAAGAGTTGATTTGGGATGAGTTCGATAGAATCTTCAAGATTAAGTACCTATCGGAGAGGTACTATGATGACAGAGCTAAGGAATGTTATGATTTCTAGATGGGTTTTGTGATAGATGATGAGTATACTAGTAGGTTCCTAGATTTGTTGAGGTATGTGCCTTATCTCAAGGATGAGTGGGTTTCCAACAACACATAGATATCAGATTGAGTTTGATGAGCCTAGATCGTTGGAGGAGGCCATCCATAAGTTGAAGAATTATTATGAGTAGTCAAAGAGGAAAGTTGATTCTAAGCGTGATTTGAAGAGAAACGAGAAAGTTAAAGGGAAGTGGCCACCAAGAAGGGAATACCTTAGGATGCAGGTGAGAAAGAAAATGTGGTTCCTTACAAGAATTTCAATGCAATCGAAAAGACACATGGGTGGCAGCCTAGAGAAAAGCATAATAGAGGTGATGGTAGGGGACCATTTTGGTGTTGGATATGTGGTAAAGGTCATTGAAAGAATGATTTTCCAGTGTAGCATGGTGGTAGGCCTCAGATCTATAGTGCTCAGGAAGCCCAGACAATTTGGGATGTTGGTCATAACATTCCTCGAATTTATGCAGTTGTGGACAATAAGTAGGCATCCATTATTGAGATGGAAGGTAAGTTCTATGATCGAGTTGTTTCTATTTTGATTGATCCTAGATCTAATTATATTTATGTTAATCCTGACCTGGTGAATAAGTGTGGCTTGAGAAAAGAATTGCATGGAGAGTCTTGGTTGGTGCAGTTAGATGCAGGTACCAAGAAGGAAGTTCATCACTGGGTAAGAGCTTGTGCATTTTAGTTGAATTGTATGCCTACAAAAACACATCTGAATGTACTGCCATTGGGATCATATAGTATGATTTTGGGTATGGATTGGCTATATCTTCACAAGACCAAAGTAAATTGTTATGACAAGGTTATTGAGTGTCTAGATGATAATGGGGAAAAGAGAATCTTGCAGGGAAAGAATAACCCTACATCTATGAGGATGGTCACCGTTATGCAGGCTAAGAAAAGTTGCAGGAAAGGGTGTGTGATGTTTATAGTTCATATTTCCAGTGACAAGGGTAAGGATGTTGAGGATGCAAAAATATTCAAGAGGTACCCTATATTACAATAGTTTCAGGATGTGTTTCCAGCAGAGATTCCAGAGTTTCCTCCCCATAGGGAAGTGAACTTTTCTATTGAGTTGGTAGCAGGAGAAGCACCAACATCAAAGGAACCTTATAGGATGAGTGTTTCAGAGTTAGTAGAGTTGAAATTGCAGTTGAAGGAAATGATTGATAAGGGATACATTAGGACAAGTGTATTGCCTTAGGGTGCACGAGTGTTTTTCGTGAAGAAGAAGGATGTTAATCTCAGCTTGTGCATTGATTACAGGCAATTGAACAAGGTGACGATCAAGAATAGGTGCTCGTTGTCGTGGATTGATGATTTGTTTGATTAGTTGAAGGGAGAAACAATGTTCTTTAAGATTGATCTGAGATCAAGATACCATTAGGTACACATCAAAGAAGGGGGCATCTGCAAGACTTCTTTCAGGACTGGATATGGGCATTATGAGTTTGTTGTAGTTCCATTCAGTTTGAATAATGCTCTAGCTAATTTTATGTGCTTGATGAATAGTGTTTTGTGTTCTTATCTCGACAATTTTTTTATTGTGTTCATTGATGACATCTTGATATATTCTAAGAATAAGGAAGAGAATGTCAAGTACTTAGCAGAAATGTTGAGATTTATAAGAGAGCATCAGTTGTATGCCATTATTAGCAAGTTCATTTTCTTTCAAACAAAGGTACATTATTTGGGACATGTTGTCTCCAAGGAAGGAATAACAATGGACCTAGAAAAGATCAGAGCTATCATGGACTGCACATCTCCTATAAATGTCGATGAATTCAGATCATTCATGGGGTTAGAAGGTTACTATAGGAGGCTCATCAGTAACTTCTCATGCATTGCATATCCTATTACATCATAGCAAAGAAAAGGCAAGAAATTTGAATGGACAAAGGAATGTGCAACAAATTTTGAGCAGTTGAATTAGTTGTTTAAAAACACCCCAGTTCTTATGATTGGAGATCTACACAAAGAGTTCAGGGTGTGTAAAGATTCCTGCAAAAGAGGGCTTAGTGTAGTCATGATGCAGGAGGGACAAGTGGTACGTTATGACTCTAGGAAACTAAATGAGCATGAACATAACTATGTGACTCATGATCTTGAGTTGGCAGCTATTATTCATGCCTTGAATATGTGGAGGCATTATCTTCTTGGATTAGGTACCTATTTGACAAACTGAATCTGAATTCGAGGCAGGCTAGGTGGTTGGCCATGATCAATGAGTTTGAGTTTGAGATCGGATACATTAACGGTAAGGAGAAAATGGTTGCATATTCTCTTAGTAGGAGAGTGAAGATGAGCCACGTTGTAGTGGTGAGCTCGTATGGGATATATTTACACGATCAGATCTTATAGGCAAGACAACATGATGACAGGTACAGGGAGGTTAGGCACAAATTATATCCGTAGGGTACATGTGATTAGGATGTGAACTATCATCTCTTGCCAGATGGCTTGGTGAGATTTAGGGACAGGATCTATGTGTTAGATGATAGTGGACTCAAGAAGCTTATCTTGATGGAGTTTCATGTGAAGCCATATTTAAGTCACCCAAGGTATCATAAGACATTGACAACAGTGAATAATTTCTACTATTGGACGAACTTGAAGAAGGAAGTGGTAGAGTTTTTGGCTATATGTTTAGACTGCCAACATTTGAAAGTAGATTGTAAGCATCTAGGTTGATTGCTTCAACCTATTCCATTCCAGAATGGAAATGGGAGGTCATTTCCATGGATTTCATTACAGGTCTTCTAAGGACATCAAGGTAGCATGATTTTAACAAGATTGTGGTCGACAAGGTGAAAATAATGTATCTCACTTCATTCCAATGAAGACTACTTATTCATCTAGTGAGGTGGAATAGGTCTTCATCAGGGAGATAGCGAGGTTTCATGGTGTTCCAAAGAAGATTGTGTTGCATAGGAATGCTAAGTTCACTTCCAATTTTTGGAAGGAGTTTTTTGCAGGTTTGGGATTATATTTTGCCTTCATTATAGCTTGTCATCCGTAGATAGATGGACAGGCAGAGAGCATCAATAGGATTCTAAAGGGTATGCTGAGGATGTATGTAATTCACCAACATAGGGGATGGGAGGAGTACCTTCCATTGGTTGAGGTTTCTTACAACAATGGTTTTCAAAAGTCCCTTAGGATGAGTTTGTATGAGGCACTATATGGGTGAAGTTATAATACTCCTATATGTTGGAGTGATCCAGTCAACAAGGTACTTATAAGACAGGACATGTTGGAAAAGATAGAACAGGAAATGCAAGTTATAAAGAAGAATATGAAGGCAACACAGGAGAGGAAGAAGATTTACGCAAACCAACACAGAGCATTTAAGGAGTTTCATGTTGGGGATCATATGTATTTATGCATCAAGCACAAGAAGAGATCCTTGAGGATTGGATCATGTGCGAAGTTGGCACCACAATATTGTGGGCCTTTTTAGATTCTTGAGAGGATTGAACCAGTGGTGTACGACTTGCACTGCCTCTGACAGTGAAATTCCATGATGTTTTCCATGTTTCATTGCCTAAATATATGTAAAGGATGTCGATCATGTTATTGATTGGTTTGTATTACTAGTGGAACCAAAAAGAGAATTCCAACCAAAACCTCAGTGCATAATACAGTGGAGAAAACTCATGCTCCAGAATAGAGCAATCGAGCAAGTTAAAATGTAGTGGAAGCACTTTGTGCCTGATAAAGCTACATGGGAGATGGCTTATCAGATGTGGGTTATGTATCCTTCATTGTTTGTCAATGCAGGCAAATGAGTTTTTGGTATTTGTACATATTCATGCAGGGTTTCTATTGTAAATACCAAATTGAGTTGTGGTATAAAGCTCCAATAAGCAATATGGTTGTGTTGTAGGGAAAACCCAACACTCCCCATTACTTCAAGTAATAGGGACCCTTTCCATTAATTTTTTTACTAAACATATTTTATGATTTTCATTTAAGTTAATTATCTTACAATTTTCTCATTTTTTCGTTTTTATTGGATTTCTATTTTGATTGTTTCATTGAATTTGACTTTTAACTACCTTTCCATCAATACTTCTTTCAATTCATTTGGTCAACCGGTTTGTAAAAGGCACTCCTTTGAATTTTGATCTTTTTCTCGCCTGGACTAAAAATGTAAATAAATGTACAATATTTCAATTTTTCATTGATAATTAAGTTCAATAGTCATTCGTTGTATATATTAATTTTTATTGAATTTTACTATTTTTCACTAACGGTCCTACAAAATGACCTAGATAAGTTGTACAATAAATGAAAAACATGTTTCGAGATCTTGGTAATTTACTTCAATTTATTATTCTAAAACAAGTTGTCAAGATCGAATTCTCAAAATTTCAAAATGGCTATAGTCCAATTTGTAGGATTATTAATTCCACATGGGCCCCACTTCATATCACTTCCTTCCTCCCAAAATCCTGATCTAAAAAAGAAATGCGATCCAAAAATTGTGATTTTAGAACTGCGATAAAAATTGCGATTTTAGAAATGCGATCAAAATTTACGATGTGATGATGCAATATCGCATATCGCAAAAATCTAAAGCACCGCAAACTCTTCCCTTAAAAATATGTGATGTGAAATTTTGGAAAATATACAAGAGGTTAAAACTTTTTAACATAAGGTTCCTTCTCCACTCCACCTTACCTCATCCTACCTCATGCTCACCTCATCCTCCACTCACTACACCCTCCACTCACTTCCCTCCTCCATCACTCCTCTTCACGTGGATGGAATAAATGAAAAAAAGATTAATTCCAATGGTTTGTTTTAAATGGATTTTGGATTATTTCCAATGGTTTGTTTTGTATGGGTTTTGGATTGATTTCAATGGTTGTATATAAAAAAATTAATTTAATATTATATTTATATTATAATAATTATATTATAATTTAAATTATAACATTATTACATTTTAATTATTTTTTGTTAAATCATTTCCATCTTAATTAATTTCTGTAAATAATTAATTTAATTTGTAATCACAATTAATTAGCATTAATTAAATAATAATCGTAATCTAATATAGGATTAGAATTTAATTTAAAATTTCTGATTTTTAGCCTAACAAATAGAAATTCCAGAATTCTGGTAATTTTAATATACCAACTTCAAAAGCTCATAAATGGAGTTTTACTTGGCCAAATGATGCCCAGGATGGCTCATTAGAAAGATAAAATTATGGATAACATTTATGAAGTGGCCGCAAAGCCAAATTTGATCATTTAATCATTATAAAATTAGACAGAAGATCAAACTCCGAATTTTTAAACAACATCAATTTTATGAGTTTTATTTTTTGCATTTTCATTTGCCCACGACTTCTTCTGAGTGCAGAATCATTCGTCAATAATCTCCTTGGATAATTAAATCATCTCAGGGATCAATAGAAACCTCATATTTCATTTTCAATTATTTATTTAATTGAATTTGATTGGATTTCTTTTAATTCCAAATTTAGCATTTTGATTTTATTTTTCTATTTTAATTTTGTCTTGATTTGTTTTGCGGGAAAGAAGTTGAAGAGATGAGGAAAACAATATCTCAATCAATGAGAAGGCTCCAGCAATAGAAGAATGAAATTTTGAGCCAATGAAAATTGATTAAACAAATTTCCTCTTCAACAAACTTTCTTGTTAAGAATTATTTTGAAACTATTTTAAATAGCAGATTGTAAAATGTAATAAGGGGCTCTCTCCTTTGCAATTCTAGAATTCTAAAAGCACTTATGTAATAGGAATTTAGATTTGTAGGTGGGAGGACAAAAAATATTAGATCTGAGGATTATTGAGGATTTTTCTTTTGCATTCTGAATTATGTCTAATGGGTAGAGTTTGTACTATTGCAACTCTTGTTGTAACAACAGAAGTTCAAGCATTATAAAGGACTGTTGGAGACTAGAGCCTGAGAAATGGATTCAATAAATTGGTATTTTTAATACTGTTGTTTTAAATACTAGTTTTGTTTTATGATAACAGGAATGTGTCATTTTATTCATATTTGTGCACTACTATAGGTATGAGTAATTTGTCTCAATCATATGTTCTTATTCATCTCTTCTCTTATGGGTTGAATTCTGATTTTTGAGTAATTATTTACTCAGAATTCTATCTTTTAATACTAGTTTAACAAATAGTGATATGGTGTGAACTACTTCCTCATATTATTTTTTAATTATTTGAATTTCTAATTAAACAATCAATATCATTTTGTGAACTTCTTCCTAAATGTTGTTGGTTTTTTATTTCAGTTAAAAGGTCTCTTAATATAATATGTTTTGGTATACATAATGTCAATTAATTGAACTACTTCGTTAGCTTGATACTCATTATAAGACAAACATATTTAAATCTCAATCATTTAAATATCTTGCCCTCAGTTGGGTTAGATCTATATCTTCTTAATTCAGATAGGATTAGGATTTAGTTCATTTTGCTTGAATTATAGAATAAGTTTGCATTTAGATTTAATGTTACATTCTTATAAGTCCTCTGCCCAAAGAGGCAAACTTTAGTTGTGGCTTGGCTGAGCCCGAGATCAGCGTAAGGATCACTTTCTTGCCTGACCAGCAAGAGGTTGATCTGATGTCTCTTCTCCATTGGTGGATGAAAGTCATATTGTAAGCCATTTTGGAGATTGATAAAAGGTAACTGAACCTAGTTGAATCAGTCGAAACCACTATTCCAAACAGAAAAAGAGTTGCTTTAAGGTCTGGACCAGGTGGTCATCCCCCAATGTTGTTGCAGCGAATTTCGAGGCTTCAACATTTTTGGCACTTGAAGAAGGGCCTAAAACTTATTGTCTATTGAAGTATTTGTAGTATAACATTTTATTTATCATGATGGCTCCTCTTAAACTTCCAATTTGGAGTTGTATCCATGGAAATGCATCTTCCAATACTCCACCTGAAGTGGTAAGACTCTTGTCTCATGTAAAGTTTAATGGTAAGAGAAATTCTTCTACTTTTAAGCATGCCTTACAATTCATTAAAAAATTTCAAATTCTTACTTTTCAAGGAATTGATAATGGTATTTTATGCAGGATTTTTACTCTTGCATTCTTGGCAAAAGCCAGAAGATGATGTCAATCGTTTCTAATTGCCTAAATTCACAACTGAGATCTATTTGTTACAATTTTCCTTTGTAAATTTGATGGTTATAACTACGAACAGGTATGTGACGATTTTGATGATTTACAAAGATTAGAAAATGAATATTTGATTGATTTTACCATCAGGTTTCATTTAAATTGTTTGAAAATTAAAATTGAAGAAAAACCTAAGGAAGAGGAAGTATTAGATTGCTATGAACTTACTTTCTCTCTTCCTCCCATTCATAACCATGTGAAATTATTTCAAGCTTTGCTCAAACTCCTTCCAATTACATTAACATAATTGAGAGTTCCAATATGAAGATGCAAACAAATGATGATGAAGTGGCATGTATTATATACAATCAATTCATTCATTTAGTGTACGCTTCCTACAATATTGATAGTGATCAGGATGCACCTTCACATGTCAGTGAATCTCAATCACAAAGATTGGAAAATTTTACTATTCAAATGCAAGAATATACTAGCAATAAAATTGAAGAATATACTGCTTTGAAATCTGAAAATCAGTGCGTGTCAAATTCAAAAGATCATAGCATAAATCAGTAAGTACAAGCAATGATTAAAATTCCCAATAACACGCAATCTGCTATACAAATTTTTGAAATCTTTTCTGATGAACAAATGCCAAATTCAGGATAGCAAAGCAACATTCTTCAAGAAAGCACAAGTACACAAATGAATGATCTCAAATCTGAAATTTAGAATGAGTAGAATGCACAAGAGTTCCTAAAAGGAAACATTTTTATAACCATTGCTTTTGATTCTCATTTTTCCCTTTATCCTAATATTTTTGCTAATAACAATTTATCCCCTCTTAACATTAATGATATTTCAGAAAACATGGAGGTTGACCTTAACAAATTTCCAATTAGTTTTTATCAAGAGAGAGAATTAATTAGTGATCATTCTTCTAGCATTAATGAACATGTGTTTTATATTCCCTCTTATTTCGATACAATGGATGAGATCAAATGGAATTCTAATGAATGTCATGAATTCATTTATGATAGTTACTTTGACATTGATAATTTTGATTTGCCTTCTTCACAATTGAATCCTCATGAGAAAAGTCTAATCAAATATGAAAATGAAGAACACTATAATTCAGAAATTGTTTCAAATAGTTCTTATTTTCAAATAATTAATCATACTCATGATTTCAGTATTCAATAAAACATTCCAATCTATGATTTATATGATGATCAAGATCTCATTCCTATTCATAGTCATGGTTCTCTTTAATTCACAAGTTGGTATTGACAATCATTATAATTTCATTATTCTAGCCAATTCTTGTGAAAATGAAATTGTTTTAAATCAATCTCAATTGTATTGTTACAATAATCGTAACAATAGTGTAAACTATGATTTGATGTTATTTTTTTCCTTCACTTATTTTGTTTAAATTCATATTTGTTTTTGTTTTTAATTTTCAATTTGTATATAATTTGTGTTGGCATATTGAGCAGCTCAGTATTGAACAATCAATTGATGTGTTGTCTGAATGGAAAAATGAAGTTTCAGATTCTAATCATGAACATCAAGAGCTATTAATCTTCTAATTTCAGCTAATGTTCATTTCTTATCAATTATTTCTATCTTCTCAACGGCAGTGTCAACAAGACAGTGTATTTTCACAATGTGACGAACAATCTAATTCAATTAATAATCTTCCACTGTATCTAACAGATTTTCATCCATTTTTCACAGACCCCTTTGAAAAATATTTGGAAAGTTTTCCTTCACAGAAGATTGTTAATAATTTAACACTTGTATATAACACTAACAAATTTATGCATGCCATTTTATCTAAAACCTTATTCTCACGATCTGTCATGTTATCTTATCTTTTGAAAATATCCCAATCAATAGTGGAAATCCGTCCAAATTTCTATGATCCAATTGAAATTCAATTGGAAATGACATTTCAACAGAAGGTAATTGTAAATAATATATTAGCAATAACATTACATTCTGCTTTCAGATATATTTTCCTTAGTTTAATTCTATTTGAATTTTTGTTACTAATTATTGATCTGTACATACATGCAGGAATGAAAATGAGAGAGTGGTTACATTGAAAGTACGACTATACCTAGTCATGTTTCCTTAATTAAGTTAGAAGTTAGATTAGATTTACTTTTTGTTAGCACCTATTTCATTATTTCATATTTTAATAAATCAAATAATGAATCTGACTTCTTATGAGCATTCCCTTTCATTTTCGACAAAGTGGATTAGAATATATCAGAAACTTATGAACCACTTGATTCTCTTATATTTACGAAGATTCATTAGATTAATCATATATGACGAAAATCCAAAGAATTGTCATGACTTGACAATCCTTGATTCATGAGTATTTCTGAAAATTTCATTGCCAACACTCTTCTCATTTTATGTAAATTGGAGGTGGATGTAATATGAAAATTCATTACTTAGCATTTTAGATTAAATAAATAGATGATCTTGAACATATGGGAATTTTGAAAGATATATGGGAGAAATTGAAGATTCATGAGGTAAACTTACAATCAAAATTCTTCCAGGTATGCATTTTAATGGTTCATCTTCATCTATTATTTGATTTTCTTTTTCATGATTTATTGCCTATTTTCTATTTATTTTGAAGGTTTTCATTCATTTTAGAAACTTGAAACAAGCAGGCAACTATTTTAAATCTGCAGCATGCTCAAGTAAGTATTAGTTGTTTTGTCAGAATTTGAGGATTCATTAATTTTTCTTATATATTTCATTAAAATTTCATTTAGACCTTCAAATACATTATCAGAACATTCATATTGAATGATTACATTATCGCAAATTTCCTTATAGTAAATTTGTGATAACATCTTCGTCCGATTGAATAATCCGATGGTTAATTAAATTATTGAATGGAGTTTTTATAGAAAGGAAAATTTGAGTTGGGCACTTCCATGTAAATTGGATACTTTAAAACATCCCAATATCAACGAATTTTTGTGTAGCATTATCAAGCATCCCAATGTTGGGACATTTCATTTAAAGCATCAATTGAAGTATTGTGATTTCCACACAATCTCGGACCTGATACCACATTTAACTTCATTTTTGAATGATATCGCATCCATTCATAAATCACAATTTTAGTTGAAGCACATGTTTTAAAATTTCGATGTCCTGGACCCGATACAATATTTAAATCCAGTTTCAAAAAGTATATTGTACTTTCTTCATCGCGTATCGGAAGTTTTCAAATATGAATCCACCAAATATCTCCAATCATGCAATAGTCCCATCCCCTCTGATCTCTGATAAAAAAAAATCATGATATTGCACCATCCATATCGCATCATCCATATCACAATATTTGATCATAAGCATTACCGATAAGGAACCTGTTATACAAGATCCCCAATGTAATTTCTCGCAAATTTTCATATCACAATTTTTATATCACGCATATAAGATGGTCCCACCAATTTTCCACGTCATCCATCACATACCTGCAATTGCAAAATAATATCGGCATGTTCTTTTAACAACTTCTATCTTTGATTCTCGGATGTTGTAATCGCTCTAACGTATCACATATATTCACATAGAAATTGTGAAATCACATTTTCACATAGCATATGCCCATATCGCAAATTTGCTATCGGAACACTTTTATCACATCGCAAAACTCAATGAAGCCTTACCTTAAGATTTTTTAATGCAATAGACCTCGATGCATGCCTCTCTATCATTGACTTTCAATCTTTATGTAACATTTGATCGCATATCGGCAAAGATAACCTCGTGATTTGAAATATTTTCATCGCATCCGATAAAACATTGTCCTATAAAAAAATAAAAATAAAAAAAGCTCTAAAGAGCTCTTTGGTAGCCACTGTGGTAATTCATAAGAAATTTGGAAAGGCAAAGGGAACACTCATTGCTACAATTCATCAAAAATCATACCTCATTCTCATTTTTGATGGATTTGTTTTACTTCATATTCCTGGAACATGAAACATTGTTTTCTTCTAGTTTGTTGCTTGTTTTAGTTTAGATTTAATAATTGATGATTGTGGGTCAATAAGATTTCAAACAATTCAACTTCTTCATCCTTTTAATTCTAATTGAAAGAAGAGGTTATCTTTTCTTGGGGAAAATTATACCTCTCAGGTAATATTAAACGCAATCCTCCAAATGGTAAGTTCCATGTGCCCATTTTCATTTATTTACTTTTGATTTCAGTTTTGTTTTTATTTTTTGCTAATATAAAACTTTGCTTTGCAGCTCATAAAACTTCTCACGCTTCCACCAAATCAAATTTGAAATTCACTCTCTTTTGTTCAGTAATGATCCTTATCGAATCATCTACACTAGGGAGTTTCTGAATCTTTAGTTTGTTTCTTTAAGCATTTATTTTGTTAGAAAATGGTTAACATGATGCTTTGAAACAAAACAATTGACACCAAACAAAAAAAAAAATTGTTGTCGCTGAATTTTATCATCACTACTATCGGAAGCCAAAACACTTATAAATCTGCAAGATCAAATCTATCTAAATCTCAACAAAAGAATGAACATTCACATGATTATTTTCTTTTTAATTTGTCTCGTTGAGACATTGATATAAATTGTCTTGTTGGAGTTTATCTTTTAAAAATTTGGATTTGTCTTTCACCTTTCACCTTCTTCATTTTTTAGTTTTTATTGTTGATTTCTTTTCTTACGTTAGCTTAGGAATTATTTTCATTTTGTTTTCGGTTTTGTTTTGATTTTGGTGACTCTACCATAATATATGTGAAAGGAACTTTCTTGTTCAACAATTGTTGACATGCAAGGAGGAACCTTAACTCTGCCTATATTAGTGAATTTCATTTATCCTTAAAGGAATATCCTTATGGAACCATAATTCATCTTGCTTTAAATATTTTTCATGGAGGAATACACATCCTTTCTAAGTGATTGAGTTTTCTTTTTCAAGGAAGGAATTGATTTGAGTTTAACAGAATGAATCCCTCCCACCTCTCCATATAAAAGGCTCTAATTGATAGTTGCATGGAAATAATTTGGAGCAAACATTATGAAAGTATTATGTTCATTAAACATAAATATCTATTTACCATCCCACCTCTTTCACTCAAATACATCATAAACTACAAGCTTGCAAATATGCTCATCAAAAGGGTGATTAAAGAGGAAGCATGGGAAATACAAGTAAACTAGTCGGGGCTATGAAAGCTCGCTAGAAGCGGGACTAGGCTTGTAAAGCATAAAAGGCAACTTCGTCGGGGTACTGTTCAGGCTCGTTGGCAATGAAGTGTTGTCAAAGACAATCATAAAATGGATATATTCTTTATCAAAAACTACTATATCTAGCTTCTTCTATTATTATATGAGGTAGTTTTAAAACAATTTTTCCCAAATTTGGATTCTTGACTTTTTACTCTAGTCTTTGTTGAGTACTTATCTTTACATACTCATATTTCTTAATATATTTTATGTGGTACCTATGGAAATATTTTACTGTTAGACGATTTCGTAAACTCCATTATTTTTAACCTTAGGATAAATTAAAGTTCATTATCTTTAACCATAGATAACTAGTTCTTCCTAGTGTGTCTTCATTGTTGTAGGGAAAACCCAACATCCCCAATTACTTCAATTAATAGGAAGCCTTTCCATTAATTTTTTAGCTAGGCATATTTTATGATTTTCATTTAAGTTAATTGTCTTACAATTTTCTCATTTTTTCGTTTTTATCCGATTTCTATTTTGATTGTTTCATTGAACCCGACTTTTCACTAGATTTCCATCAATACTTGCTTCAAATCATATTGTCAATCAGCTTGTAAAATACACTCCATTGAAGTTTTATCGTTTTCTCGTCTGGACTAAAAATGTAAATAAATGTATAATATTTCAATTTTTCATAGCTAATTAAGTTCAATAGTCATTCATTGTAAATATTAACTTTCATTGGATTTTTACTATTTTTTCACTAACAGTCCTACAAAATGAACCAACTAAGTTGTACAATAAATGAAAAACACGTTTTGGGGTCGTGGTAATTTACTTCAATTTATTATTTTAAAACAAGTTGCCAAAACCGGATTCTCAAAATTACACATTGGCTATAATCCAATTTGTAGGATTATTAATTCCACATGGGCCCCACTTCATATCACTTCCTTCCTCCCAAAATCTTGATCTAAGAAATAAATGCGATTCAAAAATTGTGATTTTAGAAATGTGATCAAAATTTGCGATGCGATATTGAAATATCGCATATCGCAAAAATCTAAAGCACCGCAAACTCGTCCCTTAAAAATGTGCAATGTGCGATTTTGGAAAATATACGAGAGGTTAAAACTTTTTAACATAAGATTCCTTCTCCACTCCACGTTACCTCATCCTACCTCATGCTCACCTCATCCTCCACTCACTTCCCTCTTCCATCACTCCTCTTCCGGTGGATGGAATAAATGAAAAAGGATTAATTCCAATGGTTTGTTTTATATGGATTTTGGATTAATTCCAATGATTTGTTTTGTGTGGATTATGGATTGATTTCAATGGTTTGTGTATTAAAAAATAATAATAATAATAATAATAATATATTTATATTATAATAATTATAATATAATTATAATATTTATTATAATTTTAGTATAATTTAAATTATAATATTATCACATGTTAATTGATTTATGTTAAACCATTTCCATCTTAATTAATTTCTGTAAATAATTAATTTAATTTGTAATCACAATTAATTAACATTAATTAAATAATAATTGTAATTTAATTTAGGATTAGAATTTAATTTAAAACTAATACGTAGAGCTTCGGCGTAAATCACATAAAGAAAGACATTTGTCGACGCGTTTCGAACCAGCAAGTGTGGCTCATCGTCAAGACAAGTTGAAGAAACAAATCTAGATAACATGCAAAGCTGGATCTGTTTCTTCAACTTGTCCTGACGATGAGCCACACTTGCTGGTTCGAAACGCGTCGACAAATGTCTCTCTTTATGTGATTTACGCCGAAGCTCTATGTATTAATATTATGGATCACAAAAGCCTCAATTCAATTAATTTAAAACTTCTGATTTTCAACCCACACAACAGAAATTCTAGAATTTTGGCAATTTTAATATACTAACTTCATAAACTCATAAATGGAGTTTTACTTGGCCAAATGAGGCCCATGACAACTCATTGGAAAGATAAAATTATGCAAAACATTTATGAAGTGATTGAAAAGCCATATTTGATTATTTAATAGTTATAAAATTAGGCATAAGAGCAAGCTATGAATTTTGAAAGAAAATCAATTTTCTGAGTTTTATTTTATGCATTCTCATTTTCCCACAACTCCTTCTGAGTGCGGACTCATTTTCAATTATTTATTTAATTGAATTTGATTGGATTTCTTTTAATTCCAGATTTAAAATTTTGATTTTATTTTTGTATTGTAATTTTGTTTTGATTTGTTTTGTAGGAAATAGTTGAAGAGATGAGGAAAACAATATCTCAATCAATCAAAAGGCTTTAACAATAGAAAAATGGAATTTTGACCCAGTGAAAATTGATTAAACAGGTTTCTTCTTCAACAAAATTTCTTGTTAAGAATTCTTTTGAGACTATTATAAATAAAAAATTGTAAAATGTAATAAAGGGCTTCTCTCCTCTGCAATTATGGAATTCTAAAATCACTTTTGTAATAGGAATTTAGAGTTGTAGGTGGGAGGACAAAATATACCAGATCTGGGGATTATTAAGGATTTTTCTTTTGCATTTTGAATTATGTATGATGGGGGAAGAGTTTGCACTATTGCAAATCTTGTTGTAACAACAGAAGTTCAAGCATTGTAAAGGACTGTTGGAGACCAGATCCAGAGAAATTGATTCAATGAATTGGTATTTCTAATACTATTGTTTTAAATACTAGTTTTTTTTTATGATGGCATATGTCATTTTATTCGTATTTGTGTACTACTATCGGTATGAGTAATTTGTCTCAATTATATGTTATTATTCGTCTATTCTCATATGGGTTGAAGTCTAGTTTCTAAGTAACTATTTACTCATAAATATGTCTTTTAATACTTGTTTAACAAATAGTGATATGGTATGAACTACTTCCTCATATTATTGTTTAATTATTCGAATTACTGATTAAAAAATCAATATCATTTTGTGAACTTCTTCCTAATTGTTGCTGGTTTATTATTTCAGTTAAGAGGTCTCTGAATAGAATATGTTTTGGTATACATAATGTCAATTAATTGAACTACTTCGTTAGCTTGATATTTATTATAAGTCAAACATATTTAAATCCCAATCATTTAAATATCTTGTTCTCAGTTGGGTTAGATCTATATATTCTTAATTGACATAGGGTTAGGATTTAGTTCCTTTTGCTTGCATTATAGAATAAGTTTGCATTTAGATTTAATGTTACATTCTTATAAGTCCTCTTCCCAAAGAGGCAAACTTTAGTTTTGGCTTGGCTGAGCCCCAGATCATCTTAAGGATCACTTTCTTACCTAATCAGCAAGAGGGTTGATCTAATGTCTCTTCTCTATTGGTGGATGAAATTCATATTGTAAGCCACTTTGGAGAATAAGAGAAGGTAACTGGACCTAGTTGAACCAGTCGGAACCACCATTCCAAAAGAAAAAGGAGATTCTTTAAGGTACGGACTGGGTTGTCATTGCCCAATGTTGTTGCAGCAAATTTCGAGGCTTTAACATTTTTGGCGCTAGACGGAGGGCCTAAAACTTGTTTTCTATTGGATTCTTTGTATTATAACATTTATTTATCATGATGGCTCCTCTTAAACTTCCAATTTGGAGTTGTATTCATGGACATGCATCTTCCAATACTCCACCTGAAGTGGTAAGACTCTTTTCTTAGGTAAAATTTAATGGGAAGAGATATTCTTCTGCTTTTAATCATGCTTTACAATTCATTCAAAAATTTTGAAATTCTACTTTTCAAGGAATTGATGATGATATTTTATGCAAAATGTTTACTCTTACATTCTTGAAAAAAGCCAAAATTTGGTGTCAATCGCTTCCAGTTGCCTCAATTCACAGCTGGGATCAATTTGTTTCAATGTTCCTTTTTAAATTTGACAGCTATAACTACGAACAGGTATGTGACAATTTTGAAGATTTACAAACATTTGAAAATGAATCTTTGATTTATTTTACCATCAGGTTTCGTTTAAATTGTTTGAAATTTAAAATTCAAGAAAAACCTACAAAAGAGGAATTATTAGATTGCTATGAACATATTTTCTCTCTTCCTCCCATTCATAATCCATGTGAAATTATTTCAAGCTTTGCTCAAACTCCTTCCAATTACATTAACACAATTGAGAGTTCCAATATGAATATGCAAACAAATGATGATGAAGTGGTCTCTATTATGTACAATCAATTCCTTCATTTAGTGCACACTTCCTACAGTATTGATAGTGATCGGGATGCACCTTCACATGTCAGTGAATCTCAATCACAAAGCTTGGAAAATTTTACTATTCAAATGCAAGAAGATACTAGCAATAATCTTGAAGAAGATATCGCTTTGAAATCTGAAAATTAGTGTGCATCAGATTCAGAAGATCAGAGCATAAATCAGCAAGTACAAGTAGCGATTAAAATTCTCAATAACACGCAATCTTCTATACAAATTTCTGAATTCTTTTCTGATGAGCAAATGCCAAATTCACGATAGCACAGCAACATTCTTCAAGAAAACACAGTACACAAATGAATGATTTCAAGTCAGAAATTTACAATGAGGAGAATGCAAAAGAGTTCCTAGAAAATGACATTTTTATAACCATTGCTTTTGATTCTCATTTTTCCCTTTATCGTGATATTTTTGCTGATAGCAATTTATCCCCTCTTAACATTAATTATATTTCTAAAAACATAGAGGTTGATATTAACGAATTGCCAATTAGTTTTTATCAAGATAGAGAATTATTTATTGATCAGTCTTCTGACATTAATGAACATATGCTTTATATTACCTCGTGTTTTGATACAATGGATGAGATCGAAGGGAATTCTAATGAATGTCATGAGGTCATTTATGATAGTTACTTTGACATTGAAAATATTGATTTGCCTTCTTCACAATTGAATCCTCATGATCAAACTCTAATCAAATATGAAAATGAAGAACATTCTAATTCAGGAAATGTTTCAAATAGTTCTCATTTTTAAGTAATTAATCATACTCATGAATTCAGCATTCGAAAAAACATTCCAATCTATGATTTATATGACAATCAAGGTCTCATTCCTATTCATAGTCACGGTTCTCTTTCTAATTCACAAGTTGGTATTGACAATCATTCTAATTCCATTATTCTAGCCAATTCTTGTGACAAAGAAATTGTTTTAAATCAATCCCAATTGTGTTGTTACAATAATTGTAACACTAGTGTAAACTATGATTTGATTTTATTATTTTTCTTTCACTTATTTTGTTTAAATTCAGATTTGTTTTTTGTTTTTAATTTTTTAGTTTTAGATAATTTGTGTTGGCATATTAAGCAGCTCAGTATTAAACACTCAATTGATGTGTTGTCTGAATGGGAAAATGAAGTTTCAGATTCTAATCATGAACATCAAGAGCTATTAATCTTCCAATTTCAACTAATGTTCATTTCTTATCAAATTCTTCTACCTTCTCAAAGGCAGTGTCAACAAGAGAGTGCATTTTTACAATATGACCTACAATATAATTCAACTAATAATCTTCCATTGTATCTAATAGATTTTCATCCATTTTTCATAGACCCCTTTGAAAAATATTTGAAAAGTTTTCCCTCATGGAATATTGTTAATAGTTTAACACTTGTACATAACACTAACAAATTTATGCAAGTCATTGTATCTAAAAGCTCATTCTCACGATATGTCATGTTATCTTCTCTTTTGAACATCTCCCAATCAATAGTGGAAATCCATCCAAAGTTCTATGATCCAATTGAAATTCAACTGGAAAGGACATTTCAATAGAAGGTAAAGTAAATAATATATTAACGATAAATGTACATTCTGCTTCCAGATTTATTTTCCTTAGTTCAATTTTATTTGAATTTTTGTTACTAATGATTGATCTGTACATACATGCAGGAATTAAAATGAGAGAGTGGTTACATTGGAAGTATGACTATACCTAGTCATGTTTCCTTAATTAAGTTAGAAGTAGGAATAGATTAATTTAGATTAGATTTATTTTCTGTTAGCACCTATTTCATTATTTCAGATTTCAATAAAGCAAGTAATGAATCTGACGTCTTATGGACAGTCCCTTTCATTTTCGACAAAGTGGATTAGGATATATCAGAAACTTATGAACCACTTGATTCTCCTGTCTTTACGAAGCTTCATTACTTAATGATATATGAAGAAAATCCAAAGAATTGCCATGACTTGACAATCCTTGATTCATGAGTATTTCTGAAAATCTCATTGCCAACACTCTTCTCATTTGGTGTAAATTGGATATGGATGTAACATGAAAGTTCATTACTTAGCATTTTAGATTAAATAAATAGATGATCTTGAACATATGGGAATTTTGAAAGATACATGGGAGAAATTGAAGATTCATGAGGTAAACTTTACAATCAAAATTCTTCCAGGTATGCATTTTAAAGGTTCATCTTCATCTATTATTTGATTTTCTTTTTCACGATTTATTGCCTATTTTTCGTTTATTTTGCAGGTTTTCATTCATTTTTAAAACTTGAAACAAGCAGGCAACTGTTTTAAATCTACAACATGCTCAAGGAAGTATTAGTTGTTTTGTCAGAATTTGAGGATTCATTAATTTTTCTTATATATTTCATTAAAATTCCGTTTAAACCTTCAAATACATTATCAGAACATTCATATTGGATCATTACATTATCGCAACTTTCCTTATAGTAAAGTTGTGATAACATCTTCCTCTGATTGAATAATCTGATGGTTAATTAAATTATTGAATGTAGTTTTTATAGAAAGGAAAATTTGAGTTGGGCACTTTCATGTAAATTGGATACTTTAAAACATGCCAATCTTGATGGATTGATGTGTAGCATTATCAAATCATTCCAATGTCAGGAAATTTCATATAAAGCATCAATTGAAATATTGGGATTTCCACACAATCCTAGACCCGATACCACATTTAAATTCATTTTTGAATGATATCACAGTCATTCTTAAATCATATTGGAACCTAAAGAAATCATGGAAACAAGAACTCAATAGCTACGAAATTGATCAATTTTAGAGTATCTCATCAAGTGGAAGAACTTACACTTTGAAGATTCTACATGGGAGGATGAGAACTTTATATGAAGGCATCGAGAATTACAAGAAAAAATGACATTGGTGAGGGGAAAAAAATGTCACCATAAGCTCATTAGTGACGGCCAAAAGAGTCTTCATCACCAAAAACTGAACGTTACCAAAGGTGGTGTCGCCAAAAGTATAGGTGTTGTGGTGACATTCAAAGTCCATCACCAATAATGATTTATAATGATGGATGGTGACCATCACCATTTCATATGAGCAATGGTGACGGTCCATAGTCTTGGTCACCAAAACCTGAATGTCACCAAAGATGGTGTCGCTAAAAGTATAGGTGTTATGGTGACATTCAAGGTCTGTCACGAATATTGATTATAATGACGAACAGTGATTGTCACCATTTCATATCAACTACAATGATTTATTGTGATAGATCTTTCATGGCCGTCACTATTGGTGCATATATATGGTGACGTTCGTTGACTGTCACCAAAATACGCATTGCCAAAAGTATAGGTGTTGTGGTGACGTTCGTTGACTGTCACCAAAAGCCGCATTGCCAAAATTATAGGTGTTGTGGTGACATTCAAAGTCCATCATGAATAATGACTATAATGATGAATAGTGACCATCACCATTTCATATCAGCAACAACGATTTATGGTTACAGACCTTTCATAGTCGCCACTATTTGTGTGTATATATGGTGGCATTCACTGATTGTCACCATTTCATATTTTGGTTAGGGTCGAAATGTGTCACCATAAGCTCATTGGTGCTGGGAAAAAGAGCCTCCGTCACCAAAAACTGATCATCAACATTCCATATTTATATCAGGGCACGATGGAATCGAACCACCAACTTCTTGCTTGTAAAAGAGGTGTTCTTCCATTGAGCTAGCATCCTTTAAAGTTTTAGACATTAAAAAATTAGGCCTTAAACTTTATAAAACTTTCAATTAGTTATAAAACTTTGTAAACTCTTGGAAAATCTTTTACTAAACAAGAAAAATATATAATTTTATGTTTTTATTATATTTATATAATATACTAAAGATGTAATTATAGTTTATTAGCACAACCAACAACTTATTTATCTCTTATTAAAATCACAATTGCCAGTGGGTGGATTAATTAATGAATTCAAATATTAAAGATGATTAGAAATTAGTGGTACAACTTATTTGATCACTAAAACGACTTCCAAACTTCAAGATACCATATTAAAAAGGACTAACTACTATAGCAATTTCAACCTCACTTCTTCACGTCGAAATGTAATTCATTCTATATCTCTCCACACAAGCTAGAATTCACTCTGGATTTCCCTTTATAATTATTGTACCCTTCAATCTTACATAATGTTGCTTCCCTTTAAAGAAAAAGCAATGTGTCTTATATTACAATTAAAACACAAGACTAATACAAAAAGTATTGTATCTATGGACTAAGTGTTACCCATGATAACTTCCTTGACCAATAAGAGCGAGAAGTGTCAAGGGCCTTACACTCCAACCTTGAACGAATCAATATCCATTATAAAATTATACTTTGTTTGTATTATATGATAATATCCACTAACTTGACTTCGAAAGTTGATGCTAAATTCAGCTTCAAGGAGTTTCAATTAAAGACTATGTCACACAATTCAAGTTCGGGAATGATTAGGTTAAATTCAAATTCAAATCTTCTAAAATGGTTTGGATGAGGTTTTCCATTATATATTATAGAAAGTAATATATATAATTTTATGTTCGTATTATATTTATATAATATAATAAAGATGTAATTATAATTTATTAGCACAACCAACAACTTGTTTTTCTCTTAAATTAAAATCACAATTGCCAGTTGGTAGCTTAGTTAATGACTTCAAATATTAAAGACAATTAGCAAGATGTAATATTATATTCTGCCATCACAACCTAACAAGCAGGACAACTATTACTAGATCTTAAGGCAAAAGGCACAATTTTTCTTTTTTTGGAATCAATGCAAGTGTTTTGGGTTAAAGAGCCTATATCGTGATTGTTATATAATGGAAAGTTGCATGATGTGGGACTTACCATTCTATATACCTCACAACCTTCATGTTTCTATTCACCCTCTACAAACATTTTGAAAATCCTATTATCATCAGTGGGTCCTTCGTCATAGAATAATATTTTCCCATCATGATCCTTGTACTCAATAGCGACCATGGAACCTACAAAGTACATGCTATATATTGTTAGGAATAAACAAATATCTAACATGTAGTTTGTTTATTTTAGCTACTAAAAGACAATTTTGTTATAGATCTGAAAGAAATTATTAAATATCAAATTGTTTTGTTGTGCTCCCCTTATGTTGTTATGGTTTATGGTGCATTGTTGTGCTAGCCAATAAAAGGTTTCCAAACTAAATCTCTTGTAAGCGCACCAGAAAATAGAATTATATGCATCAAAGCAACAAATAAAACTATTCAGAGAAACATAGTATTCTCCACAAAATATCAATACCAGATCTATTCTTCAATGCCAAATCTAGTGCTCCAGAACTTCAAATAAGCAACTATAGAGATCTAGATAAAAACAACTAAAAAAATAGGTGATAAATTTGATAAATTACCAAGAATAGGTGAGATCTTGGTGGGGAATCAAGAAGGAAAGTTATCAGAATAAACCATGAATGTAAGTGTAAAGTTATGATCAGCATTGACAGAGACCAAGAAGGCAAAAAGAGTCATACAAACTTAGTGGAAACGTTTTAAAAGCTTGTCTAGGTGATAATTTTGATAAATTACCAAGAATAAGTGAGATCTAGGTGGGGAATCCAACAAGAAAGTTATCACAATAAACCTTGACTCTAAATGTAAAGCTATGACCAGCATTGATAGAGATCAAGAAGGAAAAAAGAGTCATACAATACTAGTTAAAACATTTTAAAGGCTTGTCCATTGTGGCCACGGATTTTAGTTGATCTGGAAAGCAATGTCATAGATAATATCCTTCAACGTGGCTCAACCTAGTCAATACTGCAACATTTTCTCTCATAAAATTATGTCCCAAACAACTCTAAAACGTAATATTACATAACAACATCAAATCCTTATTATCAAGATGACATAACATCTTGATTTTTTTTTTTTAAATCCCCAAAAGTTTTACCTTGAGTTATTTGTTTTTTTTTATTCCATTGGTTTAAAATTTTTGTAGATAATTTCTATGATCAAAGTTCTCATTAAAACAAAACGAAGAAAATTTCAACAAGTTTTCAATTAAAATTTGGAGAAAATTTCTCAATGGAAAGTTGAATTTATCAATTTAAGAACTTATCTCACCCATGTCTCTTAGAAACATGTTATAATTAAATGTATAACAGATGCAATAAAAATTTATTAAGCTAAAGAGACTTTTTATAAGAGATGTATAATTCCTTTTGTACCCAATATGAAGTTGATACAACATTTAAAAAGATTTTAATAATAAAAATATATTTCAATATCCAATATATATATATATATATATATATATATATATATAAATTATTTGAAAGTCTAAAAAAAACCTTATTTCATAAATCGTTGTCTTTTACATTTGTATATGAGAATTATGTGCAAGTATATCAATGGTTAACATGAGGTTGACATGTAGCAAACTCTATTAGATGAAGACAATGTAATAGGAAGTGGTGGAACATGCAAGGTGTATTGTGTCATGTTGCAGAACAATGAAACTGTAGCAATAAAGTGAATATGGACAATGAACATCAACATAAATATGCAAAATGGATTAGACATATTGATAAAGGTAGAAGTGGACATTTTGGGGATAATTTGGCATAAAATTATAGTGAAACTTTATTGTTATTTGTCAAATTGTAATTAAAATCTGTTGGCCTACGAATGCAAGCCAAACGTAAAATTATTTGATGTTTTACATGAAAATAATGGGAAGACATTAAAGAGAAGTGGCATGGACTTGGATTGGCCAACACGGTACAAGATTGCATTGGGAGCAGCCCATGCTTTAGAATATCTTCATCATGATTGCTTGCCTGCAATTATTCACAGGGATGTAAAATCTACCAATATTTTGTTGGATAAATTTTGAGTCAAAGATCGCTAATTTTGGGATTGCCAAAATTGTTCAAACTTGTAGAGGAAAGGATTCTACAGTAGCTTTTACAGGCGCCCATGACCACATTACTCCTGGTATGTTCAGATTAGTATTGTGCTTCCTACTTTGCACCTTTGAAAGCAACTAACATTTGGTAAACAAGAAAGAGGCTTTCTTGTGCAAACTTGAGCTAGGAGTTAGGGGTTGCGTCCTAAAGAATATGAGGCCCTCTGCACTAGAGAATGGGAGGTTTGTGCGCAAATAATTCGGGCCACGAAGTGGAAACCTATGTGTAAATAATTTGGGCCACGAAGTGGAGATCAGTGCAATGAAATAGGACCAGGTAGGCCACAACGAATAGGAGTTGGATCAAGTGTCTTTACAGGGCGAGTCCAGCTAGTACAATGTGAGGACTAGTTGTTATCAGTGTGATAAATTTTGTTGTAAGAGAAAAAATTGTTCATACTATGTCAATAAAATACTACAACAAAGAAAGATGGGGTTTTCCCAATTTGGTTTCGCAAGAAAAAATGTGTAATTTGTGTGATTGTGTTCTTTATTTGTGTGTGTTTATTTCGCTGTTGAATTGTTAAGAGATTCTGCATCTTGGTGGAAGTAAACTATTTTCAGTTTTTAGTTATTCATCTATTAGTTGCATAGTTTCATGGAAATATAATGCTTCGTCTATTCCTTATCACTCTAAAATTATCTGGCTTGGCCCCTTGCACAAATATCCAAAGCTCATTCTTAATCATAATTAACACCATCTTGATTTTCTAGTGGAAAAACCTTCATTAAACTTTAATCATCCTCATGCCTAATGTGAATGTCATGCTGACAATCAATTATTACCTTAAAGCTTGACTGAGACCAAAATCAGATTCCTTAGCTACACACTTTAAATTCGGTTAGTTTATTATCAATGGGTGTAGAGGCACTTCTAAACCCAAAATGGTATAATTCTAAATATTTTTCTATTAAAGTCAATTTTCAAATATGTTTATTCTAGTTTTGTTGATAACATATAAATCCTCTATGGCTACCCTTTGATAGTAATTTCTCCAACAATATGACAGCTCAATATTTAAAAGTATTAAAACTTCTCATGAGCCTCGTTCCATATAAATAGTAGATAACCATACAAATAAATAAAAATTGAGATCGTTTCATTCATGTATGTTCCTCGATGAACAAAGGTAAGCACTGTGATTTAGCTAAGAGCCTTATTGCATAACAACTTTGAGTAGTTACTCAATGTTTGTAAAAATTAAATAAGTTGTTTGTATCTTTCAATTCAAAGTAAAATGAAGCTGTCTGTTATAGAAAATCATGTATATTGTTACTTGAGAGAAAATATGGAGAGAATTCAATAAAGATGATGAAAAATACTCACTTCATGAGCACTTCAATGACTCCTATAATTTACTATAACAAAAATGAGAAAAACTAATTTAACTTTGACAAACAATCCAACAAACAAAAAATTGCAACATTCCACATCGGTAAATCAGGGAAAACTGCAGAGACTACATAGTGATTAGGCATGACATTATCAGTACAGAAGGTTTTCCTGCTGCTGGAAGCTCACTACAAGTCATTGCACCAACTCGTGCAATAACCAAGCCCATGTTATTCAGGAACCTGAAAGTCATTGAAGAAGATTTCAATGACACTTCCCAAACATGTGACAAATTATTCCACATACAAATATTTATGATAGGACACAACTTAAGCTTCATAATGCAAGCCATTTAAATTTACTTCAAACATAGTAAACCTTCAAACCTATTCAACACCAATTGTTGATAGGAAGTAAGAGATGTTTGATACCACTCTACTATTCAAATGACTATAACTCTTCAATTGTAATAAATTGAGTTCAACGTAACTAAGCAAATTTAGAATTAAAATGACCATATTAATCTTAGACATATCAAGACTAGATAGAGATATCTCTATTAAATTTTCCCCAAATATATCACCTATAGACAAAAAAATAGAGATGGTTAAATTTAAAATTTGCTCAATTACCTTAATCCTAGATCTATCAAGCACCAAGATTTTATATCAAGATCTGGAGTTAAGATGGATCTCGCCTAGGATGATATATTATTACCATCTAGGCTGGCTAGATGGATCTATATTTATTTAGATGGATAGAGATTTAAAAAAAAATGTGTTTTTAGTCATTAACATTACATTACAAATATAGAGAGGTTTGATAGAGAGACAAAGAGGGAGGAAGGGAGATAGATAAATATAGAGAGTGTGTGTGTGTGTGTGTGTTTGGGAGGTGAAATGGAGAGACGAAGGAGAGATGGAGGGAGATATAGATTTGATCCCTCTAGGGATGTTAACTCTGAATCTACCAAGCACCGAGAGAGATCAAGCATCAAGCGCCTCTGGACACAATAGTAGCAACCTCTTCTATTGGATGGAATCAAGCTATTCTTCATTTTCACTTCCACCATAGATCTACATTTCTCCATACGTACGTCCAATTCATTTCACATCTAGAGAAGATAATCTAGTTCCACTATATTCCAAACTTGTTTAAGATCAATCCACTCTCAAATTTTGTGCTTGAGGTAGGGAAATCACTTTTTATCTGTTATTATCAAACACATTCTAACTCAAAGTCCCACTTGAGCAAGATGTTCCAAATTTGTTCAAGAAATCACTTTTTATCAATTCCTATCAAATAAATTGAAACTAAACTTTGTGATAGAGGGAATTACTCCCCTAGGGCTTTTTGGGTTGAAACCCTAGCAGACTGAAAGTTATCTATTCAAAGAAACATACATTCATACAGCCATTATGCTATAGTAAGCAAATTCTATGATAAGGGTACGTACCTTTGGTCCTACGTTTGAGAAGGCCTTTAGGGTCCAAACCCTTCTTGGAGTTCCCTTCTTCTCTTTTGTCCTGCAAAACAACCAATTCAAAGAACACAGCAATACATGGACAAAACTTATAAAGAAACCATCTTCATGTTATAAAGAAAGATAGTTAGTTATGAAATCAAAACAACCATTTACATATGATTTCTAAACATGACTATCATTAACATAAAGAAGATTCATTTCGGGAACCAAGACATGTGTTTCTTTTATTATAGACAAATAAAGTACATAAAAAGGAATATGTTCACCTGAATCACCTTCAGCAGGCTCCAAGCAAAGCTTCCTTTCGGATCCGTTCCAGCCTCAAGCCTCTAACAAAACTCCTTCCATGCCTCTCTCCATGATGTCATAAATGGTGGATGAACATCAACACACAAGGAAACAAAGGTTTCCTGTACAAAATAGGGGAAGTGCAGAAGGCACAAGGGACTTCAGACCTGGTCAAGGGAAAAATCTCAGCATAACAACCTTTCTCTCTATTCTCCCCTTCCATAGGCCTTCCCTTTGAGGTCTTTTTATACCATCTCCAAAGTAGTTTTTTAGTTAGGAGTTGGTTGGGAACAGTTGGGCCACGGGCACTAACAGGTGATCAGCAGGTAAAACCCGCGATCTCAGCCCGAAAATGAGGAGTTTTATATTTTTTTAAGTGTTTTAATACATACATGCGGGTTGGCTATACACATACCCGCGTATACACGCGTTTAACTCAGGGCAATGTCGCGTATAAGAGATAAAACATTGTTTTTTAAATTTTAGGACCAGGTCCGGAAGGAGGGGTTGCCCTAGGCCATGAGTACAGCATCACAAACCATAAGAGTGAGATTTGGAGCTATAACAGATGCCCCCTAATATATGAGGTCAGAAGGGGTACATGATGGCCAAAATATATTATGTGAGTACATGGAAAGGAAGTCTGTCAAAAACCGAGGAGGACTTCACCAGAATTCATCCTGCCAAGCCACCAAAGGAGATCAGAAAGAAACGCTGTCTGAGGCGGGCATACCCATGCTCAGAAAAAGTGAAGCATGTCCGCATATCAAGTACAAGCAGATCCACTAAGTATACAAGTATAAATAACTGAAAGATACATAATGGATCATCTGATCATAATGAACAAGTACATGTCTGAATATCACATATAAGACTGTCAATGATGCTGAAAGATGCAACAGATCACTGATATCAAAGACTGATCCCAAAAAGGTACCAACTGAACATGATGGAATAGGATGGTACTACACTGCAAACTCAGGTGCCAGCATATAGAATGTTGCCATGACTGACTGCAACATATAAAGTGGAGTGGTATCAACTAGCAGCAACAGGAGCAACTGTCAAGTGAACCAATGAATACTGATACAACCTGAGGTCTTCACCAACTGCCGTGGTACATTTCTACAGCATGGGAATAAATGATCTGAAGTCGACCATGTGAGAAATCATTTGATTACCGGTCATTAATGTATACCGTTAACAAACGCGAGACTACTCACCGATAATGATAATGAGCGTCAAGGTACCCAGTACAATCTAACAAGTGTGAATAGATGAGCTGGAGTTGAACACCTGTAAGAATCTATCGATCAGGAGACAATGATGGTTTCCCACTGTCGATAGTGAAGGATCTGCCACTAATGACTGCAAACCCCAAGGTACTGCCAAATGGACTCTAGATCTTTGCCCCAGAGCAATGAGTCGGAGTCGATAGGGAAAGATCCGCTAGAAGGAAGGCATTAAGGCATCCTTCATCAATCTAGCGCGAGTGTAACCCGTAGGCCAATAATTTGGAAGGAATCGGATGAAAAAGATGTAGTAACCCAACCGAAGTACGTTTCCGGCGTACACAAGATGTGGCTAGCACACGACAGAAACCCTCTGAACCAACCAATAATGAAAGCTGACACAGAGGCGAGGTATCCACCAATAGGGTCAAATGGAAACCAAGGTACTGCACGAATCCCAATGTGTGATAATGTAAGCTGATGTCGAACACAAGGGAAACCACTCATTCAAAGACCCATGATACTGATCGATGCTGAGCACAAGGTAACCTATCAATAATGAAAATAGGGCCAGGGCGCAACTCTAGGCCTGTCCTCAGAGCAAGATGTCGTCGTCGATAAGGAAAAGACCTGCCAGCGAGAAGTCAATGGGGACCTTCTCAAACTGGCACGAGTAAAGGACCAATATAACTGATGTGATGATAGACATGACATTGACAACCAGGGATGACTGACTGAAAAATGAGTCAAGAGACACTGCAGAGAGGCCAACTCAGGCTAACTTCCCTCGAACAAAAGCACGACTCAATGTGACTATGTGGTAGCATATGATGACTCTGTATAAGTTCGCCATGCAGGAGGCACGAACGAACCCTCCATATGATTGGAAGAGTTAACTAATCGGTGGAGAACTGACTCAACAACAAGGTTATGGCGTACCTAAGTCAAACTAAATCCTACCCATGCAGAGGAGACTTTGCTTTGAGTGCTTTGTTCAAGGGCGACACGACTGACTCTAGCTGCCAACAATAAATGGAAATAATGTCCCGTTCCCGCTCTTTTTGGAATATTTAATTTTTTTGTCTTTTTCTGTTAAGCCGGAAAAAGAATAAAAGAATGCTATGGTACAGTGGAATGAGTGTCGGTGAAACAGATGATCTAGTTCCTGGGAAAGGAACGTTCCTATGCTCAATGCAGGGAGGTGAAAACTGGTCGGTGACACTCAAAGGTATGTGGTCAAGGTGTGTCAAGCTGCAGAAGTCAAGGGTATGCAAGGTTGATTTTGCAGATGTCATGGTCAAAAGTTGGCTTAAACACGAGTCCAAGTGAAGCCGGCTCTAGGCCAAAAGGTGCAAGTGGTCAACATGCAATGCAGTAGTACAACTCAACACAAAGGAGCCTCTAGGGTATATGGCCAGAACAAAGAGGAGAAGCTAAGAGGAATGAGTCTTCAACGCATAAGTCATGGCGGGACTACGGAGGACTCCCGAGCCTACTCAAAACGGAGTAGCATGGGCAACAAATGTCAGTGAGGTGCTAACTAGGATGCCCATGTAAAGGATGGCTCTACCATCGTGTCATGATTTAAAGAATCGGCGAGTGAAGATGGCTGACGAACCATAACACGATGGGATCGACCCTATGGCAGATGTATTGGTCAAATGGAGGCTAGTATGCATAATGCAATGGAAAAATGGTGTCCCTAACTTATATTCCAGTGGGAACACGATACCTGCCATGACGGGTCAGCAGTCATGGAATCGTCTCGAAACTGAAAATCGTCCAAAATGCCCTGAAAAATAGACCAATCTCGACATTCCAAGCTCCCAAGTTAAAAGTCACATGAGGCCAAACAAAATAAAATTTTGAAAAAAAATTGCATTTTCAAAACCTATAAAAAGCATTTTGGACTCACCATTTTTACCATTTGAGTTTGAGAGCAAAATATTTGGAGCAAAAGGAGCAAACTTCCCACAGCCAGATTCAACCATTCAAATTCGTCGAAAACCTCCAGGTAACTCTTATACTTAGCTTGCAATTGATTGTGACAAGTTTTAGGATTTTTGATTGAGTTTTCACCGTTGAACTTTTGTCCAAAATTTTCTCGCGGCGTATACGCGGGTTGGTAATATCGAACCTGCGTACACACGGGCCCTATACGCGACTGTGTGCACAGGAACCCGCGTATACGCCGCGAACCATTTTAAACGAAAACTAATGGCTTTGAATCAATTTTTTCTCAGGATGCCTATCACGTGGCGTGAAATAGAGCACGCAGCGGTAGACAATGAAGTTATGAACAGTCCAGAAGCATTAGATGCCCTACGGGGATGCGGTTTGCTTAAATTTTTCAAATTGCCAAATATGAAAGCGAACACGCGTATGCTTGAGATGCTCATTGATTATTGGGATGTCGATGAGGAAGCTTTTATGATCGATCACATGCCGCTCAGGGTAGAAGTGGAGGATATTTATTTTATCACGAGCCTTTCCCGAAGGGGAGAGGTAGTACAGTCCCGGGGCAGGACACGGAATGACCTCTCGATAGAGGATTACGTACAGATATACTGCCCGGGACATCCCAAAAAGGTTGGGAGCCAGATTTCCATCACACATGTGGCGAGTTTATCACTTTGGATAATCATGTTTACCATGGCTCGGGTGAACGGATCATCCTCTCTGCATCAGGTGTCACGGCAAAACATGAGCGTGGCAGTTGACTGTCTCACTACTGTGTTCGACTGGTGTACTGCTCTTCTGGCCATCATGAAGAGCCAACTCACTTCTATCAGGAGGGGTCAGACTAAAAACTTTGGCTATGGGAGCATCTTGTGTACTTTCATTTTCGATAATATTCCTGCACTCCGCCCCAGCGTAGCAGTTTCCATCAGCACCCCACGCGATCCACGCATGGGCCGGTGGGCTGATCTGATGAAACGTCTGGGGGTGGGGAGGTCCCAAGGACTGCTTTCGACGATGACTTCTTCACCTGGTGGGATCAGCAGATCATCGCCGTGGATGACTACCCCTATGCTGGGCTGGATTTCCGAGGAGATCCTGATCTAGTGTTACCACCGAATGCAGCATGGGGCGAGATTGGTAAGATTTTTTGATTTTATGATTTTTTGGATTTTTCAAATAAATGAATTTTGAAAAATATTTTTGATGAGATTCAAATGACTGATATGGTGATCATGTTCCAGACATCGGGCCGGTACGACCAGATGGATTCCCGCGGCATGGACGGCGCGGCCGAGGAGCCGAAGAGGCGGCTGCTGATACAGAACGGACTCTGAACAACGTCCAGCGACACTTGGCGAGGTTGAGCTGCCGAGTACCGATGGCCATCATAGAGGACCTTCCTGAGGATATGCAGCGTCATGTGGTTGGCATGCCACGTGACTGGGTTCGCATTTTTCGGTGCGTGGCCAATGCTATAGTGACATACTTAGACGCTCATCCTGAGCCGAGGCATTAGATATGCCGGACATGATTATGGGCATTTGAGTCCCAATTTTGTATATTTTTTGGACACACATATGTACACTCGAGACGTTTTACGATATATATATATATATAGATACAATTTAACTTTTTGATGTTTGATTTTATTGTGATGAATGATTAATATGCCAGTCTAATGTTTGATTAGCGATAGAATCAGCTAACCAATTATGAGATCTTGGAATATGCAAATAATTAATATAAGTAAATGGTCTTTGCAACAACCTCACCCTTAAATACTGGCGATATAAAGATGGATCCCGTACCCGATAAATGTTATTTAATTGAGACACTATCAATTGAGAATCAAGATATACTACCAACGAGTCGATCCCATGAGAGATTGCCTCGGATAATAAATTAATAACAACAGTATACTTGGCCATATTGTTTGAAGCAGGACCGATGCACACGCCTCTTGATACCATCAATTGACCAGTTGGATAATAGAGTACCCAAGCTGCGGAAGCAAGATTCCGAGTGTGCCGACTAGCACCATCGGCGAACCCAAAATAGACCAAATCATCCATCAACACCTGCCAAAGCAGACCAAAAAGTGCTGATATCAGAAAAACTCTCGATGATATATGTACAAATATACATAAAATACAAAGAAGCGATTTCCTGGTCAAAACTAAGCAAAGTACTTCTTTAGGTAGAGCCCATTTCGGGGCTCTGCCAGCTTGTTTCCCTCGAAATCAATTAACTCATACGATCCTTTTTCTAAAACTCGTTTAATAATGAAAGGACCGTACCACATAGGCTTAAATTTGCCTGCCCCCAAGGCGTCCTTATCTTGGTCATAGACCAGGACAAGGTCACCTTCAAAAAAGACTCGAGGACGGACAGACTTATCATACTGCATTTTAACCCTTTTCTTATGGGCCTCATTCATCGTGGCGGCATCTCGACGCTGCTCATCGAGATGTTCCAAGTGAACTAGGCGCTCTTCGAGACTCGAAGTCTCAGGAAGAAGCTCAACAACCAACTTAAGAGATGGAATTTCACATTCGACCGGAAAGATAGATTCCATCCCATAAACCAACTGAAAAGGAGTAAAACCAGTAGCCGTTTTGACGGAGGTTCGGTATGCCCAAAGAGCTGAATACAACATAATGTGCCAATTGGACCGATTTTTATCGATTGTCCGTTGGAGTATCGTCTTAAGGGTTTTATTGACTGCCTCGATCTATCCATTGGCCTGAGGATAATAAGGGGACGAATGTTCCTGACGGAAGCCTAATTTAAGAGCCAATTCGGACATTAGTTGATTCTAGAAATGACTGCCATGGTCAGTGATAATCTCTCTTGGGATACCGAATCTTGAGATAACCTGATTGAAAAGAAACAAAGCTGCCATGTCACTATCGTTCTTATAAGTAGGCATGGCCTCGGCCCACTTCGTAAAGTAGTCTACAGCCACGATAATGTACTTGTGATTCACCGCTGAAGGCGGATTACAAGTTGTAAAATCAATACCCCACTTAGTAAAGGGACCGACAGTGACAACGGGAAAAAGGGGAGCTGGATGCGTGCGCATCTTCCGAGTAAAAATTTGACACGGGTGACAGCATTTGACCGCTTCCACACAGTCTTTAAAGAGTGAAGGCCAAAAATAGCCGGCACGTAAGATGCGCTGGGCTGTAGCAAGCCCTGATAGATGACCACCACAAGCTCCACTGTGGCAGTCATTGAGCACAGACTCTGCTTCCTCTAAGGTTAAACAGCGCCGAAGGATTGAATCAACCCCTCAACGATATAATGTGTCACCAATGATAACATAGTTTTTAGCCAGGTGACATAATTTTCGACGTTCATCCTTGGAGAAAGTAGAGGGAAACTTCGAAGTCTGGAGATAGACAATGATATCTCCATACCAAGGGTCAAGTGAAGAGATGAGGAATAAATGTTCGTCAGGAAAACTTTCCTCATAAACAGTATCCTCTCCACAAGGAAGCTCAGAAATTAGCTCCGCGAAAACCATGGATTTCTTAGATTTAGTAGACAAGAACTCGAGATCGAATTCTTGCAAAATGACTATCCATCTATTATATTTGCCCCCAATCACTCGCCTACTGAGGACAAATTGAAATGGATTGACCACTGCTAAGACAAAAGTTTTGCGTAGCAAAATATAATGACGGAGCCTCTGGACAGCGTGAACAGCTGCCAAGGCCAACTTCTCAACCGGAGAATAGCGGAGTTCAGGACTTATTAAGCCTCAGCTCAAATAATAAATCACGTGCTTGGCAAGAGCATCGTCTTCCTGAATGAGAACCATACCAATGGTTGATTCTGCTGCAGCGAGATATAAAAGGAAGTCTCTACCATAATCCGGTGGACTCAAAAGCGGGGCAGAGACTAATGCCTTTTTCAAAGCATCAAACGACCGCTGCGCAAAGTCGTCCCATACAAATGGAACTCCCTTTCGTAGCAAACGCATGAACCCTTTAGTGATCTCGGCATAGTTTGCTATAAATCGTCTTAAGAAATTAGCCTTCCCTTGAAGACTTTGAAGTTCTCAAATTGAGGACGGGGGAGGCAACTGAACTATTGCCTCAACCTTGAAGGGATCAACCCGAATCCCTTCATTAGACACAATGAACCCTAACAACCGACCGGATGTAACCGCGAAAAATCACTTGTTGGGATTCAACCGGATTTTATAAAAACGACAACGCTCAAAAACCAATCGAAGATGACTAGGATGATCAGTTCTCTTTCGAGAACGAGCAGTGAGATCGTCCAAGTATGCCTCGATGACATGTTTGATGTCATGGAAAGCATATGACATGGCCCGTTGAAAAGTGGCTCCAGCATTTTTAAGACCAAAAGGCATCTTTCTATATGCAAAGGTACCCCAGGGACATATAAAAGTTTTCTTATGTTGATCTTCAGGACGGATAGAGATTTGATTATAACCCGAAAAACCATCCATGAAGGAAAAAATTTCATTACCCGCACACTCGTCGATAATCTGATCAATGAATGGCGTGGGGTAATTATCTTTCGGACAAGCCTTGTTTAGGTCCCTAAAATCGATGCATACTCAGATTGTTCCTTGCTTTTTGTCCACAGGGATTGGATTAGAAACCCAGTCAGTAAGAGGAACAGGGTATATAAAACCCGCCCTTAGCAGCTTCTCAACCTCAGCTTTGATAGTTGCTGCTTTCCTAAGGTTAACCGGCCGAAGCCTTTGACAAACCAGTTTCGCATTTTCATACATATTGATCTCATGTTGAACAATAGAAGGATCAATGCCAGGCATTTCCTCATAAGACCAAGCAAATACATCACGATATTCCTTAAAAAGGTCGGTGTAGATTTTAATTTCTTCAGGGGAACACTCAATTCCGATGAAGATATTCTCTATGACGTTAGGGTCCCTAGAGATGTTTATAGGTATCGTTTCTGAAATTACCGACATATTACCTTCGGAACGAATGTGTGCTGGAGCCAAAGGGTTTGACACCGTACAAACATCACTAGTGAAGAGCTCGGAGAATCTAGATTCTATTTCCTGCAATGGAGGAAGTATGAACGATGGTGCAAGTCTTCCCAAGGTCGATCTATACCCATCATTACTTCAAGGATTGCTTCTTCGGAAGGTAGAACCGAATCTAAGCAGTCTAATGCAGAGGTAGAATCAAGGCTCCAAGTCGGGGCCACATGACCGTCTAACTCCTCTTCGGAAAAAGGAGTAGAGTGGTTGTCTGCAGAGTCTACGATAGACTGATATCTAAGCTCAACTGCAGATATAGGGAATGCCATTCCATTCACTTGTCCTTCAACTAATGTGGTCGTAGGTGAAGGTAAGGTTCAAGGGTCTGAAAAATAACGAGTTCGAAAGAACTCTTCTCGAGGAGACTCCTTAGATGATGAAATAGCATTGATTTTAGTGAAAGGAGAGGGAAAATCGAATGTACCCATCAATGAGGAATACATCCCTACTCCTAAATTCTCAGTTGGTGGGCGAGGGTTATCCACCAAAGGGACATTAGAGTCAGAGCTTGCTTGAGGATCGACTGGACAATAGTCCAATTGATCAACCTTAACGATTTTCCCCTCATGAGGAAAGCAAATGACACGAAACAGAGTTGAAACGACGGCATCCATTTCGTATACCCAGTTCCTTCCTAATAGGAGATTATAGTCTAGGTTAGCGTCTACGACCTCTACTTCAATATTGACGACCTTTCCCCCAACACATATAGGAAAGGCTGGGATAATCCCATGCGGCTTATGAGAATGACCATCAAATGCAGTCAAAATGGTGGGTGAAGGAACAGCCGAGGGTGATCCAATAGCCTTCCAGCATGAAATCGACATAACGCATGTGGAAGCTCCTTCATCTATCACGGTGCAAAAAATATTGATTTTTCGGTATGTAGACTTTATTTGGAAAGCCATATGATGAGGGAGTCACTTTTTGACATTTAACATGTCAAAAGTGAGCACTAAAGAGTTAGCTGGATCGACTGCTCCAATTACGGAGAGTAAAGCACTTCTCTGAGCCGGACACGACTGGAGAACCTCTAAAGCGGACATGGCACACGGACTCTGAGCCAGATCCTCCACAATGGAGTAATTCTGGGCGGCCCTAGCATTAGGATTAATCGTCGCGCATTTAGCGGAACCTTTCGGTATCCGTGGTATAGTCTCGACAGGGGGTCGCTCAATATGAAGGTCAGTACTTCCGGGAACAGTCTTGTCCTTGGAAGTTTCGGCTTCACCATAATCACGTGACCGAGTAGCCACATGGACGTTAGAACCCGTCATGAAAACATTTGACGATTTTTCCCCTTCCTGGTTGCCCCCAGCAGAGGTTCCAGAGTTCGAACTCGTGCCAGCAAGAAGTTGCTTCCCTTGGGGAAACGGGTTGGTTAACACAGCTTGAGAACTAGAAGTCCCTTGCTGTCCTAACAAGCGCTGAGCGTCTTCAATCTTAGGGAAGAGATGGGTTAGATGGTCTCCACTGCACAATTTGCAGGGAAACTTGACTTTCTTTCTCGACTCATTTCTACCACCACCAGCGTTGTTGCCGGATTTACTTGCATCAGGCTTCCCGTCCTGGTTCTTTTTCTTACCTCGTCCTTTCTTTTTCCCATTGGAAATTTGATTTCCTTTGGGGTTATCAGATTGGACGGCATTTATTGAAGAAGTTTGGGAAGCAGGGGGATTAGACGATGTGACTTGGTTGTTAGAAGCAGTTTGCAAGTACAACTGCTGCAATTGATTCAACAAGTTCACGGTAGTTGTGTCTACTGACCCGAAGATACCATCTGCGTGCAAACTTGGCTTCGACTTAGCTACATCAACCTTAGATCCAGGAGCATCTGGCAAGTATTTTTGTAGGATCCCAGACTGAGAGTAGATCAATTCTAATTGTTGGGCCCTAAAAATGGCTTGCTCCTCATAATAGACCCAGACATGGAGACATCCTTGGAGATCTCGGGTTGTAAAGACTTCAAAAACCACTCGAGACGGTACTCCGGAGGGATTTCGGCTTTAATTAGCCTCTTTCTCCGTCTCCATTCCTGAATATGGTCAGAAATGTGGGTTGCCTTATCCTGACGAAAGGTGGCCAGAAGTTCAGTTCCGGCATCATAGCGGACAGGCAACTGGAAGTGATTTAAGAAAATATCGGCTAAGTCAGCGAACGATGTAAAGCTGCCCCCTGGCAACTCTACATACCATTTGGCCGCATTACCAGTCAAGGTGCGCTGAAAGAGTCTCAACCTAATCGAGTCATCGATAAGGGAGTTAGATGAGCACCACAAATGGAATGTGGTTACATGGTCGCCTGGGTCTTCGCCACTCTTCCCTTCGAATTTTGGAATGACTGAAGGGAGTTTGGTTGGGACCGGAGGCCAGGCCGGATTGTACTTGATTGGGTCATTTGTTAACTTAGTGAGATCTGGCAAGTTTAACGTTGCCAGAAACGGAAGCCTAGGAGGACCTTGGGGATTCCACCCAGACTGGGCAGAACTCCCAAAGCTCTGAAAAGATTGTCTTGGAATTTGGGAGGCACCAGGCTGCCCGAAGTAACCAGTAGAACTGGCTAAACCAAAAGGCAAGCCTTGTGGTCCAGCAAAATTTGGAGCTTGACCAACTCCGGCCGTATAACCTCCATAACCAGCAAAGTTTCCTCCTAAAGGATTGTAGGGAGTTGACAACCCCTGATAGGGATTCCAAGCTGAAGAAAGGGGAGGAATACTTTGAAACATACTAACCGTGGAGTACGGCCTATTCCCTTGTTGGCCGATAAACGGATTCCCAGTTCCTGCGCTACTAACCCCAGGTTTATTCCAACCTTGGAAAGGATTGCTGCTTTGTCCCACATAAGAAAAAGGCATGGATCCTACCATCGGGTTGGAATGTGGTATATGACCACTTCCAAAAGGAAAACCCTGGAATGAAGCCGATCCGCCCATCATGGACGTAGCGACACTAAACGGAACCGATGGAATACCCTGTGAATGGGTGCCAAATGGGAAGAATCCAGTACCAAAAGCATTGGTTTGGGCATTTCTACTCATGGAAGGAATGGAGGTAGACCCAACTATAGATGTGCTAGCAAAAGATCCGAACAAGGAAGCAGAGGAGATGGAAATGGTTCCTCCCTCTTGCACTGATGTTGGGGTTTTCATAGTCGTAGCACTCGTAGAAGCCATGCTTCCAGTAGTGGTCATCGATGGTAAGCGCATAGCGTAACCTAGACTTGACGGTCTATGCGTCGGAGTCCCAACGTATTGCAGTACGTCTGGATGACTAGATGGTAGTGGAGAATTTGGAGCTGCTAACGACTATGAAAGTTCTTCTACCTCTATGTTATTCTCCGCTTGAAAGAGAACTCAAGAAAGGACTGGAGTGTCCCTCTCTTGTTCAGAAGTGCCAGGCCTTGCTTGGCTGCTAATGCCCCCGAGAGGAGGATCAATCCCCGATGCGTCACCCGGTGTGGGACGGAACCCACCGGTAGTATTGCCTCTGCGCCTTCTAGGAGAAGGCTCTAAACTTGGTGGCAAGAGACCACGAAGTCTTCGAGACCGTCTTGGAGATCGGTCAACCACTTTGAATTTTTGTTATGATCTAACTAAAGACTCAAAAAATTGAAAGCTAGGCCAACTAGGAGCACATAGCACACACTATAAAGTCCCTAAAGATACAGCCAGTCAAACAAATTCCAAGTATTTCCGCTCTGGGTGATTAAGACCGGACACTAAAATACGAGAAAGTGAAATAAGGGGCCTTCCGAAGATAGTCTGGGATGATGAGGGCCCAGTCCTATCAGCGAAGGTATCAGAGGGAATTACGCTGACCTCCTAACAACAGCCTGTGCCGGTGCAAGCCCCCAAGCTTCGCAAGGCTGCCCTCCAGTAGTACTGTCGAGAGCGATGCAACGTCAGCCTCAGGTGCCACGAGATTCCCCTCTGCAGCCACCTGTGTAGTTCCCTAGGAGTAGCAACTATGGATACCAACTCGTCGCAAAAGCCAGGCGGAACAGTCGTGAGGTAAGTTCGGACAGGTAGGAGAGGGGGTATCTCTCTTCCCTGTCTTCACAGACCCTCGTGCTTAACTCCCAGATCCGGAGCTTTCCATGGTCTTCCTAACGCTATTGGATTTTCTCTCGTTATTCAAACTCCTATGTTTGATGTTTATATGGCCTTGGAGAGTTAACTCTCCACTCGCCTAATCCAAGGCCCTAAAATCCTAATCTTGTTGGTGTAACTGACTAAAACAAAAAGTTCTAGTGAATTTTAGTTAGCGCTTGATTTTATTAGGCTTTTCTTTAAGTCACAAGGTAATGGAAGTGAAACTAATGGTGTTTTTTCAAGCAAAAGAAATTAATAAAAAACTTAACTATATGCACATGCACTTTTTCATTTTTCGATGAAGAGTAATTTCTATAGGGTTCAGAGGTACTTCTAATAAAACAAATTTTCCTTTTCTTTTCGTTAATGCACACTTCACACTCACAAAAGCTAACAAAGCTATATATGCCTAAAAAGGGGATGCAAATCTATCCTAATGCAACAACTATATGTGGATGCAAGATCTAAAACTACTCTAAAAAACCAAAAATGAAAGTTGCTTGCTTATCAATCTTTATCTTGCCACTTACAATGCCTAGATAGAATATGAGATGTTACCATTCATTTCGTCTAAACACTAAAAACAAGTTCTAAGACAAACATAAAGCACTTTCACTTTACTTAAAGGAAACCAAATGAAAAGCAAGTTCAAGAAAGCAAAACTAGGATTTTCAAAAGATTTTCTTCAAAGCAACAAATAAAAAAGTCTTTTCAAAAATGCTCTCTACAACACTGAAACTTGTGATTGAAGAATAAGCAATTAAACACTTTTGTGAATCAACACCACTCAATGGATGAAAATTCAACAAAAATAAATGTGCTTGAAATCTCTCTTAACAATCAAAAGCAGCAATGAAAGCTTTGGCAAAAAAAACCAAAAGATCAAAAAGACAAATTCCAAGAAAGTGTCAATCAACAACTTTCATGAAACAAAGAAGTGGATGGTCACAAAAAGCGGTTTTGTCAAGCAAACAAAAAATCACCAAAAGCAAGATTAACACAAAGATTGAATTCAATCTCCCTACCCTGATGAAACAGAGCAGCCAAGATTCCTATCAAGAAATCTTGCGTGCTTTAGCCAAAAACGATGACGCTTGCAATCAACAAAAAACAAGACCAATACTCCTTATAATCAGAGAGAATTCAGAACGAGATGCTCGCTGTAAAACAAATAACTGATACTGGAAAATGACTGTTTCAGACTGACTCAAACCACCAGACAAGCCTTCAGAGACTAAAATGATTTATAAATCTAGAAAATTGCAATATATACGCTACTGTACTTAAGTACAGATTGCGTGTATACGCGGATGTGTTTGAGGAAACCTGCGTATACGCGGGTTCACTCAAAGAAACAAGCGTATATACGCCTCTGTATCTAAGAAAAACAGCGTGTATGAAAAGCTTCAAGAAAAATAAAAAACAAACTGAAGAAACTGGCAAAGCTTAAAGTTCAAGAACAGACCAGACAGTAACAGCAAGCAGACAAGGCAGTTGAGCCCTGATTGGCTTGAAAAATACCCAAACTAGGAACAACAAGAGTGTTGTCCCCAGCGGAGTCGCCAATTCTGATAGAGGAAATTACTCCCCTAGGGCTCTTTGGGTTGAAACCCTAGCAGACTGAAAGTTATCTATTCAAAGAAACATACATTCATACAACCATTATGCTATAGTAAGCAAATTCTATGATAAGGGTACGTACCTTTGGTCCTACGTTTGAGAAGGCCTTTAGGGTCCAAACCCTTCTTGGAGTTCCCTTCTTCTCTTTTGTCCTGCAAAACAACCAATTCAAAGAACACAGCAGTACATGGACAAAACTTATAAAGAAACCATCTTCATGTTATAAAGAAAGATAGTTAGCTATGAAATCCAAACAACCATTTACATATGATTTCTAAACATTACTATCATTAACATAAAGAAGATTCATTTCGGGAACCAAGACATGTGTTTCTTTTATTATAGACAAATAAAGTACATAAAAAGGAATATGTTCACCTGAATCACCTTCAGCAGGCTCCAAGCAAAGCTTCCTTCCGGATCCGTTCCAGCCTCAAGCCTCTAACAAAACTCCTTCCATGCCTCTCTCCATGATGTCATAAATGGTGGATGAAAATCAACACACAAGGAAACAAAGGTTTCCTGTACAAAATGGGGGAAGTGCAGAAGGCACAAGGGACTTCAGACCTGGTCAAGGGAAAAATCTCAGCATAATAACCTTTCTCTCTATTCTCCCCTCCCTTAGGCCTTCCCTTTGAGGTCTTTTTATACCATCTCCAAAGTATTTTTTTATTTAGGAGTTGGTTGGGAACAATTGGGCCATGGGCACTAACAGGTGATCAGCAGGTAAAACTCGCAATCTCTGCCCGAAAATGAAGAGTTTTATATTTTTTTAAGTGTTTTAATACATACACGCGGGTTGGCTATACACATACCCATGTATACACGCGTTTAACTCAGGGCAATGTCGCGTATAAGGGATAAAACACTGTTTTCTAAATTTTAGGACCAGGTCTGGAAGGAGGGGTTGCCCTAGGCCATGAGTACAACATCACAAACCATAAGAGTGAGATTTGGAGCTATAACACTTTGGCCTTTTCAAACTTATTTAAGATCAACCAAATAGATTATAGTTCAAAATTCACCTTCAGCTAATTCAAACTTGTTTAATATCAACCCACTTTGAAATTTTTTAGTTGAGACCAAGGTATCACTTTTTATCAGTTACATAAATAAATCAAACACAGACCAAGATTCTGTATTAGTAGTTGTAGTTAGCAAATCACTTTTAATGTAGCTCAAAGTTAGATTTATCTATTCCAGACTCACATAATTCAATTTGAAATCTTCCAAAAATATCAATCCACTCTGAAATTTTGGAATTAAGGGTAGCAGATCTTTTTATCAGTTCTACCATATTGTAATTCAAACGTAGATTTGACTTTTTATTTGACGACTTGAGTCTACTCGAGGAAATATCTATCTACCTTTCATCCCTTTTGGCACTGCAGTTGTGCAAGTATCAATCTTGGAATGCTCCTCTCCTTCAAAGATGAAAACCGTTAAATCATTCTCCCAATACCAGGATGCAAAGCGATGTAGCAACATCCTCCAAGCTCCAATCAGTTTTTCGAAATGACATGTTTGAAGATGGAAATCTCTAATGAGCTCTCGAAACAACACTTTAAGCAAACAACTTTTCAAAAATGTAGTTGTAACAATAAGTTATAGCTGTGGAATCTAGCAGTTTTATTGTTGACTTTTTTGCAACAACAAAATGACTTCAAAAATTAACAAATATAAAAGCAGTGACCAATAATGATTAGAAAATTATTGTTCTTAAACAAGGAGTCTATCACAACTTCAACTTCACGTGGCCACAAGGATATGACAATAATTTGATGAACTTAGGCAACTTGGATATGATGAATTTTGATTCTACTACAACATATAATAATATTGATCATAACGGACTTCTCCGAGCTAGACAATTTACAGTGGAAGCCTTGTGAGCCTCTGTACTATTTTCCATCACAGTTTTTTATCTTGAAATTGCTCTTGATATTATATTACTATTCAGTAATATTCTATGTTGCATGAGTTTCTGGAATGTTGGGAACTTGGGTACGGGTGTCGGGAACGGCTAGAGGTTTCCCCAAAATTTACAGTTAATGGCTAATTGGGAGCAGTAATATTATATAATAAAAAAATAAAAATATATAAATAAAAAATAATTTTTTAATTATATAATTTATGTAATAATCAAAATTAATATTGAATCAAAATATTCAAATATTAAATCAATTTAAATATATAAATAATAAATATATAATCTCTCTTATATATAAATATATTCTTTAGGTGTCTCTCTCCCTGAGTCTCTCCCTTTTATATATATAAAATATTAAAATCTCAAGTTCATTATGACACATGACGAATCTTTGAAACAATCTGGCTTAAAAACACAAAGGAATAGTTGTACATATGTTTCTCTAGTTATTCTTAAGAGAAAAATTAAAGAAACTCTAATGTTTAAGCATTGATTGCCACATACAATATGCACACACAATCTTATGTTATATATATACATAAACATCAAAAGGAATACTCATCAGCATGACATCCCAGATATCGACCTTACATCGAGGTGCCACACGCTTCCTTAACCCATCAAGGGATTGCTCCAGTATCTCAATTAAGAATATCGGTGTTAAGGATGTATTTTTCCTTTCTTCCTGCGAAGGTTTCAACTTAGGCTCATGTTTTTGTTGGCATTATGTTTCTGGTATGGCTATATGTTACAGATGTTGTACTTGATGGAAACTCCCGTGGCAAGGCTTGAAAAATTAAGAAGTACGCAGGAGATCAGTTCAGAAGGTGCGTACCCGCAGGTACACCGTGAAGGGACCGCGGCCAGACACGCAGGTCAGCTGTTCAGTAGGTGCGTACCCCCAGTGCACTCATTTCAAGGCAGAGAAAAGCACACGTGGGGTTTCTTATGTTTAACCTTTGATATTTATCCGACGGTATTTGAGTTATTATGGTGTCGGCCCGTGGTATTGATCCATGATTTGAGGAAGAGCTTTCCTATATAAAGCAAAGGAGATCATTTGGCTTGTGTATGTGTTTGGGTTGAACATCTTATGAGAGCTAGATCTGAAATATTATGATCTCTTGGGAGTAATGCCTAGATCTAAAAGGCGAATCTACTGATGGATTGAGATCTCTTCGGCGGATGATCATATCTGTAGATCTGACTGTCTGGGTTATTCTTGAAGTCTTGAAATCATCTACGCCCGAATGTACGCAGGTACAGTGAAAGAAAAGTGCGTATATACGCTGGAACGAAGCGTTTCAGGTGCGCCGGTACGCAGGCAGAGAAGGGTTGCAGGTGCGGAGGTCCGCAGGTAGTTCAATGGACACAGAGCGTAGGTAAGCAGGTGAGCAGTTGAGTACAGTGCATACGTAAGCAGGTGAGTAGTTGACTACAGTGCGTACGTAAGCAGGCGAGCAGTTGAGCAGGGTGCGTACTGTAAGCAGGCAGTACATGGGTGAAGCTGCTTACTTCTCTTGAAATCTCTGTTTATCATTGCTGTGTTCTGGGTTTGGTTCTATTATTTTTTATCTGGTTACTACAGTTGACTGGGTGATTTTCTTATACTTGATGATCATTTGATGCTTATGGATCCAGTTTGAAAATTTATGAAAAGTGGTCCTTGTAAGAAAAGAAGTAGGGGGTTGTAGCTCCCTTCCAGGAGAGACTGGAAAACGAGAGAGAGAGTTGTAGCTCTCTGCAGGTTGCAGCCTACGTACTGGTAAAGGACTACACCAGTACATAACCATTGTAAAAGGAGTTTCTAATTTGAAAGAAGATAAAGACATATTGCAGCAGGTGGTTTTCACCCACATTGGGTTTCCACCTTACATCTTGTGTTCTTTGGTGTGGCTATCTGTTTTCTTTGTTCATGTTCATTATTTTATGGTACTGACATGCAAAAATAATTCAAAGAACAAATAAGGAAGATTTATTAAAAGAGTTAGACAATATTGATTCACCCCCCCCCCTCTCAGTATTATTTCCAACAATTGGTATCAGAGCAGGTCCTTCAGAGAAGCTTGATTGGTTGAAGGTAGATCGTTCATCATGAGCAACTACGAGAGAGAAGCATCAATCAGGCCACCAGTTTTTGATGGGACAAACTTCAATTATTGGAAGGTAAGAGTTACTGCCTATCTTCAATCTCTTGGTACAGAAGTTTGGGACATCGTAGAGACAGGCTACACTTTTCCTTCAGCTACTCCTACAGATGCAGCCGAGAAAAAGAAGTATGAAACAAATGCGAAAGCAGTCAATACCCTATTAGGATGTATATCCCAATCGGAATTCATGAAGGTAATGCACTATAAATCCGCAAAAGAAATATGGGACAAAATTGTCACGAGTTATGAAGGAGATGAACAGGTAAAGCGTGCTAAACTTCAAACTCTCGGGATCCAGTATGAGACTCTCAAGATGTATAATGATGAAAGTGTGGCTAACTATTTTCTTCGGGTATATGAGATTGTTAATTGTATGAAAAATTTGGGTGAAGAAATAAAAGAGGCTATTGTGGTTGAAAAGGTTCTAAGATCATTGTCCCCCAAGTTTGAATCTAAAGTATCTGCAATAGAAGAAAAGGAAAATCTACGAATTCTTACTATGTCTCAGCTACATGGAATTCTAACTGCTTATGAAATGAGAAAGGGAGGTCCATCAGACAGAAGAGAAGCTGCTTTCAAGGCATCAGGCAAAGGAGATTATTATGAAGCAATCCACGTCCCAGAAGAAGAGGAAGAAGAATCAAATTTTGTCAGAAATCTTCAAAGGGGTTCTGGAAGGTTCAGAGGTAAGTTACCTTTTAAATGCTTTGCTTGTGGAAGAGTAGGTCATTATGCTGCAAAAATGTCCTTATAAGGATAAAGGAAAGGAACTTGCTAGATGGAATAAGAAACAGAGTGCAAATAAGAAAAGCTACTACACTCATGAAGATAGTGATGGTCTATCAAACAGTGATGAAGATGAACGAGGTAATGAATATAAATTGTTAATGGCATTTGAAGATGATGATTATATGGATGCTATAGATGTGGATAACATTTATGAAGAAATTACTAGACTCAAGAGATGTATAGAAGAAAAGAATATGATCATTGATACTCTACAATTTCAAATTGATGAAAAGGAAAAACTTCTTGAAAAATTAGAAGGTGAAATTGTTGGTCTTAGAAAAGAGATTGAGAAAACAAAAGCTATTAATCTTAAGTTTGTCAAAGGATCTGAAACTTTGGATGAGATTATCAATGTGCAACGGTCTCCACTAAACAAAACAGGTTTGGGCTATAATGGAGAAACTTCTCAAGCATCCACCTCAAGAAGTTATCTTGATGCAGCAAGAAGAAATGAGCAAAAGCACAATGAAGACCATCAGGTAAAGCAGGGACGAATTGCAAACAGAAACTATCAGGGGCAATCCATCTTAAGGGTGAACAAAAACTACAACCAGCCACAGGTAAAATCTTCTCAATTTGGTTCAAGAATAGATGACAATAGAAATTACAATCAATTGGCTGGTAGATTCGATAACCGCAGAAGTTTCTTCAATGGACAATGCTTTTCTTGCCATAACTTTGGTCACAAAGCAGCTCAATGTGTTGCATATAAAACGATCATGACTAGGAAAGCTCAAAAACAAAGAAGTATGACCGGAATTACAAAAAGGACCTATAACAATTTTTCGGTTCTTGAAAATGAAGTTGAATGTTCTATTTGCAATAACTTTGGTCATGAAGACTCTGAATGTAGAAGCAGGTTTCAGCAGAAAAAGGAACAAGCCTCAAACACCAAAACATGGAGAATAAAGGAACCACAAACAAAAAGATGTGGGATAGCATTTTATGCAGAGGGACAGGAAAATCTATGGTACATTGACAGTGGTTGTTCGAAGCATATGACAGGTGATAAAGAAAAACTTGAGTCATATTCTGCTCTAGAAAAAGGAAAGAAAGTTTCTTTTGGAAATGATACTCCTGCAACTATAAAAGGAAAAGGTATTGCTCAGTTAAAAGAAAAGGTCAAGGCTGGAAATGTTTTGTATGTTGATGGATTGAAGCATAATCTTCTAAGTGTCAGCCAGATGTGTGATCAAAGAACCGAGGTTATATTCAGATCAAATGGATGTCTTGTTCGTGATCTTGATATAGGTAAAACAGTGATCAAAGGCAAAAGAACTCCAAATAATCTGTACATATTTGAAGAAGGACAACAACAATGCTATCTGAGCAAGGATGATGAGCACTGGTTATGGCATTGGAGGTTGGGACATCTAAGCTTTTCACAAATAAGGAAAGCATGCAAATATCAGGCAGTTCGCGATCTTCCAGATATCAAAATTCCTGACAACACCATATGCAAATCATGTCAGTTTGGAAAACAAACTAGAACTAACTTTCTAGAGAAAGAGGGATCAGCTAGCATGCCTCTTGAGCTAGTACATACAGATACATGCGGTCCTTTCAGGAAAAGAACACCTCGAGGAGAAGAATACTTGATATTATTCATTGACGATTTCTCCAGGTTTGTCTGGTTAGGACTTATGAAGCACAAAGATGAAGCATTCGAAAAATTCAAATCCTTCAAAGCCTTGGTTGAAAATGAATCAGGTCACAAAATTAAGTGCCTCAGATCCGACAGAGGTGGGGAATTTACCTCAAATGAATTTTTCGATTTCTATGAAGAACATGGGATAAGAAGAGAATTCTCTACAGCTAGAACTCCTCAGCAAAATGGAGTTGTGGAAAGAATGAACAGAACAGTCCAACAAATGGCTCGTGCTATGCTTGATGAGTCAGGAACTCCCGCAACTTTCTGAGGTAAAGCTGCACATGCTGCGGTTGTTATTCTCAACAAAACAAATGTCCGGGTGAACAACACTCAAACTCCCCATGAGCTCTGGAGTGGTAGGACTCCTTCGGTAAAGCACTTAAAAATCTTTGGGAGCAAATGCTATATCAAGAATACTGATGAGCAGCTTGGCAAACTTGAACCTAGAGCAGATGAAGGCATTCTTCTTGGTTACTCTCCACATAGCAAAGCATACAAATGCTACAATAAAAGACTTGGCAGAATTGTTGACAGCATTGATGTAGTGGTTGATGAGAAGGGATACATTCCTAGGCAAGTACATCATGAAGACATCGAAGAAGACGAAGGCTACCCTCAACGACAGAATGATGAAGAAGAAGAACCTCAAGAAGAACCAGAGGAGCAAACAAGAATAGAAGAAAAGACTCCATCCAGATATGTTCAGAAGAATCATCCAGAATCTCAGATTATGGGGCAGAAAGAAGCAGGCGTACAAACAAGAAGAGCAGTTGCAGAAGCTTCAAGCTATTTGGCATTACTCTCCTCTACTGAACCACAAAATGTGAAAGAAGCATGCAAAGATGAATGTTGGGTGAAAGCAATGGATGAAGAACTTGAGCAGATCGAAAAGAACAACACTTGGGAGCTGGTTCCTAGACCAAAGGATAAGAACGTTATCGGAACAAAATGGGTCTTCAAAAATAAATTGAATGAAAATGGAGAAGTAATTAGAAACAAAGCCAGACTTGTTTGTAAAGGGTATGCGCAGCAAGAAGGAATAGACTTTGAAGAAACCTTTGCTCCTGTTGCAAGAATTGAGGCCATCCAAATGCTCCTTGCTCTCTCAAGTTTTCAAAACTTCAAAGTATTTCAAATGGACGTAAAATCAACCTTTCTGAATGGAGACTTGGAAGAAGAAGTATACATTGAACAGCCAGATGGGTTCATTCTTGGAAATGATCCAAATCTTGTATGCAGATTGAAAAAGGCTCTCTATGGTCTCAAACAAGCTCCAAGGGCTTAGTACTACCGTTTGGACAAATATCTTCATCAACAAGGCTTTTCAAAAGGATCAGCAGATAGCAATCTTTATATAAAAGTTGAAAATGACAAATTGCTAATACTTGTTGTGTATGTAAATGACATTATTTTTGGCAGCAATGAAGAAGCTATGAGTCAAAGCTTTGCCTTGCTCATGCAGAAAGAATTTGAAATGTCCTTGCTAGGAGAACTGACATATTTCCTTGGTTTGCAAATCCAACAAAAAGAAGGAGGAATATTTTTATCTCAAACCAAGTATCTCAAACAGATTTTGAAGAAATATGGCATGGAGGATGCAAAACCAATATGTACACCCATGGTCACAGGATGTAGCCTCAGTGAAAATGATGAATCTGCAGCAGTACATCAACCAACCTACAGATCTATGATTGGAAGTTTACTTTATTTAACAGGTACCCGACCGGACATCATGCATGCAGTTGGAATAGTTGGAAGATTTCAGGCAAATCCGAAGGAGACTCATCTTCAGGCAGTGAAGAGAATTTTCAAATATCTTCAAGGGAATCAAAATTATGGCTTATGGTATCCTAGAGATACAGATCTTACACTTCATGCTTATACAGATGCAGATTGGGCCGGAAGTGTGGATGACAGGAAAAGCACAAGTGGTGGTGCATTCTTTATGGGTTCCAGACTGGTATCTTGGTTCAGCAAGAAACAGAGTTCGATTGCCTTGTCTATAGCTGAAGCGGAATATGTTGCTGTTGCATCTTGTTGCACCCAACTCCTTTGGATGATGCAGACTTTGCAGGATTTTCAAATCAATTATACACCACCTATCCCCATCTTATGTGATAACACAAGTGCAATCAGCATCTCAAAGAATCCTGTTATGCATTCAAAAACCAAGCACATACCAATCAAGTATCATTTTCTCCGGGAACAAGTGCTTGAACAAAAGGTCAAGTTGGAGTATGTTCCTTCTAAGGAACAAGTTGCTGATATACTCACCAAACCATTGCCCAGGGACACTTTTGAATACCTCAGGCGAAAGCTGGGGGTTGTTGATGCATCATGTTATTGTTGAACCTCTTCTAATTGATGGTACAGGATCAGGGGGAGCATATAATGCATTGTTGGCATTATGGAGGATGTGCAGAAGGAGATCTTGGAAGTAGCTGCAATATGTCTCTATCTCTTTCATGGTGGATTATGGTTCGTCGTTGCAGATCTGGTTCATATTCAGGGGGAGCATGTTCTTAGGGGGAGCATAACCCTTTGCCCTTGATGTAAAAGGGGGAGAATGAAGCTGAAGTTTGTGAGGTTGCCATCAAGTCCAAAGCGGGAGATTGTTGGCATTATGTTTCTAGTATGGCTATATGTTACAGATGTTGTACTTGATGGCAACTCCCATGGCAAGGCTTGAAAAATTAAGAAGTACGCAGGAGATCAGTTCAGAAGGTGCGTACCCGCAGGTACACCGTGAAGGGACCGCGGCCAGACACGCAGGTCAGTTGTTCAGTAGGTGCGTACCCCCAGTGCACTCATTTCAAGGCAGAGAAAAGCACACGTGGGGTTTCTTATGTTTAACCTTTGATATTTAGCCGACGGTATTTGAGTTATTATGGTGTCGGCCCGTGGTATTGATCCATGATTTGAGAAAGAGCTTTCCTATATAAAGCAAAGGAGATCATTTGGCTTGTGTATGTGTTTGGGTTGAACATCTTATGAGAGCTAGATCTGAAATATTATGATCTCTTGGGAGTAATGTCTAGATCTAAAAGGTGAATCTACTGATGGATTGAGATCTCTTTGGCGCATGATCAGATCTGTAGATCTGACTGTCTAGGTTATTCTTGAAGTCTTGAAATCATCTATGCCCGAAGGTACGCAGGTACAGTGAAAGAAAAGTGCGTATATACGTTGGAAAAAAGCGTTTCAGGTGCGCCGGTACGCAGGCACAGAAGGGTTGCAGGTGCAGAGGTCTGTAGGCAGTTCAATGGACACAGAGCGTAGGTAAGCAGGTGAGCAGTTGAGTACAGTGCGTACGTAAGCAGGTGAGCAGTTGACTACAGTGCGTACATAAGCAGGTGAGCAGTTGAGCAGGGTGCGTACTGTAAGCAGGCAGTACATGGGTGAAGCTTCTTACTTCTCTTGAAATCTCTGTTTATCATTGTTGTGTTCTGGGTTTGGTTCTATTATTGTTGATCTGGTTACTACAGTTGACTGGGTGATTTTCTTATACTTGATGATCATTTGATGCTTATGGATCCAGTTTGAAAATTTATGAAAAGTGGTCCTTGTAAGAAAAGAAGTAGGGGGTTGTAGCTCCCTTCCAGGAGAGACTGGAAAACGAGAGAGAGAGTTGTAGCTCTTTGCAGGTTGCAGCCTGCGTACTGGTAAAGGACTGCACCAGTACATAACCATTGTAAAAGGAGTTTCTAATTTGAAAGAAGATAAAGACATATTGCAGCAGGTGGTTTTCACCCACATTGGGTTTCCACCTTACATCTTGTGTTCTTTGGTGTGACTATCTGTTTTCTTTGTTCATGTTCATTATTTTATGGTACTGACATGAAAAAATAATTCAAAGAACAAATAAGGAAGATTTATTAAAAGAGTTAGATAATACTGATTCACCCCCCCCTCTCAGTATTATTTCCAACAGTTTTGTGGGTAGTTCAGCATATTTCTCTATAGAATTTGTATTCCCCAAACCTAGGGAACGTTGGAACTCCAAAAAAAATAGTCTTCAAAGCTCCTGGAACTTTCCCAAGCTCCCATTGCATCTCCAGCTGAAAAGGGAACATTCCCATATAGTGCCAAAGCTCTCGAGAGTGCGGGAACCATTGGAACATGTTTCCCAACTCTTGGGAATGGTTCCCGTGTAACAGAGGTAATATTAGATATGTATCTTGGAGTATCGCTATGGTTTTTAAGCAAATATAACACAGATGTGTAACTAATGGAATCAACTACATTAGGCTTTCCCAAGAAAGGCTACCAGCTCCATGGACTGCTTTTGGGTCTCATTCTAGACATCAATATAACATTTTTTCATTATACCTGGATTGAATGCTTCTGCTAGAGAAGGAAAATCCTTTTCAGTCCTTGGAGCTAGAGTATACGAATTTATATTTTTAGGAAAGATACTTGACTTGCAATAACCATTGATCTTGAAACATAAGTATTTATTATACTCTGAAACATAAGCATTAACTATCTTTTCAACATCCTCTTTTAGTATGACTTTGCATTAAAATTAGGCAATTTACTAAGTTTTTTGATCATTTCTCTGTAATTGAATTCTAAATTTGCCACAATAATATCCCTTTAATTTGACATGGTCATAAGCTAGCCTCAACACTGTGAACACATGCCTCAAGAATCGTAGGTAGTTGTTTCCAATCCATAACAAGACGCATGCATATTTATGTTGTGGGGGATCCACTGTGGGAAAATCGAGATCAAGGAATGGAGTAGCTCAATAGACCCTATGGAGATTGTGGAACAGAGTTAAAAAAATTAATTTACAAGAGAAATTTAAAGTTTTTCCTTGATTTATCTTCATTTTCCCATTTTGCATGTCTCTTTCTATCCATATTTATGCAATGCTAGATAAGTAGTCAAACTGATACTCTTAAAGGAATTTGATTTTTAAAGGTGATTTTGCATTTTTATCTGGAGGCAACGGTTCAAGCATAAGAAGTTCTATATATTTGAAAACTGGAACAATTTTCTTGAATGTTGTTGCCCACAGTACGAGGGAAAAACTGTGTTTGGGGGGCAGGAGGCGGTGGGGCGGATATGTTGAAATTCAATTTCTACAAGGATTTACTCTTAGAACTGTTGACTGAGCATTTAGCTCTGGTTCTGGTTGTCAGCACTGCACTGGTATGCCTCTCCTTGTCTACAATCTCAAGGAATTTGTTGCTATTCTCGCTGGTTAGAGCAAGGTTGTGTTATGCTCGTCTTGTTCAAGTTGAAACAACAATAGATACAGAGGTATTGAGAAGGAGGACCATAGCAGTGCTCATATAGATGTGCACTCTTCCATTTTCACTTTGTAGATAGCAACATAGAAGCTCATCCATCCATCTAAAAGAGAAACAAAGATTGTATTGATTGTGTGCACATTCCTAAGGTGTTTGCTGAAAAAGGGAAGCTAACCCCCGAAGAAAGTGACTAGTAGAATCCTTGCTTTTGTTTCACATAGCTCTATGCACTCAACCATTTGCACTTTGTATGTAGTGGCAAAGAAGCTCATCCATCCATGTAAAAGAGAATCAAAGATTGTAATGATTGTGTGTGTATTCCTGAGGTGTTTGTTGTGTTGAAAATATAGCAAGTGAAGGTCTTCTAGCAGCTCTACTCAAACTTTCAAAGAAACATTTTCCAATACAACACAATAATACACAAAACAATTGGTGTTTTTGTTTAATCAACCAGGTCAAATGCAACTGCTAGTGTTGTTCCTCAAATTGGTGGTGCTTTCATTCGGTCCGCTACATATGGATCCCAAACTAGCATGGAATCTTAAACAACATGGTTTCGATCTCGACTTGCTACTAGTAATGGTGTTGATTCAGAAGCTACTGTTATTGGTAGATTAATGAGGATTGGGGCTGGTTCATAGTTAACAAGATAAAGATCAAGCGAGTTGGAGAAAAGGATAGGTTTCCGGGAAGATTTCGATTGGGTGGGTTGGTTGGCGTCTTGCTGCTTCGTCTACCTCTTTATTTCTACCTAAAATAGCTCCTTGAATAGACAAATGGGAAGAACCAAACCACATCTATGAAATGCCCCATCAATGAAGTTCAAAGTCAATGTGATGCTCCTTGGTCAAATGAATTACCCCAATATTGGCAAATACCACATCTAATCCAATAATCACATGAAAACCAAAAACATGAAACTTAGTTTCTGAGGAAGGAAAAGAACCATAAAGACTGAGTGACATAGTGAAAGGTGCTCCCTCCATTCCCTGCAAGTGGTCCCAATGTTTCGGACATAGATCATTTCTACTGTAAAATTTTGCATATTTTATTGCTCCACGCCATATCGTCGCCTATCAATTACTTCGTTGGGCCGCAGGAAGCTTTTTCTAGCAAGAGTCCTATTAGAATAAATCACCCTTCATGGAGATGAAGTAGGGGGCTCTATACCCCACCTGTAACCACATTGATGATGGGACAGAAGGTGGTTCTTATGGGATAACTAGATGGATGGAAGCGGCAGCCTCAGACGCGAGCACTCTGGCCACATCCAGTTTGATTGGAACTGGGAGAGAGGCCCAAAACCTTCATTTACTTAGCAGTCGGGCCTTCAAGTCTACGAATCCCCACTAAGTGGTTCTTTTCCCATGGATTCTCAAAAGAAACCCCTACTAAAAGTCAAATTGCATGTGTAGAGTCCCTAGTTCTCGTGGTGAAAGAAACAATGTCGAAGCCACTCGAAAAGACAGGATTTGATGGCAACATATAGAATATCTTGGTTAGTCATTCCTTCTAACGACTCCTTTCTTAATAAGGGAAGTATGATAATTACTTCTCCTACAAAACCACTGCACTTCAAATCCAAAATTTGAAACCTACAAAACCACAACACTTTGAATGCAAAATTTGAAACCTACAAAACCACTATACATAGTCTGATTCAGACATAGACCATTTCTACTCTGAAATTTTGGATTACTGTACATAGTCTGATTCAGACATAGACCATTTCTACTCTGAAATTTCAAATCCAAAATTTGAAACCTATAATTTGCAACCTACAATTTGTAGTAGAGCACAATCATTTCACAAAAACACTTTGACATGGTCAAAATCATTCAGACAATTAAAAGATCAAGACCAGATTTAGACAAATGTAGTTCAAATCCCATTCATTCAAACTTTGATTGTCATGAATATTCTTAACACACCCTTCCTCATCCAAAGCCATTATTTTAGTTGTAGCATTGAATTAGAATTCCATTCTTGAAATAAAAATCCTCTGATTGTTTCCCAAAATTCAATGAATAATCACCTATTGCAAGCATATATTTTCTTTCGGGGTGATTCTTTGTGGAATTAGAGAAACTACAGGGACTCAACTGCGTATTGGAAGAAACCTGAATTCTAATGTATTGGGATAAACATTCATTTATAAATCTTTTAGAATTCCGTTAGATAACACCAGGAAATGAGAATCTTACCATAGATTTCGGGATTCGACACTTTTTCACTAGGACATCCCTACGAATTTCTCTCGCCTTCATGTTAGTGGATACTCAGCGATATGGAAATTAGCAGTGCAAGGCTATGAGCATTAACACTGAATAATTTTTTTTTTGGTACAAATGCTTTGAGAAACATGCAGTGAAGGGCCATAGCACATAGAGCGGCCTTCTTTTGGCTTAACTGCCTGAACCAAGGTTAACTATTATGCCTAAATTACTTGGGACTTGCATCAGGCATCATCCCTTTGAAGCTTGTGCCATTCAAGTGGGAAAGACCACAACGATAGTGAAAACATTGTTTTATGGCTTGGTATTTAATTTAATCTAACGAATGAATCAATGCCCTGATGGCATGTTGCTGCACAATCAGATGATTATCAACTCTAAGTATAGTTGATCAAAGTCACATATTTTAGACAAAGAGACAATGTAGCTGGTACTTATGCTCCTTAATGGATTTCAACCATCTTGCACCACTCTATAGTCAACAACCTAGGATTTTACATGGTGTTAGGGCACAATTGTCCACAACCCAGGTTTTGACACTGTGGTAGGGTACATTTGCCATGTATGATAGATGACAGTCATCTACCATGTTATTTTCTTTGCAGATGAAAGTGTGATTTCAAATTTCCTCTTTCTGTAAATCCCTGCTTCCAAATTCCGAGAGTGTAGGAATTCAACATCTTTTATATCGAAATTGTGTAACTTACTATATTCTTATTTTGACACTCTGTGTTGGGAAAAATAGTCAAGTATCGACACTAAAGAGAAAACCTAGAAATTGGTCGTAGGATTGGTCAAAGACTGAAGGAAATTCACCTCTTGGGTGCAGAGTGACCAAGACTCTATGATTTAAGGTTTTCGTGGAGATATATAAATCTATGTTGAAATTGTGGAATTAAATTTCTGCATGGAAAACTTACAAAGTAGAGCGTTGGTACTCCTCTGCATTGAAATACGTTGAGGGCCCCTTTGTTCTCGCCAAAAAATTGCCTAGTCACAAATCGTGGTTAAGTGTTGAAGGAAGGCACCCTCAGATAAAGGATTCCAAAATTGTATCCAAGGATTAGATCTGGTCATAATAAGTATTGGCATTTTTATGTTGGTTACATCTTAGTTGTAAGGGAAACGCTACCTTGGCAAGGAGAATTGTGATTTATTTATGGAGATTTGTTGCACTTCTATTTCATCATGGGTTTGGTAAGGAATAAGAGGAATGTGCCGAGATTGGGAAATATCTTTATTCAAAAACAGAGCATTAGTAAATTTAAAGTCATGATGCAAATCCAAACTACAAATTAGGAATGAGACCGCTTTGTTTATGCTAAACAAAACTCAAGAAAAACCTGCGTGAAAGGAAAGAGGGTTTGATGTTTCAGTTATTCAGAAGCATAGTAGCATGACGGGGTTTTCCTGGTGAGTATACCTCTTGATGAAACCCAACAAGTGGCCTTATACTATTGGAGAAAATCCAGAAGAGGTTTAAAGATCTAGCACCACTACCAATATAGTAGAGAAAATTCAAAAACACCAAGACCTCTTAAAGCTCATCTAGGGTAAAACGATTCCTCCAGTAGCATAACAGATATTGCTAAAAGTGGGTGTTGGGAAATACCTTATTCGAGTTCAGGGGTTCACCAAGTTCATACACCTTATCCCATAGCGTTTATGGACAACGTTTATGGACCCAAGAGCAAGAGATTGGCATTCCCACTGTTTACGTCTTCATTCAAAACACCAACATGGTCTATTGGTTCTCCTTAAGCTATAGCCTATTTGTATCAATCTCTGAGGGATGGTAGGTTTGTTGATAAAAGTACGCCGTAAGAAGCCTAGTTGAAGTGAAGTCGAAGGTCAAGATATCACATACCTGGAAAAGGCAGAATGAAAGGATTCAACTTTCAACCTTCAACGAACAATAAGTGTTTTTTGTGCTCGCTCTTTTGTAATGTGTTCCTACAAACCCGTCCACGCCAATCCCTTCATTATCAAACTACTGTGCGTTTGGATTGGATCCAGAACCACCCAACCTGGTGCCTGAATATGGGAATCTTATTGTTGCGCACAACATGCCCATGCGTTGTGATCAAGGCATCAAGGTTTTTCTCCACCTGTGAAGCCTCCAATCATGTTAGAAACCCTTGAATAAAATCTCCAATCAGAATATAAACGCTTGGATAAAATCTTGAAGGAAAAAAAATCAAATTAATAATTAATTACCCACGAAGAGCATAGTAAACAGGGATAAAAAATGGAGAATGTTCAAGGATAGAAAGAACATTAAAAAAAAATAGTAATTTTCATTTTTCTTAATTGTTCAATATAGAAGTAAGAGGGTAATGGTTAAGTAAGAGTATAATGGTTTTAAAATTTATGAAAAAATTATAAATAAAATCTTGAAGGAAAAAAATCAAATTAATAATTAATTACTCAGGAACAGCATAGTAAACGGGGATTAAAAATGGAGCATAGTCAACGATAGAAAGAACATTAAAAAAATAGTAATCTTCATTTTTCTTAATTGTACAATATAGAAGTAAGAGTGTAATGGTTAAGTAAGAGTATAATGGTTTTAAAATTTAAGAAAAAATCTTGAATAAAACTATTAGGGTCTAGAGGTATTTGTATATTGGTGGGTTTAAATTTGATTGGTGCTTAATTTTCAATTTCTTTCACATTATATCTAAAATGTCAACTTCTTAAAAAGAACACTAGATGTCATTAGAGATTGACATTTTTATGAGTGTGCATACTAAGTCTAAATGAGATGAGATAATTGATACTTGTAATTATGATCTTATTTGGATTGAGAATATTACAACCTACAAGTAAAATGTCTTTAAAAATATAATTTGATAGCATAACATTAATTTCTTGAAAAATTATTCCATTTAAAAAAAATGGCATCCACATTGGTGCTCAAATGCAATAGTTATGTATCTTGAAAATTTATGATACAAAGATTAAAGATGAATTTCCATAAATGCTATAAGAAATCAAGTTGAATATAGTGAAATATGCTTAAATCAACTACAAAAAACAAAATTAGAGGAAAAAAAAACAATAAGAAAGGACTTTAAACAAAAAAGTTATGCTCATTTCAAATCACCAGCGCTATGTTGAAAATGGCAACAAAAAATGCTATAAATAGCATTGCTATAAATAGCAGTTTAGGTACCAGTGTTGGACATAGAAAAAAGGAATGAAAAATGGAAATGCTAAAAATAACATTTCTATAAATAGAATTTTGGGATAGATTCCAATTTTAGTTAGTCCCTGAACTAAAATTGAGAAGTAAAATTCGAATTTGATCTTAGAAGTTGTTTGAAAAATAATTAATTAATTCATCTTGAATTAATTAGTTGGAGAAAATCAAACATGAAGTCTATGAGAAGACATGCAATAGTTATCCCTTTGATTGAGGAAGTTATCCCTTAATTAAGGAGATCAGGATGAGTTCTACTTTGAGTTGTAATTAGTTAGCTCAGTTAACTGAGTTAAGTCCAGTTAGATTAGTTCCAACAGTTTGTGGAACTGATTGTGAGTTCAGTTAGTTAATGCATGCATGCATGTAACTAGTGTACTTCAGATAACTAAATATTCTCTCATAAATAACTCATGCATGCCAGTTTAGTCAGAGACCCAGTTGAGATTAAAGGAAGGGACACTGTACTATCAGTTGGAGGATTTTTCCTATAAAGGAAACTCATCCATGTAGAAGCAATTATCTCCTTCAGGTTTGTGTAGTTATTTTAGTGGTTAGAGCAGTGTGTGAGGGATTATTACACACAGGTGGTAGCTTGAGGACCTAGGAGAAACTGCGCAAGGAAATAGGAGGCTTGGAGGACTCGAGGAAGGCATACATTGTGTCTATTCAGTCTATGAGCAATAGTGAGGGATTGTTCTGAGAGCTGGATAGCTTGTGAGCTAAAGCTTTGTGTAATCTGAACATATTTCCACTTGTATGATATTACAAAGATTGGGTTTTAGGCTGAGGCTTGCCCCGTGATTATTCTTCTGCGTTCATGTGTGATTGCTTTCTCATTCTCAGTTATATGTGTTCTATTGATCTTGCTCATATTCGATTAAGCTTCCGCAAAGTTTGTTGTAGAAGTAGATCTTGTATTTTTCTTTAGTATATTGCATAATCTGTTGATCTACAATGGGAAATTCTACATGGTATCAGAGCAAAGGTGATCAAATCAAATAATAGTATACAAATAAGGGAGAAGTTTGAAGTTTGAAGGTCTTGATTATAGAATTCGAATTATTATCACATCTAAAATTCCACTAATGGCGTTCAACGGTTTAAGACTCGACTATGCCCTTGATGGCAGCTCGAATTATATAGCCTAGAAGGATCGCATTGGAAGTAGTATTAGAGGAAAATGGTTTGAAGGACTTCATTGATCAAGAAGTCCCCAAGCCAGTAGCAGCTAATGCTACAGAATTGGTGGAATGGAAGAAATGTGTGGCTAGAGCGAGGAGAATCCTTCTGGAGGGAGTTCGAGAACACATAGTCTCGAGTCTCCATGGGAAGGAGACACCATTTTCAATGTGGAAAACATTGAAAGATCTATATCAGAACAAAAACGATCAGAGGAAGCTAGCACTGAAAGACAAGCTTCAGAAAATTAAGTGTGAAAAGGGCGACACAATCTCTACATATCTGAACAAGCTCACCACCTGCAGGGATGAGCTTGGAAGTGTAGGGATAATTATCGCCGATGATGACATGGTGAGTCTTGTGCTCCTTGTTCTTCCTAAGAGCTGGCATAGCTACCAAGACTCGGTGAATGGAAGAGAGAAACTACCATATTGGGAATGACTTGGTCGGATCTGATGAAGGAGGAGATAAGAAGAAGCACTAGAGGTGGTTCTTCATCCAAAGAGGATGAAAAAAGTGTGCCTTATCAAGTAAGGAGAAGGATTCTCATCCCAAATCGAGTTCTTCCCATGGTGGGAAGAAGTTCGACAAATCGAAAGTGTGATGCTTTCATTGTCATGAGGTGGGCCATTTTTCTACAAATTGTCCACTGAAGAAATCCAAGATGGGATCCAAGGAAGAATCTAAAGGTGAGGCATTAGCCTCACAGTTCGAGTTGGATTTCACCCTCTTCGCATGCATGGTTTCATCCATGGTGGGATGTGGTTGGTTTCTTGACAGTGGAGCTTCATTCCACATGACCGGCAATAAGAGTTTGTTCAGTACCTTGGAGGAGAAAGATCTCCAGATACTCATAGCGATGGGTAATGATGAAAAGTATAGTGTCTCGGGAGTAGGCACAGTTGTTTTTCAGAGGGAGCATGGAGCTCGCATTACCTTGATGGATGTGAATTATGTGCCAGGACTAAGGAAAAACTTGGTATCGATCACAGCGCTAGAAGAAAAAGGCTATGATGTAGTCTTCAATAAGGGAAAGGTTTTCCTTAGACACGTCATCATGAGAAAAGTGAAGCAGATTAGTTCATGAGTCAAGAACCTATATTCTCTTTAGGTTCAAGATGCATGCAAACCCTTGAGGAGCAAGGCAACTGATGGAGACTTGGTGGTTGAGAGGGAGAGTACATTGCCTCTCAACATGTAGCGCCAAACGAAGTCTCAGATAATTGTGGAGGAGCCACAATTGGCGAAGCAGCTTCAGGAGTTTGTGGAGCAGCCACAAATGGAGAAGCTGAGAGGAGACTGAGTGGAGGCATCGACTCATGCAAAGACCTCCGGTAGGGGGAAATTTCAAGCCAGGTGGGTAGAGGGATCACATGCATCCATACCTCCAGGTAGGAGGTGGGGCGATGTGGAGTGGCAGTCTCAAGAAGGCTGGAATAGGGGCAGGATAATTGAGGTTCCTAACCTCTTTGATTAGACCTTGCTATGGGAGCCCTAACAAGGAGTAGCAAGACTGGCTGAGTGCGTAGAGGTAGATGCAGATGGAGCGGCAGAGAGAGCTACATTGCAGGAATCCTAAGACAGTGCAAAACTAGCAGGCTGCAACAATGCGAGAGGCACAAGAGTGTTGCACCAGTGCAGGATGTCACAGAGAGGTGTGCAATGGTTAGAGATGCATGGAGTGTTGCAGCAGCTCAGAGGTCACAAAGGTAGAACTTGTCAGCGGCAGAGGAAGCTTCAACATCAGAGGATGTTTCTGGCCCAACATGGAGGTCAGTTGGGAGATCTTTTTGTTTCTAGAGTTGCTGGAGAAATAACACTTGGGAGAGGTGTTGCATGCAGAACATTCCAAAGGCTTAGGATCAGGTTTGAGTTGAATGCCTTTCTTGTTGAGAGGGAGTGTTTAAAATGACAACAAGAAATGCTAAAAATAGCATTGCTATAAATAGCAGTTTGGGTACTAGTGTTGGACATAACAACAAGGAATGAAAAATGGAAATGCTAAAAATAACATTTCTATAAATAGAATTTTGCGATAGATTCCAATTTTAGTTAGTCCCTGAACTAAAATTGAGAAGTAAAATTCGAATTTGATCTTAGAAGTTGTTTGAAAAATAATTAATTAATTCATCTTGAGTTAATTAGTTGGAGAAAATCAAACATGAAGTCTATGTGAAGACATGCAACAGTTATCCCTTTGATTGAGGAAGTTATCCCGTAATTAAGGAGATTAGGATGAGTTGTACTTTGAGTTGTAATTAGTTAGCTCAGTTAATTGAGTTAAGTCCAGTTAGATTAGTTCCAACATTTTGTGGAACTGATTTTGAGTTCAGTTAGTTAATGCATGCATGCATGTAACTAGTGTACTTCAAATAACTTAATATTCTCTCATAAATAACTCATGCATCTTAGTTCAGTTAGAGACCCAATTGAGATTAAAGGAAGAGACAATGTACTATCAGTTGGAGGATTTTTCTTATAAAGGAAACTCGTCCATGCAGAAGGAATTATCTCCTTCAGGTTTGTGTAGTTATTTCAGAAGTAAGAGTAGTGTGTGAGGGATTATTACACACAGATGTCAGCTTGAGGACCCAGGAGAAACTGCACAAGGAAATAGGAGGCTTGGAGGACTGGAGGAAGGCATATGTTGTGTCTATTTAGTCTATGATCAGCAGTGAGGGATTGTAATGAGAGTTGGATAGCTTGTGAGATAAAGCTTTGTGTAATCCGAACATATTTCCACTTGTATCATATTACAGAGATTGGGGTTTTATGCTCAGGCTTTCCCCAGGATTATTATTTTGTGTTCATGTGTGATTGCTTTCTCATTCTCAGTTATATGTGTTATATTGATTTTGCTCATATTCGATTAAGCTTCCGTAAAGTTTGTTGTAGAAGTAGATCTTGTATTTTGCTTCAGTATATTGCATAATCCGTTGATCTACAGTGGGAAATTATACACCATAAGGGGTGGGGTTGGGGAAGGTGGGGTGAGAAGCGGGTGGCTGGAGAGTGAGGGTGGGGTTTGGTGGAAGACGACACAAGAAGGGGGTGAATTGGAGTGTTCATAACATTAGTTTTTCAATGAACTTTGATTCCATATTGCTTCACATGGGTTCATATGACAACCCAACAAATGGAAAAGGACCATTCCAGTTAAGGGAATTATAAGGAATTCATCCACACACAAAAAAAAAAAAACAATGAAATGTAATTGTCCCATTTAAGAAGAAGCCTTGACCACTCTAAGGCTCATTCTAGTTAAGGGAATTGTATGGAATTGATCCATAATTGTTTTCGAAATGTAATTGTCCCATTTGAGAAGAAGCCTTGACTACTCTACCTTAGAATTGCTTCTCATCTAGGTGTCATTCCTACTAAGGGAATTCCTAGCTTGTTGAAACTTGTGTTGCTTCCTAGCTTGTTGAAACTTGCATTGCTTCCACTAGACATTATTAGTCTTTGTGCAATGTAACTTAGATATTTTTGTACTTAATCATACTCCTTATCAAATTACTTAATCTATCTAGGTTGCATGTCGACTAATGAACAATGTAACATGTGCAATTCTAGATTTTACATGTGTCCCATTTCCAAAGCTTATGAAGTCAATTGGAGCTAACGAGGAAAATCACATGGAATTTTTGAGAATTTGGAATATAACCAAGGATATATTGTGTATGCATGAAAAACATGACCTCAGCCTGATCATTGAGAAATAATTGGATCCAAAATGAATGGCAATTGGCTTGAAATTTGACATAGAAAAATTTGTTTGAATGCTCACTTCAAATTCAGAATATTTGTAGAAGCATTTATGTGGATTCATATTGTATCAAGCTTGTCATCTAGATCTTGTTATATTCCATATTCATTGCCCTATATTTCTTGCTTATTTTGGTTCTCTAATATAATGGAAAAAGTTTATGGGATTGTCAATTTTGGTTAGTGCATAGAAATTGGTTTACCTTGGGCATGTGGCATGCTAAGGGCTTCACTTATGTATGAATAAATAGTTTTGGGTGCACATATAATCTGTCTAATCAAGATGAGGACATAAGCACACACATTGTGTGATAGATTGAAACATACTTCGTGGATAGGCACATCATATAACAAACCTGGATGAGGATTTCTAATATTACACATCATGTAATAGATGAAGATGGGCTCATGGCATTGAGTTTCCACTTAATCAGCTTATAGCATATGTTTTTGTGGGATACTAAATAATAAGCCTCATTTCAGTAGACATTGATAAACACCTCCTAAAATCCTTTCACTAAACTCCCCTTCTCAGTACATCATTCTAATAAAATAATTCCTATTTTAGTAGATTAAAATAAAAATATGTTTACATAATCATGCATATAGCATATGTGCCAGAATAACCCCCAACATACATATGATTGATAATAAGTTGCGAGCATGCATCAGGCCCCTCAAAGAAACCTCGTAGAGAAACATTAGATATAGCCCAAACAACGAGTAGCCACTCATCAATCAAGAAAACCAGACATGCAAGCCTGCATAAAGGAACCCTTAGAAAAGGGTGCATCTATCAAATTCCCAAACAATGGGAAACCACTTATCAATCTAGCAAACTAGGCATGTAGGCCTAGATAAAAGAACCCTTAGAAAAGGGTGCATCTCTCAAATGCCCAAAAATAGGCATCAAACCATTACAAAATATGTTGAAACCCCAACATATAACCATGATGAAAATGGAACAAGGCCACCATGGAATAACCCAGAGCAGATTTGATAGGAACCAAAACAATCGCAAAGCCCCAACCCTGGCCACCCCGATGCAAGCCAACAACCCGCACTAGCAGATAAGCAGAGAAAAAGGATCGCAGGGCCCATGGCATCATGAAATCCTTCACACCGATGAATACCATCCCCAATTTTCTCCATCATATTGTGCCCCAGCACCAGCTAACCAACACAATAACCCATTGAGGAGAAAATGTCATCGACGATGGCATCAAAAGACACAAATGCATTTGTCAGTGCCCCCTTGTTATGTATAGCTCTCGCCAAAGAAGATGATTCTAATATGCTCTTCCTCAGCCAAGAATGACTATCATTGTCCTCACAAGCCACTAAAACGAACCTCGCAACCTTTGGCATCTTCACCACGACCAAACCTATTATTAATAAAACAAGAAAATTATGCCATGTTTTAAGGGTTCAACTGTAGTCTGCAGATGATCAGTTTCAACAACTTCTCCAACTTTTTGAGGAGTACCTCTTATATATGGAACAAATTTATTCCCAAAAAAAACTGACGAGAAGAAAAATTGCATAAACCACAACCTTTCATTCATATGTCTCACACACAATCAACTTCTACAGGGCATGCACAAATACCCCTAACTTATATTTGTTACTCAGTGTAGCTCTTATTTTTCAATATAATTAACTTAACTTTGGTTAGTCGGTATCAGAGGATCTACACACTTGAAATATTGGCTAAGAACACTCTCAATACACTGAAATATCTTGACCCCCATGAACCATTGGTTGCATATCATTATGTCCAACATAGAACATCGATTACAAGAAGATTGAAAACTTAAGGGTACATACTTGGCCACCTGGCATAGTACTCCAAATTCTAATAACATGCAGGGTATCAAGAGAATGAAGTAGTTCGCTCATACACTATACATCTATTATTGCTTAACCACCTGAATATATAATATACACTCGAAGGAATAGATTACAATGGTGTTACCATAATGATGAAGGACAAAACCATATTGCTACTATGAATAGCTCCATTGATTTGTATTGACCTCATAATTATATGTTCTAAATGAGGCACTATATCATTAAGCTACAAGTCTCTTTATACTTGTGACAGGGCATGATAGTATCACCAATTCCCAACTAGACAAATAGGGGATGCTAAAAAATGAATGAGAGACATCAGAGTCCAAGCCACAATTATCCAAGCCAAAATTATTAACAATGCAAAGCAGCATTCAGTGGGAACCATAAGGTACTTGAATGATGTTAAAGGTGGAATGAAGAGCACAAGATTACATAGAAACTGTAAAGCAACATTCCTTAGTATCTTCACCATCTTAACCACACTATATATGCAAGAAAATCCCCTTATGCTACAAAATAGTAAACATCTTTCCATCCAAATGACACAGACTTTGTGAACTCCAAGGATAATATATCAATCAATGGAGTGATTATTTTAGTTATGCTTGGCACTTCAAACAATTTATCACCCCCTCATACGCACATATCAAATTTAAGCACAGGCATAAGATGGAGGAGAATCACAGTTGCTAAAAATTGTCTCTCTATCTGGAGGCAGGAATGACTACAAAATTTTGATTCAAAGCATGAGCAGAAATGGGCAAACTTATGTTCCCAGATGGAATGGGCAACCAAGTGAGGTGAATGATATTATGTAGAGCTAAGTATATCCACCCTTTTCATATCTTCCACAGTTCAATTTAATCATGCTAGAGTACTAGGAGAAAAAGAAACAGAATCTAGGTAAGTACTTTAACATTCCCTTTCTAGAATCAGTAGCATGAGTGAACCTCCTACATGTTGTCTATTTGTTTTTATTTTCTTGCACTGTTTATAATCCCCTTGTTTAGTGGATCTGAGGAGGTATTTCGATAGAATTCCTGTAGAAATTCATTGATCATTGGGCAGAACTAAACTCGGATCCTCTTCACAATTAGAATTCAGACCTGTCACAGTGAAAACATTACAGGTTTATGAAATTTCGGTCCCTGAGGTAAGACCTTGACTCAGAGGTCTAAGCTGAGTTTGTTCTGAGCAGGAAATCATCATGGGAGATTATGGGCTTTAATCCAAGTTTACAGAGAGACAAAATTAGTCACCTATGTAGGACGGAGGAACATACATGGCCTTGATTGATCCCATGTTTTTGGTTTCACTAGTAAAGGATTCTTAGGTCCTTCTAGGGCTTGTTTTTAGATCATTCCCATGATATTTGTTTGAGGACAAAGTGTAGAAAATCTTGAACTTTGAGCTGAAAAAACATTTTATATTATTCATCTATAATCGGAAGCACACCTTAATTAAAGAAGTAGCAAACTCCTTCACTGTTTTGGCAGCAAGGTTGTGGGCATCCTTCAGAGCAACATTTGAAGGGTCATTTAAAGTGAAATTGAAGCAGGCTTGAAGAACCTTTTGAAGCAGTTTATAAAGATCTCCTTGAGGTGACTTAACACACAATTGAAGTCCTATTGTACACCTTTGCATCAGTTTTGAAGCAGCATATCTTGAAGGGTGAAGAAAATTTTGGAGTATTGAATTCTATCCTTTCGAGGACTATTGAAGATACCTTGAAGATTGCTTGAAGGAAGACTTGGTTGACATTTTTAGATCTCTAGAGACTATGTTTTTGGGAAGTTTTTGGAGGAACCAAGTGACATTCTTGACAGCATACTTAGAGCATACTTTGAAGAGCATTTTGGAGGACACTTTGAGAGGACAAACCTTGAAGAAACCTATTGAAGAAGTCACTATAATGAGATGATTCTTACTATTATCCTTGTTCCTCCCTAGGTTTCTCTATCCCTTTCCATACTGTTACAACCCACATTATTGTAGATTCCTCTATAATTTGTGTTACAGTTTTAGCCTCTACAATTGCAGTTTTATCTTCCCCTATTTGTGATATAGTTATGAAGTGTCAGCGAGTTCCAGGTTTGCTAAGGAGGGAGTGAAAAGGTATGCTAGCCAGTGCCAAGGCATCACAAGGGAGAATTGGGTAAAAATGCTTGGAAATGAACGAATAAGAGTGTGTGTCAAGGACTGTCAGCGAATTCCAAGTGTCCCAAGGACGAAGTGTCTTAGGAGAAGTTCAGAATATGACTTGTAGGAGGCAATCCTATGGTTGTGATAAGGCATGTACAAAGTAGTTTCAGACAAAGGGAGAATTTGGGTTGGGCACAACATAGTTTTGTGAATGACTTGGTTGGCTTTCCAAGTCACAAAAAAACAAAGGTTATCTATGAGGGCATGACAACTAGGGAGTGTCAAGGTGTTCGATGGAATATAAGGAAGTACTAGCACATGCTAGACAATTCTAGGGAATTTTAGGCATGCCAAGTGCTAAGGCATGCCAAGAAGTTCTTGGCACCAACACATGCTAGGGAGTGTTAGGGCCAAGTTCTAGGGAAACATGAAGGAGCACTAGTTTCAAATGCATTTAAATGAATGAATAAGTAGTGTGATGGAGAGTGTTACTGAGTACAAGGTGTGCTAAGTGTGAGGGAGTGCTAGGATGTGCTAGGGAGTGCCAAAGCATGCAAAGAAATGCAGGGGATGCTAACACATGCTACATAGTGCCAAGGCATTGTTAGGCGTGCTAGGTGTTATGGCATGTCAAGATGTAAACGTTGTTGCCTAGTTGTTTTATAACCACGGTTGGACATGAGCCTTGTCTTCATAACTTTTTAAGTTGTATGAGTTGATATTCAACTTGAGTAGCCTAAGATGAGTTATAGGATGTTCTTAGGTGAATAGGGCATAGTCTAGTTGTAATAATTGTAACTTGGTCAAGCTATTGTCATAGTCAAGTTATTATTATAGTTGAGGCAGGATTTGGCTGGGTTCCCATGTTGCAAAAAATGTAAGGGTAGTTGTGAGGGCATGATAGCTAAGGAGTGTCAGGGGTTGCTAAGGAATGAAAAGGCGTGCTAACACATGCCAGACAATGTGAATGCATGCCGAGTGTTGGGGAGTGTCAGGGCTAGGCACAACATTATTTTTTCAATGACTTGGTTGGTTTCCCAAGTCGCCAAAAAGGTAAGTCTATCTATAAGGGCATCAAAAATAGGGAGTGCCAACATGTGCTAGGAAATGCCAAGAAGTGCTAACACATGCTGGACAGTTCCAAGGCATGTTAGGCATGCCAAGTCATGCCAAGTGCTAAGGCATGCCAAGATGTGCCAAGTGTTAGGGTGTGGCGCCAACACATGCTAGGGAGGGTTAGGGCCAAGTTCCAGGGAAACACAAGGGAGCACTAGTTTCAAATGCATGGAAATGAATGAATAAGAGTGTGATAGAGATTGTTAGTGAGTACGAAGTGTGCAAAGTGTCATGGAGTGCTATGATGCGCTAGGGATTGAAAAAGCATGCCAAGAAATGCAGGGGATACTAACAAGTGCTACATAGTGCCAAGGGATTGTTAAGCGTGCAAGGTCTTATGGCATGTTAAGTTGTAAACTTTGTTTCTTAGTTGTTTTACGACCATGGTTGGATGTGAGCCTTGTATTCGTAACTTGTTAAGTTGTATGAGTTGATATTCAACATGAGTAGCCTAAGATGAGTTATAGGAAGTTCTTAGGTGAACAGTGCATAGTCTAGTTGTAGTAATTGTAACTTGGTCAAGCTATTTTTATAGTCAAGTTGTTGTTATAGTTGAGGTAGGATTTGGTTGGGTTCCCATGTTGCAAAAAATGTAAGGGTAGTTGTGAGGGCATGATAGCTAAGGAGTGTCACAGGGTGCTAAGGAATGAAAAGGCGTGCTAACATATGTGAGAAAATGTGAATGCATGCCGAGAGTTGGGGAGTTTCAGTGCTAGGCACAACATTATTTTTCAATGACTTGGTTGGTTTCCCAAGTCGCCAAAAAGGCAAGGCTATCTATAAGGGCATGATAACTAGGGAGTGTCAAAATGTGTCAGGAAATGCCAAGAAGTGCTAACACATGCTAGATAGTTCCAAGGCATGTTCAGCATGCCAAGACATGCCAATAAGGGCACAATAATAACAATAAGGGATATAATGACAATAGTAATGGGGGAATCACTAGTATTATAGGGGCCTAACATGCCCCTCTCCTTTCGAAAAGTGTTTTCCTCAATGCTTGAGTAGTTATGGATGCTTCTGTATAAAATTCTCATCCTCCCATGTGGAATCTTTAGCAAATAAGTTCTTCCACTTGATGAGATACTTCGAAATTGATTGATTTCATAGTTGTCGAGTTCTTATTTCTGTGACTGCTTTTGGTTCCAATATGATTTTTCCTTCCTCGTCAAGTTCTAGAAATATTGTTTGAACTAGGAGCTTGTCACCTATAACCTTCTTTAAACATGAAACATGGAAAACCAGGTGCACTCAAGAAGCTGCTGGAAGCTCCAATTTGTATGCCATAGTACCAATCTTTTGTAACACCTTGTACAGACCATAATACTTTGGTGATAATTTATTATCCTTCTTAGGTTGCTTGAGGGACATTTTTTTATATGGTTGTAGCCATAGGAATACCCAGTCACCTACATCAAAACTTATTTTGTTGCGATGTTGATCTGCCTATTATTTCTTTCTATTTTGCACCAACGTGTGGTTATCCTTTAAGAGTTGGAGAACTTGTTGATGCTCGATGTGATGTTCCAATGCTTGAACCTTAGAATTTTCTCTTAAATATGATGTGATGGATGGTCGATGATATCCATAAAGTGCCATAAATGGGGTCATTTTTTCCACAGTATGGAAGGAAGTGTTATACCGCCATTCAACCAGAGGCAACCATTTGACCCATTGTGTATGTTTATCATATACAAAGCAACAAAGTTATCCTTCCAAACATTTGTTTACTATCTCAGTTTTCCCATCAAATTGACGATGATAAGATGAGCTATGAGCTACCTAAGTACCGAGACAGAAAAATAATTTTGTCCAAGAATTTCCAGTGAAAATGGGATCTCTGTAACTTACAGTAATCTTTGGGTTTCTATGTAGCTTTTGAATTGTTTCCATAAATGCAGTAGAAACTATACTGGCTTTAAATGGATGTGATAATGCACAAAAGTGTGCATACTTGGTAAGTCTGTCAACTACCACCATGATGACATTCTTTCCCTCAAACTTGGGTAAACCTATGATAAAATCCATTGAAACCTCCTCCCAATGCTGGCTTGGAATGGATAAAGGTTGTAATAAACCTGGGGTATTAAATGTTTCAACTTTAATTTGTTGGCAAACCAAACATTCCACCACAAACTTTTGAATATCTGATTTAAGGCCATCCCAAAAAATTCCTTCTTAACCCTGTGGTAAGTTTTTTTAAATCCTGAGTGCCCTCCTAAGGGAGAAGTGTGCAATTCCATAAGAATATTTTGTTTGAGTTGGGAATTCTTACATAGGTATAAGCGATCTTTGTACCATAATGAATCATTTTTCCAGCTAAATGTATCAAATGTACCGGTATCTTGTTGTATCTTTCAAATGAGTGCCCACACTTCTTCGTCATTCTTCCTTTCCTCCCTTGCTTTGTTTATCCAATCTAGCTGGATAATAGAAATGGCGCACCACAATGCCTCCACATCCTCATCCTTTCTTGAGAATGCATTAGCCACAACATTTTGCTTCCCTTTTTTGTAGATGATTTCAAATTCATAACCCAACATCTTTGTGACCCATTTTTGTTGCTCTTCAGAGGATAATATTTGTTCTAAAAAGTATTTAAGACTATCATGATGCGTTTTTACCTTGAAGTGTCTTCCCATTAGGTAGAGTCGTCATTTCTTAAGTGCATGTCATATTGCCAACATTTCCTTATCATAAATAGCTTTATGTAAATACTTTCCCTTGATTGGATGACTTCCGAAAGAAATGGGTCTTTCATCTTGGATTAAAACTGCACCAATTCCATTTCCTAAAGCATCACATTCCACGATCAAGGTTTTTGTGAAGTCCAACGTAGCTAAGACCGGTGCTTGGCACATTGCCTCTTTAATATGTTCGAAGGCCTTTGTTGCTTCTGGAGTCCATGAAAATGCATATTTTTTCAATAATGTTGTTAGAGGTGCTGCTATTCTCCCATAATCCTTAACAAACTTGTGATAATACCTTGTCAACCCGAGAAATCCTCGCAGATGCTTAATGGATGTGGGGATTTTCCATTCCCTAATGGCTTTAATTTTGCTAGGGTCTACCTTAACACCTTCATGAGATACAATATGACCTAGATATTCCACCTCTTGTACTCCAAAGAAACATTTGGAGCTTTTTGCATATAATTGTTTCTCCTCCAATAGTTTGAGCACCTTGTCAACATGTTCAACATGATCCTTCCTAAACTTGTTTTAGATTAGTATATCATCAAAAAATACTAACACAAATTTTCTAAGGAAGGATTTGAAAATGGAATTCATCAAAACTTGAAATGTAGAAGGTGCATTGGTAAGGCCAAAAGGCATGACCAAAAATTCATAATGACCCTAATGAGTTGTAATTGTTGTTTTCAGAATATATTCAGTCTTCATTCTAATTTGATGATATCCTAAATGAAGATACAACTTGGTGAAGTAAATTAATCCATGCAATTCATCCAATAAGTTAGTAATGACAGGAATGGGAAATCTATATTTAATAGTGAGCTTGTTGAGCTCCCTATAATTCGGACACATGAACCATGATCCATCCTTCTTGTGCACCAATACTATTGGAGCAGAGAAAGAACTTTGACTAGGTTGAATTATACCAGCCTCTAGCATTTCTGCAACCATACATTCAATTTCACTCTTTTGGGCATAGGGATATCTGTACGGACTGATGTTTGGAAGAACACTTCCTGGAATCAAATAAATAGCATGATCATGATCACGAATAGGTGGGAGACCTTTGGGAGTCTCAAAAACTTGGAATGATTGTCCAAGACTTTTTCGAGATCTAGAGAAATAGATGATTTCGATGTGGGAATCTCTAGCGAACATAATTGTGCAATTACACCTCGTTTTTCCTTCTTTAAAAGCTTTGTCATATCATTAGAGCTTATTATCTTTCCTAGTTTCCCTGTAATACCCCTTAATTAAACTTTCTTTCCTTCCACACAAAATTTCATGAAAAGTTCTTGAAAATCAAAAGCTATTGTACCCAAGGATTGTAGCCATTGGACTCCTAGTACAACATCAGCACCAACCATTCGAATGGAAAGCATTGGGCTATTCAATACATATTCTCCCATGGATAGCTTGATATTATGGCACTTTCCAGAGCAATTTATGGTTCCTCCACTTGCAACCATCACTTGACACTCTGGTGTTGGATATAGGAAGCAATTCAATTCCTTTTCTATCTTACAATGAATAAAATTTTGGGTACTTCCCGAATCAATCAACACTATTACCTTTTTCTTCTTGATATGTCCTTCTATCTTGATAGTTTTAGGAGTGGTAATTCCAGCCAATGCATTACAAAATATGGTTGGATTCATTTCTTCTTTATCTAGGGTTTATTCCTATAGTATATCCTCTTCTTTTGGCATTTCTTGTTCCTTTTCTTCCTCCTCTTCACAATCTATGTAGAATAATTTCTTCTCAGCACACTTATGACCTTTGGTGTATTTGCTATCACAACTGTAAAAAATTCCTTTTTCTCTTTTTTCCTCCAAGTGTTGTGGTGTCAACCTTGTAGGTTGTGGAAGGCTAGGGGCAACAACACTTCCATCTTTATTGTTGTGAGTGGTAGGCTTCCTGGTTGCCATAATTTTGCTTTCCATTTTTCTTGCTAACCTGAATGCCTTCTCCAATGAATCAGGTTCCCAAAGGTGAACCTCTTGTTGGATATTATCCTTTAAAGTCCCTATGAACACATCAATCCTATGCTTCTCTGGAATATCTTTTACCCTTATGTTCAATCTTTGGAAGTCCTCAATGTGCTCCATCATTGAACCCTTTTGTTTGAGATTTATCAATTGGCTAAAAATGGTGTTGCTTTTTTGTATCCTCATAATGTGCTATCATTTCTTCTGTAAAAATTGCCAAAGTGACAATTTGTTTATGAGAGCAAAGCCATCGATACCATACAAACTGATTTGGTTCCAAATATAAAGTTGCAATACATACCTTTTGTGAGTTTTTCACATTATGGAGATCGAAAAATTGCTCCATCTGTAGTATCCATGTTCCGGGATCCTTCCCATCAAACTTCCTCATATCAATTTTTGGAACATGGTGGGTCTTCAATCCAACATTAAAGTCTATGAAATCATGATTAACATTTCTTTTGTTCTCATCACGAGTTTCCTTTACTACCCTTTCACCATTAGTGACTATTTCTTGTAGCAGCTTATTCAAATTTATCTTCAATTCTTCCATCTTATCATCCCTGCCATTCATCTTAACGTCCATGCCATTCATCTTAGCTTCCATGCCATCTATCTTAGCTTCCATCTTAACCTGCATGCCATTCATATTAGCTTCCACGCCATTCATCTTGGCTTCATTTACCTTTAGTGAGAATGAAATTTGTTGTACTTGGCCTTGTAATTTTTATATATCATGTTACATTTCTTCATCTTCTTCACGAGTCATGCTAGAGATTTCAGGTTTCTTACTAGGTGTTTCCATTTTCTTTCTTAGGGGCATTAATTAATACTAATAATTCTTCACTATTCCCTTTGAATTCCTTCAAACTAATCATTCAAACCAATCTTATGCAAAATTTAAAAAAAAAAACTTCACACCTTTTTTTTTACATTATAAGAGCTTGATATTGAATCGGTTGTATCTCTGTAACTACAGATCTCGAATATCAGAAATCTTGTCCTGTGGTAGCCCTTTTCGTCCTCTTTCTAACCCTGCAAGTCTGATCAAGATTGGATTCTCCAAGGAAGCGTTATGTCAAATCTCCCACGGTGACCTGAATATAAACTAGTTCAGTAGAGCTAATTTGTACGACATTCCACGTGTCACTATTTCGATCTTAGTACCTAAAACTGATATACAGAAAACTACAGGTCGTTCTCTTTCTGAAACATTTTACAAAATTTCAATCTGGTGCTCAAAACCAAAGTTATGGCAATTTTCCTTAGGTCGCCTGTTTGGAATGTAATTCGAGAGTCTGCAAAAACCCTAACTTCCTCAGATCATATCTCTAGAAATATAGCGAGACAAGCTCTAAAATTTAGATTCGAAGTTCAGAATGATTTCGGCTCAAATGGGTTTTTGTGTATCTTTTAAAACGTCACAGAAAAATATTTATAGCCAAAATTCCACGATGACCTGTTTGGAGCAACGAAACCCTAGAATCCAAAGCTCTGACACCAAATGTTATGAAACCATCTCACAAAAAGATAGAAAAGATAGTTGAACGCCTTATAAATAAGCCTCTTTGAGGAGGCAACCTCATTTACATTACACAAATGAAAAATTCTTGGATGATTCAAATGACTAAACCTCCCTTCTATATATAGGTGTTTGAGGGGTCATAATATAATCAAGCTGACATAACAGTAATAACATAAGGGCACAAAAATAACAATAGTGGGTTTCTATGGGGCATAATAATAACAATATGGGGATAATAGGGGCACAATAATAACACTAAGGAATACAATGACAATAGTAATGGGGGAATCACTAGTATAATAAGGTCCTAACAGAGTGTGTGATAGGGAGTGCACTGAGTTCCAGGTGAGTTAAGGAGGGAGTGACATGGTATGCTAAGGAGTGCTAAGGCATTCTAAAGTGCGAGGGTAGCATCCGACCAATATGTGTTCGGTTCTAGGGTGTGCCAACACATGCTAGGAAGTGTTACAGAGTGCCATGGAAACACAAGGGGCCAATAGGTGAAAATAATGCATGGAAATGAATGAATAAGATTTTGTGACAGGAATTGTCAGTGAGTTCTAGGTGTGCTGAGGGAGTGACAAGATATTCTTTGCAGTGCTAAGGCATGCCAGAGGTCAGGGAAACGATATGCCAAGATTTTCCAAGTGATAGGGTGTGACAATGCATGCTAGGGAATGTTAGGGAGTGCCACGAAAACACAAGGGAGCACTAGTTTCAAATGCATGGAAATGAATGAATAAGAGTATGTGACAAGCAGTGTCAGTGAGTTCTAGGTGCGTTAAGGAGTGAGTGACAAGGTAGGCTAGGTAGTGCCAAGGAATGCTAGAGTGTCAGGGCAACATGCTAAGATGTGCCAGGTATCAGAGAGTGTTAGGGATTTCCACAGAAACATAGGGGAGAACTAGCTCAAAATGCATGGAAATGAACGAAAAAGAGTTTGTGATAGGGAGTGTTAGTGATTTTTAGGTGTGTTAAGGAGGGTATGACAAGGTTATATGTTAGACAGTTCCAAGGCATGCTATATTTCTAGGGCATGTTAGGGAGTGTTGGGGAGTGCTAAAGCATGCCAAGGAATGTAGGGGATGCTAACACGTGCCACATAGTAACAAGGGATTGTTAGATGTGCCAGGTATCATGACATGTCAAGATGTAAACTATGTTGCTCAGTTGTTTTATGGCCACGGTTGGACATGAGCCTTGACATGCTAACTTGTAACTTGTTAAGTTGGATAAGTTGAAATTACACATGAGAAACCTAAGATGAGTTATACTCAGTTCTCAAGTGAACAAGGCATAGTCTAGTTGTAATAGTTGTAACTTGGTCAAGTTGTTGTAGTCGAGGCAAGACTTTGTTGGGTTCCCAAGTCCCAAAAAAAGTAAGGGTAGTTGTGAGGGCATTATAGCTAAGGAGTGCCAGGGTGTGCCAAGGAATGAAAAGGAATGATAACACATGTCGAACATTTCTAATGCATGTTGAGGAATGTTAGGGAGTGTTAAGGCATCACAAGGGATAACTAGGTCACAATACATGGAAATGAACAAATAAGTGTGTATGCCAAGGAGTGTCAATGAATTCCAGGTGTCTCAAGGAAAATGTGTGTTAGGAGAAGGCCATAATAGGAATTATAGGAGGAAAGCCTATGGTTACAATTATAAGGGGTTGGTCAAAGCAGTTTCAGACAAAGGGAGACTTTGGGTTGGGCACAACATTGTTTTGCCAATGACTTGGTTGGGTTCCCAAGTCACAAAAATAGTAAAGTTATCTATGAGGGCATGACAATTAGGGAGTGCCAAGGTGTTCCAGGGAATGCCAAAAAGTACTAACACATGCTAGACAATTCCAAGGCATGTTAGGCATGCTAAGACAAGCCAACTGCTAAGGCATGCCAAGATGTGCCAGGTGCCAGGGTGTGGCGTGAATGCATGCTAGGGAGTGTTAGGGCCAAGTTCCAAGGAAACACAAGGGAACACTAGTTTCAAATGCATGGAAATGAAGTGTCAGCGAGTTCCAAGTGTGCTAAGGAGGGAGTGACAAGGTATGTTATGCAATGCCAAGGAATTCTAGAGTGCTAGCGAAGTATACCAAGATGTGCCAAGTGCCACAGTGTGCCAATGTGTGCTAAGGAGTGTTAGGGAGTGTCAGGGAAACATAAGGGAGCGCTAGGTCAAAATGCATGGAAATGAATGAATAAGAGTGTGTGACAGGGAGTTTTAGCGAGTTCTAAGTGTGCTAAGGAGAGAGTGACATGGTATGCTAGGTTGCGCTAAGTCATGCTAGATTGCTAGGATGACATGCTGCCAAGATGTGTTAGGTTTCAGGGTGTATCAACATATGCTAGGAAGTGTTAGGGAGTGCCAAGGAAGCATAAGGGAGCACTAGGTCAAATTAATGCATGCAAGTGAAAAAATAAGAGTTTATGATGGGAAGTGTCAATGAGTTACATATTTGTTGAGGGAGTAACAAGGTATGGTAGGTAGTGCTAATGCACGTTAGAGGCCAAGGAAACATGCCAAGATGTGCCAGGTTGTAGGGTGTGCCAATGCATGCTAGGGAGTGTTATGGAGTGCCAACGAAACAAAATGGGTCACTAGTTTCAAATACATGGAAATGAATTAATAAGAGTGTGTGACAGGGAGTGTTAGTGATTTATAGGTGTGGTAAGGAGGCAGTGACAAGATATGTCAGGTAATGCCAAGGAAAGCTAGAGTGTCATGGAAACATGCCAAGATGTGATAGGCGCAAGGGTGTGCCAATGCGTGCCATCGAATGTTAGGGAGTGCCATAGAAATACAAAGGAGAACTAGTTCAAAATGCATGAAAATGAACATATAAGAGTGTGTGATAGGGAATGTTAGCAAGTTCCAAGTGTTCTAAGGGGGAAGTGACAAGGTTATATGTTAGGTAGTGCCAAGGCATGCTAGAGTGCCAGGGCATGTTAGGGAGTGCTAGGGAGTGCAAATCATGCCAATAAATGTAAGGGATTCTAACGCACACCACATAATGCTAAGGGATTGTTAGATGTGCCAAGTGTTATGGCATGTCAAGATGTAAACTATGTTTCTTAGTTGTTTATGGCCATGGTTGGACATGAGCCTTGAATTGGTAACTTGTTAAGTGGGATGAGTTGAGATTGGACATTAGTAGCCTAAGATTTGTTATAAGAAGCTCTTAGGTGAACAAGGCATAGTCTAGTTGTAGTAACTATAACTTGGTTAAGTTGTTGTAGTCGAGGCAAGACTTGGTTGGATTCCCAAGTCTAAAAAAAGTAAGGGCAGTTGTTAGGGCGTGATAGCTAAGGAGTGTCAGGGCATGGTGAGGAATGAAAAGGCATGATAGCACATGGCAGACAATGTTAATGGATGTTTGGGATTGTTAGGGAGTGTCAAGGGAACATAAGGGAGAACTAGGTCAAAATTATTGGAAATGAACGAATAAGAGTGTGAGCAAAGGAGTGACAGTGAATTCCAAGTGTCCCAAGGATAAAGTGTTTCAAGAGAATTTCATAATAGGACTTGCAAGAGGCAAGCATATGGTTGTGATAAGGCATGAACAAAGAAATTTCTTAGAAAGGGAGACTTTGGGTTGATCGCAATATTGTTTTGCTAATGAATTGGTTGGGTTCCCAAGTCGCAAAAAAAGTAAGGCTATCTATGAGGGCATGACAACTAGGGAGTGCCAAGGTGTTATAGGGAATGTAAGGTTCCCAAGTTGTGGAAAAATCTAATGCTAGTTGTGGGGGCATTACTGCCAAGGTGTGTTAGGGAATGATAGGGCATGCTAACATGTGCCAGATAGTGTGAAGGCATTTCAAACAAGCTAAGATGTGTCAAGTTCTAAGGCATGCCAATATGTGCAAGGGTGTGACAATGCATGCCAAGGAATGTCAAGGAAACAAAAGGTAGAAGCAAGTTAAACTACAAGGAAATGAACACATAATAGGGCTAATAAGTCATCAATTTACCTTTTCCACGGTGGGAATGCTAGGTACACCAACACTAGGTGCCAATAGGTGACAAGTGCTAAGTGTCAATACATTCTAAGTGACAAATCTTCCTCTGTTGCTTCTCATCTACTTTCCAATAATTTATATCAAATAAATTTAATATTAAACCATGCCAAAGCATACCAAGTCATCTCAATGCATGCCAAACATGCTAAGACATGCCAAGTGTCAATACGTGCCAAGTGCCAATGTGTTTCAGGGTGTGTGATGCATGTTACGAAGTGGAAAAGTATGTCAAAGAGTGTTAAGGTGTGTTAGAAAGTGCCAATGCATGTTGAGGAGTGTTAGGTAGTACTAGGACAACACAAGGGAGCACTAGGTCAAAATGCATGGAATTGAATGAATATGAGGGTGTGTCAAGGAGTGTCAATGAGTGCTAGCTATCATGCCAAGGAGGGAGTGACAAGGTATGCTAAGAACTGGTAAGGCATGCCAGGGAATATTATGGCATGTCAAGAAGTGCTAGAGTGTGCTAGGTAGTTCTGGGGTGTGCTAACATGTGCCAAATAGTGCCAAGGCATTCCAAGAGATGCCAGGTGCTAAGACATGCTAGGATGTGTAGGGTGCCAAAGTATGCCAATATGCATCAAGGAGTTTCAAGGCAATAAAAGGAATAATCAAGCTAAAATGCAAGGAAATGAACACATAAGAGGGTTAATAAGTCGAGACTTTATATTTTTCATAAGGGGCATGCTGAGCACACTAATAATAGGTTCCAATACATGCCAAGTGCTAATTTGTGCCAAGTGCTAACGTACCTCAATGCAATATTAGGTCAAGGTGTTCCAGGGCATGCCAACATGTGCTTGGGTGTCCTAATCATGGCAATATGTTCTAGGTACAAATATGTTCCAAGACATACGAGATGCCAAGAAATGTTAGTGTGTACCAATGCATGTTAAGGTGTGCCATGAGTGTTGAGGAGTGCTAGGTCTATCTCATTAATGGAATTGACAGATCTTGGTTATGTATTAAATAATATAGCTCCTACACATGCTAGTGGAATTTTATCTAAAGGGAATTTTCTAGATAATAAACCTAATAGAGATGAATAATGTGTTGACTCATAGGTAAACTATATTCTTATTACTTGAGGGAAATGATACACACTAATTACATCTTAACAAATTGAATAACTCTAACCACTATGGCCTTGGACACATAATGAAAACGACTCCACAATAATGGTCTTAAATCTTTATCTTTTGACAAAAAATATAGTAACAGGTACATAGTGTTATCAAAAACTCATTGGAATGAACAATTATGATGAACATTTGTTGACTATCACCAAAAGTAACCAAAAAGAGCATTGGTGAGGTTCAATAAAATATCATCACTAGAAGTCTCACCAAAAAGAGAATTAGTGATGGACCTTTAAAGACCCTCACCAAAAGTGTCACCAAAGAGAGAATTAGTGGCAGGACTTTAACGACCCTCACCAAAAGTGATTGAAAATGGATTTGGTGACAAACCTTAAAGGTTCGTCACAAGAATGACAACTTTTTTAAGGACTGTCACCATATGCGACATTGGTGATTAACCTTAAAGGTTTTTCATAGGAATGACCCTCACCAATGACCTTTTTTCTTGTAGTGACACTTTTTTGAAGGAGGGGCATGTTAGGTCCCTATAATACTAGTGTATTCCCTCATTGTTATTGTCATTGTAGCCGCATTATTGTTATTGTTGTTGTTGCTCCCATGTAGTCCCCATATTGTTATTATTGTCCCCCATAGAAGCCCACTATTGTTATTGTTGTGCCCTTACATTATTATTGTTATGTTGGCTCTAATTATATTATGATCCCATAGACTCCTATATATAGAAATGAGGTTGTTTCATTTATGTAATGTAAAGGAGGTTTTCCACTTGAAGAGGATAGTTTTTAGGTTTTTGATCTATCTATTTGTGAACTGGATGCATAACACTTTGGATTTCTGAAAGGTTTTAGATCTGGGTGAGGTGGTCTCAGGAAAATACCAAGGGTTGAGGATGGAGATGGTTTTCTTTAGGAAGCGCTCAATAGGTGGGTGGAAAATTCCTCAAGGGATGGTGAAGGAGTTTTGAGGCATCCAAGATCGGTATGGTTTTGTGATCTCGGGAGCAGTTTAGCTAAGATCACAGCATGGTGAGGGTGGAGGTGTTTTAACCTATGGATTCCGTTGGTTTTTTATGGATTGTTTCATCCCATGAGATCCCACATTCATGCTTGGAATATGTCATGGGGGTGATTGGTTGAAACAAATATTTGGTTCATCCCACTCTATGGTCAGGTGGTATGTGGAAGTCCCTGACTTCGTTGGATTTTTCATATGGTTAATAAGAGCTAAGTTTCTATTGTCTTTAATGAGTAATTATACTTTTTATTATGTGGCTTTAATCATTGCTCTATCATTTTTATCTATCTGGTTATATGTTGGTTATAAGAATGGTTATATAACATATTTAAGTATGGTTCTTATCACATTTTCATTAATGAATGCTTGGTTAATGAATGCATGACCTAACTGGTGTTATCACAACTATTGTAAGAAGTTTGGTCCTTCTTGTTAAACCTCATATAAGTTTCATATCCCTGTGTTGAGATATGCATTCATGACTTGTAGGTTGCATGTTTACCATGTGTTTGATGAAATTCCAGTCCTAGGTAGGAGGGGTCAAGTCAAGTTCTGGTTCAAGTTTTGGTTTAGAAGCTTTGTTTCTATGTTATTCATCTTTTCTAGAATTTTCACTAAGTTCTGGACAGAGGCCTGAGTCCTAGCGTTGAAAAAGTGGCTCAGAATTCGGGGTCTCTGTCATAGAACTAACTAGAAAAGTCCACAGTCATTGAGAATTAGGCCTATGGGAGCAACTAGAGGCTTACAATCGCTTGGAGGCCTTGGCAAGGGAGTGATTGAGGCTCTAGGTCAGTGAAAAAGAGAACAGTTGGACACCTGGACGGGTTGGGTAACTCTTGGAGGTCCTGTAGCACCTAAGGGAAGTTAGTAAAGTCTTAAATGGTCGATTCCATTTCCTTAAGGTCATATATGAGGTTAAGTATTATCATAGTGACCCTAAGCTCATGTTTACCCATTAAAACTAATGAAAGTGCGTAAATGTGGGAGGAGGCAATTACACATTTCATCTATAAATTAAATTGCATTGGAAAAAATCAAATTGTGACTATTCCCTTGATTGGTCCTCTATAAGTTAAATTGTGTCATAAACTCCTTCAATGCTAACCTCCACAATTTTATACATTCTTAAATTTTTCTTGGATGGGCTCCATCTCCTTATTTTGGAGTTATGCATGTAAACTCTTCTATTTGGTTTTTCCCTTCTATCTTGATTTTGTCATTCTAAAGGGAAAATAAGGAAACTTTGTGAAGTAAATAACATCACGTGAATCCATTGACTAACGGGTGGTTCATGAGATGGAAGGTTCCTTTGTTGGATTCGGTGAGGGATGAGATTCGATGGATAATTTTTTGGTGGTTACTTTTCCATCAAATATAGTAAAAAAATGAGTATTAATATTCTACTCATCAGTATTCTTTATTAAAATGATCAAAAACTAATACTCAAATTACAGAAACTATCGAATTTTATTGATATTTCACATTTTAGCTTCCTACCCTGGATTTGGCTAGATGAAATGATTCAAACCATATATGTAATGGCCCTACGATGTGGTGCCCTATGACCACAATGGACATTGTGCGGAACCAACGATATTTCACTTTAAAATTACTTTCACCTGGACTACGCCTAATACCAACACTTTGTCAATTTTTCGATCAAGTATTCTTTATTTCAATTATGCAGAAAAATTATTATTCATTCATTTATGTCATTCTATGCAATCTTTCAATAGTGCAATAACCAAAACAATAATACAACAGTGCAATAGTGTGATATCCCAATTATAACAGTAACATGGGTTTACGACAGGAATGGGCAACTCCCTAAAGTAGCACCCCAATTCTTTATTTAATTGTTCAAATAATATTTATAACAACATTTATAACATGGAAATGAAATAGCAGTTACTTGGCCTGGGCTAGCAAACTCATCCACCCAATCTTCCGAAGTCATGCAGCCTAACATGCACATTCTACCCAAGTCATGCAGTCTGCCTACACGTTATGTCCAAGTCATGCAACTTGCTTTCACGTTCTATCCAAGTCATGCAAACTCCTGCAAATTCTATCAAAGTTGTGCAGACCTCCCTGCATTGTATGACTTGTCAAGAAACCCCAAAACGTATGCCTAGAACAAATACCAACTTCAACTCAGTCATGAAAGCTTGTTGGGCGAGCCTCACCTTGCCCCTCTCTCTCTTACTGCATCCTTGCTGCCCTTGTGTGAACTTCTTTTTTTCTTGTGATATCACATATTTGCCTAAGTACGACTTTCTATTGTGATATATATCCTGTTGGTTGAATTACCTTTCTACCTTCCTTAGCATAGCTCCTCACTTGTATTTATATGCCTCCTTTCCATGTTGATTTATGCGGTCGATGCCCTAGTGTTTCTTAGCACACTCACAAGTTGTGTTGAACGCCACTAGGTCAATCTGTATATGGGAGGGAACCCCTTCATGGGTGGAAACACCCCTGGGCCGACTTCCTATTGGCAAGCATGTGCCCCTACCTGGGTGCTTCGCCACGTCGTGTGGCCCACGCTACGCCCTATCGGTCGTCGCTCATCATACACACTACCTGCACTTGGTCACTCACTTGTTGTATACGCCATGTCACTGCCCTCTCACTCACTCATCTCTCCTACTCACTGCCTTGTCTTCATGTCACACCTGCATGCCCGTTATGCCTTGGTGCCCAAGCACCCCTTGGTTCGAGTGCACCCATGGGCATAGGTCCACCGAGTCACTACCTTCATTTCATGATGTTCACACTCCTCACCCAAGTTGTGTGGGCACACTTCACTATACAACATTTGTTCCCCTCAACTCACCTTCCAATCTCTTTTCCAATTTGTCACCAAGTCTCCCTCATCGCATAGGTGTGTGCCCTACCTTCGCTCAGGTGTTCCCATCATGTGATCTCCCCAACTCGGTCCTAACTTCGGTTTGTCGACTCTCCAAGTGTTCTTGGGTGGTCATGGGTGCCCATTGGCCTTGGTTGAAACTCGAGGTCCTGAAATCCTTCCCCACTCTAAAAAGGTTGTCACCCTTGACAACACCATCTCGACAAACTCCATTTCCAAGACCAACTATTAAAAAGTACCACCAACTCCAATGTCAATTGTACCTATTGCATGAACTCTTTGCCTCCTTCACACAAACCTTCATCAAAGCTCTTGACTCAGTGTGGGTAAGACTTCTCAATATCATAGTCATTGACCACAACTCGTCACTCCCTCCACACTTCCCCAACTAACGCAAGGTTTCTCCCTCTAACTAGGCTGTGTGGTTTTGTCGCAACTCATATCGTTCCAACCTATCATGGCATCATCATGTGAATTGTTGTTTCCATACTCCAATTCAACTCTTTCATGCATCTGTGCACTTGGCTGCCCCATGAATCGAACTAGTTGGATCACCAGTCCAACCATCACATGCAAATCCATGAGAATTTACCTCCTCATGCCTTCATTGGTCATTTCTCCAGCATTCTATCACATATTCAACTTCAATCAAGAATTCTTCTCATTTTTCCTTCAACCAACATCTCATCGTTCCATTATCCAGGTTCACGAAGAAAATTCCATCTCATTTGTGATATGTTGTTCATCAACTTTGTCAAAGGGGCAAGTTTCCACTTTCCTCATCATCTCGTCCATGTGCTACCCATGGTCATAGATCAATAGCATCCATGTCCATAAAAATGGTTAAGTCTCAACAAACTCAACCTATCAGGGCCTCGAGTTAGCACGAAGGCCAACAGGCACCCTTGACAACCCACGACCACTTGGAGTGTCAAAAAACTGAAGTTAGGATTGAGTTGGTGAAATCGCATGATGGACATGCCTACAAGAAGGCACGGTGCCCACCTATGCGATGAGGGAAACTTGGTAATGACTTAGCAACTAGTGCGCATCGAAGGGCGAGTTGAGGGGTACGGGCACTCTATAGAAAAAGGTTCCCACACAACTTGGGTGGAGAGTGTGCATGACTTGGTGGAATCGTACCCACCGGCATGTTTGCACCAAGGCAGGGTGTTGGGGTGATGCAATGACGTAGTGGGTAAGTGCAACTAAACAGGCAGACGAGAGCGAGTGGGGGCGCGACAGGGAAGTGTATGACATGGAGTAAACAACAAGGCAGCAACCAATAGGTCATAGGTTGGGCAACATGACAAGCTAAACCCCCCAGGAAAGGGCACCTGCCTACCCATTAGCAGTTCATCCTAGGGGCATGCCCACCCATGAAGGAGCACACACCTACCCATAAGCAGGTCGGCCCAGAGGTGTTCAACATGAAATGAAAGTTCGGCTCATGTATTGATGATGGTTGGACAATTATATATTAGTGAGAGGTACTTGACCAAAAGGAATACAAGGTAGGTCACACAACAAGAACAAAAAGTGTGAAAGTATGGAAATCACAGTTTTCAGGTAAGGTTAGGAAGGAAGTAGCAGCTAGCAGGCAAGATGTAGCAATCAGTTCTGAACCTTCGATATCGCAATTCTGAGGCAATGTGGGCATAAAGTAGTAGGTTGTGCCCACAAACCAGCCCTAGGAAGGCAAGGGTGGGAAAAGTTTTATTTGGTTATTTTCTACAATTGCGGTTGTAAAGAATGTTGTTTTTGTATTGTAACCAGGGAAAAATGTGTCGAGAAGACTACACGACTTGGGAAGAATGTGCAGGAAGGGCTTCACGACTTGGGAAGATTGGGTGGATGATTCTGCTAGTTTAAATCACGAAACTACCATGCCACTTGTATGTTGTACCATATTTTGCAGAATTTTAATAAAAGATTGGGACGAATTACTTTGGGGAGTTTCACCCTCCCACTGTAAACTTGTGTTCACTACTACATTTATGATATCACATTATTTTTTCATATTATTAGAAGTAAATGTTAGTGAAGTAAATGAATTATATTTCTGTTGCATAATTGAAGTAAAAGAACACTTGAAATAAAATTGACTAATTATTGGAAATAGGTGTAGTCCAGGTGAAAGTATTTTTAAAGTGAAATCTCGTTGATCTCGCACAACGCCCATGGTAGTCATAAGGCACCACAATGTGGGGCTGTGGCAGTTGGTATAAAATCATACTTTGCGAAGGTGGGAACTTTATCAATTGGTTGGCTAAGGTATGAAGCTTGAATTGTGATCAAGGTTGTGAGTAAGTTAAGTGTTGGGTAGTATGATGGTAGGTTAGTAAAAGGGTTGCGACAAACTTATGCATCTCATAGGAAGGTTGGGCCGAATGAACGAAGAGAGGCCATGATTGTGAGAAGTACTTGAAGTTTTGGAAGTCAACGTTAGAAGGGATATTCTTCGACTTGGTTGGGAATTTGAGCAAGTTGAAGTTGTTGATTGAGATGAGGAAGAATAAGCTATGATATGTGAAGAACAAAGGGTTGAAGATATGTTGACAAAAGAGGAGGAACTTGGTGTGATGGAGGTTTCCTAGGTTGAACCAAATTCATGCACAATGTAACCATTAAAGGAAGGAGGCACTCACTTGGAGATACCTCATGAAGATGTAAGTATTATAGTGATTTATGTTTCATTGGAATCTTTGGAAGATGGATTGTATGCAGAGATGAGTGAAGGAAGCATGTGTTTGTTGATGCAATAGGAAACCTTTCCTTGGAAGGTTGGGATTAGTCCTTGTTTAGTTGGGCAACAATGAACACTAATTTTTCAGGACTTGTTTGGGGAGTATGTGACCTTATAGTAGAAGGCGTGAATTCCCAAGACAAGGGTGGAACATGATGAACTTATGCGACGAGTGATTCATGCTTAGTTGAGTGGAGATTTGGCTAATTTCCCAGCATGACTCATGGAAAGAACGAAGTAAGGGCACACTAAAGCGAAGGAGACATGATACATACTTGGGTGGACTTCTTCATTATAGTTTCATTGGATCCAAGAGGAAATCTTGTTGAACCTTTAGTGGGGGAGGCAACGATGATGGAAGGGACCTACAACAATGATATGAGGGTAGGGTGATCGAGGGCACCAAACTGACTAAAAACAAGGATGTGATGACTGAGGTTTCATTGGGTTTGTTGAGGTGGACGAGTTGGGCAACTAAATTCATGTGTATCAAGTTGAAAAAGATGGGAATGGAAGACTTCGTGCAAAGAATCAAGTGAGAGTACTTGTAGAGATATCACATATGGGTATCAAGAAAAAGTGCCAAGTGAGGATGTTTCGCAGGATGGACTTGTCAATGCCACATGAAGATGTTTTGCAGATGGACTAATGGTGATGATAGGTGCATTCGAACGATAAGACCATGGACATTTTGGAGGAAGAAATGGGAACCTATGATATCATTCATGCGACAAATAAGGTAGAGAAAACTTGCAACCAAGACAAGTGTACCTACCTGAAGTGTTGGATGAAGATGGTTCATAGGAGCTTATGATGACTTGAAGGAAGTTACAGATGATGAAGACTTCATAAGATGGTCATCTTGGAGTATATGGTTCATTGAGGAGCTAATGCAAGCTTTACACTTGACTTTTATGTGGTATGGGACACATACCTTGGGCACAGTATGGGATGTGTTCGTGGTGAGTGACTTGATGGATATGATAGGAGAAGACACCTTGAAGTTGGATTGTGGTTGAAATGATGGAGTTGTCTTGGTGAGAGCACTTAGGCATGGGTTGAGTTTGTTGAGACTTATCCATTTTTTATGGACATGGAGGTTGTTGGTCTATGACCACGCCACTTGTATGTTGTAAAATATTATTGTATCATATTTTGCGAAGTTTAATAAAATATTGGGTGAACTAATTTAAGGAGTTTCCCCTCCAACCGTAAACGTGTGTTTACTACTACATTTACTATATCACCTTATTGTTGTATATTATTGGAAGTAAATGCTAGTGAAGTAAATGAATTGGATTTTCGCTACATAATTGAAGTAAAATAACACTTGAAATAAAATTGAATAATTGTTGTAAATAGGCATAGTCTGGGTGAAATTAATTTTAAATTGAAATATCTCAAGTGCCACACAACACCCACGGTGGTCATAAGGTGCCACAGTGTGGGGTCGCGAATGTTATGCTCTTAACCTGCAAGACGATACCAGAATACCAAATATGTGAAGAAATATACCCAGAACATAGAATAGTGAGAAATAACATCAAATCTTTTATTATTCAGAAAGCAATGTTCACTTGCCTCTTCAAGGGGGCAACCTCCAATAGAGCAGAGCTCGATTAAAAAATAAGACACGATGCTCCTTGCAGGGAGTCTCTATCCTTTATATAGGATTCATACATGCAATACCATGGGGCAATACAATGGTTCTTATTAATACCATCTATCTAATACCATGGCCCATTTGCAACTAACTGTGGTCCCCTCATTAAATGCGGGTTAACCACTTACAATTATTAATATGGGCTTTATTGACTCTTTACTTAACTATAACTATGACTCGATCCTATTACATAAATAAGGGGGTTAGGGTGGGACCCTAACATGACCTCCCCCATAAGAATAGCCTTGTCCTCAAGGCTGAAGCTGCGGAAATTGTTGAAGAATAGTGGTTGGTTCCCAGGTTGCATCTTCCGGAGAGTTCTCTTTCCACTTGATGAGGACTTCCTTGATCATGCGACCACGCAGGTGCCGTTCTCATGTGTCTAGGACCTATTCAGGTTGGAGCCAAATTGACTCTTCTTCTTCCAGTTCAGGCTGACTGGTTTGAATTCTGCAATTGTTCCCAATCATTTTGTTGAGGCATGAGACATGGAAAACTGGATGGATTTTTGCAGTGGGTGGCAAAGCTAGCTTGTAGGCCACTTCTCCAATGCGCTGAAGTACTTGATATAGTCCGTAGAATTTTGGAGATAGTTTCTGACAGCCCTTGTCTTTGAGTGATGTTTGCTTATATGGTTGCAGCCTAAAAAATACCTAATCCCCTTCTTCAAATTGGCGTTCTGAGCGATGCTAATCTACCTGTTGCTTCATGCAGTTTTGAGCTTGATGAAGATTCTCTCTAAGATGGGGCGAGCATGGTTGTGCGGTTATGTACTGCTTGTTGAGCACCCCTTGATATAAGAAGTATGGGAAGGAGGGAGTTGACCATAAAATGCTTCATATGGCGTCATTTTGGTGGTGGCATGATAGTTGGTGTTATACCACCATTCAGCTAGAGGTAACCACTATACCCAGAGATGTTTCTTTTCTGAAGTGAAACACCTAAGGTAGGTTTTCAGACATTTGTTGACTACTTCAGTTTGACCATCAGTTTGTGGATGATGGGAAGCACTGAGTTTTAGTTGGGTACCTTGTAGCCTGAAGAGTTCCTGCCAAAAATGACTGGTGAAGACCGGGTCACGATCAGACACAATGGAAGTGGGCATGCCATGCAATTTGAAGATCTGATCCATGAAATATTGATCGACCAAAGTCGGTGTAAAAGGGTGGGGTAGGGTGCAAAAATGAGCATACTTAGAAAGTCTGTCCACAACCACCATGATGACTGACTTGTTTCCTGACTTTGGAAGACCTGTAATGAAATCCATAGAAACCTCTGTCCATATTGATGTCAGGATGGGCAATGGTTGTAATGTGCCTGGTGCTTTGACTGTCTCTCCTTTGTGGCACTGACAGACGTCACATTCCACTACAAAAGTAAGAATTTCCTTTTTCATGCCTGTCCAAAAAAATGATCTCTGAGTACGAGCATACGTCTTCTGAAACCTTGAATGTCCTAAAATGGGGGATGAGTGCAACTCCACCAAAATGTTGCTTTTGAGGGTGGATGTTGGTGATATTACGACTTTGTCCTTGTAGCGAAAAATCTCATCCTGCCACGAGTAGCCCTTGGTGGTATTTGGATCCGACTGCAATTGAGTAATGAGTTGGGAGAGCCAGGGATGTGAAAACTATTCCCTGCAAGCATCTTCAATCCATTCTGGAATGGGAAAGGAAATTGCGAGCAAGGTACTTTCCTCCTCAAATTGGCGAGATAATGCATCTGCTACAATATTTTCGCGCCCTTTCTTGTAAATTATCTCATAATCATATCCTAGCATTTTGGCGAGCCATTTATTTTATTGTGGTGAGGATAGGCATTGCTCCAAAAAATATTTAAGACTTTGATGATCTGTGCGGATTTGGAAGCGTCGCCCCAATAAGTAAGGTCGACAGGTATCTACTGCATGTAAGATGGCCATCATCTCCTTCTCATAGGTAGATTGTCCCAGATTATTCCCACTTAGTTATTGGCTTGTGAAGGCCAAGGGTCGACCTTCCTACATTAAGACCACCCCAATACCCATACCTGAAGCATCACATTCAATGACAAAAGATTTTGTGAAGTCGGGTAGTGCTAAGAGTGGAGTGGAACACATGGCATTTTTTAGAGCTGTAAAGGCCTATTGTGCTTCATCATTTCAGAGGAATGAATTTTTCTTGAGGAGTTGAGTGAGGGGCCTCGCAATGCAACCATAATTGCAGACAAATTTGTGATAGTAGCCCGTGAGACCCAAAAATCCTCTCAGGCTCTTCAAGGCCTTAGGTTGAGGCCAATCCTGCATTGCCTGGATCTTTTTGGGGTCCACCCTGACACCTTCACGCCCCACAATGTGGCCCAAATACTCAACTTCTTGCATGCCAAAAGAACACTTGGACATCTTAACAAATAATTTATGCTAGCGGAGTAGTTGCAAGAGCAGATCTACATGCTAAAGATGTGCAGCCCAAGTGCGACTGTAGATGAGGATGTCATCGAAGAAAACAAGGACAAATTTTCTGAGATAGGATTTGAGCAGGTGGTTCATAAGGCTCTGAAAATCAGATGGGGCATTACAAAGACCGAATGGCATGACCAGGAACTCATAATGGCCTTCATGAGTTCTGAAAGCAGTCTTTGGAGTGTCGACTTCTTTCATGTGAATTTTGTGGTAGCCAGAGCGAAGATCAAGCTTAGTGAAGAATTGAGACCCATTTAGTTCATCCAGCAAATCATCAACAACCGGGATGAGAAATTTATCTTTGACTGTCAACTTATTGAGGGCCCTGAAGTCTGGACACATACACCATTCCCCATATTTCTTGAGCACCATGACCACTGGTGATGAATAAGGACTAATGTTGGGACAAATGACGCCTGCTTCCAAAAGTTCCTTGATTATTTTTTCTATTTCATTCTTTTGGGTGAATGGATATCTATATGGGTTCACATTTGGTGGTTGGGCCCCTGGGACCAAAGTGATGATATGATCATGTTCCCCTCTCGAGGGTGGAAGCTCATGAGGCTTCTCAAAGACTAGCAGATGGTTACTTAAGATCTGTTGCATCTCAGGATGAATCAGAAGAGAATTGGGTTCGAAGGCCTGGATGGCATTAAATTGAGCTATGACTCCATGATGGCCCTTTTTTAACAATTTTTCCATCCGATGTGAGTTGATGATAGAGGGAGCTCCCGCATGGAATCCACGAAGGGTATGTGTGTGGTTATTCTTCTTAAAGCTCATATATAACTCCTGGAAATCCATTGTGACTAGGCCAAGTGTGTGAAGCCATTTAGCACCTAGGACAATGTCGCACCCTCCCATGTGTATGCAATAAAACATGTGGGTCTTTAACTGATAATCCCCCATTCGAAGTTTGACATTTTCACAGCGGCCTTCACATTTCATTGTTCCCCCATCAGCAATTTGGACTTGGAAGTTAGAAATTTCTCGTACAAAACAATGCACTGCTTTCGCGACTCTTTGATGGATAAAATTATGTGTACTTCCACTCTCAATCAAGACTACTACTGGGCGATGCTTTATAAAATCTCTGATTTTGAGAGTTTGAGGCAAAGAAATCCCTGTCAATGCATGCAGTGAAATAACTGGTTCTTCAGGTACATTATCCTTCTGGTTGTCCTCTTCTTCCTCCTCTAGTTCCTCAAGTGGTGGCGCTTCCTCCAATGAACTGTGATCAATACCACCAATTTGAAAAAATTTGGGCTCCTTGCACTTATGCCCGGGGGAGTATTTTTCATCATAGTAGTAACATAATCCTTGATTTCTTCTTTCTGCCATTTCTGCAGGTGACACATTTTGAACCTTAAGTTTTTGGGAAGTGTTGTGAGCCTGTGGGGGGTGACCCTTGGCAATGAAATTTGGGCGATTGGCCTAGGCCGCTAACGCACGTTCTACTTCACGAGCTATCCTGCAAGCCTCTAGCCATGAGGGAGGGTGCTGCAGTTGGACGTGAGCTTGTATGGCCTCTTTAAGACCACTGATAAAGCATTCCATGTAGAACTTATTTTGTAGACCTAAAGTGCGGAAAGCTAGGGCTTCAAATGCTGTAATATATTCATCCATTGTTCCAGTCTATCGGAGCTTAGTGAGACGACCCAAAAAAGCAGAGTCATGGTCAAAGCGATCCATAAGAGCTTTTTTGAATGTGTCCCAAGTCAAGGGCCTTCCATAGCAACGTTGATGCCATTGCCACCATTTCCATCTTTCATTGTCCAAGTACATGCTCCCCACACTAAGCTGAGTGGAATTATCCAGGATGTAATTCAGATTGAAATATTGCTCCATTTGTGTTATCCATGCTGCCGGGTGAGAGCCATCAAATTTATGCATGTCCAGCTTGGGTGGTCGTGGACGGGATTGTTGGTGGGTGCCCCAGAGGTGAAGAGAGTGGCTAGACTCACCCTCACTGTGTTCATTGCCAATATATGCCTCCTTACGGGCTTCCGCCTTGCCCATAGAGAGTGTTGTAGTTATTTTCGTCAATTGGTCTTGGATGTCTTTCAAGGATGTTTCAAGGGTGTCCATCCTTTCATTCGTCATAGCTTGATTTCTAGTTTGTACCATGCACCGAGCCAATTTACTTGAAATTTGGGACCGCCTGAATTTTTTTGGCACTAAAAATTGAATGGTACCACCTTGCTCAGCTCGTCGTCCTGATTCTTATGGGTTAAGTCACCAATAAGCGCCTCGGGGGGTCTCAGACTCGTTTTTTTGAAAACTCCTAATAGATTTTTACTCCTTGCTTAGGAATACTATAGTAGCGAATCCCCGAAATGTCAGTGCTGCGAAAAGTCCTGCGAAAATCACGCCCAGGTATAGAACCCACACAACTACTCAGATCTGCATGGCGGATCTGATGGATCTGAGAGATCTGAATGGATGATCAGATAGATCTGAATGGCGGAACAAATTGTTGTTGCAGATCTGATGGATCTAATATATCTGAATGGTTGTTCTCATAAACCTGAACTACGGGACTGGTTGCTGCTGCTGTTGTAAAACCCCACTTGCGAGATCTGATCTGGCAGAGATTATGCATGATCCAGAGATAGAGAAGGGAACTATGGTCTCGAGGAGTGTCAGGTGCTATAGATCGCAATATACATAAGGGTCTGACAATAGTACTCTGCCCAATTTTTCAGGGCACTAACCAAGGAGGATCAACCGTACCCTTAGTCGTACAACCCGACTACCCTATCGTACGGGCGAGTAATCTCTCCAAGTGCTGTTCTCGGTGTACTGTAGTAGCAAGACGGCTGACAACTTATCTATGGTGAGGTTTCAAGGGAGCTAGGGGGCTTCTGATATACCCATAGGGTACTTGGAAGACAGTTCGTGCGCGGTTCTGTCTAATGCGCTACTACTCAAAGGGGTACCCACAGGGGTTACGAGGGAGTCCAACAAGTGTGATCACCTCTTGTATTCCCTGTGTGTATGCCTCCCCAAATCCGCAGTTTTATGCGCTCAACGATTATATCCCATGGTTTAAAGATGTCGGAACACGTCTCTAGCCAAAAAAAAAATGCTAAAAAATGGAGATCTCATCGGCCGTGGAAAGCGCTCTGATACCAATTGTTATGCTCTTAACTTACAAGACAATACCAAAATACCAAATATGCAAAGAAATATACCCAGAACATAGAAAAGTGAGAAATAATAGCAAGTATTTTATTATTCAGAAAGCAATTTTCACTTGCTTCTTCGAGGGGGCAACCTCCAATAGAGCAGAGCTCGATTACAAAATAAGACACGATGCTCCTCGTAGGGAGTCTCTATCCTTTGTATAGGATTCATACATGCAATACCATGGGGCAATACAATGGTTCTTATTAATACCATCTATCTAATACCATGGCCCATTTACAACTAACTATGGTCCCGTCATTAAATGTGGGTTAACCACTTACAATTATTAATATGGGCTTTATTGACTCTTTACTTAACTATAACTATGACTCGATCCTATTACATATATAAGGGGGTTAGGGTGGGACCAAGCAACTGCCACGCCACTTGTATGTTGTAAAATATTATTGTATCATATTTTGCCGAAGTTTAATAAAATATTGGGTGAACTAATTTAAGGAGTTTTCCCTCTAACCGTAAACTTGTGTTTACTACTATATTTACTATATCACATTGTTGTTGTATATTAGTGGAATTAAATGTTAGTGAAGAAAATGAATTGGATTTTTGCTACATAATTGAAGTAAAATAACACTTGAAATAAAATTGACTAATTGTTGTAAATAGGCGTAGTCTGGGTGAAATTAATTTTAAAGTCAAATATCACAAGTGCCACACAACACCCACGGTGGTCATAAGGTGCCACAGTGTTGGGTCGTGAAACAACCCCCGCCTAAGTTCTCCCACCAAGGCACCTCCATCACTACAACAATCATATAACTCCAAAGGTATCTCGCATTTATCGCATCCATCAAGCCACTCCCCAGGAACACATCCCATATTGTGCCCAAGGTATGTGTCACATGTTGCATCAAAGTCAGGTCTAAATTGACCTCGACTCCTCAACAAGTCAGATACTCCAAGACCACCACATCATGAAGTCTTCATCAGTTGTAACTCTCTTCAAGTCATCATATGCTCCTTTGAACCATCCTCATCCAACACTTCAGGTAGGCACAATTGTCTCAGTCCAAGTCCCATCGTAGTTTTCCTCTACCTTCTTTGTCACATGAATGCTCTTATAAGCTGCACATATCTTCCTTCAAAAATGACCATGGCCTTGATGTTCGAATGCAACCAGTATCCCCATCAATCCATTTGAAAAATGTATTCATGTGGCATCGACAATTACATCATGCACAAAATCATTCCTTGTCACTTCAGCTTCATTCCCATATGCAACATCCTCTCAAGTGTCCGTGCACGATGCCCCTGCATGAAGTTTGCCATGCCCATACTCTTCAACTTGATGCACACGACTTCAGCTGCCAAAATAATCCACTTCAATGGACCCAATGCAACTTCAATTATTACATCATTTCCTTCGATTAGGTTAGAGCCCTTGGTTTCCATAACTTCATATATTTATCGCATGTCCCTTCCATCATCATTGTCTCCCCCACTAAAGGTTCACCGGGACTGCCTCTTAGCTCCAACGAAACTACAATGAATAATTCCACCTAAATATGTGTGTATCATGTTTCCTTCACTTTGGTATGCCCTTACTTCATTCTATCCATGATTCATGTCAGGCATTTAGCCAAGTCTTCACTTGGCTAAGCATGACTAGCATACTGCCCAAACTACTCGAGAATTTTTACCTTCTACTCTAATGTCGCATGGTGCCCAAATAAGTATTGCAAAAATAAACATCCCCTTATTTCCCAACCGCACAAGCACTCATCCCATCCTTCCAAGGAAATGTTTCCCATCGCATCAACAAACACATTCTTCCTTGACCCATCTATGCATATGATCCATCTTCGAAATATTTCAACAAAACAAAAGTTACAACAATACTTACATCTTCATGAGGTCTCTCCAAGTGAGTTCCTCCTTCCTTCAATGGCTACATTGTGCATAAATCTAGTTAAACCTAGGCAAGCAACGTTTTACCAAGTTCCTTCTCTTCCATCAATACTTCTACAACACTTCCTTCCTTACACATCACAACTTCTTCTTCCTCATCGCAATCAGCAACTTCAACCTATTTAACTTCCCAACCAAGTCAAAGAAGCTCAACTCTAACCTTGTCTTCTAAAACTTCAAGCTCTTCTCTCAACCGTGGCATTTATTCCTTCATGTGTCCCAATCTATCCATGAGCTTCAGAAGTGTATCTCAACCCTCTTTCCAACCTGACATCGTACCACCCAACTTTCAACAAGATCTTAACCTTGATCACAATTCTTCTAAACTTCTCCAAGTTCCCATCTTCGCAAGATAGCCTCTAATACCATAGGTTCATGTTAACACCCACTTTCTTCAAAACGGTTTTTGATACCAATTCTCATGGCCCCACGTTGTAGCACCTTATAACCACCGTGGGCGTTGTGCGACACTATCAAGATTTCACTTTAAAATTACTTTCACCCGGACTACGCCTACTTCCAACACTTACTCAATTATTCGTTCATGTATTATTTACTTGAATTATGCAGCGGAATTAATCTTCATTCATTTACTTCTTTAAATTATACAATCTTTAAATAGTGTGATAACCAAAACAACAATACAACATTGCAATAGTGCGATACCACAATTATGACAGTAACACAAGTTTACGATGGAAGGGGGAAAATCCCCAAAGTAGTTTGCCTCAATACTTTATTTAATTGTTCAAGTAACATTTTACAACATGGAAATGGCATGGAAGTTGCCTCTCCTAAGCAACAAACTCATCCACCCAATCTTCCCAAGTCGTGCAACCTTCCCTGCACATTCTGCCTAAGTTGTGTAGTCTTCCTGCAAGTTCTGTCCAAATCATGTAGACCTTCTCACATAGTGCGACCTGTCAATAAACCCCAAAAATTCTGCACAAAACAAATACCAACTTTAGCTTAGTCATGGAGGCTTGCTAGGCAAGCCTCACCTTGCCCCTTGCTCTCTTATTGCATCCTTCCTGCCCTTGTGTTAACTTCTAGTTTTCCTTCGATATCGCAAATTCACCTAATTGTGACCTACCTCTCTAATATATCTTTTCTTGTCTGACTTGCCTCTTTTCCTTCCTTATCGAATCTCCTCACTTATATTTATATGCCTCCTTGCCATGTTGATTTATGTGGTCGACACCCCTTTGTTTTTTTTAGTTGACCCACAAGTTTTGTTGAATGCCCCTGGATCAACCTGTCTAAGGGAAGGTAGGTGCCCCTTCATGGATGGGTAGGCCCTTGAGCAACTTGCCTATGGGTAGCTAGGCATCCCTTCTAGGTGGGTGATCCCCTACCTAGGAACTTCGCCATGTCGTGTTGCCCACACTATGCCCTGTTGATCATTCATTCATCATACATGCAACCCACACTTGGTTGATCGCTTACCATGTACTCCACATCACTACCTGCTCGCTCACCCATTTCTCCCACCCTGTCAGGACCTCAAGTTGGCACTAAGGACCACAGGCACCCATGACCACCCACGAACATATGAAGTGGCAAAAAACTAACTTGGATTGTGATGAGCATGCCCACATGGAGGAAAGGCACCCAGGTCGGCATGACAGGCACATCGACTAATTTGGTGAGGTGTGTGCCAAGGGCATGCTTGCACGAATGTGGGGCACTAGGCAAAGAATAATAGGCACAACACGGGGCACACCCACCAACACACATAATGAAGGGCATTGTAGGGGAGAGTGACCACCATAGCGAAGAGTGTGCGGAGACAGCATGAATCATAAAACAAAGGCATGCATGACATAGTGGATTGTGCTCATGGGCTTGCATGCACCATAGGGAACATAAGCGAGGGGCCAACCTAGCGGGCAAGGAACACGACAGGCGGAAGCAAGTGAGCGAGGGCACGAGGAAGCGTGTGATGTGACATGCGATTCAAGTGAGAAGCCAAGTGTGGTTAGTGTGTGCAACAAGGAAATTTGTAGTGCCAAGGCAGGGGCGCGCCCACCTACCCATAGGTAGGTTGACCCAAGGGCATTCCTGCCCATGAAGGGGTGCCAACTTGCCCATAGGAAGTTCAGCCCAAGGGCGTTCAAAAAACTTGTGGGTCGCCTCAAAAACACAAAGGGGCGTCTACCACATAAATAAACATGGCAAGAAGGCATATAAATACAAGTGAGGTGCTCAACTAAGGAGACCAGAAGAAAGTCGACTAAGAAAGGGATATATCGCAAAGGAAGGTCACACTTAGGTGATTTTGTGATATCTCAGAAAAAACAGAAGTTCACACAAGGCCAGAAGGGACTAGCAGAAGAATGAGGGGCAATGCGAGGCTCACCCAACAAGCCTGCATGACTGAGCTGAAGTTCGTATTCATTCTGGGTAGGAATTTTGGGGTTTCTTGATAGGTTGCATAGTGCTGATGTAGGTTGCACGACTTTGTAACTAGGGTGGATGAGTTTGCTGGTTTGGGCCAGGTAGCTGCCATGCCTTTGTAATTTTGTAAAATATACCTTCTATTATATTTGGATAAGTAATAAAAGGTTAGGGCAAGTTGTTTTGGGGAGTTTCCCCCTCCCATCATAAAGTGTTGTGTTTACTTGTGTATTTGCGATATCACAGTGTTGTTGTATATTTTGGGTTAATTGTTATCGCATGTTTAAGAAGTAAATGATAATGAAGAAAGGTGAAGTAAATAAATTTTAATTTTGTTTCATAATTGAAAAACTCTTGAATGAAAAATTGACTAAGCATTGGGAGTAGGCGTAGTCTTAGTGACATTAGCTTAAGAAAAAGAAAACTCTTATAGGGGTCGTACAATGCCCATGGTCAACTTAAGTCACCACAATGTGGGGTCGTGACAGTTGGTATCAAATCCTATATTTTTAGAGGAAGAAATACAACTGCCCACTTCATGAGTAGTTGGTATCGGAGCTTTTTTTTTAGAAAGTGGGTGATAGCAGAATAGGTTGACAATGGAAATTCAATGAAATAAGGGCCTATATGAACACATAGAAGTATTAAAGTCGAGTTTAGCAGGGGCATAGGCACACCAGGGTTAAGGCCAAGCTGAATGAATTGGGTAACGAAACTTGGAGGCATGACTGCCTTTGTGCAGTTGAGTAACGAAGGGTGATGTTTGGAAGGGGAAAGACAGTGAAGTCAGGGTCGAACTGAATGAAGGGTGATGAAAGTAGTTTATGGTTAGTACTCGTTCACAAAGAAAACTAATGGAAAATGTTGGTCAGGGACCACAGATAACGGTTGAATCCAAGATGAAACTGAGACAATTTTCATGAAAAAGATGTTGCATGAAATGGATGAATTGAACACAAAAATGGATGCGCTTGAGGTAGAGAATGACAAACTTAGGGAGAACTTCGATGAGCGGGGAGAAGGTCATCAGACCTTAAAGTCCGATATAATTATCTAGAGTGGAGATACAATAAAATTTAGGGCGAAGTTGAAGGACTTGAAGCTATCGAGGATCAAAGCATGGAAGAGATCGCAAAATTGTAGAAGAGCCTTTCCAAAGCTCTGAATGGGATTGGGATTTTGAAGAAATTTGTTGGGCAGTGACTAATTGGAGGTACTTCCCACATTAAGATTAAATAACTAGATTTGTATGATGGAATGAGAAGTGCCAAAATAGTTAGGAAATTTTTATGGGATATGGAGCAGTACCTTGAACGATTGGAGCTTACCTCTGAGGAAGTGAAAGTGAAGGTAGTTTCACAATTCCTAATTAAGGATGCCAAGATGTGGTGGAGACGAAGAGTGGATCAGATTTCCCATGGAGATGTTGAGGACATCTCAACTTGGGAAGAAATGACATGTTGTTAGCTCGTTTCATCCCACAATATGAGACATGGGACGCTCGTACGAAGATCAACTACATCAATCAAAAAGGAGTTTACAGACTTATCAACACGAATTTGTGAGTGTGATCTTGAAGCTACCTAATTTGGCAAAAAAGGATAAGGTATTCAACTTTATCATTGGATTGAAACCTTGGGCACACAATGAGGTGAGGTGGAAGAAGATCAAAACACTTGAAGAAGAGTTTGCAGCAGTTGTCAGGTTGGTGGACAATCATGACGAAAGGATGGAGGACAAAAAGAAGAAACCTGATAAATTGAAAGAGAAAGCTTCGAAGGAGGACGAGGAAACTGTAGGTAGTAAATGTTGATTTTTTAGTAGCTGGGGAGGTACTCCAAGCCCTAGGTTTCTGTGTTTGGAGGATGGAGCACCACAATAGGTCATTGTGGGGTTGGAACCCAAGGTTGGGGTTTTTCACCCATTGATGTTTGGGACAAAACCATGGAGTATGTTGGACATGTGATGGACGAAGATGATAGAGGGCATTGAGGAGAATCCAACTCAACAAGAATTGTTGAATTATAAGTTGTCTACGATGAGATATGAAATTTTAAAGATAATGGTGGGATTTTGGACAATCAAGTCTTGTAGGCTTGAGGTGAACTTGTCCAAAAGACATGTCTCTTAAAGAAATTCATTGAACCCTTCTTTTGTGTATAAATAAAAGGTGATAGAGATCATTTAACTCATCCAAATGTGCATCAATTCATATATAACTCTCTGAAATAGGTCAAGCTCTAGAAGAGAAGGACAAATATGTTTGGGTCTTTGATTGGGTGAAGATTATCATCTGAAATTAGGCTAAGTTGCTACAGGAGGATAGTCACGGGCTTGAAGACAAATCTGAAGTTGTTCTCATGTGCTTTTTATCCCTTGTAGTTCTAGGAGTTGGGCCTTGAAATTGTCTTTCACTTCCATTACATTTTCACTTATATTTCCATATTGTCACCTTCACTCCACCTCCATTTCATTACATTTACCTTACCATTATCATTATTGGGTCACATTTATGTTTTTCCAAACTTTATTAATTCTTAGCAATTTTAAGTGAATTTATAGTTAAAAATTAGAAAATAATGTGCATATGCTTATACCTAACAAGTGGGATGAGACTATTGGCATGTGTAGGTCAAAAGGAAGCTTCTAAAAGACCCTTATGTGGCCTCCTAAGGCCAAATTCGAATTGGAGTGGAGAAGATCATGGGATCATAAGGATATGTGTCTCATTTCCTATTTGTAGTGAAACTCTAAGAAGATGTGTGTCTTATCATTTCCTATTTTGATTGTAACTCTAGAGATATAGGGAGAGATTCATGTACTCTCTTTAATGAGATAGCTTCTCATCTTTTTGTATAAATAGGAGAAGTTTTCTCCTATAATTTTATGTGTAAAGTTTGGGAATTGCTCATGTTTCGAATAAAGAAGAAGGCTTGCATTTGGAGCTTCTCAACTTTCCATCCTCATACTTTTGGATTGGCCATATACAATGCCTGAGATTTATTTGTTTTCATAGATTAAGATTTATTTGCTTTCATAGATTAAGATTTATTGATTTCTTAATTATTGTGTAATCTTATGCTAATCAAAGCATCTCAAGAAAATAATTTTCTCTTTTCCAAAATTGGGTTGTGTTTGAAGCATTGGAGCATACAGTGATATTAGTTTTCCTTTACATGTTTTTACAATGCTTTCTTAGGATTGAGTTTTATATTCATTGTTTAATCTTATATAAAGCATTTCAATAAGGTAGTTCTTCCAAAATTGATTGCTTGAGGCATTTAGAACAGACTGTGATTTAGTTTCCTTTCTCATGCTTTTATCATGCTTTTTAGATTAAATTTCTTATCTGTTGTGTCATCTCATGTTCAACATTTCAAGAAGGTAACCCTTCCGAAATTGATTGCTTAAAAACATTAGATTACATATTCATTGCAAGTTTTTACATGCTTTCTTTATGCCTTCCTAGATCATGTTTTCTTTCATTTAATGTATAATCAAGTACCTAATCACTTCAAGAAGGTTGCTTCCTAAATTGAATGGTTCCTTGGTATTTGATGATACAATAGATAATAGTTGTATTTTCCATTTGTTTTAGATTGTCATTGTTATTTTGCTTTCAGTGCATGAATAAGATTAGTTTTATTTTGATCAAGAGCTTTCAAGGATAAGAAAGGAAGTGATTTCATTTTCATCTTGTCATATGAATGCAATTGTATTTAGATTAATGCTTTGTTTTTCATGGATTAGTTCATGTACATTTCCTTTTCTTCCTTCTTTTTCATAATTTAATCATTTCATTTAGAGTAATTACTAGTTTAGTTTCTTTCATCAAAACATTTCCTTTTATTCCTTCTTTAGAAATTAGTTTTCAACATTAAAATTCATTAGATTTTGTCCATTAACATTTAAATATTTCATCTAGAAGCATAACTTTCATTTCTTAGATTAATTTCCTTCGGCATCAGAAACAAAACCCCAAAACAACATAAAAACATACTCAACGAAGTAAGAAACAAGGTTAACTAAGCACATATTGTGCACTACACTTCATCAGTTTACTAACCTCGATTGATAATTTATGTTAGCAATTTAATACATTAAATTGACTGAACACTAAGTTTGAGCAGGAAAGAAAGCCGCATGCCTTGAAGCGTATATGAGTGGTTGTGTGTGGGTTTTGGAGGGAAATATTCCCTGTTTTGGATAGCCGCAACCCAAATATTTATATGTAGGCCTGGCCACAGTCCTATAGGTGAATTTTGTGAGGATTTTAGTCCTTAATAAACTGAAATAGGAAGCCTAATGAAGCAGCGAAGGTAGGAGGGTCTTGTGGAAGGAAGGTCGTCATTTCTAGGTCACTGTTGGAACAATTTAGGGTTGTAACATATAATATGGGTTCCCTAACCAGTGAATAGCTACAAAATCATGCATAACCAAAGGTATGTATGATGAGTTTGTGTTGAATTGATTACTAGTTGGGTGGTGTCCAAGTGTGGACAAGTTGCAGCCTATGGAATCCATGTGTTTGGGTGGTCTTAGGTGATTAGAAACCCTAACTAGGAGTAGATTCTACAGTGGTTGGATTGGGTGCCATTGTGTTGGTGGAGGGCAGTGCGTTGGTGACCCAAAGTAGCCCTTGAAAATATTCATAAAGGGAGCTTGACAACTAAAGTTTGGGTGAAGTTATTGGAGCCTAATGTGAAATACTATATTGATGGACTAATGGACTAATAGATTGGCAGATTGAAGCTCATGAGTTGGCCAACCATAAGCCCAGATTGGATCACCCAGTGTTCATTGAAGCAGAAGTGACTTCCAGAAGTGATAGGTGGTAGCTCTCCTAGAGTCTCTATGTGTTGTCTCTTGATAGGCTAAACGGTAGCTAGAGAGAAAAACAGAAGCGAAGGACCGATAAGAAGAGATACAACATAGATGTTGTGATTGTGCACTAGAGCAACAAGATTGTCATTGTATCCTGTATTATTGTACTCATGAATATTTGAGGGTCATTATCCCTTGTACGAGAGCCCTAGACTATTGTATTATATGTTGATTAACATAACGAATTTGGGATGAAAAATTAGTAAAAAGTTATCGATAATTGTGCATGCGTGATTTTCTGTTGTTTATATTCTATTGTCAAAAGTAAATTTGGTGAGATTCTTGGTTTGGTAGCATAAGATATCTTAAGATTCTATCCCAGACACCAAGGTCATGGAAATTCAATAGTAAACCGAAGGTGAAGAAACCGTTGAAATGTTGGTTGTGCAAGGGCAACCACATGGTGAAAATTTGTCCTTTGAAACAAAGAACCACAACTATTATGCATTCAGATGGGAAGAAGACGGACGAGACAATGGTTGGAGTAATTTATTTTGGGAGCGGCGGTAGCAACGAAATCCATCCCAAAACACAATCCGTAGAGGAATAAGTTAGAGTATGTTGAGATGAATATTGGGTAGGGAACATTGGTCATTATGATGGAAAACAGTGAAACCCGTAACTTTGTTCCAACTCAACCACACCTCAAAGTAGTAAACTCTCCACCAGACAAAGTGATTGGAGTGGCAGAGAAAATAGAAGTAAAGGTTCACGGTGGGAAAAGTAAAGTGGGATTTACAATTGTTCAGATGGATGATTTTGAAGCACTCTTAGGAATCAAATTCATGAAGTAATTTGAATAGTTGGTGGTACCATACTTAAATAAGTTGTACATATACTATGGAAGGGAGGAAGAACCACAGAGTGTTCAAACCAGGACAGCCACGAGAGGTGAGTATAAGATAACAATAATGAGAGTGGAGAAAGGTCGATAGAACAAGATCTATGAGAGGTTGAACCAAGAAAAGGAAAAAATCATGGAGTAGGTAGAAATCATGAGGGCATTGTTGGATAACATTCTAGATTTGGTAGGCAGACTAAAGGCAATGGAAGATGGCACAACAAAATGGAAGGTTGCGAAGTCAGAGATCTAATAGGAGGAAGACAGAGAGGCTTACATGCAGAAATTATAGGAATAATATGTGGACACTTGGATAGAGATGTTGGGATAGGATGAAGATAGAGATGTGAGGCCATCGACCTTCCCCACCCCACCCTCTTTCTGAGCATAAAGCAAAATAAGGGCTCATTGTCATTTGCTCAAGGCCGCAATGATACCCCTTAAAGTAATGAGAAGACCACAGGGGCGAAGATAGGAGATCATATGACATCATGATACAATGATAGTTGTCATGATGCTAGAATGCATGCATTCTTGTGGAGGAGGCATTATGGTCAGATTAGTTACCTGACTAGTCACCAACACAGGGGGTACCAGTACATGATGTTCTTGTAGGGTTGCGACGAGTTATATGCATGGAGCAAATTGTTGATGAAGCTATCTGGTTGTCACGATTAGGAAGATTGGCCAAAGGAATTTACTAAGATGGTGTTGTCGAGGGTGGCAACCTTTTTAAAGTGGGGGAGGATGTCAGGATACCGAGTTGGCACCAAGGCCAACGGGTGCCCATGATCGTCCACGAACATATGAAGTGGAAAAACACTGACTTGGAATGCAACGAGCGCACCCGCAAGGAGGAAAGCCGCACTGGTCAACATGGTGGGAAACACGAGAAAGTTGGTGGGATGTGTGCTAACGGTACGCCTGCACAGAGGCAAGGTGCCGAGCACAATGCTAGGAAAAGAATAGCAGGCATGACACAGGGTGCCCCGCTCGCACACATAGTGGAGGGCGTCGCAGGGGAGTGCGCCCACCATAGCAAAGAGGCCGTAGAGGCAACACACATCATAAACTAAAGGTGTGCACAACATAGCGACCTATGCCCACGGTCATGCCCGCACCATGGGGCACCCGAACGAGGCGACGACGTAGTGGGTAAGGAACGCAGTGGGTGAAAGCAAAATTGCGAGGGTGCGAGGTAGCATGTGACGTGATGTGTTACTCAATTGAGTGACCAAGCGTGGTAGTGTGTGCAACAAGGTAAGGCATAGCACCTAGGAAGGAGCACGCCCACCCAACAAGGGCACCCACTTGCCCAGAGGCAGGGCGGTCCAGGGGCACACCCGTCCATTAAGGGGTACTCACCTACCCATAGGTAGGTCACCCTAAGAGTGTTCAACAAACTTATGGGTTAACTCAAAAACACAAAGGGGCAACAAACACATAAATGAACATGGAAAGAAGGAGTATAAATAGAAGTGAGGAGCTCGGCCAATGAGGGCAGAAGAAGGTTGACCAAAAAAGGGATATATCACACAGGAAAGTTGCACTTAGGTGAGCTTACGATATCCCAGGAAAACCATAAGTTTGCACAAGGGAAGAAGGGACACAATAGAAAAGTGAGGGGCAAGGTGAGGCTCGCCTAGAAAGCCTGCATGACTGAGTTGAAGTTGGTCTTCATTCTGGGCATGATTTTTTGGGTTTCTTGACAGGTCCCATAATGCAGGAGAAGGTTGCATGACTCTGTAACCAGGGTAGATGAGTTTGCTAGTTTGGGCCAAGAAACTGCCACACCTTTGTAATTTTGTAAAATATACCTTGTATTATATTTGCAGAAGTAGTAAAGATTGGGGTGAACTATTTTGGGGAGTTTTCCCCTCCCATCATAGAGTGTTGTGTTTACTTGTGTATTTTTGATATCACATCGTTGTTATATATTGTGGGTTAATGGTTATTGCATGTTTAAGAAGTAAATGACAAAGAATAAAGGTGAAGCAAATGAATTCTAATTATAATACATAATTGAAGAACACTTGAATGAAAAATTGATTAAGTGTTGGGAGTAGGTATAGTCTGGGTGACATTATCTTAAGAAAATTTGATCTCTCGTCGATGTTGCACAGTGCCCACAATGGACTTAAGTCGCCACAGTGTGTAGTTGTCACACGCTCGCTACCTTGTCGTCGTGTCGCACCTGCCTGCTTGTTATGCCTTGGTGCCTGGGTGCCCCTTGGTGTGGGCGTGCCCATGGGCATGGGACCACCAATTAATTCCCTCCATTTTATGATGTGTGCACTCCTTGCTTGAGTTGTGTAGGTGCCCTCCACTGTAGAATGCATGTGCCCCTCAACTCACCTTCTAACGTTTTCTCTTTGCTAAGTCCTCACCAAGTCGCCCTCATCGCATAAGTGGGCACCTTGACTTCGTGCGGGCTCGCTCGTCATGTGATCCCCCCAAATCAGTCCCAACTTTGGTTTTTCAACTGTCCAACGGTTCGTGGGTAGTCATGGGTGCACGTTGGCCCTAGTGCCAACTCGGGGTCTTGACAATATAGATGAAATTATTCAAACCACGGTGGTTTTACCTTTGGTTGGATACTTGGAATTTGATGTCATGTAGAACTTTTATAGGGTTTCAAAATGTATTTTCCAAGTCATTATAAATTTTGCCATGTTAAATATGATAATAGAAAAAAATCATCGATTTGTTTAGAGGTTTGGGTTACCTATTATTAATTTTTATTTTTACAGGTATAATAATGAGTACAAGTGTTTGGATAACTTGTTATAAATTTTTATAATAATATTAATTAGTATGGATATATATTTGTTTTGGTTATCGTGTGCAGAAATATCGATTTAATGTGTTGATTTATTTGGGTTTTCTACTTAATTTTAAGTTTTAGAATTAGTTACATTAAAAAATTATTAATGAAGTAAATATACTTAGGTTTTAGAATTAATTACATTAATAAATTATTAATGAAATAAATATGAAGTATAGACAATGTATCTAACAATGATATTATGAATTAGCAAGTTATTAATTATATTATAGATAATTTTAAAATTAAATATAAAATAATAAAATTTATAAATTTCCATAAAATTTAAAATGATACATGTGAAATTTACACAACCACTGATAGGTAGATGCTATTTGAAATTTCAAATACAGTAAAATAAAAGAAATTGGAAAAGTCTAAAAGCTATTTTTTATTATTAAATTTCTAGATAAAATTATAATGTTTTATTATTTAAATTTTACTTTTAACATAAAAATAAATTTAACATGATAAACTAAAAAACAAAAACAATAATTACAATTACAATTTTATCACTTACTAACCAAATTTCCAATAAATATTCCCAAGGAAAACAAAATTTTAAACATTTAGAATATGCCAAAGAGACGTCATCGAGTAAGTGGAACACCGGTTAGGAAGAATGGGATCCACGGTTGTGTATGAAATAGAGACCACAAACGCATTTGAGGTGGTTGGGTTGGACAATAGCAATGAATTCAAACAACCTGTGGTGGGTGGGGCTATATGCAATAAAAATAAAAATAAAGTTATTATGTCGATCAGCAAGTGGACTGTCTTTATTGGATGAAAGCAAAAGATCTTGTCGGATTTCCACCCTGAGAATTTTTCCAGATGAGACGCCGCCTTGAGAGTAAAACACACATTTATCGAGTAAATAAAAATAAAGCTATTATGTCGACCAGCAAGTGGACTCGTCTTTATTGGATGAAAGAAACACTACGTATCAGAGCAAATTATCTTCTCGGATTTCCACCCAGAGAATTTTTCCAGATGAGACATCGCCTTCAAATTGAAACACACATTTATCAGGTAAATCATCACTTCACAGTCATATCGTCTGAAATCAATTTACCTGCCAATTTTCTGATCAAATTTCATCCCAAGATTATTTTATAATTACATTTTTTTCATTAAAATAATTTCTTCATTAATATAAAAAAAATTATTTTCTAAATGTTGATGATGTCTTTATGTTGATGTGGGTTGAGTGATAACGTCTAAAGTATAACTTATTGAATGACGAAGTTGAATTTGGTCACATGTTGATTGGTTGAAAATATTATTGATGTTGTTAACTGTATTAGGGTTTTGTAAGCTAACAGAATATTTCAGAATAACTCTGGTCAACTCTGTGTCTAATTTAGAATTATACGTTTTTAGTATATTGAGATCTGTATGCAGGTTGCTCTACAGAAAAATGTGTATACACGCGGGTTGCCTTAAGTGAAGTAGCATATACATGTTGGCATATGAATGATCAGGGTTGCAGTTGATTCTGTGTGTTGACGCAGTATTCTGAGTTCAATTTTTCGTTCTGGTTACAGTGATCTCAATGTTCTATTTGAATTAAGTTAGTGTTTGCTTCAGTTGATCTACAAGTTGTGATGTATTAAAGCAGGTGGGGCCAATCGGAAAATTTATGAAACATGGTCCACAGATGTTGCTGAGGGTTGGAGCCTTCAATGACGAAGTCGAAGCTTCCTGCCAGTAGTAGCTGGTAATCAGATCAGGGGGTTGGAGCTGCCTTACAGTAGGAGCTGGAGAATGAGTGAATGTTGTAGCCTTCAGCAGGTGGGTGCCTGCATACTGGCATGAGTCTGCACCAGTACAAGAATGTAAGAAGATTTTGATATTAATAATTTTGAAGACTGAGACGACAGTAGTGGTGGTTTTCTCCTACATTAGGTTTCCATCTTAAATCCTAGTGTTCATGTGTGTTTCTTATGTGTGATAATTTATTGTGTTCTTACTGCACCTGCTTACTGCTTATCAAATGCCTGATAAATCTCTTACATTTTGGTTTAAGTTTAACTGATAAAGAATCAGTTTCTTTACAAGTTTACTAAGCATACGCTAGTTTCTTTTACAATAGTCACATACGTACGCGAGTTGGGTTCAGCAAAGTTGCATATATATTTCAGAAAATAAAATTATTATTGTGAGTTTTTAAAATATTGATTCACCCCTCTCCCCCCCCATCTCATTATTTTTCCCAACACACATTTTTAGTTTTACCGTGTATCCCATCATTATGGGTAAATGGATTCCTAGTCCCAATAAAGGGTATTCACCATTGATATTTACCGTGTATCCCACCACTCATTGGTAAAGGGATTCATAGGCTCAATCGAGCTGTTCACATCCATTCTTTACCGTGTATCTTATCCCAGGATTCCTAGGCCTTGTGAATAATCCAAGATCACCCCACTCAACTTCGAATCCATTCAGTGAACCATCACAACCAAATACAATAGAACCCACCACACCATGACTATTCAGAAATGGTAAGGCAAGGCTGGAGAACTCACACCTAGAAAAACCCATGCCAATGACAACAAGAGAACCAAACACACGTGTATGTGGCATACATGCCAAAACTAGTAAGGAAATCAAACATGGAAATCGATACCTGCAAGTAATCTCATTGCAGTTGCTTGATCCTGCTCTTCCTTACTTGATCTATGCTTCCTCTTTCTTTCTTGTCCCTCCTTTTCCTTCTTTCCTCTGATCATGCTAAAGTGCTCCAATATTGCTCTGAGTGTCCAAGAGTGAGAAAGAGAGAATAAAGGGTGAGCTCCAAAATTGAACTAACAAAAGGCTGTGAACTAATCCTCATAAGCCTTTTTATCAACGAGGCCTTTATTTTCTTCAATTTTCCATTATTTTCCTTCAATTTCCTCCTTAAAGAAACTTGTTGTCTTTCACATTTCTTTTCTCTTAATTTCCTTTATTTTCATAAATAAATTGCCAAAAATTCCATTTTTCCTTTCTAAATCCTTTGCCATTGCCTTTGCCAATTTCCCTCAGCCATAATAAACAAAATGAACAACCACACTAAGATGTTTTACCCAAAATTCAGCTTGGAAAACATTTTCCATGACCTTGGTTACTATTTTTGCCTTTATTAACTTTATTTACATGAAATTTTGACCAAAGTTTTTACAGAACCCTCTCCACTCGAGGAACACCGTCATTTGTGTTCAATGATACCTACAACTAGCAAAACCATTGAAAAGCAAAATCTACTACCCATGTAGATTTATAACTTAGCTTGATGCAGTATTTACAATGATAAACCTGTTGAGAAGCAAACCAACATGATAAACATAATAATATGACAACCCTAATGACATGATACCCATACTGCTTATTAGATATTTATAATGCAACTCATGGCGGTATTTACATCCATATACATATACCAAAACATTACCAAACATATGTCACAAACATTCGCTTAACCAGTGAATAGTGCATAGCCCACATCTCATTAGTCATCTCCCACATGGCTTCATTGGACCCAAAGTGCTTCCACTACACTTTAACCTGATTTATTTTTGAGTTCCAAAGCATGAGCATCTTTCTCTACAAAATACACTAAGGTTCTAGCCGAAATTATCCTTCTGGATCCACCTGCAATACAGACCAGTCAATCACATGATAAACATCTTTAACATACTTCTTAAGCAATGACACATGGAAAACATCATGGAATCTAACGAAGGCAGTGTAAGTCGATAGACTATTGGTCCAATCCTTTCAAAAATATTGAAAGGTCCACAAAATCAAGGTGCCATATTGGCACACTATCCAATCCTCAAGGAGATTTTCTTGGGCTTGATGCGCAAGTACACATGTTCCCCACACTGGAACTCCCTAGACAACCTATTTTGACCTGCATAACATTTCTTCTTGTCTTGTGCTAACTTCATATTCTTCTTAATTACCTGCATTTACTATTCCATCTCTGCCAACGTGTTCGGTCCTATCAACACTCTTTTCACTGTATCACTCCAACTGATGGGATTGTTACAACTCCGCCCTTATAGTGCCTCGAATAGACTCATCCTCAGTCACTCTTGGTACCCATTGTTGTAAGCAAACTCAAAAAACGAAAGGTACTCCTCCCATATCCTCTACTAATTCATCACATACATCCTCAACATGCCCTCCAATATCTTGTTGGCCCTCTTTATCTGTCCATCTGTTTGCGGACTATATGCTATGTTGAAGGACAATTTTGTACCCAAACCTGCAAACCACGCCTTCTAGAATCTAGAAGTAAACTTAGCATCCTTATCTGACACGATCTTCTTCAGGACACCATGCAACCTCACTACATCTCTCATAAATACCTATGCTACATCATTAACTAAATATGTATACTTCACTCGGATGAAGTGTGCTACCTTTTTCGATTTTCCAACCACAACCATGATGGAATCATGCTGTCTAGATGTCCTCAACAAACCTGTAATGAAATCCATGGAAATGACTTCCCATTTCCACTATGGAATTGTTATCGGTTGTGCTAGTCCACCTGGATGCTTACACTCTTCTTTCACCTACTAACAGTCCAAGCATCTAGCCACAAAATATGCCATGTCCTTCTTCAAATTCAACCAATGATAAAATTTCTTCAATATTGTCAATGTCTTTTGGTATCCTAGTGAAATGAATATGGTCTTGCATGAAACTCTCTCAAGATATTCTTCTTGATATCACTATTTTCCGGAACATATATCATGTCCCTAAATTTGATCAAACCATATGTTGCAAGATGATAGTCCACATCCTGATCACTTGTACCCTGTTGTAACCTATGCATAAGCTTCATGTACTTGTCATCCCACTCTCTTGCCTATAAGGTTCGATCCTGTAAGTTTGTCCCATACAAACTCATAACGGCTATGTAATTCACCTATACTTTCCTACTAAGAGCATTTGTAACCTTATTTTCATTTCCCTTAATGCACCTGATCTCAAAGTCAAACTCACTAATCATATTCAAACTTCTAGCTTGCCTAGCATTTAGATTCAGTTGTTCAAATAGGTACTTCAACCCATTGTGATTTATCATCATTACAAACCTCCTACCAATAATATAGTGCCTACACATCTTCAATGCATGGATAATCGCTTCTAACTCAAGATCATGTGTCAGATAATTCTTCTTGTGCTCATTCAACTTCAATGACTCATAGTACACTACTTGTCCTTCTTGCATTAAGACTCCACCAATGATCCGGATTTAAACAGGAACGCAACAAATTACAGAGATAACCATATACACAAAGATGCAGTGGAAATAATACTTCATTTCATTAATGGAAAATACTGAAATATGCTTACAACCATAAATGGAAATAAACCAGCTAGGGCGATGGTAGCTTATCTTTGAGAAAAGATGTGGTGGCTACATGCCTCTGAACTGTGTTACAATGAGGCTTGCAGGCCTATTTATTGTTGAGAAACAATGGAAAACCCTTAACATTCCAAAACCTAACCCTAGGAGATGAAATGCCAAACTGTGGGCCCCGTTTGGGTAAATTGGTACATCAACTTCCCGGGGTCGTAACTTTGGCATACGATCTCCATTTGACGCGTACAATAGCTCGTTAGAAAGATCTATCCGAGCACTACCACTTTGGGAAGGGAAACATCGGTCCATGGACCCATGTTGCCCCCAGATTTCCCAAAAAACGTCGTTTAGGGCCTCAAAACGGCTCCAGAAGTTCAGGACCCGAAAAACTGCTAAAAATAGTAAGTTGTGCTACAATTAAGGAAACTGAAAATGCTGAGAGAAAAAATGGTGGGGGTCCAGGTGGACTTGGCAGGTGGCCACCAATATCCACCTGGATCATTCCTCCCCCCTTAGGAAGCAATGGTCCCCATTGCGTTGAGTTCCTCCATGAGATGAGGAAACTTTTGCTGAACTTGTTCCCTGGTGAGCCACTTGCCCTGCTGAAGGAGTTGGCCTGCTTTGACAATTCGATACAGTTGGATATTCTGTTGGCGAGTGTTCTTGATATGCATGTCCATGATCCGATCAGTTGCAGCTTGTTTCATGCAATCTGGATTTAATTCTGTGGGTTTGAGTTGTTCTGCAATGTCGGATGTGTCTAGCAATGGTGGAAAGTATGGCCGAAGGCGGTCCACATTGAACACTGGGTGCAGGCCAAGGAATGGGGGAATGCTGAGCTCAAATGCATTGTCTCCCATAGCCTTAGTAATGGTGTAAGGACCATATCATAGGGGTCTCAATTTCTGATAGGCTCCAGTAAGGCGTTCCTTTTGCAAATGCAACCAGACTTTGTCGCCCACCTGAAACTTGTGTGGCACCTGATGTTGATCATGTCGCTGCTTGTACTTGGCATTTGATTTCACAAGAATGTCATGGACCTACTGGTGAATATGTTGGATGTGCTCAATGAAGTTGGTGGCCTTATCTGTTTCGGACTGGACATGAGCTGAATTTATGTGAGTAGCTGCAAGTGGCATGGCCACAACAATGGGGCATAGTGGCTAGAATCCCAAACCCACCTGAAAAGGGCTATGGCCAGTGGAGCTGTGAAGAGCTCGGTTGTAGCTGTGCTGAACTTAGGGGAGGCTCTTGTCCCATGTGCGTGGATGCTTTGAGTTATACATGCGCAAAATGTGCACAATCATCCTATTGCCAACCTCTGTTTGGCCATCAGTTTGAGGATGGAAGGTTGTGGACTTCGTGAGTTTGGTGTCCAGCATTGACCAGAGACTGGACCAAAATGTGCTGAGAAACCGACTATCCCTATTTGAGATGATAGACTGTGGGATCCCAAAGTGCACCCACACTCGTTCAAAGAAGAGTTTAGCAGTGGCTTCTGCTGTGATATTCTTCTTGCAGGCCGCCATAATGGCCATATTCGAGAACCTGTTGACGACCACAAAAACACAGTCATTTCCATGCTTAGTGGAAGGAAGGCCTGACATGTAATCCATGGAGATGGATTCCCAAGGTCGACTAGGGGTAGGCAACGGGGTATAGTGGTCGTGCTTCTTAATGGTCGATTTGGCAATGGCACAGGCAGTACATGATCTGATGTACTTCCGAACATCCTGTTGAAGATTCAGCCAATAGAAATAATTTTGCAGGACTGCCACTGTTTTCTCAACCCCGAAATGCCCAGCATCCCAACTGTAGTGTGCTTCCCAAATCATCTTGGCAGGCTCGCTTGAAGGAACACAAAGGTGACCCAGGTGGCATAACAGGGCATCCTGGAGGTGAAAATCTAGAACATGACGACCCTCCAAGAGTGTCTGGTATGTGTGGCCGAATTCTGGGTTGCTTTTGTAGAGAAGTGGCCAATCAGAAGTCTCGTGCCCACAAGAGTTGAGCACGGTGGTTAATGCCATGATCGGTGGTTGACTGAGGCAGTCTGCAACATTATTGGTGTTGCCCTTCTTATACTTGATATTCAAGTGGAACTGTTGCATGCATGTAGACCACTTCTGATGGCGATCATTCTGCAATTTCCCTTGGGTCTGTATGAACTGCAGGGGTCGGTGGTCTGTGTGGATGACCATTTCCTTCCACAAAATGTAATGCTTCCATTGTCAGCAGGCCTATACAATGGAATACATCTCTTTATCATAAGTGGGTACTTCCGGACTGTGTCTGAAAGTGTTTCACTGTGATATGCCACTGGATGTCCATGTTGAGTAAGGACTGCCCCAATAGCATAGTCAGAGGCATCTGTCTCGACCTCAAATGGTTGTTGTAAATCTAGTAACGCGAGTACTGGTGCCGTGCAGAGGCGATCCTTCAACTCCATGAATGCCTTCTGTTGAGATTCAGACCAAAAGAATTTTTCTTTCGCCCCTCCCTTGGTGACTTGACTCAAGGGCCAAGTAATATGAGAAAACCCCAACACGAACCTGCGGTAGAAGTTGGCAAGACCTAGAAAGTTGCGGAGCTCTGTTAGAGTGGTTGGAGATGGCCAATCCCGAATGACTTGGATCTTGGCTGGATCGACATGCACCCCCTGTTCATCAATGATGTATCCCAGATACTGAACCTGGGTCATGCCAAAAGTGCATTTCTCCAAATTGGCACATAGCTTGTGTTGCCACAGTGTTTGGAGAACCTGTCGGATGTGGTGGAGGTGCTCTTCCCAACTCTGGCTGAAGATCAGAATGTCATCCAAGTATACTACTACAAAGGAGTTGGTGAATGGCCGCAAGATGTCATCCATTAGCCTCGTGAAGGTTGCAGGAGCATTCGTCAATCCGAAAGGCATAACCAACCATTCGAAAAGGCCCTCCTTGGATTTGAAGGCAATCTTCCACACATCAGAGGGTTCGATTGGTACCTGGTGATATCCTGACTTCAGATCGATCTTGCTGAAATATTTCGCCCCCTTTATTTGGTCCAGGAGGTCATCAATCCGTGGGATCAGGTACCTATTATGGATAGTGATCTTGCTCAGCGCCCGATAGTCAATACAGAGTCTCCACGTCCCATCCTTCTTCTGTACCAACATGATCGGGCTCCCACAAGGCGATGAACTCGGACGGATGTGACCTTTCTGTAGGAGCTCCTGAACCTGCCTCTTGATTTCATTGTTCTCCAGAACAGAGCGCTGATAAATTGGTCCATTGGGTAGCGGCGCACCTGGGGTCAGATCGATGGAGTGCTTCACCTGACAGTGCAGAGGAACCCCTGCAGGGGAGGTGAAGATTTCCCCGTACTCCTCCACAACCTTGTCCATCTGTAGTTGTCGTGCAGAGGGACCCCGTCTGGAGGCCGCGGCCACCGTCTTCTTCTTTCCTTGAGGGCGTATCATCACGAAAACAAATTTCCTGGTTTTGGAAATGATCTTATTGCATTGTTTTGCAGTAATCAAAGAGATGGCGGTAGGTGGTGCTACCTCTGGTATCCTGTACAACTTATTTCCTAATGTAATAATAACAGCACGGGGCCTTGATTCATACACAGCATGTCGCTTCCACAAGTATGGCTGTCCTAATAATACATCACAAACTTCAAGGGGAGCAATGTCACACAATACCTCATCTGTGAAGGGCTTGATGTTGTATGGAAGGCGACACTGCTGGCTCACGCAAAGATCTCGTCCTTGGTGAAGCCACCCAATGGTGTATGGTTGTGGATGTGCTGTGGTCGGTAAGCCCGACTGCTTCACGACCTCTGCCGAAATGAGGTTCTTTTGACTCCCGCTATCAACAATGAACTGTATCAGGGAGCCCTTTACCCACATCTGGGAGTGGAAGAGACGCTCCTCCTCCTCTGGATCTTCGGGTTCATTTTTCTGGATCTTGGCGGTAGCAACAATGGCGTTGGGATCTGCATCAATGATCTGCTTCCCTTTTTCATTCCCCTTATCGGGTTCTGAGTCAGAGTCGGAACATGCATCTGATTCTGAAACCTTTAGCTCAGCCACCAGTGACTGCTTGGCCCGACACTCACTTGTGTTGTGAGTGGAGCTCTTATGGAACTCACACCATTTTTCGGTGTCCTTTTTCGGCTTCGGGGCGTTGTTCTTTGCTTGCAGCTTCGGCAGGTTATCTTGGGCTGTCTCGCCTTGGCTTTGTCCTTTGTTCTGTGGTTTAGTGGCACCTTTCCCCTGCTTTGGATTCGCATATCCAAAGTCTTGCTTCTTTTGTTTAAACTTCTGCTTGACCTTGACGGCATATCGGTATGCTGCGCCGAGCGAGGAGATGTTCAGGAATTATATTTCTTCCTGGATGTACTTGTGCAGGCAGCCATGGTATTTGAGTATCAAATGTTGCTCTGAATCCTTGATACCCAACTTTGTGCAAAGGGTATGGAAAAGATTGGTGAACTCCAGCACGTCTTGGTCCCTTCCCTGCCACAGCGTGGTCCACTTTATGTATGCATCCTCATAGCTTCCGAAAGGGTAGTACTGCTCCTTGATGGCATCCCGCAATGAATTCCAGGTGGGTAGGGCTGAAAATAGTGAACCAGTACTTTCATCCTTCTGCTCGCAGTAGGATTCCCACCAGTCCTTGATGTGGGGGGCTGCTTTGAGAAGAGCGAAAACAATCTTTTCCCGACTCGAAAATTCATGAACAGAAAAATAACCCTCTAGCAGATTTAACCATTTATCTAGGGCATCTACGTCTATCTGACCCTCGAATATGGGGATTTCAAAATTAACTTGTACCTTAAAGGGCGTGGCGTTTCCAGAGTAGTTGCTGGAAGCCGATGCGTCGCTTCTGGGTAGCCACTAAAGGATCTGGGCAAAGCTGTCCATCATCGCGTTCCGTTGTAGCTCAAGGGCTTCTTCGAGCAAGATTTTGATGGGATCTCCTACCCCCTCATCTTTCTTCTCATCCGCCATGGGAGGCCATCGGGATTTGCGAGGCTGGTCTTGCAAAGGTTCAACTAGTTCAAGCCCTAACTCCTTATATCCCGACCTTGTTGGGGACATGCAAAGAAAAACAGAGAAAAAGCAGACCGCTCTGATACCACTGATCCGGATTTAAAAAGGAACGCAACAAATTACAGAGATAACCATATACACAAAGATGCAGCGGAAATAATACTTCATTTCATTAATGGAAAATACTGAAATATGCTTACAACCAGAAATGGAAATAAACTAGCTAGGGCGATGGTAGCTTATCTCTGAGAAGAGATGTGGCGGCTACATGCCTCTGAACTGTGTTACAATGAGGCTCGCAGGCCTATTTATTGTTGAGAAACAATGGAAAACCCTTAACATTCCAAAACCTAACCCTAGGAGATGAAACGCCAAACTGTGGGCCCCGTTTGGGTAAATTGGTACATCAACTTCCCGGGGTCGTAACTTTGGCATACGATCTTCATTTGACGCGTACAATAGATCGTTAGAAAGATCTATCCTAGCACTACCACTTTGGGAAGGGAAAAATCAGTCCATGGACCCATGTTGCCCCTAGATTTCCCAAACAACGTCCTTTAGCGCCTCAAAACAGCTCCAGAAGTTCAGGACTCGAAAAACTACTAAAAATAGTAAGTTGTGCTACAATTAAGGAAACTGAAAATGCTGAGAGAAACAATGGTGGGGGTCCAAGTGGACTTGGCAGGTGGCCACCAATATCCAGCTGGATCAACCAAGTCCTCTCTTGCAATCATCTATACATACCACAAACTCTTTGTCCAGATTTGAAATCTCTAACACTAGAGAATTCATCAATGACTGCTTCAACTGCTCAAAATTGTTACGCATTCCTCTATCCATTCAAATTTATCACCTTTCCTTTTCAGCGATATGATGGGATATGCAATGTGAGAGAAGTTCCTCATGGACATCCTATAGTAACTTGCTAGCCCCATGAATGATCTTACCTCTTCAACATTTTTAGGAGCTTCCTACTCCATGATGGCCCTTATCTTTTATGGATCCCCTGTTATGCCTTCCTTTGAAACCACATGCCCCAAGTAATGTACTTATGTCTGGAATAAACTAAATTTTCTAAGCATAGAATACAACTAATGTTGTCTCAGGAATCTCAATACTAATGCTAAATGTTCAGAATGTTCTTCCTGATTCTTAGAATATATCAAGATGTCATCAATGAATACAATAGCGAACTTTTCCAGATAAGGAAGCAACACACTATTCATCAAGCACATAAAAGTAGTTGGAGCATTAGTCAAACCAAATGTAACTACAAAAAACTCATAATGCCCATACCTAGTCTGGAAAGTTTTCTTATAGATGTCCTCTTCCTTAATGCTTAATTGATGATATCCTAATCTCAAGTCAATCTCCAAGAACACTACTACTCCCTTCAACTAGTCAAACAAGTCATCAATCCTCAGCGACGAATACATGTTCTTAATCGTCACATTTTGCAACTGCTTGTAATCAATGCATAACTTGAGAGTACTATCCTTCTTCTTCATAAGCAAACATTGATGCACCCCAAGGCGATACACTTGGGTTGATGTATCACTTGTCTAGAATTTCCTTCAACTGCAACTTCAGTTCTACCAACTACAGAGTGCTTATCTTGTATGGTGCCTATAATTCTAGTGTTGCCCCTGGTACCAACTTAATAGAAAAATCCACTTCCCTCTGAGGAAACAACTCTAAAATATCTACTAGAAACACATCCTGAAACTGTTGGGAGGTTAGGTACCTGCTCAATACCTCTGCATCCTCATCGTCCTTACCTTTATCACTATAAATATGCACTGCAAATAACACACATCTTTTCTTGCGACTATGCTTTGTCTGCATAGTTGTCAACATTGTAACCGACATTTACTTCTTCTTACCCTGTAAGATCCTCTGTTCTCCATAGTCATCCAATCAATCAACAGCATCATCATAGTTGTATACCTTATTCCTATGAAGATATATCTGGTCCATACCCAACAACATATTATATGATCCCAACAACAATACATTCAAATGTGATGAGGTAGGCATACCATTCAACCCAAATGCACAAGCTCTTACCCAATGATGAACTCTCTTCTTTGTAACTATAGCCAACTGCACTATCCAAGATTCTACATGCACTTCTTTATTCAAACTACACTCATCCACCAAGTGAAGGTTAACATAACTATAATTAGCGAGAACTTTAACACTCCCTCTCAACTAGGGAGAATTCCACCTGATCATCATGCCATCCTGTCATCATGAACCATTTATGAATCTCATCTCATATGTTCTCTACTAAAAATTGATATGAATAAGGAATAAGAATTGATCAACAGTGAGTGACAAGACGTTATCACTCTCCAATGACAAAAGTTAGTCTAGAGGTAGAACCTCAATTAGACTTGATCCCATATCAAGTTGTTGAACACCATGCATCCTAGACATAGGAAGTATGACAATACATGATGTGTTCATCGGTAAGCCTATGGTCCCTATCCACTTTTCCCAACTCATTGTCTAGATGAGAGGTACTTCCCATGAGTCCCAGACTACATGGGTAGGATGTATGTTGGGGAATTAGCAGGAGAAGGTGAACCACTCATCTTGCTCACATGCCATAGGAGAAGGTGAACCACTCATCCTATTCATATATCAATCATAGTGGAAGGTGAACCACTCACCATAGACACATGTGTCCTCAATCGTAAGGGGAGGTGAACCATTCACCCTACACACATGTCAACCATCACGGCGTAACATAGGGGAAGGTGAACCACTCAACCTCTACACAACACACCAATAGGGGAAGGTGAAACACTGACCCTATGGTTGCTCATAGCTCCAAGAAGTACACCAAGCCCCCAGGAGATCTAAGAGCTGAGTCTCAACCTCAATCAGGATACTCATGGGAGGGTCTTTCCATGAATCCAAGTCTCTCTTGGAAGGTTAAGAATTTGACCTTCCCAAAGGGATTCGTGAGGATGTCTGCGACCTACTTATCAGTCCTGATGTGTTAAAGCCTTATTTCTCACTGATGTACCATATCCTGGTAAAGTGGTACCTAATATCAATGTTCTTGGAGTGGTCATGGAACATGAGATTCTCTAAAAGATCAATCCCACTTTGGTTGTCGTAGTAGATCACAGTGGTATCCAACACATTCTTAAATAGCTCACTCAAGAGATTCCTCAACTTCACAACAAACCATACTAGCAACAATATATTCAGCCTTAGTGGTGCTTCAAGAAACTTCTTTTTGTTTCCTTCTCATTGAAGATATCGAAGAAGACCCCAATGAAAAGCAACATCTAGACATACTTTTACAATCCACCACATTGCCAGCCCAGTTAGCATTAGAATATCCATGTAGCCTCAAATTTTGGCATTGTATCTCAGTCCATAGTTGATTGTGCCACATACATATCTCAATATATTCTTAGGAGAAATCCAATATATGTGATGAGGCTCAACCATAAATTGACTCAATGTATTCACAGTGAAGCATATGTCTGGATGAGAGTTTACCAAAAACACTAGGGCCCCCACATGTTTACGATACTCGAAAGGATTTGCCAATGTGGGCTCAATAACACTTCCACATATCTTCCTAAAGTTGAGTTCCAATGGAGTAGACACAAACTTGCAATCCACCATCCTACATCTGTCGAGTAGCTTCATAATGTATTTTCCTTGAGAAAGGGAAATCTCACTGGCTTTTTCGAGATCTCTAGGCCTAAGAAGTAGTGCATCAGACCTAGGTCCTTCATCACGAACTCGGAAGCCAACTCCCTCTTGCATTGACAAATGAGAGGGTGTTCACCTATTAGAAAGAGATCATCTACATAAAGGACCAGAATGAGATGCATTTCCTTTTCAACCTTGAAGTACAAGTTAGGATTAGCATCACTCCTTATAAATCCCACCTTCATAAGGCAATTATCAATCCTCACATACCAACCCCTAGGGGCTTGCTTCAACCCATAGATGGATTTCTTCAACCTGGATACATGTGTCCTTCAATCTTGTAATTCGAACCCTTGAGGTTGTTCCATGTAGACTTCCTCCTTAAGCGAGCCATGCAAGAAAGCAATTTTAACATCCATTTTGTGTAGGCTCCATCCTTGAGGCAATGAGAGCTATAATCAATCGGATAGTTGTATATCATACAACCGGTGCAAATATCTCGTGATGGTCCACTCTTTTGAGAGAAGCCTCGAGCAACTAACCCGACCTTATATTTTTCAACACTCCCATCACCTCCATGTTTGATTTTGTAAATCCCTTTAGAAGTGACCACAAACTTGTCCTTGGGTCTAGGAACAATGTCCCATACATGTTTCTTCATGATTGATTCATAATCCTCATTCATCGCATCCTTCCATACTTGATTTTTTATGGTTTCTTCGAACATACATGGCTCAGATTGAAAAATAATACTCATAGAAGTTAAGTATCCTTGATACATGTTCAAAAGTCGGCTTCTTACTTTCTCGGAATATTCCTCTTGGAGCAATATGTCTTTCAACATCTTCGAGAGTGTCTTTGAGCCACAAAGGTATTTTTCTTGAGCTAGAGGGATCACTAGGTGGAGTATCAATGGGATCCATCGAGCCTTCAACATCAGGCATCAATTCATCTGTCAGAGGTTCATCCTACTTTCCTGCAACAATAGGGAGATCTCTGACTTTGCCAAGGGTATAATTTTCATTGAAGGTGACATCATGGATTATTTCCACTTCTCTTTGACCAGACACATTGATTCTATATGCCTTTGAATTTTCACTATAGCCCACAAATGTACTTTTCTTCCCAAATGATTCTAACTTGTTTCTTTTCTCTTTAGTCACATGAAAGTACACAAGACAACCAAATATTCTAAATGAGAAACATCAAGTTTCTTACTAGTTAAAACTTCTTCGGGTGTCTTGAAATCCAATTCTTGATGTGGGATCGTATTTTGAACATACACGACAGTGTTGGAAACTTCTCCCCATAAGAACATCGATAGGCCTTGGTCATGGAGCATGGCATGGGTGACTTCCATGATTGTTCAATTCTTTCTTTCATCAATTCCATTTTGCTTAGGAGTGTATGGATTGGTTGTTTCCCTCTTAATGACACCCTCTCTGCAAAGGTCATTGAATTCATTTGGTTCATATTCAGTTCCATTATCGATCCTCAATATTTTAAGCTTCTTCCCTGTTTGATTTTCCACCAAGGCTTTGAAAGAACAGAACCATTTGAACACTTTGTCCTTGTTCTTCAAGAAATAGATCCATGTTTTGTGAGAGAAGTCATCCATAAAAATTGCATAGTATAAGTATCCTCCTAATGATGTTACAAGCAACATACCAGATAGATCAGAATGGACCAATTGAAGAATATTGGTAGTTTGAATTTCACTTGAAGGGAAGGGTCCCCTTGTAAGTTTCCTAAATACACAACCCTGACAAACCCCTTCATGATTCATGTTGTATTCGGGCATACTTGTGACCATCTTCCTTACCCGAGGTAAGGCTTTGTAATGAACGTGAGAAAATCTTCGGTGCCATAATTTAGAATGAAGAGAAGTATCGCAAGTCATAGATCCCAAAGGACTTCCTCCAACTTGATAGAGACCTTCAACCCTAAATCCAAGAGTGAATGCACCTTTAGGGTTCCTTTTCGAAATACTTACCTTTCCATCAATGAATGGTACCTTGAAGCCTTTATCTTCCATCGCAAAAATAGATGCTAGGTTCTTCTTCAAATCGGGAACATACAATAATTCTTGTAGATGAATGGTTTGACCTTGATTCAAGTGAAGATTGACAACCTCTATCCCCTTCACGGGGTAGGTGGCATTGTCTCCAAGTATGATCTCCAAATTAGTCTTATTTTCAAACAAATTTGAGAGGGCCTCCTTGTACCCAATGAAGTTCCTTGAGGCTCTACTATCAATCAACCAATGATCCAAAGTATCTCGAGGAGAGGCAGTAGATAGAGCAGAAATAAGATAAAATTCTTTCTTTTTCCTACAACGTTACTTTTCTCATACTTTGAATTTCTCGTCCTTTTTGGAGGTCGACTACTTCGATCTCGAGCAGCAGGAACATTCCTCTTTCCTTTATTGTTGAACTTGTTGTTGCCTTTAAAATTGTTGTGTTTGTTGTTTTTTCATAATCCCATGGAGTATCCTTCTTGTGAGGACATTCTCTAGCATAGGGACCAAACCTGTTGCAATTATAGCACCTTCCTTTTCTTCCTTCTTTGAATCCTTACTTGAATCCTTGACCCTGTCTCTTTGGACCAACATTGTTCTTCCTCTTTGCATGGGTGGAGAAAGTAGTAGGTTCATTTCCATTTGAAGACTTGTCTCTCTCCATCAATCTTATCTCGTCTTGAGTGCATCTAGTAAATAATTCATCGAAACTAGGAATCTTGTCGTTGTTGAGAATGGTGGTGTTAAACACGTCCCATTCTCTTGTAATACCTCCAGGAGCGATGAGAGTGGTCTCCCTATCAACAACAAATTCTCCAATAGAGAGAAGGCCATTCTTCATTTATGTAATCCTCATGAAGTAGGATTGGATAGACTCCCCTTTATCCATCTTGATTCCCTTCAACTTGTTCTTGAGAAAGAGGATTTGATTTGCATTATTTAATTTGAACATCCTAGATAGATTATCATACATCACCTTAGCTCTTCCCTAATCAGAAATATAGGCAAACAAATTCTTCTGAATGGAGTCAATGATAATTCTTTTAGCTTTGACCTCACCTTTCTTGTGCTTTGTCTTTGCAGCAGCAGGTCCATTGGAAGGAGTTTCCACCAATTTTCCCTGCACATAGTCCATAGCATCATGCTCTTCCAAAGTCAAGTCCAAAGTCATTTTCCATGCATGATAGTCAGATTTTTCCTTGATCTTATCCTCATATTTGAAGTAAGATGTAGTCATCATTGAAGCTAGACCAATATTCTTGTCTAACAACTCTCTCTTAGTGATTGCTTTTCTCTCTCTTGCTTGGGCTTTGTCTTTCCCTGGGCTCTAATAACATGTTAATTTTAATTAACAATGGTATGTTCTATGCTTAGCACAATTACTTCAATTTTCCTTTAGCAACCCAATGACAATTTCCAATTTAGATTTCCAATAGTAATCACATTAACCATTAATCACATTAACAATAAAAGTAGATAGAATATGAAACAAAAATGCAGAAGACAAGCCAAGATAAGAGTACACTAGATTTCGCAGATGCCAGGGAAAAAACCCAATGTGGGGAAAACCCTTTGATCAATTCTTCTTATTATTATATAAAATTTTCAACAGAGAGAGAGTACAAAAGTCAAATTCACTTGCCAAATCCAATGTCAAAACTGCCCTGTCAATTTCTACAGTCAAACTTCGGCCATAACCATAAATTCAAAGATGGTCAATGCAATAGTCAAACTTATCCTTTGAAACTCAGTCAAAGGTAGTCAAAGTCGGCCTCCAACAGTGGTCAAAGTCAACCCAAAACAATCACAAAATCTGCGGTCAAACTAAAGTCAACCCTATGGTCAATACAGGTCAAACAACCTAGAAAATATTGATTTCTATGCCAACCAATGCGGGTCAAAAAAAATATTCCTCCAAAAATCACAATCAAAATTGGACAAACAACCCCTGGTCAATGTTGGTCAAACTTGGTCAACTCATGAAATTTTCAGCCCTACAGTTCTGTCCAGAAATTCGTCCTCATGCCACACATGAGAGAGAGAGAGAAGATGTGTGAGTGATGATGATTCCAAATGAGGTGAGAGGTCACTTGTATTTATACAATTCGATGAGGGTGAAGAGACACGTCCATAGGGCCTCATGAGCCTACGTGATGATGTGACCGACATGAACAATTTGCACATGTGAGGGCATAAATTCAATATCACACTTCTGCTTGTCCAAATTAGATGATCTTTATATCAATTTTGGACCTCTCGAAAAGAGGAATTTAATGCAAGCATCATCTCCATCAAATGAGTTGCCCCAATGTGGAATTTGGCCTAATTGCCAATTTTAACACATCTTTTATCATATTTTGTTTAAAAAGTAAAATCAATATTATTAAAATAAAACTAATCAAATGATTATTGAAAACTTAGTTTAACAATTTAACAAAAAAAAATTGTGTTTTTTAATATATATATATATAATCAATTTTGCTCAACATTTTATATAGATGTGCGAGAGAATTTTTAACAACTTGAATATATTTATACATTGAAAAATATAATTTATATAGCAAAAGAATAAGAGTTCAACGGAATTATATCCTCAAATTTCAACCAGAAATGTGATAACATAAAACAATTAAATTGTATTTTTTAAATCATCTTTTTCTTTTTCTTTTTCTTTTAAGTTTGGCAGGACTACATCTTCATCATTTTCAATATATCGTCTCGATCAGGGCAGGAAATTGGACAGAGCACCCAATAACCATCTATCCAAAATCCCATGACAATTTTTTCAAATCATCTTGAAATAAGAAAAATTATTAAATTTAATAAATACAAAATAAAATTATATACATATTTCAAGAAAGGGATAGAAAAAACATCTCATTATTATTTTTTGTTGTTTAATCTTAAATGGAAATTTTAAAATGGTTTGAAACCTTTGGCAAATGGTTAATTTAGAGATTTTAAATTATTTTGATTTTTCTTAAATTAAACTTTAAAATAAGTTTAAACGCTTGAGGTGTAAAAAGGAGTTTATTTTGACAATGGTGAGTACATTTTTATTTTTATTTTTGACTGATATGAGTATGAATGTATGAGTGAAATAGGGTGTTGCTCACAACTACAAATAATTGAATGTAACTCGTTTATTGATAAAACAGGAAAAGGTCGAAAGAAAGACGCATGTATTAAACATTTTATAGTTTGCATATTAGGGATTAGTAAGATTCACCAAAGTTTCTAAATTTGTATATAAATTTCCATTCTTAAAATTTTTCCTAAGAATAAATTTGATATAATGTAGTAAATTGATTTGGATATGTAATTATCATAGGACATAAATTTTAATAACTAAAATATCATAGATAATAGAAGAAAGGAGGAACATCTAGTGGTAGTCCATCCTAATATGTTGGCACAAGCCCTTAAGAAGGGTTTCACATGAAAAATTAATTTGTTGTCCGTCACAAATGGTAAAATTCATGTATTTTTTAACATAGTGTTGCTTTGTGTGATCAATGCCCTCTTCAATCTTTCACATTTGATATAGATATGTCTTGTTTCTTATGGTTTTGGTTATTTCATGCATTTTCTAGTATGTTTCATGTTGTTTTAGGATTCACACCCTCTTGATGTATCATCTCATGCCATATTATAACAAGTTTAAGCTTGAATTTGCCCAAGTTTTCTTGCATATGTTATAGGCTAACTACCATAGTGATCCCACATAAACAAGCAAGAATTTTGGAGTAGTGATAGCATTAGGAAAAATATTGAAGTGAAAAGATGATCAAGAGTGACCCATATGGAAGAAACATAGACATCACATATATCCTAAACACGAGTATTCATTTATGTTCATCACAAAGCATCATCACTACCTATTTATTCATAATCCAACAATCCATTGCTCCATCTCCCCAAACTACTAGAATGTCGAAAAATTAAATGAAAACTCGGTAAAAAATGGTCAACTAAAAACAACTTACACATGACTACCATTTGTATTTAGCTTTTAATTGATACCAAATGCAAATAAAAACTTATCTAATAATGATATTATAAATTGGCCAGTTATAATATTAATTATATTATATAAAATTAAATATAAAATAATGAAATTTATAAATTTCCATAAAATTTAAAATAATACATATGAAATGTACACAACTAATGATAGCTAATGATAGGTAGATGCTATTTGAAATTTCAAATATAGTGAATAAAAGAAATTGGAAAAGTTTAAAAGCTATTTTTTTCTTAAATTTCTTAATAAAATTACAATGTTTTATTATTTAAATTTTATTTTTAATATAAAAATAAAATTAACACGATAAACCTAAAAAACACAAACAATATTTAAAATTACGATTTTATCAATTCCTAACCAAATTTCCAATAAATATTCCCAAAGAAAACAAAATTTTAAACATTTAAAATATGCCAAAGGATCGTAATGGGGTCCACGGCTGTGTATGAAATAAAGACCACAAACGCGTTTGAGGTGGTTAGGTGGGACCATAACAATGAATTCAAACAACCTGTGGTGGGTTTAGGTGGGTTGGGTGGGACCATAGCAATGAATTCAAATAACCTGTGAGGGATGGGGCTATACGCAATAAAAATAAAAATAAAGTTATTATGCCGACCAACAAGTAGACTTGTCTTTATTGGATGAAAAAGACAGTACGTATCAGAGTAAAAGATCCTGTTGGATCTCGATGCAGAGAATTTTTCCAAATGAGACGTCGCCTTGAAAGTAAAACACACATTTATCGATTAAATCATCCCTTCACGGTCATATCGTCTGAAATCAATTAAACTGTCAATTTGCTGGTCAAATTTCATCCAAGATTAGTTTATAATTACATTTTTTCATTAAAATAATTTCTTTCAAAATTTTATTTTCTATATGTTTAGAATAAATACATTTAATTTAATTCAATGTTTATGAGTTTTTATAATGGAATTGTCTTCAGTGTAATTTTTTGGAATTTTTGGTGCTGGAATTTGGTGAAAATTTTGAGGTGAAATCTTGATTCGTGTTATTTAAACTGGTTTTTTACTATATATAGATTCAGTGCCCTTTTGAGCCACTTCAGTTGTGTAAATATTACCTATAAAACTTGTGATTTCAATAAATTATTCTCAAATTTTAGAGAAATTAGACCAGAAAAGCCCACCTAAAAAAAGCCTGCCATGCCCATACTCTTCAACCTGATGCACACGACTTCAGCTGCCAAAGTAATCCACTTCAATGGACCCAATGCAACTTCAGCCATTGCATCATTTCCTTCGATCGGGTTAGAGCCCTTGGTTTCCCTAACTTCATATATTTATCGCATGTCCCTTCCATCATCGTCTCCCCCACTAAAGGTTCACCAGGACTACCTCTTAGCTCCAACAAAACTACAATGAATAAGTCCACCTAAATATGTGTGTATCATGTTTCCTTCACTTTGGTATGCCCTTACTTCATTCTATCCATGATTCATGTCAGGCATTTAGCCAAATCTCCACTTGGCTAAGCATGACTCGCATACTGCCCAAACTACTCAAGACTTTGTACTTTCTACTCTAAGGTCGCATGGTGCCCAAATAAGTATTGCAAAAATAAACATCCCCTGTTTCCCAACTGCACAAGGGCTCATCCCATCCTTCCAGGGAAAGGTTTCCCATCACATCGACAAACACATTCTTCCTTGACCCATCTCTGCATATGATCCATCTTCGAAATATTTCAACGAAACAAAAGTTACAACAATACTTACATCTTCATGAGGTCTCTCCAAGTGAATGCCTCCTTCCTTCAATGGCTACATTGTGCATAAATCTAGTTAAACCTGGGCAAGCAACGTTTTACCAAGTTCCTTCTCTTCCGTTAATACTTCTGCAACACTTCCATCTTTACACATCGCAACTTCTTCTTCCTCATCGCAATCAGCAGCTTCAACCTATTCAACTTCCCGACCAAGTCGAAGAAGCTCAAGTCTAACCTTGTCTTCTAAAACTTCAAGATCCTCTCTCAACCATGGCATTTATTCCTTCATGTGTCCCAATCTATCCATGAGCTTCAGAAGTGTATCTCAACCCTCTTGCCAACTTGCCATTGTACCGCCCAACTTTCAACAAGATCTTAACCTTGATCTCAATTCTTCTGAACTTCTCCAAGTTCCCATCTTCGCAAGATAGCCTCTAATACCATATGTTCATGTCAACACCCACTTTCTTCAAAATGGTTTTTGATACCAATTGTCATGACCCCACACTGTAGCACCTTATGACCACTGTGGGCGTTGTGCGACACTATCAAGATTTCACTTTAAACTTACTTTCACCCGGACTACGCCTACTTCTATCACTTACTCAATTATTCATTCAAGTATTATTTACTTCAATTATGCAGCAGCATTAATATTCATTCATTTACTTCTTTCAATTATACAATCTTTCAATATTGTGATAACCAAAACAACAATACAACATTGCAATAGTGCGATATCACAATTATGACAGTAACACAAGTTTACAATGGGAGGGGGAAAATCCCCAAAGTAGTTCACCTCAATATTCATTTAATTGTTCAAGTAACATTTTACAATATGGAAATAGCATGGAAGTTGCCTCTCCTAAGCAACAAACTCATCCACCGGTGGGGAGAGGGACGAGACTACTTGGGGGACAGAGAGCCGAACCGGATTTCTGCTGCAGATCGCCCATGGCTCCCGCGTCCGCATTCAAATGATGGCTCAGGACCGAGATACTAGAGAACGGAGGAGCGATGCAATACACTAGAATGGGTGTTTATACATTCATCTGCAAGTCATCAGGCGGCGCATGGAATGCAAAGCAGTATTCGGGAGATTTGGAGGGTTCGACCGCCTCTACCTACAATTTGCAGCGGCAGCTCGTAAATGCGGCGCATAAGGCCGAAGGATCCGGTCCCGTTTCTTCCTCTTTCCCATACGATTCTCCTTCCTCGGTCGTCTTCCAGTCGTGGACTATCGGTTCGGTCGTTGCAATCAAAGAAGGGGGACTGCATGATGCAGATCTGCTCCCTCCCTCAATGGATTGGCTCAATCATTGCAGATCCGGCCTGGATCTACCCGATCTGGCCAATATTCGAGAACAGTCAGAACTTAGGCAGCAGATCGGTGGCAATGAGCATAGATCGAGCAGAGGGTTTGTAGACCTAGACATGCAAATGGAAGAACGACCCAATACGAGGTCAGATATGGAAGATTGTTTACAGCCAGAGCACATGGACAATAGCCGCGACACTGGTTTAGGCGGATCAGGAACTCAGTCAAAACCCAAGCTACAAGTAACAACAACTCGTTTTCAGATTTTTATTAAAACCCCTGAGGGGAAAACCTGTTTAGTGTGGGTACATGCAGAAAGCACCATCATGCAGCTGAAACAACAAATATGGGCAGTAACGGGATACCCTTTTCAGATCCAACATTTGGTCAGTGGTAGGTGGTCCCTCCAGGATAATAGAACCCTGAAAAGCTATGAGATAAGTCCAGAAACAACCATTGTTTTAAACCTTAGGCTGAGAGGAGGGGCTCTGCCTCAGGGACAGCCAAGCTCCTTAGGAGGAGACAAGGGGAAAAAGACAGCACCTCAGCATCAACCCAAGGGAGGTTCCTCCTACAAAAACATTTTACAGGGTAACAGAGATTCAGGGTCCTCTCCAGATCAAGGCGGATACACACCTAGGCCATACATAGTAGATCAGCTAGGGCAAACCCCAGCCCTTAACTTTGATTCTACAGGGATTGATGATTTCGTTAAGTCCTATGAAACGCAGGCCCTAATCTGCCGTTTTAACAGTTTTTGGCCAAAACCAATGGATCTATTTCACTGGATTTTCACCAATTGGACCATGGAATGTGATATACATTTATGCTCCAAGGGGTTTTTTATAGTTAGATTTGCATCCAAGGAAGTCAGAGATACAATCATCAGTGTTGGGCCTTGGTTTTGGGGAACATCGGGGCTGTTTATGACCCCATGGTTTCCAGATTTCGATCCAAACAAAATGACTGTATCCAAAGTGCCGGTCTGGGTCCGCCTATATAACCTTCCCCTTTACTTTTGGAGTGAACGAGTATTAGAAGGAATTGGGAACAGCATAGGGAAATATATCAAAATAGATCTGGAAAGGATTGATGAAAGGGTCTACACTTTTGCACGCATTTGTGTGGAAGTAGATCTAAGTAAAGGGTTGCCGGACAACATAAGGCTGATCTACAAACAACAAAATTGGCTGCAAGCACTAGACTATGAAAACACTGCTTTTAGGTGTAGGATCTGTAGGCTGACAGGACACCTGCAAAGCAAATGCCCAGAAGCCAAGAAAGTAAACAGTAAAAAGAAGCAGAAAGGGAAGCAGAGGAAAGGATGGCAATTTCCCCCCCTGACTCAGAGGACGAAGAATCAAAAGTAGAAGAGGAAGATACCCCCGCAGAGAATGCTGAGGGTTCTCAAGAAATGGAGACTCAGAAGGAAACCACATCAGACAACAAGGCTTCACAGCTCCACTCAAATCTGGCAGAGAAGGCAAGCGAGGATCTGAGTATGGGAGGGATCAAACGGCATCACCACTCAGATACTTCAGACTCAGACAAGGAAACAGCCTCACAGAAAGCAGAAACACAGTTAGTCATAGCTTCGATCGAGCCCACTCAAGGAGAGTGGCGCAAGGTCGAAAAGAAAAAGGGGAGAAAAACTTGAAGTGTGAGTCCTTTACTCACTACCGGAATCCAGTTTTTCTGCCTCTTTCTCCCTTCTTCTCTCTTTCTCTTTTTCTTCTTCTAAATGCACGTTAGTTTTGTAACGTTGCATGGGGTGCGAAAGCACTCGAGCCCAATGGGAAACTTATGGAAATGCTTCAATGCATCTGCTTGTGTAACTTTTCATTTTTTAAATAAAAGGTTACCGATTTTTCCTGTGGAAAAACAAACAAACTCATCCACCCAATCTTCCCAAGTCGTGCAACCTGCCCTGCACATTCTGCCTAAGTTGTGTAGTCTTCCTGCAAGTTCTATCCAAATCATGCAGATCTTCTCGCACAGTGCCCCTTTGTGTTTTTTAGTTGACCCACAAGTTTTGTTGAATGCCCCTGGACCAACCTGTCTATGGGAAGGTAGGTTCCCCTTCATGGGTGGGTGGGCCCTTGAGCGACCTGCCTATGGGTAGCTAGGCATCCCTTCTAGGTGGGTGCTCCCCTACCTGGGCGCTTCGCCATGTCGTGTTGCCCACACTATGCCCTGTTGATCATTCGTTCATCATACATGCAACCCACACTAGGTTGATCGCTTACCATGTACTCCACGTCACCACTTTCTCGCTCACCCATTTCTCCCACCCTGTCAGGACCTCAAGTTGGCACCAAGAACAATGGGCACCCATGACCACCCACAAACATATGAAGTGGCAAAAAACTAACTTGGATTGTGATGAGCATGCCCACATGGAGGAAAGGCACCCAGGTCGACATGACAAGCACACCGACCAATTTGGTGAGGTGTGTGCCAAGGGCACACTTGCACGAATGTGGGGCACTAGGCAAAGAATAATAGGCACAAGACGGGGTGCGCCCACCAACACACATAACGAAGGGCATTGTAGGGGACAGTGACCACCATAATGAAGAGCGTGTGGAGACAGCGTGCATTATAAAACAGAGTCATGCATGACATAGTGGATTGCGCTCATGGGCTTGCATGCACCATAGGGAACTTTGGCGAGGAGACAACCTAGCGAGCAAGGAACGCGACGAGCAGAAGCAAGTGAGCGAGGGCACGAGGAAGCGTGTGATGTGACATGTGATTCAAGTGAGAATCCAAGCATGCTTAGTGTGTGTAACAAGGAAATTTGTAGTGCCAAGGCAGGGTCACAACCACCTACCCATAGGCAGGTCGACCCAGGGGTGTTCCTACCCATGGAGGGGTGCCAAATTGCCCATAGGCATTTCAACCCAAGGGCGTTCAACAAACTTGTGGGTCAACTCAAAAACACAAAGGGGTGTCTACCACATAAATAAATATGGCAAGAAGGCATATAAATACAAGTGAGGAGCTCAGCTAAGGAGGCCAGAAGAAAGTCGATTAAGAAAGGGATATATCACAAAGGAAGGTCACACTTAGGTGATTCTGTGATATCTCAGGAAAAACAGAAGTTCACACAAGGCCAGAAGGGACATAGCAGAAGAATGAGGGGCAATGTGAGTCTCACCCAACAAGCCTGCATGACTGAGCTAAAGTTGGTATTTGTTCTGGGCAGGAATTTTGAGGTTTCTTGACAGGTCGCATAGTGCTGGTGGAGGTTGCACAACTTTGTAACTAGGGTGGATGAGTTTGCTGGTTTGGGCCAGGTAGCTGCCATGCCTTTGTAATTTTGTAAAATATACCTTATATTATATTTGCATAAGTAATAAAAGATTAGGACAAGTTTTTTTGGGGAGTTTCCCCCTCCCATCGTAAAGTGTTGTGTTTACTTGTGTATTTGCGATATCACATTGTTGTTGTATATTGTGGGTTAATTGTTATCGCATGTTTAAGAAGTAAATGATAATGAAGAAAGGTGAAGTAAATATATTTTAATTTTGTTTCATAATTGAACAACACTTGAATGAAAAATTGACTAAGCAATGGGAGTAGGCATAGTCTCAGTGACATTAGCTTAAGAAAAAGAAAACTCTTACAGGGGTCGTACAGTTGCCATGGTCAACTTAAGTCACTACAATGTGGGGTCGTGACAATTCGTATCAAATCCTATATTTTTAGAGGAAGAAATACAACTGCCCACTTCATGAGCAGTTGGTATCGAAGCTTGTTTTTGAGAAAGTGGGTGATAACAGAATAATCGAAATACAGTGAAGTAAGGGCCTATATGAACACACAGAAGTATTGAAGTCGAGTTTAGCAGGGGCATAGGCACACCAGGGTCAGGACCGAGCTGAATGAATTGGGTAATGAAACTTGGAGGCATGACTACCTTTATGAAGTTGAGTAACGAAGGGTGATGTTTGGAAGGGGAAAGACAGTGAAGTCAGGGTCGAGCTGAACAAAGGGTGATGATAATATTTTATGGTTAGTACTCGTTCACAAAGAAAACTAATGGCAAATTTTGGTGAGGGACCACAGGTAATGGTTGAATCCAAGATGAACACCATGAAAATTTTCATGAAAAAGATGTTGGATCAAATGGATGAATTGAACACAAAAATGGATGTGCTTGAGGCAAAGAATGATGAACTTAGGGAGAACTTCGATTAGCAGGGAGAAGGTCATGCAGACCTCAAAGTGCGATATGATTATCTAGAGTGGAGATACAATCAAATTTAGAGCGAAGTTGAAGGACTTGAAGCTATCGGGGATCAAGGCATGGAAGAGATCGCAAAATTGTAGAAGAGCCTTTCCAAAGCTCTGAATGGGATTGGGATTTTGAAGAAATTTGTTGGGCAGGGACTAATTGGAGGGACTTCCCACATTAAGATTAAATAACCAGATTTGTATGATGGAACGAGAAGTGCCAAAACAGTTGAGAAATTTTTTTGGGATATGGAGCAATACCTTGACGATTGGAGCTTACCTCTGAGGAAGTGAAAGTGAAAGTGAAGGTAGTTGCACAATTCCTAACTAAGGATGACAAGATGTGGTGGAGACGAAGAGTGCATCAGATTGCCCATGGAGATGTTGAGGACATCTCAACTTGGGAAGAAATGAAGTGTTGTTAGCTCGTTTCATCCCACAAGATGAGACATGGGATGCTCGTACGAATATCAACTACATCAAGCAAAAAAGGAGTTTATAGACTTATAAACGTGAATTTGTGAGTGTGATCTTGCAGCTACGTAATATGGAAAAAAAGGACAAGGCATTCAACTTTATCATTGGATTGAAACCTTAGGCACATAATGAGGTGAAGTGGAAGAAGATCAAAACTCTTGAAGAAGAGTTTGCAGTAGTTGACAGGTTGGTGTACCATCATGACGAAAGGATGGAGGAAAAAAAGAAGAGACCTGATAAATTGAAAGAGAAAGCTTCGAAGGAGGACGAGGACAATGTAGGTAGTAAATGTTGATTTTTGAGTAGCTTGGGAGGTACTCCAAGCCCTAGGTTTCTGTGTTTGGAGGATGGAGCACCACAATAGGTCATTGTGGGCTTGGAATCCAAGGTTGGGGTTTTTCACCCATCGATGTTTGGGACAAAACCATGGAGCATGTTGGACATGTGATGGACGAAGATGATAGAGGGCATTGAGGAGAATCCAACTCAACAAGCATTGTTGAATTCTGAGTTGTCTACGATGAGATATGAATTTTTAAAGATAATGGTGGGATTTTGGACAATCAAGTCTTGTAGGCTTGAGATGAACTTGTCTAAAAGACATGTCTCTTCAAGTAATTCATTTAACCCTTCTTTTGTGTATAAATAAAAGGTGATAGAGATCATTTAACTCATCCAAATGTGCATCAATTCATATATAACTCTCTGAAATGGGTCAAGCTCTAGAAGAGAAGGACAAATATGTTTGGGTCTTTGATTGGGTGAAGATTATCATCTGAAATTAGGCTAAGTTTCTACAGGAGGATAGTCGCAGGCTTGAAGACAAATATGAAGTTGTTCTCATGTGTTTTTTATCCCCTATAGTTCTAAGTGTTGGGCCTTGAAATTGTCATTCACTTCCATTACATTTTCACCTATATTTCCATATTGTCACCTTCACTCCACCTCCATTTCATTAAATTTACCTTACCATTATCTTTATTGGGTTACATTTATGCTTTTCGAAACTTTATTAATTCTTAGCATTTTTAAGTGAATTTATGGTTAAAAAATAGAAAATAATGTGCATATGCTTATACCTAACAAGTGGGATGAGATTATTGACATGTATAGGTCAAAAGGAAGCTTCTAAAAGACCCTTATGTGGCCTCCTAAGGCCAAATTCGAATTTCAGTGGAGAAGATCATGGGATCATAAGGATATGTTTCTCATTTCCTATTTGTAGTGAAACTCTAGGAAGATATGTGTCTTATCATTTCATATTTTGATTGTAACTCTAGAGATATAGGGAGATATTCATGGACTCTCATTAATGAGATAGCTTCTCATCTTTTTGTATAAATAGGGGAAGTTTTCTCCTATCATTTTATGTGTAAAGTTGGGGAATCGCTCATGTTTTGAATAAAGAAAAAGGCTTGCATTTGGAGCTTCTCAACTTTCCATCCTCATACTTTTGGATTGGCCATACACAATGCGTGAGATTTATTTGTTTTCATAGATTAAGATTTATTTGCTTTCATAGATTAAGATTTATTGCTTTCTTAATTACTGTGTAATCTTATGCTAATCAAAGCATCTCAAGAAAATAATTTTCTCTTTTCCAAAATTGGATTGTGTTTGAAGCATTGGAGCATACAGTGATCTTAGTTTTCCTTTACATTTTTTTACAATGCTTTCTTAGGATTAAGTTTTACATTCACTATTTAATCTTATATAAAGCATTTCAAGAAGGTAGTTCTTCCAAAATTGATTGCTTGAGGCATTTAGAACAGACTATGATTTAGTTTCCTTTCCCATGCTTTTATCATGCTTTTTAGATTAAATTTATTATCTATTGTGTCATCTCATGTTCAACATTTCAAGAAGGTAACCCTTCCAAAATTGATTGCCTAAAAACATTAGCTAACGCAGTCATTGCAAGTTTTTACATGCTTTCTTTATGCTTTCCTAGATCATGTTTTCTTCCATTTAATGTACAATCAAGTACTTAATCACTTCAAGAAGGCTACTTCCTAAATTGATTGGTTCATGGGTATTTGATCATACAATAGATCATAGTTGTATTTTCCATTTGTTTTAGATTGTCATTGTTATTTTGCTTTCAGTCCATGAATAGGATTAGTTTGATTTTGATCAAGAGCTTTCAAGGATAAGAAAGGAAGTGATTTCATTTTCATCTTGTCGTATGAATGCAATTGTATTTAGATTAATGCTCTGTTTTTCATAGATTAGTTCAAGTACATTTCCGTTTCTTCCTTCTTTTTCATAGTTTAATCATTTCATTTAGAGTAATTCCTAGTTTAGTTTATTTCATCAAAACATTTCCTTTTATTCCTTCTTTAGAAATTAGTTTTCAACATTAAAATTCATTAGATTTTGTCCATTAACATTTAAAGATTCCATCTAGAAACATAACTTACATTTCTTAGATTAATTTCCTTAGGCATAAGAAACAAAACCCCCAAAACAACATAAAAACACACTCAACGAAGTAAGAAACAAGGTTAACTAAGCACATATTGTGCACCACACCTCATCAGTTTGCTAACCTCGGTTGATAATTTATGTTAGCAATTTAAGACATTAAATTGACGGAACACTAAGTTTGAGTGGGAAAGAAAGCCGCATGCCTTGAAGTGTATATGAGTGGTTGTGTGTGGGTTTTGGAGGGAAATATTCCCTGTTTTGGACAACTGCAACCCAAATATTTATATGTAGGCCTAGCCACAGTCCTACAGGTGAATTTTGTGAGGATTGTAGTCCTTAGTAAACTGAAATAGGAAGCCTAATGAAGCAGCGAAGGTAGGAGGGTCTTGTGGAAGGAAGCTCGTTGTTTTCTAGGTGACTATTGGAACAATTTAGGGTTGTAACATATAATATGGGTTCCCTAACCAGTGAATAGCTACAAAATCATGCATAACCAAAGGTATGTATGATGAGTTTGTGTTGAATTGATTACTAGTTGGGTGGTGTCCAAGTGTGGACAAGTTGCAGCCTATGGAATCCATGTGTTTGGGTGGTCTTAGGTGATTAGAAACCCTAACTAGGAGCAGATTCTACAGTGGTTGGATTGGGTGCCATTGTATTGGTGGAGGGCAGTGCGTTGGTGATCCAAAGTAGCCCTTGAAAAGTATTCATAAAGGGAGCTTGACAACTGAAGTTTGGGTGAAGTTATTGGAGCCTAATGTGAAATACTATATTGATGGACTAATGGACTGATAGATTGGCAGATTGAAGCTCAGGAGTTGGCCAACCTAGAAGAGAAAATTGGATCACCCCGTGTTCATTGAAGCAGAAGAGACTTCCAGCAGTGACATGTGGTAGCTCTCCTAGAGTCTCTATTTGTTGTCTCTTGATAGGCTAAAGGGTAGCTAGAGAGAAAAATGGAAGTGCAGGACCGACTAGAAGAGATACAACATAGTTGTTGTGATTGTGCACTAGAGCAACAAGATTGTCATTGTATCTTGTATTATTGTACTCGTGAATATTTGAGGGTCATTATCCCTTGTACGAGAGCCCTAAACTGTTGTATTATATGTTGATTAACATAGCGAATTTGGGATGAAAAATTAGTAAAAAGTTATCAATAATTGTGCATGTGTGATTTGTTGTTGTTCATATTCTATTGTCAAAAATAAATTTGTTGAGATTCTTGGTTTGGTAGCATAAGATATCTTAAGATTCTTTCCAAGACACCAAGGTCGTGGAAATTCAATAGTAAACCGAAGGTGAAGAAACTGTTGAAATGTTGGTTGTGTAAGGGCGACCACATGGTGAAAATTTGTCCTTTGAAACCAAGGGCCACAACTATTATGCATTCAAATGGGAAGAAGAAGGACGAGAAAATGGTTGGAGCAATTTATTTTGGGAGCGACGGTAGCAACGAAATCCATCCCAAAACACAATCTGGAGAGGAATAAGTTAAGAGTATGTTGAGATGAATATTGGGTAGGGAACATTGGTCATCATCATGGAAAACAGTGCAACCCGTAACTTTGTGAGAGAAGAGGCAACAAGGAAAATTGGGTTGAGATTTGTTCCAACTCAACCACACCTCAAAGCAATAAAATCTCCACCAGACAAAGTGATTGGAGTGGCAAGCAAAATAGAAGTAAAGGTTCATGGTGGGAAAGGTAAAGTGGGATTTATGATCGTTCAGATGGATGATTTTGAAGCACTCTTAGGAATCAAATTCATGAAGTAATTTGAATCGTTGGTGGTACCATACTTGAAGAAGTTGTACATATACAATGGAAGGAAGGAAGAACCACAGAGTGTTCAAACCAGGACAGCCACGAGATGTGAGTATAAGATAACAATAATGAGAGTGGAGAAAGGTCAATCGAACAAGATCTATGAGAGGTTGAACCAAGAAAAGGAAAAACTCATGGAGTAGGTAGAAATCATGAGAGCATTTTTGGATAACATTCTAGATTTGGTAGGCAAACTAGAGGCAATGGAAGATGGCACAACAGAATGGAAGGTTGTGAAGTCGAAGATCCAATAGGAGGAAGATGGAGAGGCTTACATGCAAAAATTATAGGAAGAATATGTGGACACTTGGATAGAGATGTTGGGATAGGATGAAGATGGAGATGTGAGGCCATCGACCTTCCCCACCCCACCCTCTTTTTGAGCATAGAATGAAATAAGGGCTCATTGTCATCTACTCAAGGCCACAATGATACCCCTTAAAGTAATGAGAAGACCATAGTGGTGAAGATAGGAGATCATATGACATCATGATGCAATGACAGTTGTCGTGATGTTAGGATGCATGCATTCTTGTGGAGGAGGCATTATGGTCAGATTAATTACCTGACTAGTCACCAACACAGGGGGTACCAGCACATGATGTTCTTGTAGGGTTGCGACGGGTTATAGGAATGGAGAAAATTCTTGATGAAGTTATCTGGCTGTCACGATTAGGAAGATTGGCCAAAGGAATTTACTAAGATGGTGTTCTCGAGGGTGGCAACCTTTTTAAAGTGGGGGAGGATTTCAGGATCCCAAGTTGGCACCAAGGTCAACGGGCGCCCATGATCGTCCAAGAACATATGAATTGGAAAAAAATTGACATGGAATGCGATGAGCACACCCACAAGGAGGGAAGGCGCACAGGTTAACATGGTGGGAAACACGAGCAAGTTGGTGGGATGTGTGCTAACAGTGTGCCTGCACAGAGGCAAGGTGCCGAGTGTTAGTGTCAACCTTTGCAACCTTCCTTCAGTGATCAAAAATGCTCTTAAAAAGTTATTTTAAGGTGTCAAGGTCAAATTTTGTCATTTCAGTGAGTCTTCAAGGAAAATTTGGTCACTAGGTATTAGGTCTAGGGTTTGCTTGCACTCCTTTCAAAATTGTCCAAATGTCAGTCCATGTCACCATTCAGCTGAGTAAAACATCATTCAGAGGGTTTTCATCATCATGTCAAGTTCCACAGGGTCATTTTACACCTTGTTCATGCTTTAGTTGTGCCTAGGTAAGGTTCATTTCCCTCGCGTAGGGTTTTGAAGGTAATTTCTCTTGGATGGTCAAATCATCAGCAAAACATGTATCCTAATGTTCATACACCTTCCCCTATCCTTAATTTACCTTATTAAACACTTCCCATCACTGATATCCCTCAAATTCCTCATTTTCACACAAACCCTAGTTTCTTGCTACAATTTGACAATTTTCTAGGCTAGGCCTGTGTTTTGCCCTTTTCGACCCCTTTCCCTCACTCAATCTTTGAAATTCCACTTTCCCCTACTTCCTAACATCCCTCCCTACTTCCAAAAATTTTCTCAAGAATTTAGAAGCCCCTTATCCCCTTCATTTCACTTCATTTCGACAAATCCCCTGTTCCACACATCGGGATAGGTTTTACTCCAATGATGTTTCTGAGAAGGAAAAGATGAATTTTGGAAAAATGAGAGAGGTTTTTGGCCAAAATAGGCCAAGTAAGAAAAAAAAAAACCTTCACTTTTTACAAGGGTGTCATGGTTTTAGATAAATGTCAAAAATACAGTCGCCTCAAGAGAATTGATGCACCTCTGAAGTGACCTTGGGAAAATCAAGATTTATCCTAGCTTGGTTGGCCTAATGACTTGCTTGATGATTAAAATGATAACTAGACACAAATATCTTTCCAATGAGCTATCATGATCTCTATTTAGGGTTGAGGAAGACTTCAAAAGTTGACTGTAACAGCACTCTGCCTTTAGGCAGCCTCATTTTGCACATTTTGTCCAGTCTTGGGAGATTTGATTTTTGATAGGGTAAATCAACTCCAAATTGAACAATTCTAGTTGGGTTCGAAATGAGACTCAATAAGCTTTCCAAAAAGCTATCCTGTGCCCAATTTTGACACCGGGAAGGCCTCCAAAAGTATCCTTCAAAAAAGCATCATGCATTGAGATGGCACTACGCATTGGGCAACTCTCTGCAGTGTAAAAAATGAACTGGCGCGACGCATTGAGATGGCATGGCACATTGGGCTACAAAGCCTGAAATCCATTCAATTCTTCCTCCAAATTGCAAATTCTTCATTCCAAAAGTAAGTTAACACCTCCATATTGCCAATGTATGAGTTTCCATCAGTGTTTATGGTGTTTCAATAGGTTAAAAACAAAATCCTAGTTCCTTGCAAAGTTGTGTTGAGAAAATTGCCTAGGGTTTGTAAAATTGCAGTATTGTTGTTGTATCCCCATTTTCATTTTTCTCTCACTACACTTCTCTCTTATTACTCTCCCTCCCTTTTCATTCTTATTTACCCACTCCCTAATCCCCATATCCCTAAAACTACTAATCCTAAAACCCTAATTGCTATCCCAAACCCTAGTCAAATATCCCAAAACCCTAATTACTATTCCCAAACTCTAAATACTATTCCCTAAACCTTTCTATTCCCTAGAAACTTGACATCAATATTCCCAAAACCCCTCATACACATTTCCTCCACAGTCCTTCATACATTCTCATCCTTGACAACAAAAGATCAAAGACACTTAAATCTCTTCATACTCATCCAAGACAACACAAACAGTTGGAAAACATGGAATTTGATCCTTCCTATGACCGAGATGAAGAGACACGCAGTGACACTCCTACAGAAATGCATGCACCAAGGAGGCCTCGCAAAAGTGGAAAACATAACCGGGAGGAGCCCACTTCACTTGCCGAGTTGCAGCAGCAGCAAAACGAGTACTATCTCCACCCGGGGTGGAAGGGGTCTCGTTTTCACCATTAGTAGAGCAGGTACATGACAAGCGTAAGAAGCCCTTGCATGATGAGGGACCATTAGGAGGTCAAGAGGAAGATTTCATCCTCATTCAGGATGATGACACAGATTTGGGCTCACAAAGCTCAAAGCTCAAAGAAGTCATTCGGGAGCAACAAGATGGCATTCATCATTTGTCTCTCAATCTGGAAAGATCCAATTGGATAATTAACTATTTGGAGTAGAGGAACAAACAACTAGAAGATCAGAAAATAATCATAGAGCTCCAAAACATGAAGGCAAAAGGCAAGCTGCCAAGAAGAGGAAAACCAAGTTGACAACACTTGAACAAGAAATCCAAGCTGATCGTGAATCTTGGCTTGAGAGAACAAACTTTCACTTGGAGAATATGTTGGAGAAGGCCAACAATGAGAAAACAATGTTGAGGCATATGTCTATCATTGCATGGCGAGAAATAAAAGTTACAAGGCAAGAATGAGGAACTTGAAGGCCAAGTTGAAAAGGGCATCAAAGAGGTAAAAAGAGCATGATCGAATTCAGATATTGGTGAGGCTTCCTTGGCCCAACACAATGCCTGATGGAGAAAACTCAGCCCAAATTTCAAAAAATTTGGGGCACTTTTTGCATTTTTGAAATTTTTGGCACAAAAAACAGGATTTTTTGCTCTATGCGTCGGGCCATGTGGCGCTCGCTTTTGATGGGAGCCTCCAAATGACAAAAACTCAGCATTTTTGGATTTGGCATGGAAAAATATGCTTTCCTACCAATGGCCAAGAAATTTGAACAGGTCTTGAGCCCTCAAAAAGGTCAAAAACACTCAAAAAATGACCTTACCGCCCCTATTTTGACACACGAGAAGCATTGTTGGGAGAACTGAATTTTGGAGGGGCAAATGGAGGCCAAATTGAAAAATTCCACTTGCGTTGGAAAGTAGACAGGTATATCTTTCCATAAAGCACACTTGGAGCGAATTTGAACACCGGGAAGGCCTTAAAAATTGGCTCCAAATAGGCACTATGCATAGAGAAATCAGCGCGGCGCATAGGGGAAATTTTGCTCAGTTTGACCAAGTATGCTCTGTTTTTCACCTAGCTTTTGCCAGTTTGACTTTTTCTCCTTCTTAATTTCAAACTTATGGTGTAATTGAATGTAAATGGATGGATCATGATGTAAATATGTCAAATTTTTACTTATGGAGGTAGATTCATCTATCAAAAAGTTGTTTGAAACTGAATGAATCAGTTCCCTTGTTTCTAGAGGCATGTTGTTCTACTGCCTAATTTCTAGTTCTCAGTTTAGAATTAGTTGGAACAGCTCCTAAACATGTGATCTCGACCCCTAGAGGCTATGATGAGCTATGGTTTGTCTATATTGTATGGTTTTTCAGTCATTAGCATGGTTGGACTTTTGAGAAAGCAAGGAGCTTCATTATACATTCATATCAGCAGTTTTGGATAAGGAATATAGACCAGGGTTTGCAGCACTCTTTGGGATTCATGTGGCATTTTGTTTTGGTACAATGCTCCTCTGTATTTTTGAATTTACTTATGCGTTATGTATGTCATTATCTATCTTATTTCTTCTTAACTAAATCAAACAAGAGTGAAGGTAGAATCCACTAAAATTGCAGTGCTCTATCTAAGGTTTGCTTTAGTTTTTTTTTATGTTTTCAGCTATTTGAAGAGGATCCATGGCTTCTCTTGCCCTCTTCAACTCCTCACCTGTCTAATCCTTCCATCTCATTCGATTTGAAGTGCCAAAATCAATTGCCTACCTTGCCCCATTGAGATCTCTGCAAGACTGAGCCTCATTCACTACATCCAAGATCTGCTTTTCCATTAGAGCCAACAAAAACATCATTTTATCCAATCAAACTCTTTGCACTTATATCTAGCCTAAGATCAATAGTTAAATCGGTCATCTCAAGCCTTTAGTGATCATAATTTGCTGAGATTGACCTGGAGAGAGCCCTCTCCCGACCTGGTAGGGCTAGCTGCTAGGTTAAGCGTGGTTTGATGTTGGCTCTGGATCATACCTTTCTCAGCCTGAGGTAAATCTGGGCACTAACATAGTGGCGACTCTGATGGGGAAGAAAGTGTTTGTTTGTTAGTGTTCTTCGTTATATAAACTACAAACGGAGTCTGAAGATTAGCCAAGTAGCCTTCGAAACGTTTTTGCTTTGCATTAGCACAAGTAGATAAAAGTTACTTTAGTCAATCTCTGGTCTAGTTTATAAACTGAACATCTGATCTAAATGCTCACCCCTATACATGTATCAAGTTAGATCTGATTGTTTATGGTGAACAACGATTAGACACAGGAAGGCTGAAATCATTCACCTGGTGACTCCAGTGTCGAAGAATCCTAAGCTTCAAAAATTTTATGGCAACTCCACTCTTCAAGAACCAGTAGCCTGAAGAATTTCTTAGTGAATTCATTGTTATCAAAATGGTTTCACTCGATCGAAGGTATGCTCCCATGAGCTGAGATCACATTCCAAGTTTTCCAAATAAAATTCCTAAGGTAGATTAGCAAATGAATTTTCCTACGTTTAAAGATGATGATAGGAAGGATGCTGCTTTACATCTGGTTAGATTTCACATACATATTCGCAAGTTGAAGGTTGATTTTCCTGAAGATTTCTTGATGAAGATATTCATGGCCTCTCTAGAAGGTGAAGCCCGATCTTGGTATGAAAGTTTGCCGCCTGCTTGTATTTACTGTTTGAAGGATTTTCATACCATGTTCTTTGAAAGTTATAAATAATCTTATCCATCATTAAATTTAGTTCAGAACTATTGCAAACATTCTTATAGTTTTATTGAAAGTCTTGAGAAAGTTTATGAAGATGATAACTTCATGGACGATGAGATCAAGGAGGCTCTGTACGAAAATCCATTTCAACAGCATAAAGAGAACTTAGAGGATACTCATCAAGATGCTCAGGAAACTTTGCAGCTGGATCAAGATCTTAGCACAATGGAAAATGATGAAAGAGAAGGTTTTATTTCAGATCTATCCATAGAAGAAGACAACATGCATGAAAGTCAAGTTTCAATTTCAAAATGTGATAAAGTCAAGTCAGCTATTTCAGATCTAGATTGAGATCGTGATGATGAAGATTACCTTGTTTCGAATCACATGAAGGAGAGCTCTGCTGTTGAGATCATCTGGAATGAAGAAGACAAAGTTACTGACCCAAGCTTTCATGAGGAGGTAATCCAGTCATTTCATGAAAAACAAGATGAGATCTTTGTTCAAGTAAGTGAAAAATATTCTTTCGATAACTCAGTGGTGAATGATAATTTGATTTCCATGTCATATGAAGATGATCCACAATGTTTTCAAATTTCAGAAGATCGGGAAATTGAGGACTGTCAGTTAAGTTTTTCATGTTTAGAAATGTTATTTCAAGAAGACAATACTTGCTTGAGCAAAAGGAAACAAAAAGTATTATCTCCTCTGTCTGAAGATGAAATAGATCTACTCGTAAAAGGTCAGGTTCCAGCCCAAGCTAATGCAGGTTTGCAGTGTGCACATGGTCAAGAAGGTTTTGGTGAAATTTCTTCTTCTCTTGCAAATGATGACAGTCTTGTAATTAGCTTTATAGATCAGCAAACAGATAATATTTTCTTTCATGAAGATGATAAGGCTGTCATGTTTGATAATCTTGAACATTGTTTTCTGTTTAAGAATGACTTAGACCATGAAATTGAGAAATATGAGCCTGAGAGAGACAATATGCCAGAATTTCTCATGCTCGAGGAATTTACAACTAACACACAAATGGAAGAAGCTTATACCTCTCTGTGCCTTCCTATCACTCGGCAATCAATTGGTCTTTCAGATCAAAATGAAGGGAGTACTTGTATTTTTGCTGCTGGATCTCAAGCCAAGCTAGTGCTTCAGGATTTTCAAGATCCTTTCGGCATTATTTTTCAAGCACTAGAGAAGATGAATGTTGTCTGGTTCATTAGCATAAGCCTTGGTTTCAGTTCTTATTGTGATTTACCTACATGTACATCGTTCTGCCTGCTCGGGGAAAGTGAGAGAAGAATTTCAGTATGTAGCCATTTGCTGGATTGGTTACATTGGAAGGCCCACTTTACATGATTGTACATATTTCATCAGTAGGCAAGTGGTTGTCATCATGATTTGAAGCCCTCAAATCTCGATGGTCTGCTGCCATTTAAAAGCTTTGTAAGTACTTGTTTCAGTTAAGTATTTCTTGAGTCATTTTTTGTTTTAGTCAGTTCAGTATTGAGTCAGTTTTGAGTTATAATTGAGTTATGTTTTGAGTCAACATTTTGGTTTTGGTTTGTGGAAGTTATTGACTCCATTGCCCAATGGACGAAGGCACTGCCTGCTTTCCCCAGAGATTTGTCGTTCTTGGCGCCTCCAAGGAGCTACCATCCCCATTGGAGCCAATGTTAGTGTCAGTCTTTGCAGCCTTCCTCCAATGATAAAACATGCTCTTACAAAGTGATTTTAAGGTGTCAAGGTCAAATTTTGTCATTTCAGTGAGTCTTCAAGTAAAATTTGGTCACTAGGTATTAGGTCTAGGGTTTTCTTGCACTCCTTTCACAATTGTCCAAATGTCGGTCCATGTCACCATTCAGCTGAGTAAAACATCATTCAGAGTGTTGTCATCATCATGCCAAGTTCCACTGGGTCATTTTACACCTTGTTCATGCTTTAGTTGTGCCTAGGTAAGGTTCATTTCCCTCTCCTAAGGTTTTGAAGGTAATTTCTCTTGGATGGTCAAATCATCAGCAAAACATGTATCCTGATGTTCATACATCTCCCCCTATCCTTAATTTACCTTATTACACACTTCCCATCACTGATATCCCTCAAATTCCTCATTTTCACACAAACCTTAGTTTCTTGCTACAATCTGACAATTTTCCAGGCTAGGCCTGTGTTTTTCCCTTTTGGACCCCTTCCCCTCACTCAATATTTGAAATTCCACTTTCCTCTACTTGATAACATCCCTCCCTACTTCTCAAAATTCTCTCAAGAATTTAGAAGCCCCTTATCCCCTTCATTTCACTTCATTTCGACAAATCCCCTATTCCACACATCGGGATGGGTTTTACTCCAATGATGTTTTTGAGAAAGAAAATATGAATTTGGGAAAAATGAGAGATGTTTTTGTCCAAAATAGACCAAGGAAGAAAAACCTCCTTCACTTGTTACACAGGTGTCATGGTTTTAGAGAAATGTCAAAAATACAGTCGCCTCAGGAGAATTGATGCACCTCTGAAGTGACCTTGGGAAAATCAATATTTATCCTAGTTTGGTTGGCCTAATTACTTTCTTGATGAGTAAAATGATAACTAGACACAAATATCTTTCCAGTGAGCTATCATGAGCTCAATTTTGGGTTGAGGAATACCTTCAAAAGTTGACTGCAACAGCACTCTGCCTTTAGGCAGCCTCATTTTGCACATTTTGACCAGTCTTGGGAGATTTGATTTATGAAAAGGAAAATGAACTCCAAATTGAAACATTATAGTTTGGTTGGAAAGTAGACTCAATAATATTTCCAACGAACTATCCTACACCCAATTTGGACACCGGGAAGGCCTCCAAAAGTCTCCTGTAAAAATGCGCTATGCATTGAGATGGCGCTACGCATTGGGCAACTCTCTGCAATGTAAAAAATGAACTGGCGCGACGCATTGAGATGGCGCAGCGCATTGGAATACAAAGCCTGAAATTCATTCAAATCTTCCTCCAAATTTCAAATTCTTCATTTCACAAGTAAGTTAACACCTCCATATTTCCAATGTATGAGTTTCCATCAGTGTTTATGGTGTTTCAATAGGTTAAAAACATAACCCTAGTTCCTTGCAAAGTTGTGTTGAGAAAATTGCCTAGGGTTTGCAAAATTGTAGTATTGTTATTGTATCCCCATTTTCATTTTTCTCTCACTACACTTCACTCTTATTACTCTCCCTCCCTTTTCATTCTTATTTACCCACTCCCTAATCCCCATATCCCTAAAACTACTAATCCTAAAACCCTAATTTCTATCCCAAACCCTAGTCAAATATCCCAAAACCCTAATTGATATTCCCAAACTCTAAATACTATTCCATAAACCTTTCTATTCCCCAGAAACTTGACATCAATATTCCCAAAACCCCTCATACACATTTCCTCCACAATCCTTCATACATTCTCATCCTTGACAACAAAAGATCAAAGAAACTTAAATCTCTTCATACTCATCCAAGACAACACAAACAGTTGGCAAACATGGAATTTGATCCTTCCTATGACCGAGATGAAGAGACACATAGTGACTCTTCTACATATATGCATGCACCAAGGAGGCCTCGCAAAAGTGGAAAACATAACCGAGAGGAGCCCACTTCACTTGCTGAGTTGCAACAACAGCAAAACGAGTACTATCTCCACCCGAGGTGGAAGGGGTCTTGTTTTCGCCATCAGTAGAGTAGGTACAGAACAAGGGTAAGAAGCCCTTGCATGATGAGGGACCGTTAGGAGGTCAAGAGGAATATTTCATCCTCATTCAGGATGATGACACAGATTTGGGCTCACAAAGCTCAAAGCTCAAAAAAGTCATTCGAGAGCAGCAGACATTCATCATTTGTCTCTCAATCTGGAAAGAGCCAAGTGGATAATTAACTATTTGGAGTAGAGGAACAAACAACTAGAAGATCAGCAAATCATCATAGAGCTCCAAAACATGAAGGCAAAACGGCAAGCTGCCAAGAAGAGGAAAACCAAGTTGACAACACTTGAACAAGAAATCCACGCTGATCGTGAATCTTGGCTTGAGAGAACAAACTTGCACTTGGGGAAGATGTTGTAGAAGGCCAACAATGAGAAAACAATGTTGAGGTATATGTCTATCATTGCATGGTGAGAAATAAAAGTTACAAGGCAAGAATCAAGAACGTGAAGGCCAAGTTGAAAAGGGCATCAAAGAGGCGAAAAGAGCATGATCGACTTCAAATATTGGCTGAGAATTCCTTGGCCCAACACAATGCTTGATGGAGATGACTCAGCCCAAATTTCAAAAAAATTGGGGCACTTTTTCCATTTTTGGTACATAAAACAAGATTTTCTGCTCTATGCGCCGCGCCACGTGGCGCTCGCTTTTGATGGGAGCCTCCAAATGAAAAAAACTCAACATTTTTGGATTTTGCATGGAAAAATATTCTTGCCTACCAATGGCCAAGAAATTTGAACAGGTTTTGAGCTCTCAAAAAGGTAAAAAACACTCAAAAAATGACCTTACTACCCCTATTTTGACACACAGGAAGCAGTGTTGGAAAAACTGAATTTTGGAGGGGAAAATGGAGGCCAAATTGAAAACTTCCACTTGGGTTTGAAAGTAGACAGGTATACCTTTCCAACAAGCACACTTTGAGCGAATTTGGATATCGGGAAGGCCTTAAAAATTGGCTCCAAATAGGCGCTACGCATAGAGAAATCAGCGCGGCGCATAGGGGAAATGTTGCTCAGTTTGACCAAGTATGCTTTGTTTTTCGCCTAGCTTTTGCCAGTTTGACTTTTTCTCCTTCTTAATGTCAAAATTATGATGTAATTGAATGTAAATGGATGGATCATGATGTAAATATGTCAAATTTTCACTTATGGAGGTAGATTCATCTATCAAAAAGTTGTTTGAAACTGAATGAATCAATTCCCTTTTTTCTAGAGGCATGTTGTTCCACTGCCTAATTTCTAGTTCTCAGTTTAGAATTAGTTGGAACAGCTCCTAAACATGTGAGCTCGACCCCTAGAGGCTACGATGAGCTATGGTTTGTCTATATTATGTGGTTTTTCAGTCATTAGCATGGTTGGACTTTTGAGAAAGCAAGGAGCTTCATTGTACATTCATATCAGCAGTTTTGGCTAAGGAATAGAGACCAGGGTTTGCAACACTCTTTGGGATTCATGTGGAATTTTGTTTTGCTACAGTGCTTTCCTCTGTATTTTTGAATTTACTTATGTGTTATGTATGTCATTATCTATCTTATTTCTTCTTAACTAAATCAAACAAGAGTGAAGGTAGAATCCACTGAAATTGTAGTGCTCTATATAACGTTTGCTTTAGTTTTTTTTATGTTTTCAGTTGTTTGAAGAGGATCCATTGCTTCTCTTGCCCTCTTCAACTCCTCACCTATCTAATCCTTCCATCTCATTTGATTTGAAGTGCCAAAATCAGTTTCCTACCTTGCCCCATTGAGATCTCTGCAAGACTGAGCCTCATTCCCTACACCCAAGATCTGCTTTTCCATTAGAGCCAAAAAAACATCATCTTATCCAATCAAACTCTTTGCACTTATACCTAGCCTAAGATCAGTAGTTAAATCAGTCATCTCGAGCCTTTAGTGATCATAATTTGCAGAGATTGACCTGGAGAGAGCCCTCTCCCGACCTGGTAGGGCTAGCTACCAGGTTAAGCGTGGTTTGATGTTGGCCCTGGATCATACCTTTCTCAGCCTGAGGTAAATCTAGGCACTAACACCGAGCACAGTGCTAGGAAAAGAATAGCGGGCACGACACAGGGTGTGCCCACCCACACACATAGTGGAGGGCGTCGTAGGGGAGAGAGCCCACCATAGCGTAGAGCCCGTAGAGGCAACACACATCATAAAATGAAGATATGCATGACATAGTGACCTATGCCCACGGGCATGCCGGCACCATGGGGCACCCCAGCGAGGCGACGACGTAGTGGGCAAGGAATGCGATGGGTGAAAGCAAAATTGCTAGGGTGCGGGGCAACATGTGACGTGATGTGTTACTCAATTCAGAGACCAAGCATGGTAGTGTGTGCAACAAGGTAAGGTGTAGCACCTAGGAAGGAGCACGCCCACCCAACAAGGGCACCCACTTTTCCATAGGCAGGTCAGTCCAGGGGCGCACCCGTCCACTAAGGGGTACCCACCTACCCATAGGCAAGTCTCCCTAAGAGCATTGAACAAACTTGTGGGTTAACTCAAAAACACAAAGGGGAAGCAAACACATAAATGAACATGGAAAGAAGGAGTATAAATAAAAGTGAGGAGCTCGACCAATGAGGGCAAAAGCAAGTTGACCAAGAAAGGGATATATCACACAAGCAAGTCACACTTAGGTGAGCTTACAATATCCCAGGAAAACCATAAGTTTGCACAAGGGAAGAAGGGACACAACAGAAAAGTGAGGGGCAAGGTGAGGCTCGCCTAGAAAGCCTGCATGACTGAGCTGAAGTTGGTCTTCGTTCTCGGCATGTTTTTTGGGGTTTCTTGATAGGTCCCATAATGCAAGAGAAGGTTGCATGACTCTGTAACCAGGATAGATGAGTTTGCTAGTTTGGGCCAAGCAACTGCCACACCTTTGTAATTTTGTAAAATATATCTTGTATTATATTTGCAGAAGTAGTAAAGATTGGGGTGAACTATTTTGGGGAGTTTTCCCCTCCCATCGTAGAGTGTTTTGTTTACTTGTGTATTTGTGTATATGTGATATCGCATCGTTGTTGTATATTGTCAGTTAATGGTTATTGCATGTTTAAGAAGTAAATGGCAATGAATAAAGGTGAAGTAAATGGATTGCAATTCTACTACATAATTGAAGAACACTTGAATGAAAAATTGACTAAGTGTTGGGAGTAGGTGTAGTCTGGGTGACATTATCTTAAGAAAAGGTGATCACTCGTTGATGTTGCACAATACCCACAGTGGAATTAAGTCGCCACAGTGTGGGGTTGTCGCATGCTTGCTACCTTGTCATCGTGTCGCACCTGCCTGCTTGTTATTCCTTGGTGCCTGGGTGCCCCTTGGTGTGGGTGTGCCCATGGGCATGGGTCCACTGATTCATTCCCTCCATGTTATGATGTGTGCACTCCTTGCCTGAGTTGTGTAGGTGCCCTCAGCTATAGAATGCTCGTGCCCCTCAACTCACCTTCTAACATTTGCTCTTTGCTAAGTCGCCCTCATCGCATAAGTAGGCACCTTGACTTCGTGCAGGCCCGTTCATCGTGTGATCCCCCTAAATCAGTCCCAACTTCAGTTTTTCAACTCTCCAATTGTTCGTGGGTAGTCATGGGTGCCCGTTGGCCCTAGTGCCAACTCGGGGTCTTGACAATATAGATGCAATTATTCAAACCACGGTGGTTTTACCTTTGGTTGGATACTTGGAATTTGATGTCATGTAGAACTTTTATAGGGTTTAAAAATGTATTTGCCGAGTCATTATAAATTTTGCTATGTTAAACATGATAATAGAAAAAAATCATCAATTTGTTTAGAGGTTTGGGTTACCTATTATTAATTTTTATTTTTACAGGTATAATAATGAGTACAAGTGTTTGGATAACTTCTTATAAATTTTTATAAGAATAGTAATTAGTATGGATATATATTTGCTTTGGTTATGGTCTGTAGAAATATCGATTTATTGGGTTGATTTATTTGGGTTTTCTACTTAATTTTAAGTTTTAGAATTAGTTACATTAACAAATTATTAATGAAGTAAGTAAATATACTTAAGTTTTAGAATTAATTACATTAATAAATTATTAATGAAGTAAATATGAAGTATAGACAATGTATCTAATAATGATATTATGAATTAGCAAGTTATTAATTATATTATAGATAATTTTAAAATTAAATATAAAATAATAAAATTTATAAATTTCCATAAAATTTAAAATGATACATGTGAAATGTACACAACCACTGATAGGTAGATGTTATTTGAAATTTCAAATACAGTAAAATAAAAGAAATTGGAAAAGTCTAAAAGTTATTTTTTATTATTAAATTTATAGATAAAATTACAATGTTTTATTATTTAAATTTTACTTTTAATATAAAAGCAAATTTAACATGCTAAACTGAAAAACAGAAACAATAATTAAAATTACAATTTTATCACTTCCTAACCAAATTCCCAATAAATATTCCCAAGGAAAACAAAATTTTAAACATTTAGAATATGCCAAAGAGATGTCATTGGGTAAGTGGAACACCGGTTAGGAAGAATGGGATCCACGGCTGTGTATGAAATAGAGACCACAAACACGTTAGAGGTGGTTGGGTTGGAAAATAGCAATGAATACAAACAACCTATGGTGGGTGGGGCTATATGCAATAAAAATAGAAATAAATTTATTGTGTCGATCAGCAAGTGGACTGTCTTTATTGGATGAAAGCAAAAGTTCTTGTCGGATTTCCACCCTGAGAATTTTTCCAGATGAGATTTCGCCTTGAAAGTAAAACACACATTTATCGAGTAAATAAAAATAAAGTTATTATGTCGGCCAGCAAGTGGACTCATCTTTATTGGATGAAAGAAACACTACGTATCAGAGCAAATGATCTTCTCGAATTTCCACCCAAAGAATTTTTCCAGATGAAACGTCGCCTTGAAATTAAAACACACATTTATTGGGTAAATCATCCCTTCACGGTCATATTGTCTGAAATCAATTTACCTGTCAATTTGCTGGTCAAATTTCATCCAAAGATTAGTTTATAATTACATTTTTTCATTAAAATAATTTCTTCATTAATATATAAAATTTTATTTTCTAAATGTCGATCATGGATTCATGTTGATCTGGGTTGAGTGATAACGTCTGAAGTATAATTGATTGAATGACAAAGTTGAATTTGATTACATGTTGATTGGTTGAAAATATTATTGATGTTGTTAACTGTATTAGGGTTTTGTAAGCTAACAAAATATTTCATAATAACTCTGGTCAATTCTGTGTAGAATTACAATTTTTTAGTATATTGAGATCTGTACGCAGGTTTCTCTACAGAAAAGCATGTATACATGCAGGTTTCCTTAAGTGAAGTAGCATATACATGTTGGCATATGAATGATCAGGGTTGCAGTTGATTCTGTGTGTTGATGCAGTATTTTGAGTTCAATTCTGTGTTCTGGTTACAATGATCTCACTGTTCTGTTTGAATTAAGTTGGTGTTTGCTTCAGTTGATCTACAAGTTGTGATGTATTAAAGCAAGTGGATCCAATGTGAAAATTTATGAAACATGGTCCATGGATGTTGCTGAGGGTTGGAGCCTTCAGTGAGGAAGTCAAAGCTTCCTGCCAGTAGTAGTTGGTAATCAGATCAGGGGGTTGGAGCTCCCTTCTAGTAGGAGATGGAGAATGAGTGAAGGTTGTAGCCTTCAGAAGATGGGTGCCTGCGTACTGGCATGAGTCTGCACCAAAACAAGAATGTAAGAAGGTTTTGATATTAATAAGTTTGAAGACTGAGACGACAGTAGTGGTGGTTTTCTCCTACATTGGTTTCCGTCTTAAATCCTGGTGTTCATGTGTGTTTCTTATGCATGATAATTTATTCTATTCTTACTGCACCTGCTTATCTTACATTCTGGTTTAAGTTTAACTGATAAAGAATTAGTTGCTTTACAAGTTTACTAAGCATACACTAGTTTCTTTTACAATAGTCACGTACATACGCAAGTTGGGTTCAACAAAGTTGCGTATATATTTAAAAAAATAAGATTATTATTGTGAGTTTTTAAAATACTGATTCACGCCCCACCCCATCTCATTATTTTTCCCAACACACATTCTTAGTTTTACTGTGTATCCCACCATTATGGGTAAAGGGATTCCTAGTCCCAATCAAGGGTATTCACCATTGAGATTTACCATGTATCCCACCACTCATTGGTAAAGGGGTTCATAGGCTCAATCGAGGTGTTCACATCCATTCTTTGCCATGTATCTCATCCCAGGATTCCTAGGCCTTGTGAATAATCCAAGACCACCCAACTCAACTTTGAATCCATTCAACAAAAAATCGCAACCCAATACAATAGAACCCACCACACCATCACTATACGGAAATGGTAAGGCAAGGCTGGAGAACTCACACCTAGAAAAACCCATGCCAATGACAACGACAGAACCAAAACACACATGTATGTGGCATACATGCCAAAACTAGTAAGGAAATCAAACATGGAAATCGATACCAGCAAGTAATCTCATTGCAGTTGCTTGATCCTTCTCTTCCTTACTTGATCTTTGCTTCCTCTTTCTTTCTTGTCGATCCTTTTCCTTCTTTCCTCCAATCATGCTAGAGTGCTCCAATATTACTCTAAGTGTCCAAGAGTGAGAGAGAGAGAATAGAGGGTGAGCTCCAAAACTGAACTGACAAAAGGTTGTGAAGTAATCCTCATAAGCCTTTTTATCAATGAGGCCTTTATTTTCTTCAATTTTCCATTATTTTCCTTCAATTTCCTCCTTAAAGAAACTTGTTATCTTTCACCTTCCTTTTCTCCTAATTTCCTTTCTTTTCATAAATAAATTGCCAAAAATTCCATTTTTCCTTTCCAAATCCTTTGCCATTGCCTTTGCTAATTTCCCTCAGCCATAATAAACAAAATGAACACCCACACTAAGATGTGTCACCCAAAATTAAGCTTGGAAAACAATTCCCATGACCTTGGTTACTATTTTTGCCTTTATTAACTTTATTTACATGAAATTTTGACCAAGGTTTTATAGAACCCTCTCCCCTCGGGGAACACCGTCATTTGTGTTCATTGACACCTACAACTAGCAAAACCGTTGAAAACAAAAAATATACTACCCATGGAGCTTTATAACTTAGCTTGATGAAATGTTTACAATGATAAACCTGCTGAGAAGCAAACCAACATGATAAACATAATAATGTGACAACCCTAATGACATGACACCCATACTGTTTATTAGATATTTATAATGCAACTCATGACGGTATTTACATCCATATACATATACCAAAACATTACCAAACATATGTCAAAAACATTCGCTTAACCAGTGAATAGAGAAGGATGCATAGCCCGCATCTCATTAGTCATCTCCCATGTGGCTTCATCGAGCCCAAAGTGCTTCCAGTACACTTTAACCTGATTGATTTCTCAGTTCTGAAGCATGAGCATCTTTCTCTAAAAAATGCATTAAGGTTCTGGCCAGAATTATCCTTCTAGATCCACCTGTAATACAGACCAGTCAATCACATCATCAACATCTTTAACATACTTCTTAAGCAATGACACATGGAAAACATCATAGAATCTCACTAACAAAGGCGGTGCAAGTTGATAGACTACTGGTCCAATCCTTTCAAAAATATTGAAAGGTCCACAAAATCGAGGTGCCATATTGCCACACGATCCAATCCTCAAGGAGCTTTTCTTGGGCTTGATGCGCAAGTACACATGTTCCCCACCTTGGAACTCCCTAGACAACCTGTTTCGACCTGCATAACTTTTCTTCTTATCTTGTGCTAACTTCATATTCTTCTTAATTACCTGCATTCACTATTCCATCTCTGCCAACATGTTCAGTCCTATCAACACTCTTTTCACTGTATCAATCCAACTGATGGGAGTGTTACAACTCCGCCCTTACAGTGCCTCGAACAAACTCATCCTTAGTGACTCTTGGTACCCATTGTTGTAAGAAAACTCAACAAATGTAAGGTACTCCTCCCATCTCCTCTGCTAATGCATCACATACATCCTGAACATGTCCTCCAATATCCTGTTGACCCTCTTTATTTGTCCATCTATCTGCAGACTATAAGCTATGTTGATGGACAATTTTGTACCCAAACTTGCAAACCACTCTTTTTAGAATCTAGAAGTAAACTTAGCATCCTTATTTGACACGATCTTCTTCGGGACACCATGAAGCCTCACTACATCTCTCATAAATACCTATGCTACATCATTAACTAAATATGTATACTTCACTGGAATGAAGTGTGCTACCTTTTTCAACCTGTCAACCACAACAATGATGGAATCATGTTGTCTAGATGTCCTCAGCAAACCTATAATGAAATCCATGGAAATGACCTTCCATTTCCACTATGGAATCGTTATCGGCTGTAGTAGTCTACCTGGATGCTTACACTCTTCTTTCACCTACTAACAGTCCAAGCATATAGCCACAAAATATGCCATGTCCTTCTTCAAATTCAACCAATGATAAAATTTCTTCAATATTGTAAATGTCTTTTGGTATCCCGGTGAAATGAATATGGTTTTGCATGAAACTCTCTTAAGATATTCTTCTTGAGATCACTATTGTCTGGAACATATATCATGTCCCTAAATGGGATCAAACCATATGTTGCAAGATGATAGTCAACAACCTGATCACTTGTACCCTATTGTAACCTATGCATAAGCTTCATGTACTTTTCATCCTACTATCTTGCATATAAGGTCCTATCCTGTAAGTCTGTCCCATACAAACCCATAATGGCTATGTAATTCACTTGTACTCTCCTACTAAGAGCATTTGTAACCCTATTTTCATTTCCCTTAATGCACTTGATCTCAAAGTCAAACTCACTAATCGTTGCCAACCATCTAGCTTGCCTAGCATTTAGATTCGGTTGGTCAAATAGGTACCTCAACCCACTGTGATTTATCATCAATACAAACCTCCTACCAATAATATAGTGCCTACACATCTTCAATGCATGGATAATCGCTTCCAACTCAAGATCATGTGTTGGACAATTCTTCTCGTGCTCATTCAACTTCAATGACTCATAGTACACTACTTTTCCTTCCTGCATTAAGACTCCACCAAGTCCTCTCTTGCAATCATCTATACATACCACAAACCCTTTGTCCAAATCTGAAATCTTTAACACTAGATAATTCATCAATGACTGCTTCAACCGCTCAAAACTTGTTGCAGATTCCTTTGTCCATTCAAATTTCTTACCTTGCCTTTGCAGTGATGTGATAGGATATGCAATGTGAGAGAAGTTCCTGATGAGAATCCTATAGTAACTTGCTAGCCCCATGAATGATATTACCTCTTCCACATTTCTAGGAGCTTCCTACTCCATGATGGCCCTTATCATTTCTGGATCCACTGTTATGCCTTCCTTTGAAACCACATGCCCCAAGTAATGTACTTATGTCTAGAATAAACTAAATTTTCTAAGCATAGAATACAACTGATGTTCTCTCAGGAATCTCAATACTAATGCTAAATGTTCAGAATGTTCTACCTGATTCTTAGAATATATCAAGATGTCATCAATGAATACAATAACAAACTTTTCCAGATAAGGAAGCAACACACTATTCATCAAGCACATAAAAGTAGTTGGAGCATTAGTCAAACCAAATGTAACTACAACAAACTCATAATGCCCATACCTGGTCTGGAAAGTTGTCTTGTATATGTCCTCTTCCTTAATGCTTAACTGCTGATATCCTAATCTCAAGTCAATCTCTAAGAACACTACTGTTCCCTTCAACTGGTTAAACAAGTCTTCAATCCTTAGCAACGAATACATGTTCTTAATCGTCACATTTTTCAACTGCTTGTAATCAATGCATAACTTGAGAGTAGTATCCTTCTTCTTCGCAAACAACATCGATGCGCCCCAAGGCGACACACTTGGACTGATGTATCACTTGTCTAGAATTTCCTTCAACTGCAATTTCAATTCTACTAACTGCAGAGTGCTTATCTTGTACGATGCCTTTAATGTTGGTGTTGCCCCTGGTACCAACTCAATAGAAAAATCCACTTCCCTGTGAGGAAACAACTCTGAAATATCTACTGGAAACACATCTTGAAACAGTTGCTAGGTTAGGTACCTGCTCAATACCTCTACATCCTCATCCTCCTTACCATTATCACTAGAGATATGCACTGCAAATAACACACATCCTTTCTTGCGACTATGCTTTGTCTGCATAGTTGTCACCATTCTAATCGACGTTTACTTCTTCTTACCCTGTAAGATCCTCTATTCTCCATTTTCATCCAATCAATCAATAGCCTCATCATTGCAGTCTACCTTATTCCTATGAATATATATCCGGTCCATACCCAACAACATGTTATATGATCCCAACAACAATACATTCAAATGTGATGAGGTAGGCATACCATTCAACCCAAATGCACAAGCTCTTACCCAATGATGAACTCTCTTCTTTGTAACCATATCCAACTGCACTATCTAAGATTCTACATGCACTTCTTTATTCAAACTACACTTATCCACCAAGTCAAGGTTAACATAACTATAATTAGCGAGAACTTTAACACTCCCTCTCAACTAGGGAGAATTCCACCTAATCATCATGCCATCCTGTCATCATGAACCATCTATGAATCTCATCTCATATGTTCTCTACTAAACATTGATATGAATAATGAATAAGAATTGATCGAGAGTGAGTGATAAGACGTTATCACTCTCCAATGACAAAAGTTAGTCCAGTGGTAGAACCTCAATTAGACTTGATCCCAGATCAAGTTGTTGAACACCATGCATCCTAGACATAGGAAGTACAACAATACATGATGTGTTCATCCGTAAACCTATGGTCCCTATCCACTTTTCCCAACTCATTGGCCAGATGAGAGGTACTTCCCATGAGTCCCAGACTACATGGGTAGGATGTATGTTGGGACATTAACAAGAGAAGGTGAACCACTCATCCTATTCATATATCAATCGTAGGGGAAGGTGAACCACTCACCGTAGACACATGTGTCCTCAATCGTAAGGGGAGGTGAACCATTCACCCTACACACATGTCAACCATCACGGGGTAAGACAGGGGAAGGTGAATCACTCACCCTGTACACAACACACTAATAGGTTAAGGTGAACCACTCACCCTATGCATAATGCACCAATAGGGGAAGGTGAACCACTAACCCTATGGTCGCTCATAGCTCCAAGAAGTACCCCAATCCCCCAGGAGATCCCAGAGCTCAGTCTCCACCTCAAGCAGGATACTCATGGGAGGCTTTTTCCATGAATCCAAGTCTCTCTCGAAAGGTTAAGAATTTGACCTTCCCTAAGGGATTCGTGAGGATGTCTGCGACCTACTCATCAGTCCTGATGTGTTAGAGCCTTATTTATCACTGATGTACCATATCCCAGTAATGTGGTACCTAATATCAATGTGCTTGGAGTGGTCATGGAACACGAGATTCTCTAAAAGACGAATCCCACTTTGGTTGTCGTAGTAGACCACAGTGGTATCCAACACATGCTTAAATAGCTCACTCAAGAGATTCCTCAACAAAAAAACTTCACAACAAACCATACTAGCAACAATATATTCGGCCTTAGTGGTGCTTAAAGCAACTTATTTTTGTTTCCTTCTCATGGAAGATATCGGATCAGACCCCAATGAAAAGCAACATCCAGACGTACTTTTACAATCCACCACACTGCCAGCGCAGTTAGCATTAGAATATCCATGTAGCCTCAAATTTTGGCATTATATCTCAGTCCATAGTTGATTGTGTCATAGATATATCTCAATATATTCTTAGGATAAATCCAATATATGTGATGAGGCTCAACCATAAATTGACTCAATATATTCACAGTGAAGCATATGTCTGGACAAGATTTTACCAAAAACACTAGGGCCTCCACAAGTTTTTGATACTCGAAAAGATTTGCCAATGCGGGCCCAATAACCCTTGAGGTTGTTCCATGTAGACTTCCTCCTTAAGTGAGCCATGCAAGAAAGCAATTTTAACATCCATTTTGTGTAGGCTCCATCCTTGAGGCAGTGAGAGCTATAATCAATCAGATAGTCGTATATCATACAACCAGTGCAAATATCTCGTGATAGTCCACTCCTTCCTTTTGAGAGAAGCCTCGAGCAATGAACCTGGCCTTATATTTTTCAACACTCCCATCACCTCCATTTTTTATTTTGTAAATACCTTCAGAAGTGACCACAGACTTGTCCTTGTGTCTAGGAACAACATCCCAGACATGTTTCTTCATGATTGATTCATACTCCTCATTCATCGCATCCTTCCATACTTGATTTTTTATGGTTTCTTCGAACATACATAGCTCAGATTGAACAATAATACTCATAGAAGCTAAGTAACTTTGATACATGTTCGAAAGTCGGCTTCTTACTTTATCGGAATATTCCTCTTGAAGCAATATGTCTTTCAACATCTTCGAGAGTGTCTTTGAGCCACAAAGTTATTTTTCCTGAGCTAGAGGATCACCAGGTGGAGGATCAATGGGATCCACTGGGCCTTCAACATCAGGCATCAATTCATCTGTCAGAGGTTCATCCTGCTTTCCTGCAACACGATCATTTTCCTTCCTTGGGATAGGGAGATCTTTGACTTTGCCAAGGGTATAATTTTCATTGAAGGTGACATCATGGATTATTTCCACTTCTCTTTGACCAGACACATTGATTCTATATGCCTTTGAATTTTCACTATAGCCCACAAATGTACTTTTCTTCCCAAATGATTCTAACTTGTTTCTTTTCTCTTTAGTCACATGAAAGTACACAAGACAACCAAATATTCTAAATGAGAAACATCAAGTTTCTTACTAGTTAAAACTTCTTCGGGTGTCTTGAAATCCAATTCTTGATGTGGGATCGTATTTTGAACATACACGACAGTGTTGGAAACTTCTCCCCATAAGAACATCGGTAGGCCTTGGTCATGGAGCATGGCATGGGTGACTTCCATGATTGTTCAATTCTTTCTTTCAGCAACTCCATTTTGCTTAGGAGTGCATGGAATGGTTGTTTACCTCTTAATGACACCCTCTCTGCAAAATTCATTGAATTCATTTGGTTCATATTCAGTTCCATTGTTGGTCCTCAATATTTTAATCTTCTTCCCTATTTGATTTTCCACCAAGACTTTGAAAGAACAGAACCATTTGAACACTTCGTCCTTGTTCTTCAAGAAATAGATCCATGTTTTGTGAGAGAAGTCATCCATAAAAATTGCATAGTATAAGTATCCTCCTAATGATGTTACAAGAAACATACCAGATAGATCAGAATGGACCAATTGAAGAATGTTGGTAGTTTGAATTTCACTTAAAAGGAAGGGTCCCCTTGTAAGTTTCCCAAATACACAACCCTGACAAACCCCTTCATGATTCATGTTGTATTCGAGCATACTTTTTACCATCTTCCTTACCCAAGGTAAGGCTTTGTAATGAAGGTGGGCAAATCTTCGATGCCACAATTTAGATTGAAGAGAAGTATCGCAAGTCATAGATCCCAAAGGACTTCCTCCAACTTGATAGAGACCTTCAACCCTAAATCCAAGAGTGAATGCACCTTTAGGGTTCTTTTTCCAAATACTTACCTTTCCATCAATGAATGGTACCTTGAAGCCTTTATCTTCCATCGCAAAAATGGACGCTAGGTTCTTCTTCAAATCGAGAACATACAATAATTCTTGTAGATGAATGGTTTGACCTTGATTCAAGTGAAGATTGACAACCCCTATCCCCTTCATGGGGTAGGTGGCATTGTCTCCAAGTATGATCTCCAAATTAGTCTTATTTTCAAACAAATTTGAGAGGGCCTCCTTGTACCCAATGAAGTTCCTTGAGGCTCCACTATCAATCAACCAATGATCCAAAGTATCCGGAGGAGAGGCAGTAGATAGAGAAGAAATAAGATAAAATTATTTTTTTTTCCTACAACGTTACTTTCCTCATACCTTGAATTTCTCGTCCTTTTGGAGGTTAACCACTTCCATCTAAAGCAGCAGGAGCATTCCTCTTTCCTTTTTTTTTGAACCTGTTGTTCCTTTGATTGTTGTTGCCTTTAAAATTGATTTGGTTGTTGTTGTTTTCATAATCCCATGGAGTATCCTTCTTGTGAGGACATTCTCTAGCATAGTGACCAAACTTGTTGCAATTGTAGCACCTTCCTTTTCTTCCTTCTTTGAATACTTACTTGAATCCTTGACCTTGTCTCTTTGGACCAACATTGTTCTTCCTCTTTGCATGAGTGGAGAAAGCAGTAGGTTCATTTCCATTTGAAGGCTTGTCTCTCTCCATCATTCTTATCTCTTCTTGAGTGCATCTAGCCAATAATTCATTGAAACTAGGAATCTTGTCATTGTTGAGAATGGTGGTGTTAAACACGTCCCATTCTCTTGCAATACCTCCAAGAGCGATGAGAGTGGTCTCCCTGTCAACAACGAATTCTCCAATAGATAGAAGGCCATTCTTGATTTATGTAATCCTCATGAAGTAGGATTGGATAGACTCCCCTTTATCCATCTTGATTCCCTTCAACTTGTTCTTAAGAAAGAGGATTTGATTTGCATTATTTAATTTGAACATCCCAGACAGCTTATCATACATCTCCTTAGCTCTTCCCTAATCAGAAATATAGGCAAAAGAATTCTTTTGAATGGAGTCAATAATAATTCTTTTAGCTTTGACCTCACCTTTCTTGTACTTTGTCTTTTCCGCATCAGGTGCATTAGAAGGAGGCTCCACCAATTTTCCCTGCACATAGTCCACAACATCATGCTCTTCCAAAATCAAGTCCAAAGTCATCTTCCATGCATGATAGTCAGATTTTTCCTTAATCTTATCTCATATTTGAAGTAAGATGTAGTCATCATTGACACTAAACCAATATTCTTGTCTAACAACTCTCTCTTAGTGATTGCTTTTCTCTCTCTTGCTTGGGCTTTGTCTTTACCTGGGCTCTCATAACATGTTAATTTTAGTTAACAATGGTATGTTCTATGCTTAGCACAATTACTTCAATTTTCCTTTAGCAACCCAATGACGATTTCCAATTTAGATTTCCAATACTAATCACATTAACAATAAAAGTAGATAGAATATGAAACAAAAATGCAGAAGACAAGCCAAGATAAGAGGACACCAGATTTCGCGAATGCCAGGGAAAAACCCAATGTGGGGAAACCCTTTGATCAATTCTTCTTATTATTATATATAATTTTCAACAGAGAGAGAGTACAAAAGTCAAATTCACTTGCCAAATACAAAGTAAAAACTGCCCTATCAATTTCTGCAGTCAAACTTCGGCCATAACCATAAATTCAAAGATGGTAAATGAAATAGTCAAACTTATCCTTTGAAACTCAGTCAAAGGTAGTCAAAGTTGGCCTCCAATAGTGGTCAAAGTCAACCCAAAAAAATCACAAAATCTGCGGTCAAACTTAAGTCAACCTTGTGGTCAATACAGGTTAAACAACCCAGAAATTATCGATTTCTATGCCAACCAATGAAAATATTCCTCCAAAAATCATAGTCAAAATTGGACATACAACCCTTGGTCAATTTTGGTCAAACTTGGTCAACTCATGAAATTTTCAGCCCTACAGTTTTGTCCAGAAATTCGTCCTTGTGCCACACGTGAGAGAGAGAGAGAGAGAAAATGTGCAAATGATGATGATTCCAAATGAGGTGAGAGGTCACTTGTATTTATACAATTCGATGACGGTGAAGAGACACGTCCATAGGGCCTCATGAGCCTACATGATAATGTGACCGACATGAACAATTTGCACATGTGAGGGCATAAATTCAATATTACACTTCTGCTTGTCCAAATTAGATGATCTTTATATCAATTTTGGACCTCTCGAAAAGAGGAATTTAATGCAAGCATCATCTCCATCATATGAGTTGTCCCAATGTAGAATTTGGCCTAATTGCCAATTTTAACACATCTTTTATCATACTTTGTTTAAAAAGTAAAATCAATATTATTAAAATAAAAACTAATAAAATATATTATTAAAAACTTAGTTTAATAATTTAACAATTTTTTTTGTGTTTTTTAATATATATATTTTTAATCAATTTTGCTCAACATTTTATATAGATGTGCGAGAGAATTTTTAAAAACTTGAATATATTTATACATTGAAAAATATAATTTATATAACAAAAGAATAAGAGTTCAAGGGAATTATATCCTCAAATTTCAACCAAAACTGTGATAACATAAAACAATTTAATTGTAATTTTGTTAAATCATCTTTTTCTTTTTCTTTTTCTATAATTTTGGTAGGATCGTCTTCAATATATCATCTCGATCAGGCAGGAAATTGAACAGAGCACCCAATAACCGTCTATCCAAAACCCCATGGATAATTTTTCAAACCATCTTGAAATAAGAAAAACTATTAAATTTAATAAATACAAAATAAATTATATAAATATTTCAAGAAAGGGATAGAAAAAACATCTCATTATTATTTTTTCTCGATTAATTTAAATGGAAATGGAAATTCTAAAACGGTTTGAAACCTTTGGCAAATAGTTAATTTAGAGATTTTAAATTATTTTGATTTGTCTTAAATTAAACTTTAAAATAAGTTTAAACGCTTGAGGTGTAAAAAGGAGTTTATTTTGACAATGGTGAGTAAATTTTTATTTTTATTTTTGACTAATATGAGTATGAATGTACGAGTGAAGTAGTGTGTTGCTCACAACTACAAATAATTGAATGTAACTAGTTTATTGATAAAACAAGAAAAGGAGTTTATTTTAACAATGGTGAGTAAATTTTTATTTTTATTTTTGACTAATATGAGTATGAATGTACGAGTGAAGTAGTGTGTTGCTCACAACTACAAATAATTGAATGTAACTCGTTTATTGATAAAACAGGGAAAGGTTGAAAGAAAGGCACATGTATTAAACATTTTATAGATTGCATATTAGGGATTAGTAAGATTCACCAAAGTTTCTAAATTTGTATATAAATTTCCATTCTTAAAATTTTTCCTAAGAATAAATTTGATATAATGTAGTAAATTATTTTGGGTATGTAATTATCATATGACAAAGAAATTTTAATCACTAAAATATCATCGATAATAGAAGAAAGGAGGAACATCTAGTGGTAGTACATCCTAATATGTTGGCACAAGCCCTTAAGAAGGGTTGCACATGAAAAATTACTTTGTTGTCCATCACAAATGGTAAAATTCATGCATTTTTTAACGTAGTCTTGCTTTGTATGATCAATGCCCTCTTCAATCTTTCACATTTGATATAGATATGTCTTGTTTCTTATGGTTTTGGTTATTTCATGCATTTTCTAGCATGTTTCATGTTGTTTTAGGATTCACACCCACTTGATGTATCATCTCATGCCATATTATAACAAGTTTAAGCTTGACTTTGCCCAAGTTTTCTTGCATATGTTATAGGCTAAGTACCGTAGTAATTTCCCACATAAACAAGCAAGAATTTTGTAGTGATAGTATTAGGAAAAATATTGAAGTGAAAGATGATCAAGAGTGACCCATATGGAAGAAACATAGACATCACATATATCGTAAAGACAAGTATTTCATTTATGTTCATCACAAAGCATCATCACTACCTATTTATTCATAATCCAACAATCCATTGCTCCATCTCCCCAAACTACTAGAATGTCCAAAAATTAAATGAAAACTTGGTAAAAGTTGCTCAACTAAAAACAACTTACACAAGACTACCATTTGTATTTAACTTTTAATTGATACCAAATGCAAATAAAAACTTATCTAATAATGATATTATAAATTGACCAGTTATAAGATTAATTATATTATAAATAATTTTAAAATTAAATATAAAATAATGAAATTTATAAATTTCCATAAAATTTAAAATAATACATATGAAATGTACACAACCACTGATAGGTAGATGCTATTTGAAATTTCAAATATAGTGAATAAAAAAATTGGAAGAGTCTAAAAGCTATTTTTTTCTTAAATTTCTGAATAAAATTAGAATGTTTTATTATTTAAATTTTATTTTTGATATAAAAATAAATTTAACACGATAAACCTAAAAAAAACAATAATTAAAATTACAATTTTATCACTTCCTAACCAAATTTCCAATAAATATTCTCAAAGAAAACAAAATTTTAAACATTTAAAATATGCCAAAGGATCGTAATGGGATCTACGGATATGTATGAAGTAGAGAGCACAAACGCGCTTGAGGTGGTTGGGTGGGACCATAGCAATGAATTCAAATAACCTGTGGTGGGTTTAGGTGGGTTGGGTGGCACTAAAGGAATCCTTCTGCCCTTAGAAGATATAACTTTTCAATACGAGAATGGTGAGATGGAAAAGAGAGAGTCATGCCCATATCAAGCTTGAGAAGAGACTTGTAGGTGTTAGAAGCAGTTATTGGAGTCCTAATGGAGTGTGTGGTTATATACTTGTGACAACGTATCCTTATTGGCAATGAGAGCTTTCAAACCAGTGACAACAACAAGCTATCAAGGGAAATAGACCATAAGGAGGCGAAGTGAATGGGTGGTAGTGTTATGGAAGGTGCTGAAAAAGTTGGGTTGAAGCTGGGAAGAGGAGAGTCAAGCACAAGAAATTATTTCTAAGCACATCTCAAACAAAGTTTGGCCAAGAGGTCATGAGGCTGCACTCAAAGTAGCAAAGCAGAAGCCACTAAGTATATAATGGATGGGTGCTCAATGATGTAAGAGTATAAGGTCTGGGTTGTGTGAGGTCTAAGAGAATGGAAGTAGCTAAGTAGGTTGCATGTAGAAAAAATCATGAGGACAATAGGGATGTTGCAGAGAAAGCTCCATAATAGTGATCGAAATGAGTGGTGAGGTAGAGGTCGTGATGGAGTTCTCATGGAATCATAAAATAAAGGGGCCTACAGTTGTTGTAGTGGATTCATTGCATGAAAAAAAACATGGAGGCTTGCGTCATGAACATGTTCATCCAAAAAGTGTTGAATGCGTGAGGAGGATACACATGATATATTGAGTGAGTTAAGGATGGTGGCATCTAAGGCCGACAAATATGAAAACATCACCAATAGGGTGTTTTACGTGGCACTCCCTGAACATTGTGGTGATATAACATGTGTTGAAGTCTATCAAACAACTGATCGGTCGTGTTGGCTTCATAGACCCGGTAAGGTGACATAACTCACACTAACTCACAAAAACATTTCTGGTGGCAGTACGTCAAAAAATGGGAGACACCCTCATGTATGATTATGTTTATATGAAGGAAAGCCCGAGACAAAGTGGCGACCAAGCGAACAATACTAAGAAGTAATGCCTATAGAAGGTTCGTGATCGACTGTAGAAGAAAGGATATGATCACGGGCATGGGTAATAGAGGTAACTATTGTCGAAGCAACATTGAACAAGTTGGTCGAGAAGCGAAAGTACCTGTAGTTGGTGTATGCATTAAAGAGGATCATAGCCGTCATCAATTTGGTCAGCTGAGGCTCAAGGAGTAATTATTATTCACCATTGATTTGACATGTATTTGTTTTATGTTGAGAAGTGCATGAGAATAAATATTATTAGGTGTTTTCTAGTTTATTGTGCTAGAGCCAGAACATAAAAAATGGCAGGAAATTATCAGGTGTGAAGAGTGTAAAGGATGAATTGGGTTGAGTAGGAAAATCCCTTATTGTTAAGAGAGACCAACAACACATCTTCATGCATAATTCACTGTTCTAGAGATCCATATATGTTAGTGTAGCTTTTGGTTATGGAGATTTTTAATTTTTGACATTTGGATAAGGAATGCATGAACATGGGAAGAGAGTCATTGTACATGAAAAGGTGTCCTAGATATCTAGCGGATACAATGAGTAGTTACCCATATAATCTAGTAGATGGAAACTTTTTTATATAGACTTCAATAGAAAGTGATTTGGATTCAGTCAATCTCTGTGAGTCAAGTTTAAGGGGGAGGAGATTATTAGGGTGGTCCTTTTAAAGTTGACTCGGTCAAGTTACTAGTGGTTTTTGGGCTTCGAGTTTATGGGAACCCATGGTTTTTCCTAGGGTATTCATATTTGATGTAGCCTATTTAAAGGCCAATCATACTCATGTTAAATCATCTTAGTGGCCACTGGGAACAAAACATTGGGGGATTTAGAAAACACCTCTCTTGGTGATCTTTGATCATAACAGTTAGGATTAACCTTGACTCAAGAATGATTGTCTACAACTAATGGTTTCAGGCACATGTTTTTGTGGCTCGTCGTTTTATGCCAGTTGTATTTGGTTGGAAAAAGGCTTATAAATAGCCTTATTTATCTCCATTCTAATGTGCCACGGGCAAAGGTGCCAAGGTTTGAGCAGGTATCTTCATCCAATGTAAGGGGCCAACGGTTGAGTAGGGCTCCTCAACAAGCTTGGTTAGGGTTTGGTTTAAGGACTAATGGATTTCTGTTATGCTGGGTGTTTCCCTAGATTTGGGGTTTTCCTTGGGTATTTCTTGGTGTTCTTTATGTGTGATTTATTCTACATATCGTGTCAATGATTGTCTTATTTACCTTGTATTTTAATACATAACAATTATTTGGTGAAGGTGTTTTTTGTGACCTTGAAGACCTCAATCTCGCAGGTTGTGATAAGCTAGTGGAGGTTGGAACATTGCCAAGAACACTAACATCATTGGGCTTGGATCGTTGTTATGCATTAAGGAAATAATTGGGCTTATTGGCTTTGCAAAGCTTCAATATTTGTACATGACAAGGCATTATGCAGTCGAAGAGCTGCCATGTTTGGAAATGTTGATATCATTTAGGAACTTCTAGACATCTGCATGCGAGAATATGAAGAGAATATTGTTGTTGGTTGAGGCAACAAATCTTGAAAGCGATGTTTTAAAAAAGGTTATTCAACTCATACAAAGATCGTGGAGTGAAATGCCAAGTTGGAGCACCTCGAACTCAAAGGATTGGAATTTTACAACAGAACTATCCATCGAACTTCATGATTTTCCCTCACCCGAATAATCTTGGCGATGTTATAAATTTTTTAAACATATCGACTAAATTATCTCATTTTAAACAATTGTGTAAATCATCTTGTCACAACATTTTCCTATCAAATTCCATTACTATGAATTTTCTCAAAAAAATAATATATAAATTTATTTTTCTGATTGTTTCCATTTGATGTTTTTAGAATAAATACATTTAATTCAATTCAAAGCTTCTGAGTTATACTCTAAATTAAATGAAATTTACATGCTTCCATAACATTACATCTAGTTGGTCCACATGTGGTAGCACAATTGGCAAAAAGCATGTTGGAAAGCCCTTGTGAATCCAAGTGATAAAAAATTCAAACCCCTCAAAAGAAAAAGAAAAAGAAAAAAACATTGCATCTAGTTGAATATGAATAAGAGAGGTACATTTCAAATGTGGGAAGGGACAACAATATCCTATTTGCCTCAACAAGTGAGCGTAGTCATCAATTGGAAGCCAAATATAGGTTTCACTATAAATTAAAACAATTTCAAAGTTAAGTTTTGGGAAGTTAAAAATATCACATTAAAATTATTAAATTTTAAATTATTTTGGAGTATTATTAATTGGTGTGATTTGATATTACTAATTATTTAATTACTATTTTAAAGTGAGATAAAATTAATAATATTTTATAAAATGTTTAATATTTTTACAAGTAAAATTTTGGGTTTGATTCTAACAATTTGGAATTGATAAATTCCTATATTTTGACTTAATTTATATGGAAATATCATTTATTATATAAGTGATATAGCTCTAATAAGTAAAGTCTTTACATCATTTGATATGGAAGGAGCATGTAACACCCTTCTCCCACATTTACCCAAGCTAACTAGTCCACTAGGGTAAACATGTGACGAGAAGCTACTATGATGTGATTCAACTACCAATGTAAAGCTAACAAAGTGGAACCTACAAAACAAAACCAATTTGATGTCCCTAAGGAGCTACAAATCGTTCAGGAGGTAACCAACCCTTCCAGGTGCCTAACCCCTGAGGAAACTTGCCTTTTCACTATCCTAGAGTGTGAGTCGCTCCCATGAAAAGGCATGCAAGTGACCAAAGCCTTCCAATTTCTCCCACAATAAGGCATGGCAGTGACTAGGGCCTTTTCCAGGTAGTTATGAGCCAAGGACACTGGATTTTGTGCCAATGTTTTAGGCCTAGAACTCATGCACTGCCCAAAACTTCATGAAACTTCCAGAAATGATAAATGAAATTGAAAAAAAGGTACTAATGCAAACATGTGATCAATAAATTGTCTTGACCCCTACTAGCCATGACATACATTTTGTCAAACATGTCACAAATATGTAAACTGCAAGTCATAACAACATATTTGATTATAGGGGTCTCATACTTATCTAATATTCGTAAGGAAGCATTGATGCCTTATCCCAATAGTTGCATTATAATCTATTAGGTAATATATTCATTGTACATTCATTTTCTAATCAAAACATGATGAGAGCCATACATCATAAATGTCATAAAACATGTTTATAACCAACATATGACCAACAGAAGTAACAATGATATAACATCCTAAAAAACGAACCAGTAAATTTACACATGAAATACCAAGGAGAAGGAGCTCTTATTAATGAATTCATAATCCAACCAAGTTTGGGACTTCTATGAACCACCTGACCATAGATTGCCTAAAACAAATCTTTCTTTTAACCAATCACCCCCGTGCCATATTCCAAGCATGAATGTGGGACTTACAAAAAAATCAACCAGGTCTTCCTGAGGCCAAACCACCTCAACCCTCATCAATAGAAGCATGCTTTACTGTAATCCCCACCAGATCACTAGGCCCTAAACAAGCATGGATGCTCCATATTTCTCCACCTAAACCATGAATAATTTGTTTGTCTCAAACTCTTGGCTTTATCGTGTATCCCTCCATCATCGGTCAAGGGATTCATAGTCCTAATCAAGGGTATTCACCACTGATCTTTACTGTGTATCCTGCCATTCAACGGTCAAGGGATTCCTAGGCTCAATGGAGTTGTTCACATCCAGGCTTTACCGTTTATCCCATCTCGGGATTCCTAGGCCTTGTGAATAATCCAAGACCACCCCACTCAACTTCAAATCCATCTGGAAATCCATCTCAACCAAATAGAAGCGAACCCACCACACGATGGCTATCCATAAATGGAAAGGAAAGGTTGAAGAGCATTGTCACACCTTGCAAAACCCATGTCAATGACAACAAGAGAACCAAAACACACCTGTATGTGCCATGCATGCCAAAACTAGTAAGGAAATCACACATAAAAATTGATACCTACAAGTAATCTCATTATAGATTCTTGATCTTGTTCGTCCTTGCTTAATATTTTATTTCTCTTGATTTCTTGTTCCTCCTTTTCCTTCTTTCCTCCAATGCTAGAGTGCTCCAATATTGCTCTAAGTGTCCAAGAGTGTGTGAGAGAGAATAGAGAGTGAGCTCCAAAACTGAATTGACAAAAGGTTGTGAACTGATCCTCAGAAGACTTTTTCTCAATGAAGCCCCTATTTTCTGAATTTTCCGTTTTTTTCCTTCAATTTCCTCCTTACATGAAACTTGTGATGTTTCACCTTCCTTTTCTCCTAATTTCCTTTATTTTCATAAATAAATTGCCAGAAATTCCAATTTTCCTTTCCAAAGCCTTCTCCATTGCCTTTTCCAATTTCCCTTAACCATAATAAACAAAATGAATACCCACACTATTATGTTTTACCCAAAATTCATCTTGGAATACGTGTCCCATGACCTTGGTTATTATTTTTTCCTTTATTAACTTTATTTATATGAAATTTTGACCAGGGTTGTTATAGAACCCTCCCCCTAGGGGAACACCGTCCTTGGTGTTCAATGACACCGACAACCAACAAAACCGTTGAAAAGAAAAACATACTACCCATGGAGCTTTATAACTTAACTCGATGCAGTATTTACAATCATCAACCTGTTGAGAAGAAAACCAACATGATAAACATAATAACATGACAACCCCAATGACATGACATCCATACTGCTTATTGGAGCTTTATAACGCAACTCATGGTGGTATTTACATGCATATACATATCTACATATACCAAAACATCACACCAAACATATGCCAAAAACATTCGCTTAACCAACAAATAGAGAAGGATATATATCCCACATCTCATCATCCATCTCCCGTGTAGCTTTATTGGGCCCAAAGTGCTTCTACTACACTTAAACCCGCTTGATTGCTCGGTTCCAAAGCATGAACATCTTTCTCTACAAAATACACTAATGTTCTAGCTGAAATTCTCCTTTTGGCTCCACCTGTGATACAAACCATTCAATCACATGATCAACATCTTTAACATACTTCTTAAGCAATTACACATGGAAAACATCATGGAATTTCATTATCGGTGGCAATGCAAGGCAATAGGCTACTGATCCAATCCTTTCCAAAATCTTGAAAGGTTCACAAAACCGAGGTGCCAACTTGGTACACGATCCAATCCTCAAGTATCTCTTCTTGGGCTTTATTCGCAAGTACACCTATTCCCCAACCTGGAACTCCTTAGATAACCTATTTCGATCTGCATAACTTTTCTTCCTGTCCTGTGCTACCTTCAAATTCTTCTTAATTACCTATATTTCCTATTCCATCTCTACAACATGTATGGTCCTATCAACACTCTTTTCACTGTATCACTCCAACCAATGGGAGTGTTACAACTCTGCCCATATAGTTCCTTGAATGGACTCATCCTCAGTGACTCCTAGTACCCATTGTTGTAAGCAAAATCAGCGAATAGAAGGTACTCCTCCCATCTCCTCTACTAATGCATCACATACATCCTCAGCATGTCCTCCAATATCTTGTTGACCCTCTTTGTCTGCCCATCTGTCTGCGGATGATAAGCTATGATGAAGGACAAATATACACCCAAACCTACAAACAACTCTTTCCAACATCTAGAAGTAAACTTAGCATCCCTATCTAACACAATCTTCTTCGAGACACCATGCAACCTCACTACATATTTTATAAAGACCTGTGGTACATCATTAACTGAATATGTAGACTTCAATGGAATGAAGTGTGCTACCTTTTTCAACTTGTCAACCACAACCATGATGGAATCATATTGTCTATATGTCCTGGCTAACCTGTAATGAAATCCATGGAAATGACCTCCCATTTCCACTCTGGAAATGTAATCGGTTGTAGTAGTCCATCTAGATGTTTACACTTTGCTTTCACCTGCTAACAGTCTAAGCATCTAGCCATAAACTCTACCATGTCCATCTTCAGGTTCAGCCAATAATAAAATGTCTTCACTGTTGTGAATGTATTTTGGTATCTTGGGTGACCTGAATACGGTTTTGCATGAAACTCTCTCAAGATAGTCTTCTTGAGCTCACTGTTGTCCGACATATATATCATATCCCTAAATTTGATCAAACCATATGTTGCAAGATGATAGTCCACACCCCGATCACCTATAACCTGTTGTAACATGTGCATAAGCTCCATGTACCTGTCATCCTATTGTCTTGCTTGTAAGATCCGATCTTATAAGTTTGTCCCATAAGAACTCATAGTGGTTATGTGATTCACATGTACTCTCCCACTAAGAGAATATGAAACCATTTTTTCCTTTCCCTTAATGAACTTGATCTCAAATTCAAACTCACTAATCGTGACCAACTATGTAGCTTGCCTGACATTCAGATTTAGTTGGTCAAATAGGTACCTCAACCCATTGTGATTTCTCATCAATACAAACCTCCTACCAATAAGATATTGCCTCCACATATTCAATGCATGGATAATTGTTGCCAACTCAAGATCACGTGTTGGATAATTCTTCTCGTGCTCTTTCAAATTCAGTGACTCATAGAACACTACTTGTCCTTCTTGCATTAAGACTCCACCAAGTCCTCTCTTGTAATCATCTGTAGATACCACAAACTCTTTGTCAAGATTTGCAATCTTTAACACTAGAGCATTCGTCAATGACTACTTCAACTACTAAAAAATTGCTTCACACTCCTTTGTCCATTCAAATCTCTTACCTTACCTCTGCAGTGATGTAATAGGATATGCAATGCGAAAGAATTTCTTGATGAAACTTCTATAGTAACCTGCTAGCCCCATGAATGATCTTACCTCTTCCACATTTCTAGGAGTTTCCCACTCAATGATGGCCCTTATGTTTTCTGGACCCACTGTTATGCCTTCCTTGGAAACCACATGCCCCAAGTAATGTACCTATTTCTGTAAGAAACTACATTTGCTAAGCTTAGCATACAACTGAAGTTCTCTTGGAAATCTCAATAATGATGCTAAATGTTTTACATGTTCTTCCTCATTCTTAGAATATATCAAGATGTCAGCATTGAATACAATAACAAATTCTTCTAGATAAGGATGTGTTGTAATACTCAACAACCCCCCATTAAGGTTAATAGTAGAACTAATAAATAATGGGGACCCTTTTAAATTTAAATAAAATCCCTTAGTTTTAATAAAAATAAGACAATATTAGTTTTTTGTCATAAAAAAACTTGACTAAATAAGAAAATTCCCTTATCGGAGTTAAGGCTTATAACACATATTCATAAATAAGATACCGATAGGATTTTGTTTAAAATGTATTATCGGAAGAACTTTATCGGAATATTTCAATATTGTAACATGTCCCATAGGATACATTGTGATAAATCCCTCCCTGATTAAAGTTTTCAAATATTCTAAGTCTAGATGTAATAAAGCGCTTCTTTGTGAATATAATAATAAAAGGCCTGACCCCACAGGATTTCCACGTATAATTATCACAACTTTTGAATATCAGAACTTTTCATAGAAGCATCACTCAAAATACTTTGATATCTTGATCCTCTTATATCTCTTTTCACCCATCCTCCGATATATGACATCTCTAATACTTCAATATCCTCATATTGCTGATCTCCATTATTCTTAAGCCTCCAATCCTCTAATAAACCCCTCTTATATGTATCAGAATTCTCATATCTGAATTTCCTATCGAATGTCACTCTTTTCAACCCCCGATATCAAACCTCCGATACAGGACCTCCGATATTACTTCTCTGTTATATTTTTAGTCGTTATGTTCTAACAATAAAAGCCTATCAAAAAGTAATAATATCACATGTTTCAAATATACAACCATAATAGTTCTCAAATATAATCCTTTGATATCATGTACAAAAGCCCATTTGAACCCACGTTTTATCATTTAATTTCCAAATGTAAAGAATTTATGATTTCGAAGTTCTAAACAATTTGATTATTGCAGCTTGATATCACTACGTTTTGCTCATAAATATATGAATTGATATGAAGTTGGTTATTCACTCTAAGGAATTATTCAATTAAGGAAGTCTCCACTTATTCCCGTGTTTTCCTCTGCAGTCCATCCCCGATAAGAAAAACTTAGCAGAAATGTCTAGGGCAACTAAACCCAGGAAGAAACTCGTTGTTCAACAACTAGTTGCTCCTTCCCCTGAAGCTACTAAAATGCCTACATTTGTACTCCCGATGATGGAATCTCTTCTTGGGAAGCCATTTATAAATTCTTTGAAGATGAAGAACCTAGGGTGAAAGAGAAAACAACCACAACTGATGATTATAACCATGTTTCGGAAACTACCTACAGTGACGTCGTCAATTCATTCCTACATAGGATTGTGGCCCGACCTAAATCATGCCCTATACAAATATGGTCAAATAGGTTATTGAACATATGAATATTGTAAATAGAAATTTCATGACTCAGAGGAAGATCATTGGGTCATTTATCAATAGTGATTTGAGCAAGATGTATCATCTGCCATAGCCTTAGAAAAAATACAACAAGCAATTTGTATATAAATTCATGAGTGAACATGAGGATTAGTCAAAACCCATCAAAGAATGGAGAAGAGATCACAACAAACACAAGCATGAGGAAAAGGGTATGTATGCTATTGCTTCCCTTGTTGGACCATTATGTTATACAGCTACTATGACGTGTAGAATCTATGGTTACCCTAATACCCAGAAATTCTCAGACCAATGGGTACCACTAATTGATGTTGCATCTAATGGTTATATTATGGATTGGGGAAACATATTATTTGACAATTTAGCCACTCAAATATTAAATTATAGGAGAAAATACTATTTTTTCCCGAACTTTTTCCCCGTTTTTATATGAGCGCCTATATAATGGATGCCATATATTTCACCTCCTATTTTACATCTATAGGATGGAAATGGACCATAGAGGACATTAAACCTATCCATATCTATCATGACATACCGTGGGAATCTAAGTTCCATCCACATTTTTATAAAATTTGCCATGGATGTATGCTAACCATTCACCAAAGTGTCTTTGATGAAAAGGCAAGAAATTGAACAGAGCACCCAATAACCGTCTATCCAAAACCCCATGGACAATTTTTCAAATCATCTTGAAATAAGAAAAATAGTGTGTTGCTCACAACTACAAATAATTGAATGTAACTCGTTTATTGATAAAACAGGGAAAGGTTGAAAGAAAGGCACATGTATTAAACATTTTATAGATTGCATATTAGGGATTAGTAAGATTCACCAAAGTTTCTAAATTTGTATATAAATTTCCATTATTAAAATTTTTCCTAAGAATAAATTTGATATAATGTAGTAAATTATTTTGGTTATGTAATTATCATAGGACAAAGAAATTTTAATAACTAAAATATCATAGATAATAGAAGAAAGGAGGAACATCTAGTGGTAGTCCATCCTAATATGTTGGCACAAGCCCTTAAGAAGGGTTGCACACAAAAAATTACTTTGTTGTCCATCACAAATGGTAAAATTCATGCATTTTTTAACATAGTCTTGCTTTGTGTGATCAATGCCCTGTTCAATCTTTCGCATTTGATATAGATATGTCTTGTTTCTTATGGTTCTGGTTATTTCATGCATTTTCTAGCATGTTTCATGTTGTTTTAGGATTCACACCCTCTTGATGTATCATCTCATGCCATATTATAACAAGTTTAAGCTTGACTTTACCCAAGTTTTCTTACATATGTTATAGGCTAAGTACCATAGTGATTTCCCACATAAACAAGCAAGAATTTTGGAGTAGTGATAGTATTAGGAAAAATATTGAAGCGAAAGATGATCAAGAGTGACCCATATGAAAGAAACATAGACATCACATATATCGTAAACACAAGTATTCATTTATGTTCATCACAAAGCATCATCACTACCTATTTATTCATAATCCACGAATCCATTGGTCCATCTCCCCAAACTACTAAAATGTAAAAACAACTTACACATGACTACCATTTGTATTTAACTTTTAATTGATACCAAATGCAAATAAAAACTTATCTAATAATGAAATTATAAATTAGCTGGTTATAATATTAATTATATTATAAATAATTTTAAAATTAAATATAAAATAATGAAATTTATAAATTTCCATAAAATTTAAAATAATACATATGAAATGCACAGAACTACGGATAGGTAAATGCTATTTGAAATTTCAGATACAGTAAATAAAAGAAATTGAAAAAATCTAAAAGTTATTTTTTTCTTAAATTTCTGAATAAAATTACAATATTTTATTATTTAAAATTTATTTTTAATATAAAAATAAATTTAACACGATAAACCTAAAAAACAAAAACAATAATTAAAATTACGATTTTTTCTAACCAAATTTCCAATATATATTCCCAAAGAAAACAAAATTTTAGACCTTTAAAATATGCCAAAGGATCGTAATGGGATCCACGGCTGTGTATGAAATAGAGACCACAAACGCGTTTGAGGTGGTTGGGTTTGACCATAGCAATGAATTCAAACAACCTGTGGTGGGTTTAGGTGCGACCATAGCAATGAATTCAAATAACGTGTCGAGGGTGGGGTTATATGCAATAAAAATAAAAATAAAGCTATTATGCCGACCAGCAAGTGGACTCGTCTTTATTACATGAAAGAGACAGTACGTATCAGAGCAAAAGATCATGTCGGATCTCCACCGGAATTTTTCCAAATGAGACGTCGCCTTGAAAGTCTGAGATCAATTAACTTGGGTCAAATTTCATCCTAGGTTAGTTTATACTTGCATTTTTTTCATTAAAATAATTTCTTCAGAATTTTATTTTCTAAATGTTTACCATAAATATATTTAATTCAATTTAATGTTTATAAGTTTTTATAATGGAATTGTTTTTAGTGTAATTTTTTTGGAATTTTTGGTGTTGGTGAAAATTTTAATGTGAAATCTTAATTTGTGTAATTTAAACTGGTTTTTACAATATATAGATTCAACGTTTTTTTAAGCCACTTCAGATTGTGCAAGTATTACTTATAAAACTTGTGATTTCAATAAATTCTTCTCAGATTTTAGAGAAATTAGACCAAAAAAACCCACCTAAAAAACTTCTAAAAAAATCAAACTAAAAACAACTTGCTTTATAACATTACATCCAAATGAAATTATAAATAAAAGAAATACATTTCAGATGTGGAAAGCGACAGCACTATTCTTGCTCTAAATAGAGGAGCCTAGAAGCCAAATCCATTCTTATCTATAAATTAAATTAAGAGGGTTTTAAAGTTTTGGGAAATTAAAAATATTAAATTACAGTTAAAAAATATTAAATTTATTATAAAAAAAATTGAATATTATAAATCCACGTGATCGGATATGATTAATTATTTAATTACTATTCTTTTTTACAGAGGAGGTGATGGATAATATTTTATAAAATGTTTAATAAAATTTTGGATTTGATTACAACAAATGGGCATTGATAAATTATTTTATTTTACTTCATTTTATTTTGAAAGAGCATTAATTTTACGAGTAATATAGCTCTAAGAAGTGAAGTCTCCTCCATATAGGAGGTGGAGTTTCAATACGTATTTCTATTATCTTTTTTACTCTTCAATATTATTTGATTTAATATTTAATTTACATACTCATAATAAGTAAGCACCTTTTGTTTAGTTTTTTCTTAATGCAGATTTCAAAAGTGGTTTTTTTTAAAGGAATGGTCAGATTAATACTATCCCTGTTCAATTTAATGAGGAGAACAAATTCACCATTTATTAGGTTAGGGTTTAGTTACTATGCCTGTTCAATTTAATGAGGAGAACAAATTCACCATTTATTAGGTTAGGGTTTAGTTACTATGCCTGTTCAATTTAATGAGGAGAACAAATTCACCATTTATTAGGTTAGGGTTTAGTTTATTACATTATCCTTACAATTGTTGCATCATAGCACAGCAACCCAACATGTATAACCGTGAATTCAAGCCTGGGTGGGGAGGGCAATATCGCACCGTCCCAACCACCGGGAGAACGACCAAATTCACCATTTATAAAGTTAAGGTTTGATTTATTGTTAATGTTGTAAATAGTTTTTTTAAGTATTGGGAAGTTATATATGGAAGGAAGAGTTATATTTACTTAAATTGAAGTAAAATTTTATTTCATAAAATAGTGTTGGGCAATTTTTTTTCTACTGTTTTTGAAATTATTTATTATAATTTTTTTTTGAAAATGTGTATTAAAAATGAACGATTTTGAAATTATTTATTATAATTTTTTTTTGAAGATGTGTATTAAAAATGAACGATTGAAAAGTTTTTTATAAATAAGGAATTGGCTTATACTTTAATTTTTAAAGTTCTATTTTAATTTTTCAAGTTCTATTTTATTTTTTCATTTCAAGTTCTATTTTATTTTTTCATTTAATGTTGGAAGAAGCAAAGCTTTATAATAATTTTGTTTACCAAGATTTTGAAAGTGTGAATTGAAAAAAAATTGTAAGAGGTTTTGAAGAGATTTAGAAATTCATTTATGCCCCTATGATTTTATTTGGATGAGTATTGACTTTATAAACCGAAACTAATAAATATCACCACCAAATTCTTATTAAAATATTAATTTTAATATTTTTTTTGGTCCATGCGTGACACTTGTTCGCCATGTACGACAAGAAAAGATCGGTGGAAAGCGATCAAAGGCATGTGATGTCTACTCACTCCCTCATGCGTTGTCGGTGGGTTGAGGGCTCCACGAAAGGTAGTGGGTCGGTGGTGAAATGCTTACCACTTCTCAGGTAATTTCCACTCCATGGTTTTCCTTCCACCTTTAAAAATAATCATTTTATAACATTTAAAAAAGAATTTCACGAAGATACCGCGTCTCTAAAGTCTCAATCCACTTTTAAAAATAATCATTTTATAACCTTTAAAATAAAAAAGGATTTCTCGAAGATACCGGGTCTCTAAAGTCTCGTCCCAGCAACAACAGAAAATATTAAGATGCTGTTCAAATAAAGTCAATTTTATTTATTGTTGTTCATTAATACTGAACACATTTAAAGTAATGGTTTGTTTTCTTTTTTAACATTTTTTTGGGTAGAAATTTAATGATTTTTTTTTTTTTTTTTTTTTTAATATTAAGTTGAGTTGTCTAAATATTTTAAGTTTTGTAGTCATAAATGCATAAAATAGTCTATCTATATCTTATGTACATGTTTAGCGATTATTTAATCAAGTTGTTGGTGTTCAAAGAAATCCTGTCAAGTAGGTTTTAAAGGGAGATTATTGTTGAATTTTAATGTATACCTAGGCTAGCAATTTAGAAATTGATTAGGCTTAGTGTACAATTATCATCATTAGGTGTACCTTATTTTCAATGATTGCAAGATTTTTGGTTTAGTGTTGTTAATTCTTGATTTTCTCTTAATTTGATTTCAATTCATATGTTATCTATCCTATTATGTCCACGATTATAATTGTTGTTATTTTAGTTTATTACAATATGAGTATTTGATTGTTAGCATTTTCTCTCAAAGAAATGAACCTTGTGTATATTATTTTATAGCTATTTTGTTTGTAAGACCAACATACTTGGTTTTAGTTTTTATTTCACTAACAATTATATTGGCAAGTGTAGGGTTTCCTTTATTTTGCGCTTCATGTAATGTGTGGTTTTCTAGTTTGTTTCATATGAAGGTGCTTTACTTATTTGAAACTAGAGTTACAACTTCAGAAGATTGAAAATTCAAGTTTCATATATCCAATTATTTTGGGAAGTACACGGTTTCTTTTATTTTTATCATCTAATGTGTGGTTCTCTAGCTTGTTTTGTGTAAATGTGCTTTACATATTTGAAACTAAAGTCATGAGAAGATAGAAAATTAGTTTCATAAACTTGGATTGTTGGAGAATATTGTAGGTTTGATAGGAAAATAAAAAGATAATATAAATCAATTTTGAAATGTGAAATAGATATATAAATATTTGTATTTTTTATGAATATTTACCATACGGAATCATATGAGTGTGTGCATTGTTTCTAACATTAATGTTTGGTTTGTTAGAAACAATTCCAAGGTTAAAATTTTATATATATATATATATATATGGTTTGTTAGAAACAATTCCAAGGTTAAAATTATATATATATATATATATATATATATATATATATATATAGATATATATATATATATATATGTAGTGATTCCCTAAAATAATTAACGATATTTTTAATGGTATGAGTGAGAAATCCTTGTTCTCCATGCCTCCCTTAATGGCAGGGAAATGCGAAAATTTATTAATAAAATAAAGTAGACGTCCCCTCTCCCTCACCCTCATGAGATCCCATCTATAACACAAAGGAGAGAGGGTAGAGCTACTAAACCACTACAATGAATAGATACCAAACTAATTTATAAAAAGGAAAGGTAGTAGGAAAACAAATTTAAGGTATGGACTTAATACAATTAAAGGTATGGATTTAATTAAATTAAATTAATTTTACTTTGTTAGATTTGATTGTGAACAAACCCTTGGTTTGAGGGCTTTAATGGGGTTAAGATATCCAACATTTTTGGTATCAAAGCCTTAAAGGATTTGTTACAATAAAATTTGGTATACCTTTTATTTTTCGGTGTTCAATTAGAAGATTAAAAATATAATTTTATTCAAATCTATTTTCCATTAAAAAAAATTAAGATAAAATAATTAAACCTAAATATTAAACATGTTTAAATATGTCTAGGCTACAAGAAAATATGTGCAATATATACACATGCATAGATTTGTCGTTGAAGTTTTGTTTATAAATTTATTAAAAAATATTACCTCATCACATGTAGAATGTTGTGTGTATACATATGTTTATGGACAATTGTAGAACTTGTGAACCTAGTATAGTGGGTTAACTAAAGTTTAGGTTTTTCCTATAGGGTTTAAGAATATCAATAAAGTGGTTGTTTAGGGAATTGTGGCAGAAATATAATTGTTGTCTGCACAAAGGTTGACCCGTTGATGGCGAGAATAACTGAAATAACATTTGGTGAAGGTGTTTTCCCTAGCCTTGAAGACTGCAATCTCGTAGGTTGTGATAAGTTAATGGAGGTTTTAGCATTGCCGATAACACTAACAACATTGAAATTGTCGATTTTTTGTGCATTAAAGAAAGTAATAAGCCTTCATGGCCTACCAAAGCTTCAATCTTTGGACATAAGGGGGTGTAAAGGAATTGAGAAGCTGATATATCTGGGTATCAGTGTTGAAAATTGGCAACAAGAAATTGCTAAAAATAGCATTGCTAAAAATAGCATTTTGGGTACCAGTGCTGGATTGGGCAACAGGGAATGAAAAATGGAAGTGCTAAAAATAGCATCCTATTTTTAGCAGTGCAGTGTGGATTCCTATTTTAGTCAGTCTCTGGACTAGAAATAGGAAGTAGAATTCGAATTTGGTCTTACCACCAGGTTGAATATTAATTAATTAATTCAGGTTGAGTTAATTAGTTAAGGAAAATCAAACTTGAAGTCTTTGTGAGAACATGCAATAATTTCTACACTGATTGGGGAATGTGTCCTTGATTTGCTCTAATGATTGAGGAATTAAGGATGAGTTCTATATTGAGAGGATCAGTTGACTTAGTCTAACTTAGTCAAGTCCAATTAGATTAATTTAACAAGTTTTTTAAATTAATGTGAGTTCAGTTAGTTAATGCTTGCATGCATGTAACTGTTGCACTTTAGATAACTGAATATTCTCTCATAAATAACTCATGCATGTTAGTTCAAAGAAAGACCCAGTTGAGATCAGAGGAGGGACATTGTACTATCAGTTGGATGGATTTTTCCTATAAAGGAAAATCATCCAAGCAAAAGGATTAAGGTTCCTTGAGGATTGTGCAGTTTTACAGGGTGTGAGATCAGTGTGAGAGATCAGTGTTACACTTGGTAACAGGAGGATCACCAAAGAAAAATTGTGCAAGGAAATAGGAGGCTTGGAGGGCAGAGGAGAAGGCTTAGGAGAAGTCTTGATTGCCTGTGAGCATCCAGGAGGATTGCACTAAGAGCTGGCTAGCTGTGAGAGCTAAGGCTTTGTGTAATCCTAATGTATTTCCGCCTTCATCTGTGAGGGTTGTACTGAGAGCTAGCTAGCTGTGTGAGAGCTAAGGCTTTGTACACATCCTATGTATGATAATACAGAGTTGGGGTTTTAGGCTGAGGCTTCCCCAGGTTATATCTTCTGTGTTATGTGTGATTGATTTCTCCATATTAGTTATATGTGTTCATGCTTGATGTTGCTCATGGTTGATTAGCTTCCGCAAAGTTTATGGTAGATGTAGATCTAGTATTATGCTTTAGTACATTGCATATAACAGTTTGATCTACAGGTGAAATTTCTACATGATATCAGTGAGCTAGCTGATTTGTAGAGAAAATTCTACAGTCAGGGAGTTGGACAATCTTAGAGATTTGTATTTATTGGAATGCTCGATGGGTGGTGTACTACCATTTGCAAATGTAGAAAAGGTTCAAGAAGGTCGTAGATTGTTGGACTCTTTTATTGACAGGTGCATGCCTAGACAGAGAGAGTTAAACCTGTCGAACACGAGAATAACTGAAATATCATTTTGGTGAAGGTGTTTAGCAAGTCCTTGAATCGCTGGATCTCTCAAGTTGTGATGATATTGTGGAGTTGGAGCATTGCCGACAACACTAACATCCCTGTGCTTAAAGCGTTGTTGTGCATTAAAGAAAATAACAAGGCTTTGTGGTCTTGTAAAGCTTTAATCTCTAGACATGAGCGAGTCTAAAGGAATGAAGAAGCTATTAGATTTGGACATCAGCGTGTTGCAAAATCATACATATTTGAATGTACAAGAATGCTCAATTGGTGGTGTACTTCAACTTGTTAGTGTAGAAAAGGTTCAAGGAGGTCACAGATTGGCAGACTCTTTTACTGAAAAGTGCATGGCTAAACTTGGATGATTAAATATGTTGAAGACGAGAATAACTGAAATATCATTGTTAGGGTGGTCTCATTAAATTTGAATCCATCATGTTATCGGTGGTTTTTTGGCTCCAGGTTTATGGGAACCCATGGTTTTTCCCATGTTATTCACCTTCGATGTAGCCTATTGAAAGGTCGATCAAACTCATGTTAAATCATCTCAATGGCTGTTAGGAACAAAACGACAATGTCTTTAGACACCACTGCTTATCTTGGTGCTTTTTGATCCTAACAATGGTATTAGAGCCAAAGTGGTAAGTATAAGAGTTGAAGGTAATGACAACATGTCTGAGATAAGTAATGCGATGGTCTGTGGAAGAAGTCAATATGGTGGAGTAGTGATTTGGCATAAGGTGCAATGTTGCGATAAGATGATGAGAATGAGGCCCAGGGTGCTGGCAGCCAAGGTGTGAGAAGATGTAATAAGCGACTTGTGTGGATTAAGAGATTGACCCAAAAACTATATTATGTTGAGGATTTCTCCAGCACAAAACAAGTGGATGAGCAGCATGGCAAATGAAATATGTTTGACAAATCCCTAATGAACACAATGAAATTGATTGCAGACTTGCTAACAACCATGATGGGTACATTGTGGAGCCCTGACAAAGATGTATCGAGGGCACAACAATGGTGAGTTGGTGAAAGAGATTGCCTTGATTTGATTAGATAAGGCACTTGGCACATATAACCACGAATAACATGAAATAATATAGGAGACGAGAGCCACCAAAGAGAAGAAATTGGCTAATGATGAGAGATGGGCGATAAAGGAGAAACTGACGTAGCAGATCCGGGCTAGGCCATGTACAAATCCATGGAGGGTATGAAGATGTGTATTGGTTATGGTCATGGTGATAATATTGAAAGGCTAGAGCCAACGACATAGTGCAGCCAGAAACCCTAAACCATTCATTGAGTTTGTGAGTAATGATATATGCATAGATCACAAGATTGGCGGAAAAAAAAGTTGGGGGCACTAAAGGAATTCTTCTGCCCTTAGAAGATATAACTTTTCAATACAAGAATGGGGAGATGGAAAAGAGTGAGAGTCATGCCCATATCGAGCTTTAGAAGAGACTTGTAGGTGTTATAAGTGGTTATTAGAGTCCTAATGGAGTGTGTGGTTATATGCTTATGACAACGTATCCTTATTGGCAATGAGAGCTTTCAAACTAGTGACAACAACAATCTATCAAGGGAAATCGACCATAAAGAGGCGAAGTGAATGGGTGGTAGTGTTATGGAAGGTGCCGAAAAAGCTGGATTGAAGCTGGGACGAGGAGAGTCAAGCACAAGAAATTATTTCTAAGCGCATATCAAACAGAGTTTAACCAAGGGGTCATGAGGCTGCACTCAAAGTAGCAAAGTAGAAGCCACTAAGTATTTAATGGATGGGTGCTCAATGATGTAAGAATATAATGTCTGGGTTGTGTGAGGTCTAAGAGAATGGATGTAGCTAAGTAGGTTGCATGTAGAAAAAATCATGAGGACAATAGGGATGTTGCAAAGAAAGCTCCATAATAGCGATCGAAATGAGTGGTGAGGTAGAGCTCGTGTGATGGAGTTCTCATGGAAGCATAAAATAAAGGAGCCTATAGTTGTTGTAGTGAATTCACTGCATGAAAAAAAATGGAGGCTTGCGGCATGAACATGTTCATCCAAAAAGTGTTGAATGCGTGAGGAGGATACACATGATATATTGAGTGAGTTAAGGATGGAGGCATCTAAGTGTGACCTGCCTCTCTAATATATCTTTTCTTGTCTGACTTGCCTCTTTTCCTTCCTTATCCGATCTCCTCACTTATATTTATATGCTTCCTTGCCATGTTGATTTATGTGATCGACGCCGCTTTGTGTTTTTTAGTCGACCCACAAGTTTTGTTGAATGCCCTTGGACCAACCTGTCTATGGGAAGGTAGGTGCCCCTTCATGGGTGGGTGGGCCCTTGAGCGACCTACTTATGGGTAGCTAGGCATCCCTTCTAGGTGGGTGCTCCCCTACTTGGGCACTTCGCCATGTCGTGCTGCCCACACTATGCCCTGTTGATCATTCATTCATCATACATGCAACGCACACTTGTTTGATCGCTTACCACATACTCCACGTCACTACCTACTCCCATTTCTCCCACCCTGTCAGGACCTCAAGTTGGCACCAAGAACAATGGGCACCCATGACCACCCACGAACATATGAAGTGGCAAAAAACTAACTTGGATTGTGATGAGCATGCCCACATGGAGGAAAGGCACCCAGGTCGACATGACAGGCACACCGACCAATTTGGTGGGGTGTGTGCCAAGGGCATGCTTACACGAATGTGGGACACTAGACAAAGAATAATAGGCACAACATGGGGCGCGCCCACCAAAACACATAACGAAGGGCATTGTAGGGGAGAGTGACCACCATAGTGAAGAGCGTGTGGAGACAGTGTGCATCATAAAACAGAGGCATGCATGACATAGTGGATTGTGCTCATGGGCTTGCACACACCATAGGGAACTTAGGCGAGGCGACAACCTAGCGGGCAAGGAACACGATGGGCGGAAGCAAGCAAGCGAGGGCACGAGGAAGCGTGTGATGTGACATGTGATTCAAGTGAGAAGCCAAGTGTGGTTAGTGTGTGCAATAAGGAAATTTGTAGTGCCAAGGCAGGGGCGCGCCCACCTACCCATAGGTAGGTCGGCCCAGGGGTGTTCCTACCCATGAAGGGGTGCCAACTTGCCTATAGGCAATTCAGCCCAAGGGCGTTCAACAAACTTGTGGGTCGGCTCAAAAACACAAAGGGGCGTCTACCACATAAATAAACATGGCAAGAAGGCATATAAATACAAGTGAGGAGCTCAGCTAAGAAGGCCAGAAGAAAGTCGACTAAGAAAGGGATATATTGCAAAGGAAGATCACACTTAGGTGATTCTGTGATATCTCAGGAAAAATAGAAGTTCACACAAGGCCAGAAGGGACGTAGCAAAAGAATGAGGGGCAATGTGAGGCTCACCCAACAAGCCTGCATGACTGAGCTAAAGTTCGTATTCGTTCTGGGAAGGAATTTTGGGGTTTCTTGACAGGTCGCGTAGTACTGGTGGAGGTTGCACGACTTTGTAACTAGGGTGGATGAGTTTGTTGGTTTGGGCCAGGTAGCTGCCATGCCTTTGTAATTTTGTAAAATATACCTTCTATTATATTTGCATAAGCAATAAAATATTAGGGCAAGTTGTTTTGGGGAGTTTCCCCCTCCCATCGTAAAGTGATGTGTTTACTTGTGTATTTGCGATATCACATTGTTGTTGTATATTGTGGGTTAATTGTTATCGCATGTTTAAGAATTAAATGATAATGAAGAAAGGTGAAGTAAATAAATTTTAATTTTGTTTCATAATTGAAGAACACTTGAATGAAAAATTGACTAAGCATTGGGAGTAGGCGCAGTCTTAGTGACATTAGCTTAAGAAAAAGAAAAATCTTACAGGGGTCGTATCGTGCCCATGGTCAGCTTAAGTCACCACAATGTGGGGTCGTGACAGTTGGTATCAAATCCTATATTTTTAGAGGAAGAAATACAACTGCCCACTTCATGAGCAGTTGGTATCAGAGCTTGTTTTTTAGAAAGTGGGTGATAGCAAAATATGTTGACAATGGAAATACAATGAAGTAAGGGCCTATATGAACACATAGAAGTATTGAAGTTGAGTTTAGCAGGGGCATATGCACACCAAGGTTAGGGCTGAGCTAAATGAATTGGGTAAGAAACTTGGAGGCATGACTGCCTTTGTGCAGTTGAGTAACGAAGGGTGATGTTTGGAGGGGGAAAGACAGTGAAGTTAGGGTCGAACTGAATGAAGGGTGATAAGAATAGTTTATGGTCAGTACTCGTTCACAAAGAAAACTAATGGCAAATGTTGGTGAGGGACCACAGGTAACGGTTGAATCTAAGATGAACACCGAGACAATTTTCATGAAAAAGATGTTGGATCAAATGGATGAATTGAACACAAAAATGGATGCGCTTGAGGCAAAGAATGACGAACTTAGGGAGAACTTCGATGAGTGGGGAGAAGGTGATGCAGACCTCACAGTGCGATATGATTATCTAGAGTGGAGATACAATCAAATTTAGAGCGAAGTTGAAGGACTTGAAGCTATCGGGGATCAAGGCTTGGAAGAGATCGCAAAATTGTAGAAGAGCCTTTCCAAAGCTCTGTATGGGATTGGGATTTTGAAGAAATTTGTTTGGCAGGGACTAATTGGAGGGACTTCCCACATTAAGATTAAATAACCATATTTGTATGATGGAACGAGAAGTGCCAAAACAATTGGGAAATTTTTATGGGATATGGAGCAGTACCTTGAACGATTGGAGCTTACCTCTAAGGAAGTGAAAGTGAAGGTAGTTGCACAATTCCTAACTAAGGATGCCAAGATGTGGTGGAGATGAAGAGTGGATCAGATTTCCCATGGAGATGTTGAGGACATCACAACCTGGGAAGAAATGAAGTGTTGTTAGCTCGTTTCATCCCATAAGATGAGACATGGGACGCTCATACGAAGATCAACTACATCAAGCAAAAAAGGAGTTTACAGACTTATCAACGTGAATTTGTGAGTTTGATCTTGGAGCTACTTAATATGGCAAAAAAGGACAAGGCATTCAACTTTATCATTGGATTGAAACCTTGGGCACACAATGAGGTGAAGTGGAAGAAGATCAAAACACTTGAAGAAGAGTTTGCAGCAATTGGCAGGTTGGTGGACCATCATGACGAAAGGATGGAGGACAAAAAGAAGAAACTTGATAACTTGAAAGAGAAAGCTTCGAAGGAGGACGAGGAAAATGTTGGTAGTAAATGTTGATTTTTGAGTAGCTTGGGAGGTACTCCAAGCCCTAGGTTTCTATGTTTGGAGGATGGAGCACCACAATAGGTCATTGTGGCCTTGGAACCCAAGGTTGGGGTTTTGTACCCATCGATGTTTGGGACAAAACCATGGAGAATGTTGGACATGTGATGGACAAAGATGATAGAGGGCATTGAGGAGAATCCAACTCAACAAGAATTGTTGAATTCTGAGTTGTCTACGATGAGATATGAATTTTTAAAGATAACGGTGGGATTTTGGACAATCAAGTCTTGTAGGCTTGAGGTGAAGTTGTCCAAAAGACATGTCTCTTCAAGAAATTCATTGAACCCTTCTTTTGTGTATAAATAAAAGGTGATAGATATCATTTAACTCATCCAAATGTTCATCAATTCATATATAACTCTCTGAAATAGGTCAAGCTCTAGAAGAGAAGGACAAATATGTTTGGGTCTTTGATTGGGTGAAGATTATCATATGAAATTAGGCTAAGTTGCTACAGGAGGATAGTCACGGGTTTGAAGACAAATATGAAGTTATTCTCATGTGTTTTTTATCCCTTGTAGTTCTAAGTGTTGGTCCTTGAAATTGTCATTCACTTCCATTACATTTTCACTTATATTTCTATATTGTCACCTTCACTCCACCTCCATTTTATTACGTTTACCTTACCATTATCATTATTGGATCACATTTATGTTTTTCCAAACTTTATTAATTCTTAGCATTTTTAAGTGAATTTATGGTTAAAATTTAGAAAATAATGCGCATATGCTTATACCTAACAAGTGGGATGAGATTATTGACATGTGTAGGTCAAAAGGAAGCTTCTAAAAGACCCTTATGTGGCCTCCTAAGGCCAAATTCGAATTTGAGTGGAGAATATCATGGGATCATAAGGATATGTGTCTCATTTCCTATTTGTAGTGAAACTCTAAGAAGATATGTGTCTTATTATTTCCTATTTTGATTGTAACTCTAGAGATATAGGGAGAGATTCATGGACTCTCATTAATGAGATAGCTTCTCATCTTTTTGTATAAATAGGGGAAGCTTTCTCCTATCATTTTATGTGTAAAGTTGGGGAATTGCTCATGTTTTGAATAAAGAAGAAGGCTTTCATTTGGAGCTTCTCAACTTTCCGTCCTCATACTTTTGGATTGGCCATATACAATGCGTGAGATTTATTTGTTTTCATAGATTAAGATTTATTTGCTTTCATAGATTAAGATTTATTGCTTTCTTAATTACTGTGTAATCTTATGCTAATCAAAGCATGTCAAGAAAATAATTTTCTCTTTTCCAAAATTGGATTGTGTTTGAAGCATTGGAGCATACAATGATCTTAGTTTTCCTTTACATGTTTTTACAATGCTTTCTTAGGATTAAGTTTTACATTCACTGTTTAATCTTATATAAAGCATTTCAAGAAGGTAGATCTTCCAAAATTGATTGCTTGAGGCATTTAGAACAGACTATGATTTAGTTTCCTTTCTCATGCTTTTATCATGCTTTTTAGACTAAATTTCTCATCTATTGTGTCATCTCATGTTCAAAATTTCAAGAAGGTAACCCTTTCAAAATTGATTGCTTAAAAACATTAGATTACACAGTCATTGCAAGTTTTTACATGCTTTCTTTATGCTTTCCTAGATCATGTTTTCTTTCATTTAATGTATAATCAAGTACTTAATCACTTCAAGAAGGTTGCTTCCTAAATTGAATGGTTCATGGGTATTTGATCACACAATAGATCATAGTTGTATTTTCCAATTGTTTTAGATTGTCATTGTTATTTTGCTTTCAGTCCATGAATAGGATTAGTTTGATTTTGATCAAGAGCTTTCAAGGATAAGAAAGGAAGTTATTTCATTTTCATCTTGTCATATGAATGCAATTGTATTTAGATTAATTCTCTGTTTGTCATAGATTAGTTCAGGTACATTTCCTTTTCTTCCTTCTTTTTCATAGTTTAATCATTTCATTTAGAGTAATTCCTAGTTTAGTTTCTTTCATCAAAACATTTCCTTTTATTCCTTCTTTAGAAATTAGTTTTCAACATTAAAATTCATTAGATTTTGTCCATTAACATTTAAAGATTTCATCTAGAAACATAACTTTAATTTCTTAGATTAATTTCCTTAGGCATAAGAAACAAAACCTCAAAACAAGATAAAAACATACTCAACGAAGTAAGAAACAAGGTTAACTAACCACATATTGTGCACCACACTTCATCAGTTTACTAACCTCGGTCGATAATTTATGTTAGCAATTTAAGAAATTAAATTGACAAAACACTAAGTTTGAGCGAGAAAGAAAGCTGCATGCCTTGAAGCGTATATGAGTGGTTGTGTGTGGGTTTTGGAGGGAAATATTCCCTGTTTTGGATAGCCGCAACCCAAATATTTATATGTAAACCTGGGCACAATCCTATAGGTGAATTTTGTGAGGATTTTAGTCCTTAGTAAACTGAAATAGGAAGCCTAATGAAGCAGTGAAGGTAGGAGGGTCTTGTGGAAGGAAGGTCATCCTTTTCTAGGTGATTGTTGGAACAATTTAGGGTTGTAACATATAATATGGGTTTCCTAACCAGTGAATAGCTACAAAATCATGCATAACCAAAGGTATGTATGATGAGTTTGTGTTGAATTGATTACTAGTTGGGTGGTGTCCAAGTGTGGACAAGTTGCAGCCTATGGAATCCATGTGTTTGGGTGGTCTTAGGTGATTAGAAACCCTAACTAGGAGCAGATTCTACAGTGGTTGGATTGGGTGCCATTGTATTGGTGGAGGGCAGTGCGTTGGTGACCCAAAGTAGCCCTTGACAAGTATTCATAAAGGGAGCTTGACAACTGAATTTTGGGTGAAGTTATTGGAGCCTAATGTGAAATACTTATTGATGGACTAATGGACTGATAGATTGGCAGATTGAAGCTCAGGAGTTGGCCAACCTAGAAGAGTGGATTGGATCACCCTGTGTTCATTGAAGAAGAAGTGACTTCCAGCAGTGTGTTGGATACCTATACCAATAGGTTTCATATTTCATGATTGGCAAGAGAAAGGCCAAATATGCTCTGCTTTGGTATCCCAAAGATCCCATATTTCCTAGAAAGCAAGAGGTGGGTAAAGTGCTTCAAGTATTGAGGACCTTATTTCAATTTTGTGGATGATTCAACAGTCTAATCTGGATCTTGCCATGTGTTCAATTTTGAGTTATAGAATAGAGAAAGAAGTCTGTCCAAACTGTTTAATCTTGGCAGACAAGTAGTTTAGGTAGAGAAGCAAAGGTTCCCAACAACTTAATCTGGGACCTTGGAAGAGATAAGGGTAGAAGTAGATAGAAAAGAAAAAATAAAAAGCCAAAGAAAAGAAAAGGCAAGTAAGGGTTTGCAAGTCCAAATGCACCCTCTATGGAGAAACAAAAAATGCTAGGGAAATAGCTGGGTAGGCAGTTGTGGTTGCAGAAAGGGTATTTTCACCATTACACATATGTCAACAGGTGTTTTGCCAAGGCAAAATCTATCAATAGAAAAAGTGGTTAATTCCATCATATTACAGCAAGGAGCATGACTAACTTCCCTCTTCCCCTTTATTCCATTACTAACACTCCCTTTCTTTCAGCTAAGATTTATGAAGAGAGATCATGGTTTTATGGTGGTTCTAGTTCATTCAGAATCCACATTTCTTGTCTAAGATCTTTTCATTTTGATCTACTCTCAAAACCAAGTCAATTTCAGATAAGCTCAGTAAAATCCCTTTCATTTGCTCCCTTCATTCATATTAACCTCTAATTTTACTATATAGCTCCCCTATTTTACCCCTTCCCCTAATAATACTAACACTAAGGTGTATAAAGCCCCAAATCTTATATATACTCCCTCCCCTTGGCATTATAGCCATATGGTCTTCAAAAGGGACCAAAGTGACATCTGGTCACTTTGGTGAACCTGTCCCATCCCATTCCCCCTTGCTGCAAGTCAAACTGCTCCTCAAACCACCATTTGCATTGGAAAACCCTTACAAAACCCTATTCCGCCTTCAAATCCTTTGCAAAAAATTACCAAAGTCAAAAAACCCGCCTCTGGCGCATTTCCAAAGGGTTAGCGCATAATTGGTTAAATGAAAAAAACATTCGAAAAACCAATAAAAAACCCATAAAACCTAAAGTTCCCCGCCCGCATATAACCCGAGCACCTCCATACTCCGCCCACCGTCGGATCAAGGCCCGAAGATCTGACGATCCACGTCAATATCGGAGCGGCTCCCACTGCTGTCCTTTACCGCCCGAGATGCTGACGTTGCGTCACGTCAGGGCCTCTCCACGCGTCAAGCACTGAGGTATCTCGGAGCCGGGCCTAACAACTTCGGCGCCGTACCCAAACCGCCCCGAGAAACCGTAGCGGTTAGCTTTAACCGTAACCGCTACGGTCCTAACTGCCAGCTATTTTCCGCTAACTCATCGCCACGTCGCGTCCGCTCGTACTCACCTCTGCCATTCGTCCACCTGTCCGCTGACGTGGTTGCCACCTCATCGCCCCTTGGACCAATAATCTACTGCCACGTCACCCGACGACGTCAGCTGACGTCACCTCACCGTGACCCACCAATGACGTCATGCTGACGTCATCACGAAAAAGCGCCAAAATGGTAAAAAACCCATATTTACCCAAAAAAGCCGTGTTTTTTCCCACTTTCACTCCTGTCGCTATTGTTCTCCCTGCATGACCGTTTACGTTCGAATTTCCGCCAACCTGTTGATTTAACCCGGGCGACCTCCTCAGCAGCAAACGTGCACACCTGCTCGACCTCTGCTCGCCAATTTACAGGTATTTACAGTTGTCTTGCCCTCCATACAACTGTTATCGAACTTTAATTTGTTCAGAAGGATAAAGGCACCTCAAAAACTATATTTACACCGCCCATTTCCCTCTGCAAGTCCACATTTGCCACTGAGAAGTCGAAAAACACCAGCCGAGCCATAATTCCGGTAAATTCACCCAAAAACAATACTCACTGTGTATTCTCGGAAAATTCCTTGTTGGTCTCAATTTACCCACAAAGAGAGGACATAGTCAGACCTTAAGAGAAGCTCTGCTCCTAAAAAACAAACAGTATTTCAATTGCTGTTGAGTAAATTCCCCTCTGGTGTCCAAAATACAAACTGTCTTTACAGAGAATCACCTCTATTCTGTGTTCCTTCCATTTTGACTATTCACCTACAATTGTTGCACTTTGAAGAACTATGGAGACTCCTATTGCTCTAAATATCAAGCCCCTCAATGCTCCTCACCAGGAATTAGCATGGAAACCCCTGGGAGACATGGATTACCAAATGCTGGACTGGTTCCCTATGGGAACCAAATACAATATCCAGATGATGAATGAGTTAAAAGCCCAGCACCTGAGTGGGGCAGACATCTTGGGAATTTGGGACTCAAATTTACCCATCTACAACCTTCCCCAAGTAAATCCTATGCCAGAACTCATCTACAGCTGCCAGGAATGTTATGACCCAAGCCAAAGAGCTGTCATCAGCCCCACAGGCTCAATCCTGTTCCAGATTACCCTAGAAAGTATAAATGGAATGCTGCACTTCCAAACTGCCAAGCAATTGACTTCCCTCTTTATGCAGAATTTGATAAACAAAGGGACCAAGCTGTCAAATGACCAAATCATTAAAATCAATCAGTTGTTTGTAAGACCAGGCTCTGAATCAGTCAGAACCCCTCCTATTGGGTATCACTACTTGAATGATCTGGGCAGGATGTTAGTGGATTTAATCAGTTATGTCCTAGGATTCAGGGGGATAGAGGATGTGGATGATAGCCTAATGGCAATGCTGTCTATATTCTCTCCTGGTAAACCCCCAGCTGTACATTATGACTATGCAACCTACATTGCAGATAAAATCCATGAGCAGTTTATGAACTTGAAGAGGGAAAGACTATTCAGGTATACTTCATATATATACCATCTATTCTTGTTCTATCAGCCAGCCACCTTCTCTGTTCCTTTGAAACCACTCAATGCCCAGGGAATTCCAAGGTCAGTTGTGTTCTGGACTTCTGTTTTTCATCATACCTCTGTATCACCTTACACATACACTGAGTTCATTGACTTATTCATCTATCCAGTCATGACAGTATTGCATGGTACTCCTCCTCCTAGACTAACTGATGACATGAGGAGAATTATCCATTTGAATAAGTCCTACAGCATTGGTAATTGGTACTTCTACCAAAACCACACCGTCATCAGGATATATGGCTGTGAGTTGAACCCATTTAGGTTGCCAAGGTATGTCCCCATGAGGCTTTTTGCCTTGGAATATTTCAGACAGTTTGGGAACTCAGACTATCTTCATTTTCAGAGCAACAACAAGAAGTCACAGTTGAAGGTAAGGAACCAGCTGGGTCCTTTCCTATATAACAAGAAAGAAGAGGGATGGAAAGAGGCAAACACTATCCTGGAAGGCCTCAGACTGCAAACCAGCTTTGAATGGATACCCTATGACCCCAATCATGCTATCTCCCTCAGGAGGATTAGATACAAATTGGGTAGCTATGCACACAAGAGACAACCCGAGATTGAACAGTATGCCAATGCATCAAATTGGGAGGAGGGTACCCTAGAGGAGGAAATTACTAATGAAGAGTTACTTGAGAGAGAGGCTAGAAATATGCAAAAGGAAGCTGACTTGGAAACTTGTGGACAGGTGCCCCTCTCCTACAAAAAGCAACTTGGAGCAGCTGCTACATCATCAACAGCACAGCAGCAAACTGCCGAGAAAGCACCACAGACAGCAAGCAGAGATAAAGGGAAGCAGGTGGAACAGCCACCTCCATTGACAGAAGAACAAGTGGACACATTGCTACAGCAGCAAGAAGAGATGGAGCAGCAGGAATTCGGGCAGCAACAGGAAGAGGAACAGTTTAGTGAACAGCAGCCCTTGCAGCAAGAAAAAGTGACTGATCCTCCAAGCTCCACTGAGCAACAGGCTCAGACAGTGGTGCCTCCTAGAGCAGAAACCACTGTTGATACCTCGGTCCTCCAAACCCAAGGATAATTTTAGGGGCGAATGTTCGCCCTTTGGCGAAATTAAGGGGTTTTAAATTTTTAGTGGGCGAATATTTTGTATCATAGTACATTTTTACAAATCACCTCAAATAGCCCACCTTATTTTAAGGGAGAGGGTAAAAAAGGTAAATTTAGCCCTTGAAATTAGGACTTACAACCTTCCATTCGCCCATTTTCAAGAATAGGTTTTATTTAAGTGAATCCATTCGCCCATTTTCAAGAATAGATTTTATTTAAGTGAATCCTATGGGCCAAATACCATATTTATAAAAGAGGTATGGTAAATTAATAAAAATATAAATAAATGAGAGGTATAGTAAATAAATAAAACATTTTTTATATTTACTCCATAAGTCACCTTATATACATGTAAGGGTGTAAACAAATAAAAATATAAGTAAAGTGGAGGTATGCCTTTTTATACTTACTCAAAAGGTATGGTAAATAAATAAAAATATAAATAAACTAGACCTATCGTAAATAAATAAAACCTCTTTTTTTATTTAGTCCATAACCCTCGTTCTATTTATGAATGCTCAAGAAAGAAGTTTTATTTAAGTGAATCCTATGGGCCAAATACCATATTTGTAAAAGAGGTATGGTAAATTAATAAAAATATAAATAAACGAGAGGTATGGTAAACAAATAAAACATTTTTTTATATTTACTCCATAAGTCACCTTATATTTACAAACACTCAAAAAATGGGTTATATGTAGGTGAAACCTATGGCCAAAATACTATGGGACAAATACCATGGACTAGATTGTTATTAATACCATGCAAAAAACCATTATTAACCCTAATATTAGAATTAATAAATATAAAAATGGCACATGGTATTGACCCATGGTATTCACCAAAATGGCACATGGTATTGACCCATGGTATTCACCTGGAATGTAGCCTATTTAAATGGGGGAATTAAACCAACATGTAGCCTATGCTAAGATTCACTAGGACTTTACAAAGTTTTATTATTTAGTGAAAGACTCGCCAAGATCTTACAAGATTTTATAATTGAGGTAAATATTTGCCATGCCTAGTGAGAGATTCGCCAAAAAATTATATATACATATTATATTATTGATAAAATCGCCTTCCATTTTTCCTATATACCATGGAGATTCGCCCATTTATTATATTTATAAATTTAGGGGGGGTTCTTAAAATTTTCCCTGTCCAAACCCCACAAAAGGAGGACTTCACCAGGAAAAGGGATAGAGAGACTCCCCTGACTTCATCCATTAATCGGGGAGAGAAAAGACAAAGACTAAATGACTCCCAAGAGGATGACATAGCAGTGAGGCAAGCAATGGGCATGGGCCCACCCAGTGGAGAAGTTTCAGCCAGTTCATCTCAGCATGAACATGATAGAACTATAAGAGGAGAGGTCAGCTCCTCCAGCCAGCACAGAGAGGGACAGTCAAGCATCAAGCAGCAATTTATTGACATTAAGAGGAGGAGTGACCCTATTAAAATACGGCTGTACGATCATTTGCTGAACCTGGCTCCTACAAATCAGCAAAGACTCATGTCTGCCTTTGATGTAAGTGAAGGCAAGATGATCATGAGTCACTTCATGCCCACAACACTGCATCCTCAATCTACCTCGGATTACCTAAGAACCAACATGGAGGTTCTGGCCAAAGACATACACCCTATGGATAAGATTGAATTACATAAACAAACTGGTGAAATGGTGTATGCCTCCTTGGCAGGTGAGACATTGGAGAACTACAAATTGAAGAGCAGCCTTGATAATACAGCCTCTCAGCTGGAATTGGAGAGAGCATCATCACAAGCCAAGGACAACCGGATCAAGTCCTTGGAAGAGGTAATTATCGAAATAGGACATGATCCTAAAGATGTTAAGGGTATCCAAGAACTCCTGAAGATAAGGGATGCAGACATGGCGGCTTTAAGAAAGAAAATCAAGCTCCCAGCTACCATCCATCCACAAACAGATGAGGTTGCCCAGCAAAGGCAGGAAAAGGATACTACAGACCTGCTGGTATCCCTGTACAAGGAGCTGGTTCGAACTCAAGACCAGCTAGGACAATCAGAAGCTGCAAAGGCAGCACTACAAACAGCAATGAAGCAAAGAGAAGAGGGCCAACCCTCCCAGCCTCCTCCTGTGATAATTAATCTTGAGGAAGTCCCTCCAACAACTATTCCTCCTCCTCAGCAAACGGGAACTACAGCACCATCTACAGCAACGACTACACCAACACCAGGACAGACTCCCAGTCTGGATATGCAGAAGCTACAAGCTGAGATCCAAATTCTTGAATCCCAAATGAAAGAGCTTGATGAAGTCAAGAAGACTTTGGCCAAGGTGAATGAAAAATTTGACAAAAGCAAGCAGAATGAAGCAACAAAGGAGAGAGAGATAAAAGCTTTAAAAAAGAGAATAGCTGAACTAGAAAAAGAGCTTGCACTAGAGAAGGTAACAGCAGAACTAAAGGCAGTCCTCTGGAGTAACATCGGTCGATCCATCACCAATCAGTGGCAGTACATTGAGACTATGGATGAGCAAATAGCACTCATCACCAAGGCAAACAAGGAAATACACAGAGCAAGAGCAAGCCTTGGCCACATGCCAGATGCTGCCAGCAGAATGGTCAATGTTTTAAATAACAAAACTAGCTCTCAACTAGCTGCCATGGGAATTACTAACAGGACTGAAACAATCTCAGTAGTTAAACGAGTCCTGACACTAAGAAGCCTAGTTGGAACACTGGAGAGGAGAACACAGGACATGCAGACTGAAATCAACAAATTCCTGGACAGATTCCTGGCATTACAGAACAGAGGCCTCCCCAGCATTTTAAGCAGTGTAGGAAGACTGCTCACCCTAGAAAATTACAACAAAAGGATTGATGCCCATGTGGTAGCACAAATTGCAAAACAGCCCAGTACCTCAGCAGACACAGGGCCAGCATCGGGGCAGAATCTGTATGATAGGGTGGATAATCTGTTTTTTATTATGAATGAAATTGATCATCTGTTTGATACACCACCGAATTTCTTTAAGTATACTGAGGCAGATGAGACTATGGGGGCAATCATAAGACACCAATTGCCCACACAGGAAGAGTGGAGGAATCTGACACAGGTAATCTTATCAGGTCCGAACCCGTGAGGTTGGTTTTTTCTCCAGCACATGAGCAGTCATACGCAGGCACAATTTTGATGAATAAAATCTACAAGGAAGAGGCAGAAGCTGAGCCAACTCAGCAGAGCTATTCTCTCACCACTGCAGCAGTCACAATCACAGGTGACAAACACAGCATACAGCGCACAAGCCATAAAGTCGGGTTCTCCAGCATTCAATCAAAATATCTCAACCGACTCAGCAGATCCCAAAGGCCAAAATATCTTCTGACAGAACATTAAAGCGCCTTTATTTTGTATTCAATGCTGTAATAAATTTCTGATAGTAATATCTCAAAGTTGGTAAGAACATTAAGTCTGAGATAACTCAGAACTCAGATATTTTTGTAAACAATCGCAAGTATATATTGGCCCCTCACAGAAGCTTAAGGGGTTGTTGTTATTTTCCTTTTGAAACTCTCACTTGCTGTAAAAATTCTCAGAGAAATAATACAAAGGGAGAATGGAATTTCCAAAGCGTGGTGTATTTGGTGCGTTGTGATGAATGGTGAATGTTGCAGGATTCCAGAGTGTTTCATAAAACAATAAGTTTTCTCAAATCTCTGTATTACATGTTTTCGAGTCTTTTGTTCTCTTTTATTGTTCGGATGTTTTACACTTAATAGCAAAGTAGAAGAATGGTTCCAGGACTTAATCCATGATTACCCTGAACTCAAACTGAGCTATTATCCATGTTTTCCTCAGATACAGTAACAGAAGTGTAATTCTTAGTTGCTGCACTTTGAAACTATATCTTTCGCTGTGATAGACATTCCCAGGGATTCAAGTTTGCCCCTGTGACATCTGTCTTTTCTCATAACCAGTTTGGTGGAAACAGTTAAAAATGAGTGAAAATTCTTGAATGCTTTCATTGTTTGTCTTACCTGTTTCCTGTTATTAATCAAAATTTGTTCTATGAAGCATCCAAATGGCCCTGTAAGTTTCACCGGTTCATCTCAAAGTTTCTAGACACCTACAGCCACAGACTCCATTGCCCAATGATACTTGACTCTCTGAATATTACATCACAAGAGATCTGAAGGAAAGTCTTCAACCAAAACATAAACAAAACCTGTGCATAATAGCTAGCCTAAAACCCTATCATAAACAGTTACAAATCATAAAGAGAGAGCCCTCTCTGATCACAGTTTGGCTAGAAACAGTGATCCAAAGATTGGTTAGTGGTTACCCCGGCCGTATTCCCTTGGGAGTCATAGGGAACAACCTGGGTGTTAACATAATTGGCGACTCCACTGGGGACTTCTTAAAAGTTTTTTAGATACTATCTATCTTCCAAAGCTACCATCAAGCCTGAAACTAGCCAAGAGGCCTTAGGACTGTTTCTGTAAACACAGGGACAGCTTTAGGGAAGAGCTAACTAGGGAATCTTCATCCTAGCTTTGAAACATATATAGTCATTCCAGAATTCTTACCTAGTCCTTGTACATATAAAGCCTCCTGTATAAAGTTCTAAAAGAATACGTAGAAGCTGGCTCCCAAAAGAAACCCAAGGCACACTAGGGCAAACCCTGACCCTGATCAACCCATCATTGTTGATAACCCAAATATCATTCCAAAGAACATAAGGAGACAGCAAAAGCAGGAGAAGCCTGCTGATTCAGATATAAGTTCAGACCAACCTATCCTCATTCCTACTCCTTGCAAAGTCCTTTTTCGGTCCACCCCTAGTTCCCCTAGTTCATCATCAACACCTCAAAGCCCTCCTCTCCCATCTTCACCATCTGCACATACTCTTTCAACCAGTTTCCCGCTTGTTACCCATCCTATTAACCCTGTTACACCTGTAATCCCAGCTGTCCCATTTGTTCCTATTAACCCTATAAACCCCATAAACATGGCTAACAGATATGCACCTCTACAGATACCAGCCAATGCACCGGCTCTACCTCAAGACTACCAAACCAAAATCTCATTTTTTGACTCCCATGGCCCTTTGACAGCTGTCCAGCATGCTAAGAAGATGCAAGACCACTTTGAGACCTATGAAATAGATGATGACAGTGTCAGGATGAGAATTTTTGTTCAAAGCTTAACCGGGGATGTCAGAACTTGGTTTAGATCCCTGAATGCAAATTCCATTGCAACCCCTGAGGTCCTGTACCAAGAGTTTACCAACAGATGGGAGAAGAAGAAAGATCCTCTACACATACTCGGTGAATATAACACTATCAAAAGAGGTCCCCAAGAAACAGTCTTGGAATATTGTGCTAGGTTTAACAATGTATATAATGCTATCCCCCAGAACTTAAGGCCCCCTCCTGATTTGGCCCTGTATAACTTCCCTGACGGTTTTGACTCTGATATGGCCTATCAGCTGAAAGAAAGAGATCCTCCAACCCTTGCAGAAGCTCAAAGAGTTGCAGTCACTGTAGAGGCCAACCTAATTGCCAAGAGAAACAGGGCAAAGCTGGAAAAGAAGGCTGGTTTGAGAGAAGAGCCCTCAGGCTTTGATCAAAAGTTGGATGCAATACTAAACAGCATGAAGAGACTGGGTGAAAGAGTGGAATCAGTTGAAAGAAAGTCATCATGGGAGGCATCACAAAGCAATCCTCCTAGAAACCCAAATTTTAGGAGAACGCAGAACCCAAACATAGGAAAAACAAGTGCTGACCAAGACATTAGACCCCCTTTTCAAGAAAACTATGCAGAAACTTCCTCAGCCAATCAGCTCAATGAAGATCCTGAAATCAACTTAATGGGTCTGGACGGTAAAAGCCATGTTTTCTTAACACAAGAAGACCATGAGGAGGATGAAAGCAAAACATTCCAAACAAAATCAGGAGAATCCTTTGACTTTAAACAAGGGTATGACACTGCTGTCTATGAAGTCCATAAACAATACAAACTAAGGAGTCGGACTGTAAATGTAAATCAGCCTGAAAAGGTAAAGGAGAAACAGCAATCTAAAGAAACCTTAGTCACTGAACCTAATGACAAAACAAACTTGCCTACAAAAGAAGTAGTGGTTGAGGAAGTCACTGAATTACTGTCCCCACTACAACAGCCCACGGCAACCTCATCCTCCCACCCAAATCCGAACATTACCCCTCAAGACATGGGTATGAGGGGCAGGTTCCAAAATCAAGATGAAGTCCAACAAGAAGATTTAATGAACAGAGAAAGGACTGCTATCCGTGACTCTAAAATCCAAGTTGACAAATCCTTTGACCTAGGAGCAGAGATTGGCAAGTTAAAGATAGCAATTCCCCTTTCAGAGCTAGCCAAGCATGACATATATAAGCAACAGATCAAAAAATCCCTTCAGCTCACCAACAGCAAAGATGATGTAAATGTGCTAGATGACACTCCAGAATTACTGTTTGGCCCAGAGGTAGATGGAAAAACAGTAGTCACAGGGGTTTTACCTTTTTATGTCAGCCTGCATGTTCATGATAAAATACTGCATAATGCAATGTTTGACTCAGGTGCCTCTCACAACCTTATGCCAAAAGCTGTCATGGAAAGATTAAACTTGGATATAACAAGACCATACAAAGACCTGTTTTCTTTTGATTCTAGTCAAGTCAAATGTTTGGGCCTAATAAAAGATTTATGTGTGTCCCTGGTTCAATTTCCCAACAAAACCATACTAATGGATGTTGTAGTTGCTGATATCCCACCCAAATACGGGATGCTCTTATCAAGATCATGGGGAGCCAAACTCCAAGGCTCCCTGCAATTAGATATGTCATATGCAACCATCTCTGTATTTGGGCAACCAAAAAGACTTTATAGGGAAACACTCATGAAGTATATGGTCAGCAGTGAAGAAAAGCCTCAAAATTTTCCAATATATGCTGTCCATTCGGACATAGACTCCTTCATCCTCTTCAATGACAGCGCAAGCCTCTCAAACAATGACATTAAGACCGAAACACTCATACAAGAACAAAACATTGATCAAACAAGTAGCACCTGCCAAACTTCAATCAGCCCAACAATACACATTAACCCTCCTCTAGTTGTCAAAAATTGTCAAACAAGTGATGAAATTATCCCAGAAAACAAATGGGAAAAGAAACCCCAACTCATGCTCACATTGCCATCCCATGAACAGAATTTTAAATCTCCTATTCAGCAAGATATTCTGTGGGCCCTAGAATTTGATGGCTCAGTTAACAAGTTAGGGGCAGGAGCTGGAGTATGGATACATAACAAAGAGAAAGGCTATGCAGAAGGCAGGGCTTACAGATTGAAGTTTAGATGCACTAACAACATAGCAGAATATGAAGCTCTGCTGTTGGGCCTAAAGCTAGCAAAATCACTACAGGCTCCTAAACTCTCCATCATGGGAGACTCTGATCTAGTGATTCAACAAGTGAAAGGAAATTTTGTTACCAATGACAAAAGATTGAGGTCCTATAGGTCTGCTGTAATTGAAATATTAGAGACTTTCTCCGAGTTTGTTATCACAAAAATTCCAAGGGGCCACAATCTCCATGCACACAGCTTGGCAACATTTGCCAGCACCTTCAAATTCCCATTAGAACCCAACAATTGTTTCACGGCAGAGGTCAAATATAGGCCTTCTATTCCAAACAATGTCAAAGAGTGGCAAGTATTTGAGAATGACATGCAAATAAACAACTTTTTAACCTTGCAACAAGAGTTCACAGGATTAAATATTGACCTTGAGACAGCAAGTCAATCACAAATGTTTGATGGAGCAAGTCCATCACAATTACAGTTTCAACAGTCTGCCCACCCAATGTCACCTAGAACAGCCAAACAATTACTCAGTCCAACCATTTTCAACAAAGAAAACATTCAGCAAATTCACCAAATTGACTGTGAAGAGGTGAGCAACGCTGAAGATGAAATCATACAACTCAAAGACAATTTCCTTCCAGCAGGCCTTACCCCACTAGAGGACATTTTTGACTCAAATGATGTCCCCAGGAAACCAAAGATGCAGCCATTAGATGCAACAATTGAAGAATGTAACATTGGTACCACTGACAAGCCTAAAATAATAAAGCTATCTGCTGCTTTGCCCCCTGATCAAAAACCCAAATATATTGATCTCTTTAAAGAGTTCCAAGATGTCTTTGCTTGGGGTTATCAGGATCTAAAGTCATACGATACCTCTGTTATCCAGCATACCATTCCCCTCAAGCCTAATCAAAAACCATTCAAACAGAAATTGAGAAGAATCAATCCTGTGCTCCTTCCTTCCATTGAAAAAGAATTACAGAAAATGTTCAAAGCTGGTATCATAGCACCAATCAGGTTTTCTGAGTGGATTTCAAATTTGGTCCCTACAAGAAAGAAAACTGGTGAGATTAGACTTTGTGTAGACTTAAGGAATTTGAACCAAGTGTCACTCAAAGACAACTACCCCTTACCCAAAATGGATCACATTCTTCAAAGAGTAGTAGGAGCTTCAAGGATATCATTGCTGGATGGTTTCTCAGGTTTCAATCAAATCCTGGTACACCCTGATGATCAAGACAAAACTGCATTTACTACCCCATGGGGCACTTTCAAGTATGTGAAAATGCCCTTTGGATTGAAAAATGCAGGGGCAACATTTCAGAGAGCAATGGACATTGCTTTTGCAAAAGAGATTCATGACTTCTTGGTCATTTACTTAGATGATCTAACACCCTTTTCAAAATCTGACCAAGAACACTTGAAACATTTAAGACAGATCTTCATAACATGCAGGAAATATGGTATTTCCTTAAACCCCAAGAAGTCATTATTTGGCTTGGAAGAAGGGAAACTTCTAGGGCATATTATTTCAAAAAATGGCATAAGAATTGATCCAGATAGGATACAAGCTATCCTACAAATGCCTCACCCAAGGAATGTCAAGGAGCTGCAAGGATTCTTAGGAAAAATCAACTTTTTAAGAAGGTTTATCCCAAATTTAGCAGAATTAATCAGATTACTAAACAATATGCTAAAGAAAGATTCAAAGGTCAAATGGACTGTTGAAGCAAAACAAGCTTTCGAAAGTATAAAATTGGCCTTGACTCAAACCCCAGTGTTAACTAATCCTCAGTTTGACAGAGACTTTATTATTTTCTCATTTGCCTCCCAGCATACTATTGCTGCTGTATTATTGCAGAAAGATGACCAAGGGAATGAAAAGCCCATTGCTTTTTTCAGCAGAGCTCTTAGAGATGCCCCCCTAAAGTATCAAATAATGGAAAAACAAGCCTATGCTTTGATCAAGGCTATTAAAGACTTTAGGATTTACATCCTTTACTCCCATGTTGTGGCTTATGTACCAAGTCCTATTGTCAAAGACATTCTCACCCAAGAAAACTTAGAGGGCAGGAGAGGAAAATGGATTGCCAATATACTAGAATTTGACATTGAAATAAAGCCTACAAAGCTGATAAAAGGACAAGGTTTGGCCAAGTTAATGACAGAAGCAAATTTCCAAGCCTTAGACATTAACCAACTGGACAGTGAAACAGAGCTGGCGACTCCAAAGATCAATGTAGCCTTTGAACAATCTCCTTGGTACTCTGATATCTGTTATGTGTTACAAAACCTGTGTGCTCCCCCAGGACTGTCCAGAACTAAGTGTAGGTTCCTAAAAATGAAAACATCTAGATTTTGTGTGATGGATGAAAATCTACTGTGGAAAAACCATGAAGGTATTTTGCTGCACTGTCTAATAGAGAATGAAACTAACAATATCATGCAAGACTTCCATGCTGGAGACTGTGGTGGACATTTGTACTGGAAGTCCACTGTGGACAAGATATTGAGGGCTGGTTATTACTGGCCTACTATGTTCTCTGATGTTAAGAAATTTACAGCCTCATGCCACAAATGCCAACTGTTTGAAGGCAAAAGACAGTTGCTGCCACTTCCTTTGAAGCCTATTGCAACAGAGAGACCTTTCCAACAATGGGGCTTGGATTTCATTGGGGAAATTCATCCCTCATCTTCAGGGCAACACAGATGGATTCTAACAGCAACAGACTACTTCACCAAGTGGATTGAAGCTGCCCCATGCAGACAAGCAAATGATTCAGTAATCATTCAGTTTTTGGAAAACAATATACTGGCTAGATTTGGCTGCCCAGACAAGATAATAACAGACAATGCTGCTGCCTTCAGATCCAAGAAGATGGTGAACTTCTGCCATAAATTTCACATTACTTTGGGCCATTCTACAGCTTACTATCCTCAAGGAAATGGCCTTGCTGAATCATCAAACAAAAGTTTGATAAATATCATAAAGAAAGTGCTGGAAGAGAACAAAAAGAACTGGCATAAGAAACTAGTAAATGCCTTATGGGCAGACAGACTAACAACTAAAAGATCAATTGGGACCAGCCCATATGAGTTAGTCTATGGATTAGAGGCCAGATTTCCTTCATCACTAGGAGTGCCGGTTATGAAACTTCTGCAAGAAAGCCAAGCAGAGCCAAATGACATGCAAAGAAGGATTAACCAGATAATTTGTTTACAGCAGACCAGAGAACAAGTTTTCAGCAGAGTGCAGATACTACAAGAGAAACTGAAAAGGGCTTTTGATAGAAGAACCAAAGCAGAAGATTTCAATGTGGGGGACAAAGTTTTAAAGTGGGATGCAAGAAGAGAAGAGAAAGGGAAACATGGAAAGTTTGACTCTTTATGGAAAGGACCATTTGCTGTCCAAGCAGTACAAGGTAACAACACTTATTTCCTCAAAAGTCTTACTGAAACTGACTTGGATGAAGGTCCTGTTAATGGCAGGATGCTGAAGCACTACTTTGACTATTCCCCATGAGTAGAACCTAAGGATTCTTTGTATATATGCAGATGTACATATTGTTTTCTGTTTTAGATTGTAAAAAGCAGTTTTCCCAAGTGATTTACCAAGCAGTAAAAGGCAAATAGAATCAGAGGTCTTCCAAAAGAGAAACACACTATTTTGACACATTCATGCAGCAGATTTCAAAGACAAAGATGGGCAGTCAAGGAACAAGGCAATCTGACCTGCTGTTCTTGGTCTTTCAAAAGAAAAACCATCCCCATGTGGAGCCACTGTTGGATACCTATACCAATAGGTTTCATATTTCATGATTGGCAAGAGAAAGGCCAAATATGCTCTGCTTTGGTATCCCAAAGATCCCATATTTCCTAGAAAGCAAGAGGTGGGTAAAGTGTTTCAAGTATTGAGGACCTTATTTCAATTTTGTGGATGATTCAACAGTCTAATCTGGATCATGCCATGTGTTCAATTTTGAGTTATAGAATAGAGAAAGAAGTCTGTCCAAACTGTTTAATCTTGGCAGACAAGTAGTTTAGGTAGAGAAGCAAAGGTTCCCAACAGCTTAATCTGGGACCTTGGAAGAGATAAGGGTAGAAGTAGATAGAAAAGAAAAAAGAAAAAGCCAAAGAAAAGAAAAGGCAAGTAAGGGTTTGCAAGTCCAAATGCACCCTCTATGGAGAAACAAAAAATGCTAGGGAAATAGCTGGGTAGGCAGTTGTGGTTGCAGAAAGGGTATTTTCACCATTACACATATGTCAACAGGTGTTTTGCCAAGGCAAAATCTATCAATAGAAAAAGTGGTTAATTCCATCATATTACAGCAAGGAGCATGACTAACTTCCCTCTTCCCCTTTATTCCATTACTAACACTCCCTTTCTTTCAGCTGAGATTTATGAAGAGAGATCATGGTTTTATGGTGGTTCTAGTTCATTCAGAATCCACATTTCTTGTCTAAGATCTTTTCATTTTGATCTACTCTCAAAACCAAGTCAATTTCAGATAAACTCAGTAAAATCCCTTTCATTTGCTCCCTTCATTCATATTAACCTCTAATTTTACTATATAGCTCCCCTATTTTACCCCTTCCCCTAATAATACTAACACTAAGGTGTATAAAGCCCCAAATCTTATATATACTCCCTCCCCTTGGCATTATAGCCATATGGTCTTCAAAAGGGACCAAAGTGACATCTGGTCACTTTGGTGAACCTGTCCCATCCCATTCCCCCTTGCTGCAAGTCAAACTGCTCCTCAAACCACCATTTGCATTGGAAAACCCTTACAAAACCCTATTCCGCCTTCAAATCCTTTGCAAAAAATTACCAAAGTCAAAAAACCCGCCTCTGGCGCATTTCCAAAGGGTTAGCGCATAATTGGTTAAATGAAAAAATCATTCGAAAAACCAATAAAAAACCCATAAAACCTAAAGTTCCCCGCCCGCATATAACCCGAGCACCTCCATACTCCGCCCACCGTCGGATCAAGGCCCGAAGATCTGACGATCCACGTCAATATCGGAGCGGCTCCCACTGCTGTCCTTTACCGCCCGAGATGCTGACGTTGCGTCACGTCAGGGCCTCTCCACGCGTCAAGCACTGAGGTATCTCGGAGCCGGGCCTGACAACTTCGGCGCCGTACCCAAACCGCCCCGAGAAACCGTAGCGGTTAGCTTTAACCGTAACCGCTACGGTCCTAACTGCCACCTATTTTCCGCTAACTCATCGCCACGTCGCGTCCGCTCGTACTCACCTCTGCCATTCGTCCACCTGTCCGCTGACGTGGTTGCCACCTCATCGCCCCTTGGACCAATAATCTACTGCCACGTCACCCGACGACGTCAGCTGACGTCACCTCACCGTGACCCACCAATGACGTCATGCTGACGTCATCACGAAAAAGCGCCAAAATGGTAAAAAACCCATATTTACCCAAAAAAGCCGTGTTTTTTCCCACTTTCACTCCTGTCGCTATTGTTCTCCCTGCATGACCGTTTACGTTCGAATTTCCGCCAACCTGTTGATTTAACCCGGGCGACCTCCTCAGCAGCAAACGTGCACACCTGCTCGACCTCTGCTCGCCAATTTACAGGTATTTACAGTTGTCTTGCCCTCCATACAACTGTTATCGAACTTTAATTTGTTCAGAAGGATAAAGGCACCTCAAAAACTATATTTACACCGCCCATTTCCCTCTGCAAGTCCACATTTGCCACTGAGAAGTCGAAAAACACCAGCCGAGCCATAATTCCGGTAAATTCACCCAAAAACAATACTCACTGTGTATTCTCGGAAAATTCCTTGTTGGTCTCAATTTACCCACAAAGAGAGGACATAGTCAGACCTTAAGAGAAGCTCTGCTCCTAAAAAACAAACAGTATTTCAATTGCTGTTGAGTAAATTCCCCTCTGGTGTCCAAAATACAAACTGTCTTTACAGAGAATCACCTCTATTCTGTGTTCCTTCCATTTTGACTATTCACCTACAATTGTTGCACTTTGAAGAACTATGGAGACTCCTATTGCTCTAAATATCAAGCCCCTCAATGCTCCTCACCAGGAATTAGCATGGAAACCCCTGGGAGACATGGATTACCAAATGCTGGACTGGTTCCCTATGGGAACCAAATACAATATCCAGATGATGAATGAGTTAAAAGCCCAGCACCTGAGTGGGGCAGACATCTTGGGAATTTGGGACTCAAATTTACCCATCTACAACCTTCCCCAAGTAAATCCTATGCCAGAACTCATCTACAGCTGCCAGGAATGTTATGACCCAAGCCAAAGAGCTGTCATCAGCCCCACAGGCTCAATCCTGTTCCAGATTACCCTAGAAAGTATAAATGGAATGCTGCACTTCCAAACTGCCAAGCAATTGACTCCCCTCTTTATGCAGAATTTGATAAACAAAGGGACCAAGCTGTCAAATGACCAAATCATTAAAATCAATCAGTTGTTTGTAAGACCAGGCTCTGAATCAGTCAGAACCCCTCCTATTGGGTATCACTACTTGAATGATCTGGGCAGGATGTTAGTGGATTTAATCAGTTATGTCCTAGGATTCAGGGGGATAGAGGATGTGGATGATAGCCTAATGGCAATGCTGTCTATATTCTCTCCTGGTAAACCCCCAGCTGTACATTATGACTATGCAACCTACATTGCAGATAAAATCCATGAGCAGTTTATGAACTTGAAGAGGGAAAGACTATTCAGGTATACTTCATATATATACCATCTATTCTTGTTCTATCAGCCAGCCACCTTCTCTGTTCCTTTGAAACCACTCAATGCCCAGGGAATTCCAAGGTCAGTTGTGTTCTGGACTTCTGTTTTTCATCATACCTCTGTATCACCTTACACATACACTGAGTTCATTGACTTATTCATCTATCCAGTCATGACAGTATTGCATGGTACTCCTCCTCCTAGACTAACTGATGACATGAGGAGAATTCTCCATTTGAATAAGTCCTACAGCATTGGTAATTGGTACTTCTACCAAAACCACACCGTCATCAGGATATATGGCTGTGAGTTGAACCCATTTAGGTTGCCAAGGTATGTCCCCATGAGGCTTTTTGCCTTGGAATATTTCAGACAGTTTGGGAACTCAGACTATCTTCATTTTCAGAGCAACAACAAGAAGTCACAGTTGAAGGTAAGGAACCAGCTGGGTCCTTTCCTATATAACAAGAAAGAAGAGGGATGGAAAGAGGCAAACACTATCCTGGAAGGCCTCAGACTGCAAACCAGCTTTGAATGGATACCCTATGACCCCAATCATGCTATCTCCCTCAGGAGGATTAGATACAAATTGGGTAGCTATGCACACAAGAGACAACCCGAGATTGAACAGTATGCCAATGCATCAAATTGGGAGGAGGGTACCCTAGAGGAGGAAATTACTAATGAAGAGTTACTTGAGAGAGAGGCTAGAAATATGCAAAAGGAAGCTGACTTGGAAACTTGTGGACAGGTGCCCCTCTCCTACAAAAAGCAACTTGGAGCAGCTGCTACATCATCAACAGCACAGCAGCAAACTGCCGAGAAAGCACCACAGACAGCAAGCAGAGATAAAGGGAAGCAGGTGGAACAGCCACCTCCATTGACAGAAGAACAAGTGGACACATTGCTACAGCAGCAAGAAGAGATGGAGCAGCAGGAATTCGGGCAGCAACAGGAAGAGGAACAGTTTAGTGAACAGCAGCCCTTGCAGCAAGAAAAAGTGACTGATCCTCCAAGCTCCACTGAGCAACAGGCTCAGACAGTGGTGCCTCCTAGAGCAGAAACCACTGTTGATACCTCGGTCCTCCAAACCCAAGGATAATTTTAGGGGCGAATGTTCGCCCTTTGGCGAAATTAAGGGGTTTTAAATTTTTAGTGGGCGAATATTTTGTATCATAGTACATTTTTACAAATCACCTCAAATAGCCCACCTTATTTTAAGGGAGAGGGTAAAAAAGGTAAATTTAGCCCTTGAAATTAGGACTTACAACCTTCCATTCGCCCATTTTCAAGAATAGGTTTTATTTAAGTGAATCCATTCGCCCATTTTCAAGAATAGATTTTATTTAAGTGAATCCTATGGGCCAAATACCATATTTATAAAAGAGGTATGGTAAATTAATAAAAATATAAATAAATGAGAGGTATAGTAAATAAATAAAACATTTTTTATATTTACTCCATAAGTCACCTTATATACATGTAAGGGTGTAAACAAATAAAAATATAAGTAAAGTGGAGGTATGCCTTTTTATACTTACTCAAAAGGTATGGTAAATAAATAAAAATATAAATAAACTAGACCTATCGTAAATAAATAAAACCTCTTTTTTTATTTAGTCCATAACCCTCGTTCTATTTATGAATGCTCAAGAAAGAAGTTTTATTTAAGTGAATCCTATGGGCCAAATACCATATTTGTAAAAGAGGTATGGTAAATTAATAAAAATATAAATAAACGAGAGGTATGGTAAACAAATAAAACATTTTTTTATATTTACTCCATAAGTCACCTTATATTTACAAACACTCAAAAAATGGGTTATATGTAGGTGAAACCTATGGCCAAAATACTATGGGACAAATACCATGGACTAGATTGTTATTAATACCATGCAAAAAACCATTATTAACCCTAATATTAGAATTAATAAATATAAAAATGGCACATGGTATTGACCCATGGTATTCACCAAAATGGCACATGGTATTGACCCATGGTATTCACCTGGAATGTAGCCTATTTAAATGGGGGAATTAAACCAACATGTAGCCTATGCTAAGATTCACTAGGACTTTACAAAGTTTTATTATTTAGTGAAAGACTCGCCAAGATCTTACAAGATTTTATAATTGAGGTAAATATTTTCCATGCCTAGTGAGAGATTCGCCAAAAAATTATATATACATATTATATTATTGATAAAATCGCCTTCCATTTTTCCTATATACCATGGAGATTCGCCCATTTATTATATTTATAAATTTAGGGGGGTTCTTAAAATTTTCCCTGTCCAAACCCCACAAAAGGAGGACTTCACCAGGAAAAGGGATAGAGAGACTCCCCTGACTTCATCCATTAATCGGGGAGAGAAAAGACAAAGACTAAATGACTCCCAAGAGGATGACATAGCAGTGAGGCAAGCAATGGGCATGGGCCCACCCAGTGGAGAAGTTTCAGCCAGTTCATCTCAGCATGAACATGATAGAACTATAAGAGGAGAGGTCAGCTCCTCCAGCCAGCACAGAGAGGGACAGTCAAGCATCAAGCAGCAATTTATTGACATTAAGAGGAGGAGTGACCCTATTAAAATACGGCTGTACGATCATTTGCTGAACCTGGCTCCTACAAATCAGCAAAGACTCATGTCTGCCTTTGATGTAAGTGAAGGCAAGATGATCATGAGTCACTTCATGCCCACAACACTGCATCCTCAATCTACCTCGGATTACCTAAGAACCAACATGGAGGTTCTGGCCAAAGACATACACCCTATGGATAAGATTGAATTACATAAACAAACTGGTGAAATGGTGTATGCCTCCTTGGCAGGTGAGACATTGGAGAACTACAAATTGAAGAGCAGCCTTGATAATACAGCCTCTCAGCTGGAATTGGAGAGAGCATCATCACAAGCCAAGGACAACCGGATCAAGTCCTTGGAAGAGGTAATTATCGAAATAGGACATGATCCTAAAGATGTTAAGGGTATCCAAGAACTCCTGAAGATAAGGGATGCAGACATGGCGGCTTTAAGAAAGAAAATCAAGCTCCCAGCTACCATCCATCCACAAACAGATGAGGTTGCCCAGCAAAGGCAGGAAAAGGATACTACAGACCTGCTGGTATCCCTGTACAAGGAGCTGGTTCGAACTCAAGACCAGCTAGGACAATCAGAAGCTGCAAAGGCAGCACTACAAACAGCAATGAAGCAAAGAGAAGAGGGCCAACCCTCCCAGCCTCCTCCTGTGATAATTAATCTTGAGGAAGTCCCTCCAACAACTATTCCTCCTCCTCAGCAAACGGGAACTACAGCACCATCTACAGCAACGACTACACCAACACCAGGACAGACTCCCAGTCTGGATATGCAGAAGCTACAAGCTGAGATCCAAATTCTTGAATCCCAAATGAAAGAGCTTGATGAAGTCAAGAAGACTTTGGCCAAGGTGAATGAAAAATTTGACAAAAGCAAGCAGAATGAAGCAACAAAGGAGAGAGAGATAAAAGCTTTAAAAAAGAGAATAGCTGAACTAGAAAAAGAGCTTGCACTAGAGAAGGTAACAGCAGAACTAAAGGCAGTCCTCTGGAGTAACATCGGTCGATCCATCACCAATCAGTGGCAGTACATTGAGACTATGGATGAGCAAATAGCACTCATCACCAAGGCAAACAAGGAAATACACAGAGCAAGAGCAAGCCTTGGCCACATGCCAGATGCTGCCAGCAGAATGGTCAATGTTTTAAATAACAAAACTAGCTCTCAACTAGCTGCCATGGGAATTACTAACAGGACTGAAACAATCTCAGTAGTTAAACGAGTCCTGACACTAAGAAGCCTAGTTGGAACACTGGAGAGGAGAACACAGGACATGCAGACTGAAATCAACAAATTCCTGGACAGATTCCTGGCATTACAGAACAGAGGCCTCCCCAGCATTTTAAGCAGTGTAGGAAGACTGCTCACCCTAGAAAATTACAACAAAAGGATTGATGCCCATGCGGTAGCACAAATTGCAAAACAGCCCAGTACCTCAGCAGACACAGGGCCAGCATCGGGGCAGAATCTGTATGATAGGGTGGATAATCTGTTTTTTATTATGAATGAAATTGATCATCTGTTTGATACACCACCGAATTTCTTTAAGTATACTGAGGCAGATGAGACTATGGGGGCAATCATAAGACACCAATTGCCCACACAGGAAGAGTGGAGGAATCTGACACAGGTAATCTTATCAGGTCCGAACCCGTGAGGTTGGTTTTTTCTCCAGCACATGAGCAGTCATACGCAGGCACAATTTTGATGAATAAAATCTACAAGGAAGAGGCAGAAGCTGAGCCAACTCAGCAGAGCTATTCTCTCACCACTGCAGCAGTCACAATCACAGGTGACAAACACAGCATACAGCGCACAAGCCATAAAGTCGGGTTCTCCAGCATTCAATCAAAATATCTCAACCGACTCAGCAGATCCCAAAGGCCAAAATATCTTCTGACAGAACATTAAAGCGCCTTTATTTTGTATTCAATGCTGTAATAAATTTCTGATAGTAATATCTCAAAGTTGGTAAGAACATTAAGTCTGAGATAACTCAGAACTCAGATATTTTTGTAAACAATCGCAAGTATATATTGGCCCCTCACAGAAGCTTAAGGGGTTGTTGTTATTTTCCTTTTGAAACTCTCACTTGCTGTAAAAATTCTCAGAGAAATAATACAAAGGGAGAATGGAATTTCCAAAGCGTGGTGTATTTGGTGCGTTGTGATGAATGGTGAATGTTGCAGGATTCCAGAGTGTTTCATAAAACAATAAGTTTTCTCAAATCTCTGTATTACATGTTTTCGAGTCTTTTGTTCTCTTTTATTGTTCGGATGTTTTACACTTAATAGCAAAGTAGAAGAATGGTTCCAGGACTTAATCCATGATTACCCTGAACTCAAACTGAGCTATTATCCATGTTTTCCTCAGATACAGTAACAGAAGTGTAATTCTTAGTTGCTGCACTTTGAAACTATATCTTTCGCTGTGATAGACATTCCCAGGGATTCAAGTTTGCCCCTGTGACATCTGTCTTTTCTCATAACCAGTTTGGTGGAAACAGTTAAAAATGAGTGAAAATTCTTGAATGCTTTCATTGTTTGTCTTACCTGTTTCCTGTTATTAATCAAAATTTGTTCTATGAAGCATCCAAATGGCCCTGTAAGTTTCACCGGTTCATCTCAAAGTTTCTAGACACCTACAGCCACAGACTCCATTGCCCAATGATACTTGACTCTCTGAATATTACATCACAAGAGATCTGAAGGAAAGTCTTCAACCAAAACATAAACAAAACCTGTGCATAATAGCTAGCCTAAAACCCTATCATAAACAGTTACAAATCATAAAGAGAGAGCCCTCTCTGATCACAGTTTGGCTAGAAACAGTGATCCAAAGATTGGTTAGTGGTTACCCCGGCCGTATTCCCTTGGGAGTCATAGGGAACAACCTGGGTGTTAACATAATTGGCGACTCCACTGGGGACTTCTTAAAAGTTTTTTAGATACTATCTATCTTCCAAAGCTACCATCAAGCCTGAAACTAGCCAAGAGGCCTTAGGATTGTTTCTGTAAACACAGGGACAGCTTGAGGGAAGAGCTAACTAGGGAATCTTCATCCTAGATTTGAAACATATATAGTCATTCCAGAATTCTTACCTAGTCCTTGTACATATAAAGCCTCCTGTATAAAGTTCTAAAAGAATACGTAGAAGCTGGCTCCCAAAAGAAACCCAAGGCACACTAGGGCAAACCCTGACCCTGATCAACCCATCATTGTTGATAACCCAAATATCATTCCAAAGAACATAAGGAGACAGCAAAAGCAGGAGAAGCCTGCTGATTCAGATATAAGTTCAGACCAACCTATCCTCATTCCTACTCCTTGCAAAGTCCTTTTTCGGTCCACCCCTAGTTCCCCTAGTTCATCATCAACACCTCAAAGCCCTCCTCTCCCATCTTCACCATCTGCACATACTCTTTCAACCAGTTTTCCGCTTGTTACCCATCCTATTAACCCTGTTACACCTGTAATCCCAGCTGTCCCATTTGTTCCTATTAACCCTATAAACCCCATAAACATGGCTAACAGATATGCACCTCTACAGATACCAGCCAATGCACCGGCTCTACCTCAAGACTACCAAACCAAAATCTCATTTTTTGACTCCCATGGCCCTTTGACAGCTGTCCAGCATGCTAAGAAGATGCAAGACCACTTTGAGACCTATGAAATAGATGATGACAGTGTCAGGATGAGAATTTTTGTTCAAAGCTTAACCGGGGATGTCAGAACTTGGTTTAGATCCCTGAATGCAAATTCCATTGCAACCCCTGAGGTCCTGTACCAAGAGTTTACCAACAGATGGGAGAAGAAGAAAGATCCTCTACACATACTCGGTGAATATAACACTATCAAAAGAGGTCCCCAAGAAACAGTCTTGGAATATTGTGCTAGGTTTAACAATGTATATAATGCTATCCCCCAGAACTTAAGGCCCCCTCCTGATTTGGACCTGTATAACTTCCCTGACGGTTTTGACTCTGATATGGCCTATCAGCTGAAAGAAAGAGATCCTCCAACCCTTGCAGAAGCTCAAAGAGTTGCAGTCACTGTAGAGGCCAACCTAATTGCCAAGAGAAACAGGGCAAAGCTGGAAAAGAAGGCTGGTTTGAGAGAAGAGCCCTCAGGCTTTGATCAAAAGTTGGATGCAATACTAAACAGCATGAAGAGACTGGGTGAAAGAGTGGAATCAGTTGAAAGAAAGTCATCATGGGAGATCCAATAGGAGGAAGAAGGAGAGGCTTACATGCAGAAATTAGAGGAAGAATATGTAGACACTTGGATAGAGATGTTGGGATAGGATGAAGATGGAGATGTGAGGCCATCGACCTTCCCCACCCCACCCTCTTTCTGAGCATATAACGAAATAAGGGCACATTGTCAACTGCTCAACACCGCAATGATACCCCTTAAAGTAATGAGAAGACCACAGTGGCGAAGATAGGAGATCATATGACATCATGATGCAATGACAGTTGTCATGATTCTGGGATGCATGAATTCTTTTGGAGGAGGCATTATGGTTAGATTAGTTACCTGACTCGTCACCAACACAGGGGGTACCAGCACATGATGTTCTTGTAGGGTTGCGACGGGTTATAGGCATGGAGCAAATTGTTGATGAAGCCATCTGGTTGTCATGATTACGAAGATTGGCCAAAGGAATTTACTAATATGGTGTTGTCGAGGGTGGAAACCTTTTTAAAGTGGGGGAGGATGTCAGGATCCCAAGTTGGCACCAAGGCCAACGGGTGCCCATGATCGTCCACGAACATATGAAGTGGAAAAAAACTGACTTGGAATGCGACGAGCGCACCCACAAGGAGGAAAGGTGCACAGGTCAACATGGTGGGAAAGACGACCAAGTTGGTGGGATGTGTGCTAATGTTGTGCTCGCACAGAGGCAAGGTGCCGAGCACAATGCAAAGAAAAGAATAGCGGGCACAACACAGGGTGCGCCCGCCCACACACATAGTGGAGGGCGTCACCGGGGAGAGCGCCCACCATAGCGAAGAGCCCGTAGAGGAAACACACATCATAAAATGAAGGTGTGCATGACATAGTGACCTATACCCACGAGGCATGCCCGCACCATGGGGCACCCCAGCGAGGCGACGACGTAGTGGGCAAGGAACGCGACGGGTGAAAGCAAAATTGCAAGGGTGCGGGGCAATGTGTGACGTGATGTGTTACTCAATTGAGCGACCAAGCGTGGTAGTGTGTGCAACAAGGTAAGGCATAGCAGCTAGGAAGGAGCATGCCCACCCAACAAGGGCACCCACTTTCCCATAGGAAGGTTGGTCCAGGGGCGCACCCGTCCATTAAGGGGTACCCACCTACCCATAGGCAGGTCGCCCTAAGAGTGTTCAAAAAACTTGTGGGTTAACTCAAAAACACAAAGGGGCAACAAACACATAAATGAACATGGAAAGAAAGAGTATAAATAAAAGTGAGGAGCTCAGCCAATGAGGGCAGAAGCAAGTTGACCAAGAAAGGGATATATCACACAAGCAAGTCGCACTTAGGTGAGCTTTTGATATCCCAGGAAAACCACAAGTTTGCACAAGGGAAGAAGGGACACAGCAGAAAAGTGAGGGGCAAGGTGAGGCTCGCCTAGAAAGACTACATGACTGAGTTGAAGTTGGTCTTCATTCTAGGCATGATTTTTGGGGTTTCTTGACAGGTCGCATAATGCAAGAGAAGGTTGCACAACTCTGTAACCAAGGTAGATGAGTTTGCTGGTTTAGGCCAAGGAACTGCCACGCCTTTGTAATTTTGCAAAATATACCTTGTATTATATTTGCAGAAGTAGTAAAGATTGGGGTGAACTATTTTGGGGAGTTTTCCCCTCCCATCATAGAGTGTTGTGTTTACTTGTGTATTTGTGTATTTGTGATATCACATTGTTGTTGTATATTGTGGGTTAATGGTTATTGCATGTTTAAGAAGTAAATGACAACGAATAAAGGTGAAGTAAATGAATTGTAATTCTACTACATAATTGAAGAACACTTGAATGAAAAATTGACTAAGTGTTGGGAGTAGGTGTAGTCTGGGTGACATTATCTTAAGAAAAAGTGATCTCTCGTCGATGCTGCACAGTGCCCACATTGGACTTAAGTCGCCACAGTGTGGGGTTGTCACACACTCGCTACCTTGTCGTCATGTCGCACTTGCCTGCTCGTTATGCCTTGGTGCCTGGGTGCCCCTTGATGTGGGCATGCCCATGGGCACGGGTCCACCGATTCATTCCCTCCATGTTATGATGTGTGCACTCCTTGCTTGTGTTGTGTAGGTGCCCTCCGCTATAGAATGCTCATGCCCCTCAACTCACCTTCTAACGTTTGCTCTTTGCTAAGTCGTCACCAAGTCGCCCTCATCGCATAAGTGGGCACCTTGACTTTGTGCGAGCCCGCTTGTCATGTGATCCCCCCAAATCAGTCCCAACTTCTATTTTTCAACTCGCCAACTGTTCGTGGGTAGTCATGGGTGCCCGTTGGCCCTAGTGGCAACTCGGGGTCTTGACAATATAGATGCAATTATTCAAACCACAGTGGTTTTACCTTTGGTTGGATACTTGGAATTTGATGTCATGTAGAACTTTTATAGGGTTTCAAAATGTATTTGCCAAGTCATTATAAATTTTGCTATGTTAAATATGATAAAAGAAAAAAATCGTCGATTTGTTTAGAGGTTTGGGTTACCTATTATTAATTTTTATTTTTACAGGTATAATAATGAGTACAAGTGTTTGGATAACTTGTTATAAATTTTTATAAGAATAGTAATTAGTATGGATATATATTTGTTTTGGTTATGGTGTGCAGACATATCAATTTATTGGGTTGATTTATTGGGTTTTCTACTTAATTTTAAGTTTTAGAATTAATTACATTAATAAATTATTAATGAAGTAAATATGAAGTATAGACAATGTATCTAATAGAGAAGGATGCATAGCCCACATCTCATTAATCATCTCCCATGTGCCTTCATCGAGCCCAAAGTGCTTCTGCTACACTTTAACCTGATTGATTTCTCAATTCCGAAGCATAAGCATCTTTCTCTACAAAATACACTAAGGTTCTAGCCAAAATTATCCTTCTGGATCCACCTCCAATACAAACCAGTCAATCACATGATCAACATCTTTAACATACTTCTTAAGCAATGACACATGGAAACCATTATGGAATCTCACTAACGGAGGCAGTGCAAGTCAATAGACTACTGGTCCAATCCTTTCAAAAATATTGAAAGGTCCACAAAATTGAGGTGCCATATTGGCACACGATCCAATCCTCAAGGAGATTTTCCTGGGCTTGATGCGCAAGTACACATGTTCCCCACCCTGGAACTCCTTAGACAACCTGTTTCGACCTGCATAACTTTTCTTCTTGTCTTGTGCTAGCTTCATATTCTTCTTAATTACCTGCATTTACTATTCCATCTCTGCCAACATGTTCAGTCCTATCAACACTCTTTTCATTGTATCACTCCAACTGATGGGAGTGTTACAACTCCGCACTTACAGTGCCTCGAACAGACTCATCCTCAGTGACTCTTGGTACCCATTGTTGTAAGCAAACTCAACAAATAGAAGGTACTCCTCCCATATCCTCTACTAATGCATCACATACATCCTCAACATGTCCTTCAATATCCTGTTGACCCTATTTATCTGCCCATCTGTCTGCGGACTATAAGCTATGTTGAAGGACAATTTTGTACCCAAACCTGCAGACCACTCATTCTATAATCTAGAAGTAAACTTAGCATCCTTATCTGACACGATCTTCTTCGGGACACCATGCAACCTCACTACATCTCTCATAAATACCTATGCTACATCATTAACTAAATATGTATACTTCACTGGAATGAAGTGTGCTACCTTTTTCAACCACAACCATGATGGAATCATGCTGTTTAGATGTCCTCAGCAAACCTGTAATGAAATCCATGAAAATGACCTCCCATTTCCACTATGGAATCATTATTGGCTATAGTATTCCACCTGGATGCTTACACTCTTCTTTCACCTACTAACAATCCAAGCATCTAGCCACAAAATATGCCATGTCCTTCTTCCAATTCAACCAATGATAAAATTTCTTCAATATTGTCAATGTCTTTTGGTATCCGGGTGAAATGAATACGGTTTTGCATGTAAATCTCTCAAGATATTCTTCTTGAGATCAGTATTGTCCGGAACATATATCATGTCCCTAAATCTGATCAAACCATATGTTGCAAGATGATAGTCCACATCCTGATCAATTGTACCCTGTTGTAACCTATGCATAAGCTTCATGTACTTGTCATCCTACTATCTTGCCTATAAGGTCCGATCCTGTAAGTCTGTCCCGTACAAACTTATAATGGCTATGTAATTCACCTGTACTCTCATACTAAGAGCATTTGTAACCCTATTTTCATTTCCCTTAATGCACCTGATCTCAAAGTCAAACTCACTAATCGTAGTCAAACTTCTAGCTTGCCTAGCATTTAGATTCAGTTGGTCAAATAGGTACCTCAACCCACTATGATTTATCATCAATACAAACCCCCTACCAATAATATAGTGACTACACATCTTCAATGCATGAATAATCGCTTCCAAATCAAAATCATGTGTTGGATAATTCTTGTTGTGCTCATTCAACTTCAATGACTCATAGTACACTACTTGTCCTTCTTGCATTAAGACTCCACCAAGTCCTGTCTTGCAATCATCTATACATACCACAAACCCTTTGTCCAGATTTGAAATCTTTAACACTAGAGAATTCATCAATGACTGCTTCAACTGCTCAAAACTTGTTGCACATTCCTCTGTCCATTCAAATTTCTTACCTTGCCTTTGCAGTGATGTGATAGGATATGCAATGCGAGAGAAGTTCCTGATGAACATCCTATAGTAACTTGCTAGCCCCATGAATGATCTTACTTCTTCCACATTTCTAGGAGCTTCCAACTCCATGATGGCCCTTATCTTTTCTACAATCCACTGTTATGCCTTCCTTTGAAACCACATGCCCCAAGTAATGTACTTATGTCTGGAATAAATTAAATTTTCTAAGCAAAGAATACAACTGATGTTCTCTCAGGAATCTCAATACTGATGCTAAATGTTCATAATGTTCTTCCTGATTCTTAGAATATATCAAGATGTCATCAATGAATACAATAACAAACTTTTCTAGATAAGGAAGAAACACACTATTCATCAAGCACATAAAAGTAGTTGGAGCATTAGTCAAACCAAATGTAACTACAACAAACTCATAATGCCCATACCTGGTCTGGAAAGTTGTCTTGTAGATGTCCTCTTCCTTAATGCTTAATTGATGATATCCTAATCTCAAGTCAATCTCCGAGAACACTACTGCTCCCTTAAATTGGTCCAAGTCATTAATCCTCAGCGACGAATACATGTTCTTAATCGTCACATTTTGCAACTGCTTGTAATAAATGCATAATTTGAGAGTATTATCCTTCTTCTTCACAAACAACATCAATGCGCCCCAAGGCGATACACTTGGGCTGATGTATCACTTGTCTAGAATTTCCTTCAACTGCAATTTCAATTCTACTAACTGCAGAGTGCTTATCTTGTACGGTGACTTTAATGCTGGTGTTGCCCCTGGTACCAACTCAATAGAAAAATCCACTTCCCTATGAGGAAACAACTCTGAAATATCTACTAGAAGCACATCTTGAAACTACTGCGAGGCTAGGTACCTGCTCAATAACTCTGCATCCTCATCCTCCTTACCTTTATCACTATAAATACGCACTGCAAATAACACACATCCTTTCTTGCGACTATGCTTTGTCTGCATAGGGTTCACCATTCTAACCGACATTTACTTCTTCTTACCCTGTAAGATCCTCTATTCTCCATTGTCATCCAATCAATCAATAGCCTCATCATAGCAGTCTACCTTATTCCTATGAAGATATATCCAATCCATACCCAAAAACATGTTATATGATCCCACCAATAATACATTCAAATGTTATGAGGTAGGCATACCATTCAACCCAAATGCACAAGCTCTTACCCAATGATGAGCTCTCTTCTTTGTAACTATAGCCAACTGCACTATCCAAGATTCTACATGCACTTCTCTATTCAAACTACACTTATCCACCAAGTGAAGGTTAACATAACTATAATTAGCGAGAACTTTAACACTCCCTCTCAACTAGGGAGAATTCCACCTGATCATCATGCCATCCTATCATCATGAACCATCTATGAATCTCATCTCATATGTTCTCTACTAAACATTGATATGAATAATGAATAAGAATTGATCGAGAGTGAGTGATAAGACATTACCACTCTCCAATGACAAAATTTAGTCCAGAGGTAGAACCTCAATTAGATTTGATCCCAGATCAAGTTGTTGAACGCCATGCATCCTAGACATAGGAAGTACGACAATACATGATGTTCATCGGTAAATCTATGGTCCCTATCCACTTTTCCCAACTCATTGGCCAGATGAGAGGTACTTCCCATGAGTCCCATACTACATGGGTAGGATGTATGTTGGGGCGTTAGCAAGAGAAGGTGAACCACTCATCCTATTCATATATCAATCGTAGGGGAAGGTGAACCACTCACCGTAGACACGTGTCCTCAATCGTAAGGGGAGGTGAACCATTCACCCTACACACATGTCAACCATCACGAGGTAACACAGGGGAAGGTGAACCACTCACCCTATACACAACACGCCAATAGGGTAAGGTGAACCACTCACCATATGCACAATGCACCAATAGGGGAAGGTGAACCACTGACCCTATGGTCGCTCATAGCTCCAAGAAGTACCCCAAGCCCCCAGGAGATCTAAGAGCTCAGTCTCCACCTCAAGAAAGATACTCATGGGAGGGTCTTTCCATGAATCCAAGTCTCTCTTGGAAGGTTAAGAATTTGACCTTCCCTAAGGGATTCATGAGGATGTCTGCGACCTACTTATCTGTCCTGATGTGTTAGAGCCTTATTTCTCACTGATGTACCATATCCCGATAAATTGGTACCTAATATCAATGTTCTTGGAGTGGTCATGGAACACGAGATTCTCTAAAAGACGAATCCCACTTTGGTTTTCGTAGTAGATCACAGTGGTATCCAACACATGCTTAAATAGCTCACTCAAGATTCCTCAACCAAAAAACTTCACAACAAACCATACTAGCAACAATATATTCGGCCTTAGTGGTGCTTAAAGCAACTTATTTTTGTTTTGTTCTCATCGAAGATATCGAAGCAGACCCCAATGAAAAGCAACATCCAGACGTACTTTTACGATCCACCACACTGCCGACGCAATTAGCATTAGAATATCCATGTAGCCTCAAATTTCGGCATTGTATCTCAGTCCATAGTTGATTGTGCCACATATATATCTCAATATATTCTTAGGAGAAATCCAATATATGTGATGAGGCTCAACCATGAATTGACTCAATGTATTCACAGTGAAGCATATGTCTGGACAAGGGTATACCAAAAACACTAGGGCCCCCACAAGTTTTCAATACTCAAAAGGATTTGCTAATGTGGGCCCAATAACACTTCCACATATCTTCCTAAAGTTGAGTTCCAATGGAGTAGACACAAACTTGCAATCCACCATCCTACATCTCTCGGGTAGCTTCACAATGTATTTTCCTTGAGAAAGGAAAATTTCACCTGGCTTTTGCCAGACCTCCAGGCCTAAGAAGTAGTGCATCAGACCTAGGTCCTTCGTCTCGAACTTGAAAGCCAACTCCCTCTTGCATTGATAAATGAGAGGGTGTTCACCTGTTAGAAAGAGATCATCTACATAAAGGACCTAAATGAGAGGCATTTCCTTTTCAACCTTGAAGTACAGGTTAGGATTAGCATCACTCCTTATAAATCCCATCTTCATAAGACAATTATCAATCCTCGCATACCAACCCCTAGGGGCTTGCTTCAACCCATAAATGGCTTTCTTCAACCTGCATACGTGTGTCCTTCAATCTTGTACTTTGAACCCTTGAGGTTGTCCCATGTAGACTTCCTCCTTAAGAGAGCAATGCAAGAAAGCAATTTTAACATCCATTTTGTGTAGGCTCCATCCTTGAGGCAGTGAGAGCTATAATCGATCGTATAGTCGTATATCATACAACCGGTGCAAATATCTCGTGATAGTCCACTCTTTTGAGAGAACCCTGGAGCAACGAACACGACCTTATATTTTTCAACACTCCCATCACCTCCATGTTTGATTTTGTAAATCCCTTTAGAAGTGACCACAGACTTGTCCTTGGGTCTAGGAACAACGTCCCATACATGTTTCTTCATGATTGATTCATACTCCTTATTCATCGCATCCTTCCATACTTGATTTTTTATGGTTTCTTCGAACGTACATGGCTCAAATTGAACAATAATACTCATAGAAGCTAAGTACCCTTGATACATGTTCGAAAGTTGGCTTCTTACTTTCTCAGAATATTCCTCTTGGATAAATATGTCTTTCAACATCTTCGAGAGTGTCTTTGAGCCACAAAGGTATTTTTCTTGAGCTAGAGGGATCACCAAGTGGAGGATCAATGGGATCCATCGGGCCTTCAACATCAGGCACCAATTCATCTGTCGGAGGTTCATCCTGCTTTCCTGCAACATCATCACTGTCCTTCCTTGGGATAGGGAGATCTCTGACTTTCCCAAGGGTATAATTTTCATTGAAAGTGACATCATGGATTACTTCCACTTCTCTGTGACCAGGCACATAGATTCTATATGCCTTTGAATTTTCACTATAGCCCACAAATGTACTTTTCTTCCCAGACGCTTCTAACTTGTTTCTTTTCTCTTTAGTCACATGAAAGTACACAGGACAACCAAATAATCTAAATGAGAAACATTAGGTTTTTTACTAGTTAAAACTTCTTCGGGTGTCTTGAAATCCAATTCTTGATGTGGGATCCTATTTTGAACATACACGATAGTGTTGGAAACTTCTCCCCATAAGAACATCGATAGGCCTTGGTCATGGAGCATGGCATGGTTGACTTCCATGATTGTTCAATTCTTTCTTTCAGCAACTCCATTTTGCTTAGGAGTGTATGGAATGGTTGTTTCCCTCTTAATGACACCCTCTCTGCAAAAGTCATTGAATTCATTTGGTTCATATTCGGTTCCATTGTCGGTCCTCAATATTTTAATCTTCTTCCCTGTTTGATTTTCCACCAAGACTTTGAAAGAACAGAACCATTTGAACACTTCATCCTTGTTCTTCAAGAAATAGATCCATGTTTTGTGAGAGAAGTCATCCATAAAAATTGCATAGTATAAGTATCCTCCTAATGATGTTACAGGAAACATACCAGATAGATCAGAATGGACCAATTGAAGAATGTTGGTAGTTTGAATTTCACTTGAAGGGAAGGGTCCCCTAGTAAGTTTCCCAAATACACAACCCTCACAAACCCCTTCATGATTCATGTTGTATTCGGGCATACTTGTGACCATCTTCCCTACCCGAGGTAAGGCTTTATAATGAAGGTGAGCAAATCTTCGGTGCCATAATTTAGATTGAAGAGAAGTATCGCAAGTCATAGATCCCAAAGGACTTCCTCCAACTTGATAGAGACCTTCAACCCTAAATCCAAGAGGGAATGCACCTTTAGGGTTCCTTTTCCAAATACTTACCTTTCCATCAATGAATGGTACCTTGAAGCCTTTATCTTCCATCACAAAAATAGACGCTAGGTTCTTCTTCAAATCGGGAACATACAATAATTCTTGTAGATGAATGGTTTGACCTTGATTCAAGTGAAGATCGACAACCCCTATCCCCTTCACGGGGTAGGTGGCATTGTCTCCAAGTATGATCTCCAAATTAGTCTTATTTTCAAACAAATTTGAGAGGGCCTCTTTGTACCCAATGAAGTTCCTTGAGGCTCCACTATCAATCAACCAATGATCCAAAGTATCCGGAGGAGAGGTAGTAGATAGAGAAGAAATAAGATAAAATTCTTTTTTTTTCCTACAACGTTACTTTCCTCATACTTTGAATTTCTCGTCCTTTTTGGAGGTCGACCACTTCGATCTTGAGCAGCATGAACATTCCTCTTTCCTTTATTGTTGATCCTGTTGTTCCTTTGATTGTTGTTGCCTTTAAAATTTTTGTGGTTGTTGTTGTTGTCATAATCCCATGGAGTATCCTTCTTGTGAGGACATTCTCTAGCATAGTGACCAAACCTATTGCAATTGTAGCACCTTCCTTTTCTTCCTTCTTTTCTTCCTTACTTGAATCCTTGACCCCGTCTCTTTGGACCAACATTGTTCTTCCTCTTTGCAAGAGTGGAGAAAGCAGTAGGTTCATTTCCATTTGAAGGCTTGTCTCTCTCCATCATTCTTATCTCTTCTTGGGTGCATCTAGCCAATAATTCATCGAAACTAGGAATCTTGTCATTGCTGAGAATGGTGGTGTTAAACACGTCCCATTCTCTTGTAATACCTCCAAGAGCGATGAGAGGGGTTTCCCTGTCAACAACGAATTCTCCAATAGATAAAAGGCCATTCTTGATTTATGTAATCCTCATGAATTAGGATTGGATAGACTCCCCTTTATCCATCTTGATTCCCTTCAACTTGTTCTTGAGAAAGAGGATTTGATTTGCATTATTTAATTTGAACATCCCAGACAACTTATCATACATCTCCTTAGCTCTTCCCTAATCAGAAATATAGGCAAACAAATTCTTTTGAAAGGAGTCAATGATAATTCTTTTAGCTTTGACCTCACCTTTCTTGTACTTTGTCTTTCCAGCAGCAGGTGCATTGGAAGGAGGCTCCACCAATTTTCCCTGCACATAGTCCATAGCATCATGCTCTTCCAAAGTCAAGTCCAAAGTCATCTTCCATGCATGATAGTCAAATTTTTCCTTGATCTTATCCTCATATTTGAAGTAAGATGTAGTCGTCATTGAAGCTAGACCAATATTCTTGTCTAACAACTCTCTCTTAGTGATTTCTTTTCTCTCTCTTGCTTGGGCTTTGTCTTTACCTGGGCTCTGATAACATGTTAATTTTAGTTAACAATGGTATGTTCTATGCTCAGCACAATTACTTCAATTTTCCTTTAGCAAACCAATGACAATTTCCAATTTATATTTCCAATAGTAATCACATTAACAATAAAAGTAGATAGAATATGAAACAAAAATGCAGAAGACTAGCCAAGATAAGAGGACACCAGATTTCGCGGATGCCAGGGAAAAAACCCAATGTGGGGAAACCATTTGATCAATTCTTATTATTATTATATAAAATTTTCAACAGAGAGAGAGAGTCAAACTTCAGCCATAACCATAAATTCAAATATGGCCAATGCAATAGTAAAACTTCTCCTTTGAAACTCAATCGAAGGTAGTCAAACTCGGCCTCCAATAGTGGTCAAAGTCAACCCAAAACAATCACAAAATCTGCGGTCAAACTGAAGTCAACCCTGTGGTCAATACAGGTCAAACAACCCAAAAAATATCGATTTCTATGCCAACCAATGCGGGTCAAAAAAAATATTCCTCCAAAAATCACAGTCAAAATTGGACAAACAACCCCTGATCAATGTTGGTCAAACTTGGTCAACTCATGAGATTTTCAGCCCTATAGTTCTGTCCAGAAATTCGTCTTCGTGCCACACGTGAGAAAGAGAGAGAAAATGTGCGAGTGATGATGATTCCAAATGAGGTGAGAGGTCACTTGTATTTATACAATTCGATGAGGGTGAAGAGACATGTCCATAGGGCCTCATGAGCCTACATGATGATGTGACCGACATGAACAATTTTCACATGTGAGGGCATAAATTCAATATCACACTTTTGCTTGTCCAAATTAGATGATCTTTATATCAATTTTGGACCTCTCGAAAAGAGGAATTTAATGCAAGCACCATCTCCATCAAATGAGTTGTCCCAATGTGGAATTTGGCCTAGTTGCCAATTTTAACACATCTTTTATCATATTTTGTTTAAAAAGTGAAATCAATATTATAAAATAAAAACTAATAAAATATATTATTAAAAACTTAGTTTAACAATTTAACAAAAAAAAAATTGTGTTTTTTAATATATATATTTTTAATCAATTTTGCTCAACATTTTATATAGATGTGCGAGAGAATTTTTAACAACTTGAATATATTTATACATTGAAAAATATAATCTATATAACAAAAGAATAAGAGTTCAACGGAATTATATCCTCAAATTTCAACCAAAATGTGATAACACAAAACAATTAAATTGTAATTTTTTTAAATAATTTTTTTCTTTTTCTTTTTCTTTTAAGTTTGGCAGGATTACATATTCATCGTCTTCAATATATCATCTCGATCAGGGCAGGAAATTGAATAGAGCACGCAATAACCGTATATCCAAAACCCCATGGACAATTTTTCAAATCATCTTGAAATAAGAAAATTTATTAAATTTAATAAATACAAAATAAAATTATATACATATTTCAAAAAAGAAATAGAAAAAACATCTCATTATTATTTTTTGTCGGTTAATCTTAAATGGAAATTCTAAAACGGTTTGAAACCTTTGGCAAATAGTTAATTTAGAGATTTTAAATTATTTTGATTTGTCTTAAATTAAATTTTAAAATAAGTTTAAATGCTTGAGGTGTAAAAAGGAGTTTATTTTGACAATGATGAGTAAATTTTTATTTTTATTTTTATTTTTTGACTAATATGAGTATGAAAGTACGAGTGAAGTAGTGTGTTGCTCACAACTACAAATAATTGAATGTAACTCGTTTATTGATAAAACAGGAAAAGGTCGTAGTGTGTTGCTCACAACTACAACTAATTGAATGTAACTCGTTTATTGATAAAACAGGAAAAGGTAGAAAGAAAGACACGTGTATTAAACATTTTATAGTTTGCATATTAGGGATTAGTAAGATTCACCAAAGTTTCTAAATTTGTATATAAATTTCCATTCTTAAAATTTTTCCTAACCATATATTTGATATAATGTAGTAAATTATCTTGGGTATGTAATTATCATAGGACAAAGAAATTTTAATAACTAAAATATTATAGATAATAGAAGAAAGAAGGAACATCTAGTGGTAGTCCATCCTAATATGTTGGCACAAGCCCTTAAGAAGGGTTGCACATGAAAAATTACTTTGTTGTCCATCACAAATGGTAAAATTCATGCATTTTTTAATATATTATTGCTTTGTGTGATCAATGCCCTCTTCAATCTTTCACATTTGATATAGATATGTCTTGTTTCTTATGGTTTTGGTTATTTCATGCATTTTCTAGCATGTTTCATGTTGTTTTAGGATTCACACCCTCTTTTTTTTTCTCGGTAAATCTAGTCTATACTTTTATATTATATACAGGAAAACAGTACATTCAAAGAGTCAGGTTGCCCAAGGCCGACTGTGGCGTTTTGGGATGGCATTTCACATCTCAGTATTAGCCCTCGCAGGGGCAGCATTTCCATCATAGCATATCACAACATTGTTTTTCAGACCATACAAAAACCACCCACGCAGGGGCTTCTGAACAAAATTCATCCCTCGCAGGGGCAACATTAGACTTATCACAACATCCTTTCGAGGCCTACTGACCAGACCAGTGCAAACATGGACATAAACATGAATTAAAGAGACACAGACAGAGACATATGACCTATACCATGCACAGACCAAAACGAAGGACCTATACCAGACCTGAACAAGAGAAGGGGAAGACCAAGTGAGCCACTGAAAGTTATTCCTCTGGCTTTTCCTCAATAATTCTGCACCACCCGTGGACTTCTGGATAGCCTTCCCACATTTCCATGGGGTTCTGCTTGGAGGTCGACGCCTCCTGCTCCTGAGGTCGGATAGGAGTCGGCTCCGGTTCCTTCGCTGGCGCTTCCTCTGCAATTTCTGGTTGCTCGTCTGGGCTCTCCTCCTTGCTGCCCGAACCGTCCTCGCCTGCCTGAGGCTCCTTTGTGAAAAGAACCGATATATGTGCATTGATGCGGGAAGTGTCCCTCGTGCCACCAACAGTGAAGATAGCAGAACCGAACGCTGGAAGAGGGTGCTGTCCATCATTGGAATTGCCAACATCCATGAATTGACTGTCCTGTATTGGAGTGGCCCCTGCCCTCCTATGGCAATAACAACAGCAGCAGTGGTGGTGGGTATCCGCAGCAGGGTGGCGTGAAGAACCTCCACGAACAGGACCCCTTCTGCTGAGCATCCTTTCCCTGGGTCGAACCATGATTGCAGAGAAGCCGGTGGCTCGTGACAGAGCAGCGACTGAGTGCTTATCCGCCTTGAGTTGCCCCCCAGCGGAATTGAGTCCTCCCCCAACTGTTCCGAAACAAAGCTCAACAGAGCAGATACAGCAGCCCACAGAACAAACAAGCTTATGATTTCCCTTGGCGTCCTGAATGCCGGCGAAGCCAACAAGATCTGAAGCTTGAAGGAGACGGCAACCAATAGCAACCTGAACTGCGTGCTCCTCGCTTTGAGCATGGATCCGCAGAATTCCTTCATCGTTCTTATTCCCCTTGACATTCTCTCGAAACTCGTTCTTCTTCATTGCTCTCTGCATAATCCCCATTTCGCCCTACGCCGCATTGATTGCTCAGCAGGCGCGTCTCCTCTATTAACTCCTCGGCGGCGATGGTTAATAAATTCCCTGTTTGATCACGCGGGGGCACATGTCTGGCATGTGGCTCCTCGCTGCCATTCATGCTGCCACCCGCATCCGGGGAGGATTCACACCCTCTTGATGTATCATCTCATGCCATATTATAACAAGTTTAAGCTTGACTTTGCCCAAGTTTTCTTGCATATGTTATAGGCTAAGTACCATAGTAATTTCCCACATAAACTTGACTTTCGAGTAGTGATAGTATTAGGAAAAATATTGAAATGAAAAATGATAAGAGTGACCCATATGGAAGAAACATAGACATCACATATTCCCAAAAAAACAAAAGTTAAACATTTAAAATATGCCCAAGAATCGTAATGGGATCCACGGCTGTGTAGAGACCTCAAACGCGTTTTAGGTGGTTGGGTGGGACCATAGCAATGAATTCAAACAACCTGTGGTGGGTTTAGGTGGGTTGGGTGGTTGGGACGATAGCAATGAATTCAAATAAAAATAAAGTTATTATGTCGATCAGTAAGTGGACTATATTTATTGGACGAAAGCAAAAGCTCTTGTCGCATCGCCTTGAAAGTATAACACACATTTATCGAGTAAATAAAATAAAGTTATTATGCCGACCAGCAAGTGGATCTCTACGCAGAGAATTTTTCCAAATGAGCTGTCGCCTTGAAAGTAAAACACACTTTTATTGGGTAAATCATCCCTTCACGCTCATATCGTCTGAAATCAATTAACCTGTCAATTCGCGGGTTAAATTTCATCCAAGATTAGTTTATAATTACTTTTTTTTCAATAAAATAATTTCTTCAAAATTTTACATTTTTTCAATAAAATAATTTTTTCAAAATTTTATTTTCTAAATGTTTAGAGATTTAATCTAATTCAATGTTTATGAGTTTTTATAATGGAATTGTCTTTGGTGTAATTTTTTGGAATTTTTGGTGTTGGAATTTGGTGAAAATTTTAAGGTGAAATCTTGATTTGTGTTATTTAAATTCATCAATAAATTCTTCTCAAATTTTAGAGAAATTAGACCATAAAAATCCACCTAAAAAACTTCTAAAAAAAATCAAATTAAGAACAACTTGCTTTATAACATTACATCCAATTGAAAATATAAATAAAAGATATACATTTCAGATGTGGAAAAAGACAGCACTATTCTTGGCTCTAAACAGATGAGCGTAGTCATTAATCGGAAGCCAAATCCATTCTTATCTATAAATTAAATTAAGACGGTTTTAAAGTTTTGGAAAATTAAAAATATTAAATTACAGTTAAAAAATATTAAATTTATTATAAAAAATGTGAATATTATAAATCGACGTGATCTGATATGATTAATTATTTAACTACTATTTTTTTAACAAAAGAGGCGATGAATAATATTTTATAAAATGTTTAATAAAGTTTTGGGTTTGATTACAACAAATAGGCATTGATAAATTATTTTATTTTACCTCATTTTATTTTGAAAGAGCACTAATTTTAGGAGGTGGAGTTTCAATACCTATTTCTATTATCTTTTTTACCGTTCAATATTATTTGATTTAATATTTAATTTACATACTCATAAAAAGTAACCACCTGTTGTTTAGTTTTTTCTTAATGCAGTTTCCAAAAGTGGTTTTTTTTAAAAGGAATGGTCAGATTAATGCTACGCATGTTCAATTTAATGAGGAGAACAAATTCACCTTTTATTAAGTTAATTTTTAGATTGTTAATATTGTAATTAGTTTTTTTTCAAAGGAATGGTCAGATTAATGTTATGTGTGTTCAATTTAATGAGAGAACAAATTCACCATTTATAAAGTTAAGGTTTGGTTTATTGTTAATGTTGTAAATAGTTTTTTTTAAGTGTTGGGAAGTTATATATGGAAGGAAGAGTTATATTTACTTAAATTAGAGTAAAATTTTATTTCATAAAATAGTGTTTGGACAAAATTTTTATTCTACTGTTTTTGAATTTATTTATTATAATTTTTTTTTGTAAAGATGTGTATTAAAAATGAACGATTGACAAGTTTTTCATAAATAAGAAATTGGCTTATACTTTAATTTTTTAAGTTTTATTTAATCTTTTCATTTAATGTTGGAGGAAGCAAAGTTTTATAATAATTAAATTTATTTTGTTTACCAAGGTTTTGAAAGTTTGAATTGAAAAAAAAATTAAGAGGTTTTGAAGAGATTTAGAAATTCATTTATGCAACTATGATTTTATTTGGAGATAGAAGTGTAATTTAAAAATGAATTAGTTATATATATCTATATATATTATATATAGTTGTTCAATAATACCGAACACATTTAAAGTGATTGTTTGTTTTCCTTTTTAACATTTTTTGGTAGAAATTTAATGATTTCTTTTTGTGTTTCTTAATATCAAGTCGAGTTGTTTAAATATTTCAAGTTTTGTAGTCATAAATGCATAAAATAGTTTATCTATATCTTGTGTACATGCATGGCAATTATTTAATCAAGTTATTGGTGTTCTTAGAGAAATCTTGCCAAGTAGGTAGTAGGTTTTAAAGGGAGATTATTGTTGAATTTGAATGTATACCTAGGCTAGCAATTTAGAAAGTGATTAGGCTTAGTGTACAATTATCATCATTAGAGGTGTATCTTATTTTCAACTATTGCAAGATTTCTGATTTAGTGTTGTTAATTCTTGATTTTCTCTTAATTTGATTTCAATTCATATGTTATCTAACCTATTATGTCCACGATTATAATTGTTGTTATTTTAGTTTATTACAATATGAGTATTTGATTGTTAGCATTTTCTCTCAAAGAAATGAGCCTTGTGTATATTATTTTATAGTTTTTTTGTTTGTAAGACCAACATACTTGGTTTTAGTTTTTATTTCACTAACAATTATATTGAGAAGTGTAGGGTTTCCTTTATTTTGCGCTTCATGTAATGTGTGGTTTTCTAGTTTGTTTCATATGAAGGTGCTTTACTTATTTGAAACTAGAGTTACAACTTCAGAAGATAGAAAATTCAAGTTTCATATATCCAATTATTTTGGGAAGTACACGGTTTCCTTTTATTTTTATCATCTAATGTGTGGTTCTCTAGCTTGTTTTGTGTAAATGTGCTTTACATATTTGAAACTAAAGTCATCAGAAGATAGAAAATTAGTTTCATAAACTTGGATTGTTGGAGAATATTGTAGATTTGATAGGAAAATAAATAGATAATATAAATCAATCTTGAAATGTGAAATAGATATATAAATATTTGTATTTTTGATGACTATTTACCATAGGGAATCATATGAGTGTGTGCTTTGTTTCTAACATTAATGTTTGGTTTCTTAGAAACAATTACAAGGTTAAAATTGTAAAATGATCTTCATATATATATATATATATATATATATATATATATATATGGGTAGTGATTCCCTAAAATAATTAACGATATTTTTAATGGTATGAGTGAGAAATCCTTGTTCTCCATGTCCCCTCTCCCTCACCCTCATGAGATCCCATCTATAACACAAAGGAGAGAGGGTAGAGCTACTAAACCACTACAATGAATAGATACCAAACTAATTTAGCAAAAGGAAAGGTAGTAGGAAAACAAATTTAAGGTATGGACTTAAGACAATTAAAGGTATGGATTTAATTAAATTAAATTAATTTTACTTTGTTAGATTTGATTGTGAACAAACCCTTGGTTTGAGGGCTTTAATGGGGTTAAGATATCCAACATTTTTGGTATCAAAGCCTTAAAGGATTTGTTACAATAAAATTGGGTATATCTTTTATTTTCTGTGTTCAATTAGAAGATTAAAAATATAATTTTATTCAATCAATTTTCCATTAAAAAAATTAAGATAAAATAATTAAACCTATTTAAATATGTCTAGGCTACAAGAAAATATGTGCAATATATACACATGCATAGATTTGTCACTGAAGATTTGTTTATAAATTTATTAAAAAATACTACCTCATCACATGTAGAATGTTGTGTGTATACATATGTTTATGGACAGTTGTAGAACTTGTGAACCTAGTTTAGTGGGTTAACTAAACTTTAGGTTTTTCCTATAGGGGTTTAAGAATACCAATAAAGTGCTTGTTTAGGGAATTATGGCGGAAAAATAATCATTGTCTGCACAAAAGTTGACCCGTTGATGGCGAGAATAACTGAAATAACATTTGGTGAAGGTGTTTTCCCTGGCCTCAAAGACCACAATCGCGTAGGTTGTGATAAGTTAATGGAGGTTTTAGCATTGCCGAAAACACTAACAACATTGTCCTGACGATGAACCACACTTGTTGGTTCGAAACGCGTCGACAAACGATTGATTATGTGATTTTGCCGAAGATTATTTAAACAAGTTATGGATCACAGAAGTCTAAATTCCTTAACATTGAAATTGTCGATTTTTTGTGCATTAAAGAAAGTAATAAGCCTTCATGGCCTACCAAAGCTTCAATCTTCGGACATAAAGGGGTGTAAAGGAATTGAGAAGTTGATATATCTGGGTGTCAGAGAGTTGGAAAATCTTAGAGATTTGAATTTATTGGAATGCTCAATGGGTGGTGTACCACCATTTGCAAATGTAGAAAAGGTTCAAGGAGGTCGTAGATTGTTGGACTCTTTTATTGACAAGTGCATGCCTAGACAGAGAGAGTTAAACCTGTCGAAGACGAGTATAACTGAAATATCATTTTGGTGAAGGTGTTTAGCCAGTCCTTGAATGGTTGGATCTCTCAAGTTGTGATGATCTTGTGGAGTTGGAGCATTGACGACAACACTAACATCCCTGCGCTTGAAGGGTTGTTGTGCATTAAAGAAAATAACAAGGCTTTGTGGTCTTGCAAAGCTTTAATCTCTAGACATGAGTGAGTGTAAAGGAATAGAGAAGCTATCAGATTTGGACATCAGCGTGTTGCAAAATCATACATATTTGAATGTACAAGAATGCCCGATTGGTGGTGTACTTCCATTTGCTAGTGTAGAAAAGGTTCAAGGAGGTCGCAAATTGGCAAACTCTTTTATTGACAAGTGCATGGCTAAACTTGGATGATTAAATATGTTTAAGACGAGAATAACTGAAATATCATTGTTAGGGTGGTCTCTTTAAATTTGAATCGGTCATGTTATCGGTGGTTTTTGGGCTCCAGGTTTATGGGAACCCATGGTTTTTCCCATGGTATTCACCTTCGATGTAGCCTATTGAAAGGTCAATCAAACTCACGTTAAATAATATTAGTGGCTGTTAGGAACAAAACGATAATGTCTTTAGACACCAATGCTTATCTTGGTGCTTTGTGATCCTAACAATGGTATTAGAGCCAGAGTGGTAAGTATAAGAGTTGAAGGTAATGACAACATGTCTGAGATAAGTAATGTGATGGTCTATGGAAGAAGTCAATATGGTGGAGTAGTGATTTGGCATAAGGTGCAATGTTGTGATAGGATGATGAGAATGAGGCCCAGGGTGTTGGCAACTAAGGTGTGAGAAGATGTAATAAGCGACTTGTGTGGATTAAGAGATTGACCCAAAAACTATATTATGTTGAGGACTTCTCCAGCACAAAACAAGTGGATGAGCAGCATGGCAGATGAAATATGTTTGACAAATCCCTAATGAACACAATGAAATTGATTGCAGGCTTGCTAACAACCATGATGGCTACGTTGTGGAGCCTTGACAAAGACATATCGAAGGCACAACAATGGTGAGTCAGTGAAAGAGATTGCCTTGATTTGATTAGATAAGGCACTTGGAACATATAGCCACGAATAACATGAAATAATAGAGGAGACGAGAGCCACCGAAGGGAAGAAATTGGCTAATGATGAGAGATAGGCGATAGAGGAGAAACTGACGTAGCAGATCCGAGCTAAGCCATGTACAAATCCATGGAAGTTATGCAGATGTGTATTGGTTATGGTCATGGTGAGAATATTGAAAGGCTAGAGCCAATGACATAGTGCAACCAGAAAACCTAGATCATTCATTGAGTTCGTGAGTAATGATAGATGCATAGATCAAAATATTGGCGGAAAAAAAAGTTGGGGGCACTAAAGGAATCCTTCTGCCCTTAGAAGATATAACTTTTCAATACGACAATGGTGAGATGGAAAAGAGTAAGAGTCATGCCCATATCAAGCTTGAGAAGAGACTTGTAGGTGTTAGAAGCAGTTATTAGAGTCCTAATGGAGTGTGTGGTTATATACTTGTGACAACGTATCCTTATTGGCAATGAGAGCTTTCAAACCAGTGAAAACAATAATCTATCAAGGGAAATCGACCATAAAGAGGCAAAGTGAAAGGGTGGTAGTGTTATGGAAGGTGCCGAAAAAGCTGGGTTGAAGCTGGGACGAGGAGAGTCAAGCACAAGAAATTATTTCTAAGCACATCTCAAACAGAGTTTGACCAAGGGGTCATGAGGCTGCACTCAAAGTAGCAAAGCAGAAGCCACTAAGTATATAATGGATGGGTGCACAATGATGTAAGAGTATAACATCTAGGTTGTGTGAGGACTAAGAGAATGGATGTAGCTAAGTAGGTTGCATGTAGAAAAAATCATGAGGACAATAGGGACGGTTCAGAGAAAGCTCCATAATAGTGATCGAAATGAGTGGTGAGGTAGAGGTCGTGTGATGGAGTTCTCATGGAAGCATAAAATAAAGGAGCCTACAATTGTTGTAGTGGATTCACTGCATGAAAAAAAAACATGGAGGCTTGGGGCATAAACATGTTCATCCAAAAAGTGTTGAATGCATGAGGAGGATACACATGATATATTCAGTGAGTTAAGGATGGAGGCATCTAAGGCCGACAAATATGAAAATATCACCAATAGGGTGTTTTACATGACACTGCCTGAACATTGTGGTGATATAACATGTGTTGAATTCTATCAAACAACTGATCGGTCGTGTTGGCTTCATAGACCTAGTAAGGTGACGTAACTCACACTAATGCACAAAAACATTTCTGGTGGCAGTATGTCAAAAAAGGGGAGACACCCTCATGTATGATTATGTTTATATGAAGGAAATCCTGAGACAAAGTGGTGACCAAGCCAAAAATACTAAGAAGTAATGCCTACAGAACGTTCGTGATCGATTGCAGAAGAAAGGATATGATCACGGGCATGGATAACAGAGGTAACTATTGTCGAAGCAACGTGGAACAAGTTGGCCGAGAAGCGAAGGTACCTGTAGTTGGTGTATGCATTAGAGAGGATCATAGCCGTAATCAATTTGGTCAGCTGAGGCTCAAGGAGTAATTATTATTCACCATTGATTTGACATGTATTTGTTTTATGTTGAGAAGTGCATGAGAATAAATATTATTAGGTGTTTTCTAGTTTATTGCGCTAGAGCCAGAACATAAAAAATGGCAGGAAATTATCAGGTTTGAAGAGTGTAAAGGATGAATTGGGTTGAGTAGGAAAATCCCTTATTGTTAAGAGAGACCAACAACACATCTTCATGCATAATTCTCTATTCTAGAGATCCATATATGTTAGTGTAGCTTTTGGTTATGGAGATTTTTAATTTTTGACATTTGGATAAAGAATGCATGAACATGGGAAGAGAGTCATTGTACATGAAAAGGTGCCCTAGATAACTGGCGGATACAATGACTAGTTACCCATATAATCTGGTAGATGGAAACTTTTTTATATAGACTTCAATAGAAAGTGATTTGGATTCAGTCAATCTCTGTGAGTCAAGTTTAAGGGGGGGGTGGGATTATTAGGGTGGTCCTTTTAAAGTTGACTCAGTCAAGTTACTACTGGTTTTTGGGCTTCAAGTTTATGGGAACCCATGGTTTTTCCCAGGGTATTCATATTTCATGTAGCCTATTTAAAGGCCAATCATACTCATGTTAAATCATCTTAGTGACCACTCGGAACAAAACATTTGGGGATTTAGATGCCACCTCTCTGGGTGATCTTTGATCATAATAGTTAGGATTAACCTTGACTCAGGAATGATTGTCTACAACTAGTGGTTTCAGGCACATGGTTTTGTGGCCCATGTTTTTATGCCAGTTGTATTTGGTTGGAAAGAGGCCTATAAATAGGCTTATTTATCTCCATTGTAATGTGCCATGGGCCAAGGTGCCAAGGGTTGAGCAGGTATCTTCATCCAGTGTAAGGGGCCAAGGGTTGAGTAGGGCTCCTCAACAAGCTTGGTTAGGGTTTTGTTTAAGGACTAATGGATTTCTGTTATGTTGGGTGTTTCCCTAGATTTGGGTTTTCCTTGGGTATTTCTTGGTGTTTTTTATGTGTGATTTATTCTATGTATCGTGTCAATGATTGTCTTATTTACCTTTTATTTTAATACATAACAATCATTTGGTGAAGGTGTTTTTTGTGACCTTGAAGACCTCAATCTCGCAGGTTGTGATAAGCTAGTGGAGGTCGGAATATTGCCAAGAACACTAACATCATTGGGCTTGGATGGTTGTTATGCATTAAAGAAATAATTGGACTTATTGGCTTTGCAAAGCTTCAATATTTGTACATGACAAGGCGTTATGCAGTCGAAGAGCTGCCATGTTTGGAAATGTTGATATCATTTAAGAAGTTCTAGACATCTGCATGCGAGAATATGAAGAGAATATTGTTGTTGGTTGAGGCAACAAATCTTGAAAGCGATGTTTTAACAACTCATACAAAGATTGTGGAGTGAAATGCAAAGTTGGAGCACCTTGAACTTAGAGGATTAGAATTTTACAACAGAACTATCCGTCGAACTTCATGATTTTCCCTGGCTCGAATAATCTTGGCGATGTTATAAATTTTTTAAACATATCGACTAAATTATCTCATTTTAAACAATTGTGTAAATCATCCCGTCACAATATTTTCCTATCAAATTCCATCACTACGAATTTTCTCGAAAAATTAATATACAAATTTATTTTCCGATTGTTTCCATTTGATGTTTTTAGAATAAATACAATTAATTCAATTCAAACCTTTTGAGTTATACTCTAAATTAAATGAAATTTACATGCTTCCATAACATTGCATCTAGTTGGTCCACATGTGGTAGCACAATTGGCAAAAAGCATGTTGGAAAACCCTTGTGAATCCAAGTGATCGGAAATTCAAACCCCTCAAACATGTATCATCGACCAAACCTTAAAAAGAAAAAGAAAAAAACATTGCATCTAGTTGAATATGAATAATAGAGGCACATTTCAAATGTGGGAAGGGACAACAATATCCTAGTTGCCTCAACAAGTGAGCATAGTCATCAATTGGAAGCCAAATACAGGTTTCACTATAGATTAAAACGATTTCAAAGTTAAGTTTTGGGAAGTTAAAAATATCACATTAAAATTATAAAATTTGAAATTATTTTGGAATCTTATCAATTGGTGTGATTAGATATTACTAATTATTTAATTAATATTTTAAAGTGAGATAAAATTAATAATATTTTATAAAATGTTTAATATTTTTACAAGTAAAGTTGTGGGTTTGATTCTAACAATTTGGAATTGATAAATTCCTATATTTTGACTTAATTTATATGGAAAGAGCATTTATTATATAAGTGATATAGCTCTAATAATTGAATTCTTTACATCATTTGATATGGAAGGAGCATGTAACACCCTCCTCCCACATTTACCCGAGCTAACTAGTCCAATAGGGTAAACATGTGACGAGAAGCTACTATGATGTGATTCAACTACCAATGTAAAGCTAACGAAGTGGAACCTACAAAACAAAACCAATTTGACGTCCCTAAGGAGCTACAAACCGTTTAGGAGGTAACCAACCCTTCCAGGTGCCCAACCCCTGAGGAAACTTGCCTTTTCACTATCCTAGAGTGTCATTCGCTCGCATGAAAAGGCATGCATGCGACCAAAGCCTTCCAATTTCTCCCACAATAAGGCATGGCAGTGACTATGGCCTCTTCTAGGTAGTTCTGAGCCAAGGACCCTGAATTTTGTGCCAATTTTTTAGGCCTAGAACTCAGGCACTGCCCAAAACTTCATGAAACTTCCAGAAATGATAAATGAAATTTAAAAAAAGGTATTAATGCAAACATGTGATCAATAAATTGTCTTGACCCCTACTAGCCATGACATAAATTTTGTCAAACATGTCACAAATATGTAAACTGCAGGTCATAACAACATATTTGATTATAGGGGTCTCATACTTATCTAATATTCGTAAGGAAGCATTGATGCCTTATCCCAATAGTTGCATTATAATCTATTAGGTAATATATTCATTGTACATTCATTTTCTAATCAAAACATGATGAGAGCCATACATCATAAATGTCATAAAACATGCTTATAACCAACATATGACCAACAGAAGTAACAATGATATAACATTCATAAAAACCATATATGAACCAGTAAATTTACACATGAAATACCAAGGAGAAGGAGCTCTTATTAATGAATTCATAATCCAACCAGGTTTGAGACTTCCACGAACCACCTGAACATAGATTGGCTAAACCAAATCTTTCTTTTAGCCAATCACCTCCGGGCCATATTCCAAGCATGAATGTGGGACTTACAAAAAATCAACCAGGTCTTCCTGGGGCCAAACCACCTCAACCCTCATCAATAGAAACATGCTTTACTGCAATCCCCACCAGATCACTAGGCCCTAAACAAGCATGGATGCTCCACATTTCTCCACCTAAACCATGAAGAATTTGTCTGTCTCAACCTCTTGGCTTTATCGTGTATCCCTCCATCATCGGTCAAGGGATTATTAGGCCTACAAGGTCTCCACACTTTGGGTTTTACTGTGTATCCTATCATTACGTGTCAAGGGATTCGCAGTCCCAATCAGGGGTATTCACCACTGAGCTTTACCGTGTATCCCGCCATTCATCGGTCAAGGGATTCCTAGGCTCAATGGAGTTGTTCACATCTAGGCTTTACCGTTTATCCCATCTCTGGATTCCTAGGCCTTGTGAATAATCCAAGACCACCCCACTCAACTTCAAATCCATCTGGAAATCCATCTAAACCAAATAGAAGCGAACCCACCACACGATGGCTATCCATAAATTGAAAGGAAAGGTTGAAGAACATTGTCACACCTTGCAAAACCCATGTCAATGACAACAAGAGAACCAAAACACACCTGTATGTGTAAGTAATCTCATTATAGATGCTTTGTAGGTTTTAACCCTGTACAGAAATTACCTGCATATGAATTCTTAAACAAAGAAAATAAACAATGCGAGAGCATAACCCATAAAACACATAAGCACAGAGATTTTTCCCTAGATCCCAAAACCGGGACTACCAGCTTGATTTTTCATTATGTTCCTTTCAATGTTACAATACATATTTATACATGCCGAAGCATCCAATAACATGGACCGAAAACCATCGCGTCCAATACCATGGACCGAAAACCATCGCGTCCAAAAAACATGTGCGAAAATCATGCACAAAACCATAGGTGGGTCCGCCCAACCTAACATATGGTCCAAAACCAAAATTTTCCGGGGCGCTACCCCGGACCCCATAAAGTGGGGTTACGGGTGCCCTTCAAACCCCCTATTAACTACGTGGAAAGAATATAACACAACCCAACAATCTCCCACTTGTTGTTTTCTTTCCACAGGGGGCCACAGGAGAACTTAGTCATTTTTTCAGCCCTGAGATTCCCATTGCTTCTCTACACCAAGAGAACTTCTCAGAGCTCACAGATTTTGTCAATGCATCTGCAGTATTCTTCAAAGTGTCCACCTTTACCAGCAACACCTTTCTGTCTTCTATCATATCCCTCACAAAGTGATACTGAACATCAATGTGCTTTGTCTTTGAATGATAAGCAGGGTTCTTTGCCAGGAAAATTGCACTTTGGCTGTCACAGTCTATTCTTATAGCTCCCTATACTAACCCCATACTTGAACACAATCTCTGCAACCAAACTACTTCCTTGCTTGCATGAGTGGCTGCCATGTATTCTGCCTCTGTAGTTGATAGTGCCACTACAGATTGTTTCTTACTCATCCAACTGACTGCACCTCCAAATAGGTTAAACACATACCAACTTGTAGATCTTCTCTGATCCAGATCTCCAGCCCAGTCTGCATCAACAAAGCCATGAATATCCAACACTCTGTCCAATCCTGGTCTTCCTTGGTAGCACAAACCATAATCACTAGTGCCACGCAAATACCTGAAAACCCTCTTCACTGTTGTCCAGTGCTCCTTCCCAGGTTTTGACATAAACCTGCTCAATACTCCCACTGCATGTGCAATGTCTGGTCTAGTACAGACCATTGCATACATCAGGCTACCCACTGCACTTGCATATGGAACACGGGACATGTCCTCTTCCTCTTCTTGTGACTTCGGACACTGTTCAGCAGATAACCTCACACCTACAGGAATAGGAACCTTCACCGGTTTACTATCCTGCATATTGAACCTCTGGAGTATTATCTCGACATACTTCCTCTGGTTTAACCAGAGCTTCCTCTTTGACCGATCTCTTTTAATTTCCATGCCCAAAATATAGTTTGCAGCACCAAGATCTTTCATGTCGAATTTGGAGGACAATTGGGTCTTCAAATCCTGGATAATTTCTTTGTCATTTCCAACCAGCAACATATCATCCACATACAAGACCAGATAAATAATACGGTCACCAATTAATTTTAAATACACACAATGATCTGCTTTGCTTCTGGTGAAGCCAAGTCCCCGTATAAATGTATCAAATTTCTGATACCACATCCTTGGTGACTGTTTTAACCCATACAGAGACTTCTTTAACTTGCATACCAGTTCTTTCTTACCCTTCACCGCAAAGCCTTCAGGTTGCTTCATGTAGATTTCCTCTTCCAAATCCCCGTGAAGAAATGTTGTCTTCACATCCATCTGTTCTACCTCAAAATCAAAAGCAGCAGAAACAGATAAAAGTAATCTAATAGAAGTTACCTTGGCAACAGGAGAAAAAATATCACCAAAATCAATTCCCGGCACCTGGGAATAACCTTTTGCTACCAACCGAGCTTTGTATTTCTCCACCTTTCCTTCTGCATTTGTCTTCTTCTTGAACACCCATTTGCTGCCAATGGGTTTCCTTCCAGCTGGCAACTCCACCAGATCCCAAGCCTCATTTTTGTGCAAAGATGCCATTTCATCGACCATGGCCTCTTTCCAGAGTTTTCCATCCTCTGAATCCACTGCTTCCTTCACAGTTCTGGGATCATTATCAGTAACAGACAAAGCACAATTTGAACTGAAAGCAGATGGACTATACCTTTCTGGATGCCTTCTTTCTCGAACTGATCTTCTCACAGCCAGAGTTTGTGGCTCTTCATCTTCTGATTCCTCCTCTGCTGCAGAGTCTGATTCTTCCTCCTTTGGCTCAAACTCTATCTTCTCAGGTTCCTTTGGTTGGACTTCATGTTGAATAACATCTTTTACCTCTCTGAACAACACATCTCGGCTGTACACAACCTTCCGTGTGACTGGGTTCCAAAGCTTATAACCCTTTAAACCATCCTTATACCCAATAAAGATGCACGTTTCAGATTTACTATCCAACTTGGTTCGTTTCTCCTTTGGAACATGTACATATGCATCACATCCAAATACCCGTAGATGTGAAAGAGAGGGTTTCTTAAACCAGTCCATACTTCTTGTGGAGTCTTATCCTCCAACGCTGATGAAGGTGATCTGTTGATCAGGTAACATGCAGTATCCACCGCCTCTACCCAGAATTCCTGTCCTAACCCGGCACCACTGAGCATGCTTCTTGCCCTTTCCATCAACGTCTTGTTCATTCTTTCTGCGACTCCATTTTGCTGAGGTGTATATGGAGTAGTCTTCTGCCATGCTATACCACACTTCTTACAAAATTCTTCAAATTCCTTGCTGCAAAATTCTCCACCATTATCTGTCCTCAACACCTTTATCTTCTTCTCTGTCTGATTTTCCACCAGAGCCTTAAATTCTTTAAACCTGTCAAAGACTTCAGATTTCTTCTTAAGAAAATATATCCATGTATTCCTTGAGAAGTCATCTATGAATGATACATAGTACACAGACTTACCCAGTGATGGAACCTTCACAGGTCCAAACACATCACTGTGCACAAGCTCTAATATCTGTTTCGTCCTCTTACCACCAGAGGGGAAACTCACCCGATTCTGCTTCCCATATACACAATTTTCACAGAAATCAAAATCCAGAGAGCTATTATTCATACCTTCTACCATACCTTTACCATGAAGTATTCGAAGGCCCTTCTCTCCAATATGTCCAAGCCTTTGATGCCACAACATGGTCTTCTCTCCAGAGACCACTAGATTCTCTACTCCATTTTCAGGAACCATAGAACTATTGCACCCATCAACAACAGTGCTACCTTGCAGCTTGTATAGAGTTCCAATCCGAACTCCCCGCATTAATATCAGTGCTCCTCGAACCATCTTACAGGTATCTTTCTCGAACACCGTCTTTACACCTGCCTCATCCAACTTGCTTACAGAAATCATATTTCTGGCCAATGCAGGGATATGTAGAACACCCGGAAGTGTTCTAACCCTTCCACCTTGCAACTTCAACTTTACTTTTCCCCGACCAATGATTCTAGCCTTCCTATCATCTCCTAAGAAGACATCACCACCATCGTATTTCTCATACTCACAGAACCACTCTCTATGGGGAGTGAAGTGAAAGGATGCACCTGAGTCAATCAACCATGCCTCATGATCTACATGTGTACTTGAAGAAGCCAAGTACACATCCCCACCTTCATCTGAGGTGGTTTTCGCCTCTGCAGAAGGAGCATCATCAGATCCCTTTCCTTTATCAGGAGCTTTAGATTTACAATCCCTTCTGAAGTGCCCTTCCTTTCCGCATTTCCAGCACACCACCTTTGTAGGTTTTCCTGGAGATTTAGATCTCCCTCTAGATTTAGATCTCCCACTCGATGACTTATTTTTGTTTCTGTTCTGGGACCATCCTCATACAGACAAGGCATCACCATTCTGGTTGTCCATATTTTTCCGTCTCATCTCCTCCGTTAGCAAGGTTGAGACTATTTCATCAAACTGCAAAGCAGTTGCATTGCTACCTATTGCAATAACCAGACTATCCCACGAATCTGGTAGAGAACACAACAGACTGATGCACTTATCTTCATCTGAAATTTTAATATCAACAGATAATAACTGACTTACCACAGTATTAAATGCATTCAGATGCTCTGTCACCGAGTCTCCATCTTTCATCCTCAGGTTATACAGCTTTTTCTGCAGGAACAATTTATTCACCAGAGACTTAGATTGGTACAAAGTCCCTAACTTGACCCACAAAGCCTTTGCCGTAGCTTCCCCTGATACATTCAGCATTACTGAATCCGAGACACACAATCGTATTGTGCTCTTTGCCTTCCGATCCAACTTCTTCCATTCTTCATCGGTCACTCCCGATGGTTTAGTACCCGGATCTACCGCGATCCACTGATTTTTATCCACCAATAGATCCTCCATCTTGAGTTTCCACAACTCAAAATTCTGACCATTGAACTTCTCAATCTCTATCTTTCCACTGCTCGCCATCTTCTTTCACCACCAGAATCGATCTCGCAGATCTCCCACTGAACAGGGTCTACCACAGGCCCGAGCGAAACCCTTCAGCAACAAAGGCGTCCCCTTGAAGCCAAAACAGCTCTGATACCAAATGTAGGTTTTAACCCTGTACAGAAATTACCTGCATACGAATTCTTAAACAAAGAAAATAAACAATGCGAGAGCATAACCCATAAAACACATAAGCACAGAGATTTTTCCCTGGATCCCAAAGCCGGGACTACCAGCTTGATTTTTCATTATGTTCCTTTCAATGTTACAATACATATTTATACATGCCGAAGCATCCAATAACATGGACCGAAAACCATCTCGTACAATACCATGGACCGAAAACCATTGCGTCCAAAAAACATGTGCGAAAATCATGCACAAAACCATAGGTGGGTCCGCCCAACCTAACATATGGTCCAAAACCAAAATTTTCCGGGGCACTGCCCTGGACCCCATAAAGTGGGGTTACGGGTGCCCTTCAAACCCCCTATTAACTACGTGGAAAGAATATAACACAACCCAACATGCTTGATCCTGCTCTTCCTTGCTTAATATTTTATTTCTCTTGATTTCTTGTTCCTCCTTTTCCTTCTTTCCTCCAATGCTAGAGTGCTCCAATATTGCTCTAAGTGTCCAAGAGTGAGAGAGAGAATAGAGAGAGCTCCAAAACTAAACTGAAAAAAGGTTGTGAACTGATCCTCAGAAGACTTTTTATCAATGAAGCCCCTATTTTCTTGAATTTTCCATTTTTTTCCTTCAATTTCCTCCTTACATGAAACTTGTGATGTTTCACCTTCCTTTTCTCCTAATTTCCTTTATTTTCATAAATAAATGGCCAAAAATTCCATTTTTCCTTTCCAAAGCCTTCTCCATTGTCTTTTCCAATTTCCCTTAGCCATAATAAACAAAATGAATACCCACACTAATATGCTTTACCCAAAATTCATCTTGGAATACGTGTCCCGTGACCTTGGTTATTATTTTTGCCTTTATTAACTTTATTTATATGAAATTTTGACCAGGGTTGCTATAGAACCCTCGCCCTGGGGGAACACCGTCCTCGGTGTTCAATGACACCGACAACCAACAAAATAGTTGAAAAGAAAATGATATTACCCATGGGGCTTTATACATTAGCTTGATTCAGTATTTACAATCATCAACCTGTTGAGAAGAAAACCAACATGATAAACATAATAACATGATAACCCCAATGACATGACATCCATATTGCTTATTGGAGCTTTATAACGCAAATCATGGTGGTATTTACATCCATATACATATCTACATATACCAAAACATCACACCAAACATGCCAAAAACATTTGATTAACCAACAAATAGAGAAGGATATGTAGCCCACATCTCATCATCCATCTCCCATGTAGCTTCATTGGGCCCAAAGTGCTTCTACTGCACTTAAACCTGCTTGATTGCTCGGTTCCGCAGCATGAACATCTTTCTCTACAAAATACAATAATGTTCTAGCTGAAATTCTCCTTTTGGCTCCACCTAAAACCATTCAATCACATGATCAACATCTTTAACATACTTCTTAAGCAATTACACATGGAAAACATCATGGAATTTCATTATCGGTGGCAGTGCAAGGCAATAGGCTATTGGTCCAATCCTTTCCAAAATCTTGAAAGGTTCACAAAACCGAGGTACAACTTGGTACACGATCCAATCCTCAAGGATCTCTTCTTGGGCTTCATGCGCAAGTACACCTATTCCCCAACCTGGAACTCCTTACATAACCTATTTTGATCCGCATAACTTTTCTTCCTGTCCTGTGCTACCTTCATATTCTTCTTAATTACCTGTATTTCCTGTTCCATCTCTACAACATGTATGGTCCTATCAACACTCTTTTCACTATATCACTCCAACTAATGGGAGTGTTACAACTCCGCCCATACAGTTCCTTGAATGGACTCAACCTCAGTGATTCCTAGTACCCATTGTTGTAAGCAAAATCAGCCAACAGAAGGTACTCCTCCCATCTCATCTACTAATGCATCACATACATCCTCAACATGTCCTCCAATATCTTGTTGACCCTCTTTGTTTGTCCATCTGTCTGCGGATGATAAGCTATGACAAATGACAAATCTACACCCAAACCTACAAACAACTCTTTCCAAAATCTAGAAGTAAACTTAGCATCCCTATCTAACACAATCTTCTTCGAGACACCATGCAACCTCACAACATATTTTATAAAGACCTCTGGTACATTATTAAATGAATATGTAGACTTCAATGGAATGAAGTGCACTACCTTTTTCAACTTTTCAACCACAACCATGATGGAATCATATTGTCTATATGTCCTGGATAAACCTGTAATGAAATCCATGGAAATGACCTCCCATTTCCACCCTGGAAATGTAATCGGTTGTAGTAGTCCACCTAGATGCTTACACTCTACTTTCACCTGCTAACAGTTTAAGAATCTAGCCATAAACTCTGCCATGTCCTTCAGGTTCAGCCAATGATAAAATTTCTTCACTGTTGTGAATGTCTTTTGGTATCTTGGGTGACCTAAATACGGTTTTGCAAGAAACTCTCTCAAGATTGTCTTCTTGAGCTCATTGTTGTCCGACATATATATCCTATCCCTAAATTTGATCAAACCATCTGCTGCAAGATGATAGTCCACACCCCGATCACCTATACCCTGTTGTAACATGTGCATAAGCTCCATGTATCTGTCATCTTATTGTCTTGCTTGTAAGATCCGATATTATAAGTCTATCCCATAAGAACTCATAGTGGTTATGTGATTCACATGGACTCTCCTGCTAAGAGAATATGAAACCATATTTTCCTTTCCCTTAATGAACTTGATCTCAAATTCAAACTCACTAATCGTGACCAACCATCTAGCTTGCCTGACATTCAGATTTAGTTCGTCAAATAGGTACCTCAACCCATTGTGATTTCTCATCAATACAAACCTCCTACCAATAAGATATTGCCTCCACATATTCAATGCATGGATAATTGTTGCCAACTCAAGATCACGTGTTGGATAATTCTTCTCGTGCTCTTTCAAATTCAGTGACTCATAGCACACTACTCGTTCTTCTTGCATTAAGACTCCACCAAGTCCTCTCTTGTAATCATCTGTAAATACCACAAACTCTTTGTCAGGATTTGCAATCTTTAACACTAGATCATTCGTCAATGACTGCTTCAACTGCTAAAAAATTGCTTCACATTCCTCTGTCCATTCAAATCTCTTACCTTACGCCTGCAGTGATGTAATAGGATATGCAATGCAAGGGAATTTCTTGATGAAACTTCTATAGTAACCTGCTAGCCCCATGAATGATCTTACCTCTTCCACATTTCTAGGAGTTTCCCACTCAATGATGGCCCTTATGTTTTCTGGACCCACTGCTATGCCTTCCTTCGAAACCGCATGCCCCAAGTAATGTACCTATTTCTGTAAGAAACTACATTTGCTAAGCCTAGCATACAACTAATGTTCTCTCATAAATCTCAATAATGATGCTAAATGTTTTACATGTTCTTCCTCATTCTTAGAATATATCAAGATGTCATCAATGAATACAATAACAAATTTTTCTAGATAAGGATATATTGTACTACTCAACAACCCCCCCCCCCCCCATTAAGGTTAATAGTAGAACTAATAAATAATGGGGACCCTTTTAAATTTAAATAAAATCCCTTAGTTTTAATAAAAATAAGACAATATTAGTTTTTTGTCACAAAAAAATTGACTAAATAAGAAAATTCCCTTATCGGAGTTAAGGCTCATAACACATATTCATAAATAAGATACCCATAGGATTTTGTTTAAAATGTATTATCGGAAGAACTTTATCGGAATATTTTAATATTGTAACATGTCCCATAGGATACGTTGCGATAAATCCCTCCCTGATTAAAGTTTTCAAATATTCTAAGTCTAAATGTGATAAAGCGCTTCTTTATGAATATAATAATAAAAGGCCTGCCCCCACAGGATTTCCACATATAATTATCACAACTTTTGAATATCAGAAATTTTCATAGAAGCATCACTCAAAATACTCCGATATCCTGATCCTCTGATATCTCTTTTCACCCATCCTCCAATATATGACATCTCTGATACTTCGATATCCTCATATTGCTGATCTCCATTATTCCTAAGGCTCCAATCCTCCGATAAACCCCTCTTATATGTATCAGAATTTTCATATCGGAATTTCCTATCGGATGTCACTTTTCAACCCCCGATATCAAACCTCTGATACAAGACCTTCGATATTACTTCTCGGTTATATTTTTTGTCGTTATGTTCTAATAATAAAAGCCTATCAAAAAGTAATAATATCGCATGTTTCAAATATACAACCATAATATTTCTCAAATATAATCCTCTGATATGCTGACATGTACAAAAGCCCATTTGAACCCACGTTTTATCATTTAATTTCCAAATTTAACGAATTTATGATTTCGAAGTTCTAAACTATTTGATTATTGCAGCTTGATATCACTACATTTTGCTCATAAAGAAATGAATTGATATGAAGTTGGTTATTCGCTCTAAGGAATTATTCAGTTAAGTAAGTCTCCACTTATTCCCGTGTTTTCCTTTGTAGGCCATCCCCGATAAGAAAAACGCAGCTGAAATGTCTAGGGGAATTAAACCCAGGAAGAAACTCGTTGTTCAACAACTAGTCGCTCCTTCCCCTGAAGCTACTAAAATGCCTACATTTGTACTCCCGGTGATGGAATCTCTTCTTGGGAAGCCATTTATAAACTCTTTGAAGATGAAGAACCTAGGGTGAAAGAGAAAACAACCACAACTGATGATTATAACCCTGTTTCGGAAACTACCTACAATGACGTCATCAATTCATTCCTACATAGGATTGTGGCCCGACCTAAATCATGCCCTATACAGATATGGTCAAATAGGTTATCAACCATATGAATATTGTAGATAGAATTTTCATGACTCAGAGGAAGACAATCATTGGGTCATTTACCAATAGTGATTTGAGCAAGATGTATCATCTTCCATAGCCTTAGAAAAAATACGACAAGCAATTTGTATATAAATTCATGAGTGAACATGAGGATTAGTCAAAACCCATCAAAGAATGGAGAAGAGATCCCAACAAACACAAGCATGAGGAAAAGGGTATGTATCTATTGCTTCCCTTGCTGGACCATTATGTTATATAGCTACTATGATGTGTAGAATCTATGGTTACCCTAATACCCAGAAATTCTGAGACCAATGGGAACCACTAATTGATGTTGCATCTAATGGTTATATTATGGATTGGGGAAACATATTATTTGACAATTTAGCCACTCAAATATTAAATTATAGGAGAAATGGACCATAGAGGACATTAAACCTATCCATATCTATCATGACATACCGTAGGAATCTAAGTTCCATCCACATTTCTATAAAATTTGCCATGGATTTATGCTAACCATTCACCAAAGTGTCTTTGATGAAAAGGCAGGAAATTGAACAGAGCACCCAATAACCGTCTATCCAAAACCCCATGGACAATTTTTCAAATCATCTTGAAATAAGAAAAATAGTGTGTTTCTCACAACTACAAATAATTGAATGTAACTCGTTTATTGATAAAATAGGGAAAGGTTGAAAGAAATATGCATGTATTAAACATTTTATAGTTTGCATATTAGGGATTAGTAAGATTCACCAAAGTTTCTAAATTTGTACATAAATTTCCATTCTTAAATTTTTTCCTAAGAATAAATTTGATATAATGTAGTAAATTATTTTGGGTATGTAATTATCATAGGACAAAGAAATTTTAATAATTAAAATATCATAGATAATAGAAGAAAGGAGGAACATCTAGTGGTAGTCCATCCTAATATGTTGGCACAAGCCCTTAAGAAGGGTTGCACATGAAAAATTACTTTGTTGTCCATCACAAATGGTAAAATTCATGCATTTTTTAACATAGTCTTGCTTTGTGTGATCAATGCCCTCTTCAATCTTTCACATTTGATATAGATATGTCTTGTTTCTTATGGTTCTGGTTATTTCATGCATTTTCTAGCATGTTTCATGTTGATTTAGGATTCACACCCTCTTGATGTATCATCTCATGCCATATTATAACAAGTTTAAGCTTGACTTTGCCCAAGTTTTCTTACATATGTTATAGGCTAAGTACCATAGTGATTTCCCACATAAACAAGCAAGAATTTTGGAGTAGTGATAGTATTAGGAAAAATATTGAAGTGAAAGATGATCAAGAGTGACCCATATGGAAGAAACATAGGCATCACATATATCGTAAACACAGGTATTCATTTGTGTTCATCATAAAGCATCATCACTACCTATTTATTCATAATCCAACAATCCATTGCTCCATCTCCCCAAACTACTAGAATGTCGAAAAATTAAATGAAAACTTGGCAAAAACTGCTCAACTAAAAACAACTTACACATGACTACCATTTGTATTTAACTTTTAATTGATATCAATTGCAAACAAAAACTTATCTAATAATGATATTATAAATTAGCGAGTTATAATATTAATTATATTATAAATAATTTTAAAATTAAATATAAAATAATGAAATTTATAAATTTCCATCAAATTTAAAATAATACCTATGAAATGTACACAACCACTAATAGGTAAGATGCTATTTGAAATTTCAAATACAGTGAATAAAAGAAATTGGAAAAATCTAAAATCTATGTTTTTTCTCAAATTTCTGAATAAAATTACAATGTTTTATTATTTAAATTTTATTTTTAATATAAAAATAAATTTAACACGATAAACCAAAAAAACAAAAAACAATAATTAAAATTACGATTTTATCACTTCCTAACCAAATTTCCAATAAATATTAGAAAAAAAAAAAAAAAAACAAAATTTTAAACATTTAAAATATGCCAAAGCATCGTAATGGGATCCACGGCTGTGTATGAAATAGAGACCACAAACGCGTTTGAGGTGGTTGGGTGGGACCATAGCAATGAATTCAAATTACCAGTGGTGGGTGGGGTGATATGCAATAAAATTAAAAATAAAGTTATTATGCCGACCAGCAAGTGGACTCGTCTTTATCCGACTCGTCTTTATTGGATGAAAGAGACAATACGTATCAGAGCAAAAGATGCTGTCGGATCTCCACGCAGAGAATTTATCGGGTAAATCATCCCTTCACGCTCATATCGTCTGAAATCAATTAACCTGTCAATTTGCGGGTCAAATTTCATCCAAGATTAGTTTATAATTACATTATTCCATTAAAATAATTTCTTCAAAAATTTATTTTCTAAATGTTTAGAATAAATACATTTAATCTAATTCAATGTTTATGAGTTTTTATAATGGAATTGTTTTTAGTGTAATTTTTTGGTGCTGGAATTTGGTGAAAGTTTTAAGATGAAATTTTGATTTGTGTTATTTACACTGGTTTTTTACTATATATAAATTCAACGTTTTTTTAAGCCACTTCAATTAAGTGTTACCTATAAAACTTGTAATTTCAATAAATTCTTCTTGGATTTTAGAAAAATTAGACCAGAAAAACCTACCTAAAAAATTCTAAAAAAATCAAACTAAAAACAACTTGCTTTATAACATTACATCCAATTGAAAATATAAATAAAAGAGATACATTTCAGATGTTAAAAGGGACAGCACTATTCTTGCTCTAAACAGATGAGCGTAGTCATTACTCAGAAGCCAAATCCATTCTTATCTATAAATTAAATTAAGACTGTTTTAAAGTTTTGGGAAATTAAAAATATTAAAGTACAGTTAAAAAATATTAAATTTATTATAATAAAAAATTGAATATTATAAATCGACATGATCTGATATGATTAAGTGTAGGGTTTCCTTTATTTTGCGCATCATTTAATGTGTGGTTTTCTAGTTTGTTTCATATGAAGGTGCTTTACTTATTTGAAACAAGAGTTACAACTTCAGAAGATAGAATATTCAAGTTTCATATATCCAATTATTTTGGGAAGTACACGGTTTCTTTTATTTTTATCATCTAATGTGTTGTTCTCTAGCTTGTTTTGTGTAAATGTGCTTTACATATTTGAAACTAAAGTCATCAGAAGATAGAAAAGTAGTTTCATAAACTTGGATTGTTGGAGAATATTGTAGATTTGATAGGAAAATAAATAGATAATATAAATCAATTTTGAAATGTGAAATAGATATATAAATATTTGTATTTTTGATGAATATTTACCATAGGGAATCATATGAGTGTGTGCATTGTTTCTAACATTAATATTTGGTTTGTTAGAAACAATTACAAGGTTAAAATTGTAAAATGATATATATATATATATATATATATATATATATATATATATATATATTTATGGGTAGTGATTCCCTAAAATAATTAACGATATTTTTAATGGTATGAGTGAGAAATCCTTGTTCTCCATGCCTCCCTTAATGGAAGGGAAATGCGAAAATTTGTTAATAAACGTCCCCTCTCCCTCACCCTCATGAGATCACATCTATAACACAAAGGAGAGAGGGTAGACCTACTAAACCACTACAATGAATAGATACCAAACTAATTTAGCAAAAGGAAAGGTAGTAGGAAAACAAATTTAAGGTATGGACTTAAGACAATTAAAGGTATGGACTTAATTAAATTAATTTAATTTTACTTTGTTAGATTTGATTGTGAACAAACCCTTTGTTTGAGGGCTTTAATGGGGTTAAGATATCCAACATTTTTGGTATCAAAGTCTTAAAGGATTTGTTACAATGAAATTGGGTATATGTTTTATTTTTCTGTGTTCAATTAGAAGATTAAAAATATAATTCTATTCAATCAATTTTCCATTAAAAAAATTAAGATAAAATAATTAAACCTAAATATTAAACCTATTTAAATATGTCTAGGCTACAAGAAAATATGTGCAATATATACACATGCATAGATTTGTCGTTGAAGTTTTGTTTATAGATTTATTAAAAAATACTACCTCATCACATGTAGAATGTTGTGTGTATACATATGTTCATGGACAGTTGTAGAACTTGTGAACCTAGTATAGTGGGTTAACTAAAGTTTAGGTATTTCCTATAGGGGTTTAAGAATACCAATAAAGTGGTTGTTTAGGGAATTATGGCGGAAATATAATCGTTGTCTACACAAAGGTTGACTCGTTGATGGCGAGAATAACTTAAATAACATTTGGTGAAGGTGTTTTCGCTGGCCTCAAAGACCACAATCTCGTAGGTTGTGATAAGTTAATGGAGGTTTTAGCATTGCCGACAACACTAACAACATTGAAATTGTCGATTTTTTGTGCATTAAAGAAAGTAATAAGCCTTCATGGCCTACCAAAGCTTCAATCTTCGGACATAAAGGGGTGTAAAGGAATTGAGAAGTTGATATATCTGGGTGTCAGAGAGTTGGAAAATCTTAGAGATTTGAATTTATTGGAATGCTCAATGGGTGGTGTACCACCATTTGCAAATGTAGAAAAGGTTCAAGGAGGTCGTAGATTGTTGGACTCTTTTATTGACAAGTGCATGCCTAGACAGAGAGAGTTAAACCTGTCGAAGACGAGTATATCATTTTGGTGAAGGTGTTTAGCCAGTCCTTGAATGGTTGGATCTCTCAAGTTGTGATGATCTTGTGGAGTTGGAGCATTGACGACAACACTAACATCCCTGCGCTTGAAGGGTTGTTGTGCATTAAAGAAAATAACAAGGCTTTGTGGTCTTGCAAAGCTTTAATCTCTAGACATGAGTGAGTGTAAAGAAATAGAGAAGCTATCAGATTTGGACATCAGCGTGTTGCAAAATCATACATATTTGAATGTACAAGAATGCCCAATTGGTGGTGTACTTCCATTTTCTAGTGTAGAAAAGGTTCAAGGAGGTCGCAAATTGGCAAACTCTTTTATTGACAAGTGCATGGCTAAACTTGGATGATTAAATATGTTTAAGACGAGAATAACTGAAATATCATTGTTAGGGTGGTCTCTTTAAATTTGAATCGGTCATGTTATCGGTGGTTTTTGGGCTCCAGGTTTATGAGAACCCATGGTTTTTCCCATGGTATTCACCTTCGATGTAGCCTATTGAAAGGTCAATCAAACTCATGTTAAATAATAGTAGTGGCTGTTAGGAACAAAACGACAATGTCTTTAGACACCAATGCTTATCTTGGTGCTTTGTGATCCTAACAATGGTATTAGAGCCAGAGTGGTAAGTATAAGAGTTGAAGGTAATGACAACATGTCTGAGATAAGTAATGTGATGGTCTATGGAAGAAGTCAATATGGTGGAGTAGTGATTTGGCATAAGGTGCAATGTTGTGATAGGATGATGAGAATGAGGCCCAGGGTGTTGGCAGCTAATGTGTGAGAAGATGTAATAAGCGACTTGTGTGGATTAAGAGATTGACCCAAAAAATATATTATGTTGAGGACTTCTCCAGCACAAAACAAGTGGATGAGCAGCATGGCAGATGAAATATGTTTGACAAAGCCCTAATGAACACAATGAAATTGATTGCAGACTTGCTAACAACCATGATGGCCATGTTGTGGAGCCCTGAGAAAGATGTATCGAGGGCACAACAATGGTGAGTCGATGAAAGAGATTGCCTTGATTTGATTAGAGAAGGCACTTGGCACATATAACCACGAATAACATGAAATAATAGAGGAGATGAGAGCCACCAAAGGGAAGAAATTGGCTAATGATGAGAAATAGGCGACAAAGGAGAATATGACGTAGCAGATCTGGGCTAGGCCATGTACAAATCCATGGAAGTTATGAAGATTTGTATTGGTTATGGTCATGGTGAGAATATTGAAAGGCTAGAGCCAACGACATAGTGCAGCTAGAAACCCTAGATCATTCATTGAGTTCGTGAGTAATGATATATCCATAGATCACAAGATTGGTGGAAAAAAAAGTTGGGGGCACTAAAGGAATCCTTCTGCCCTTAGAAGATATAACTTTTCAATACGAAAATGGTGAGATGGAAAAGAGTGAGAGTCATGCCCATATCAAGATTTAGAAGAGACTTGTAGGTGTTAGAAGCAGTTATTAGAGTCCTAATGGAGTGTGTGGTTATATACTTGTGACAACGTATCCTTATTGGCAATGAGAGCTTTCAAACCAATGACAACAACAATCTATCAAGGGAAATCGACCATAAGGAGGCGAAGTGAATGGGTGTTAGTGTTATGGAAGGTTCCGAAAAAGCTGGGTTGAAGCTGGGACGAGGAGAGTCAAGCGCAAGAAATTATTTCTAAGCGCATCTCAAACAGAGTTTGACCAAGAGGTCATGAGGCCACACTCAAAGTAGCAAAGCAGAAGCCACTAAGTATTTAATGGATGGGTGCTCAATGATGTACGAGTATAACATCTGGGTTGTGTGAGGTCTAAGAGAATGGATGTAGCTAAGTAGGTTGCATGTAGAAAAAACCATGAGGACAATAAGGATGTTGCAGAGAAAGCTCCATAATAGTGATCGAAATTAGTGGTGAGGTAGAGGTCGTGTGATGGAGTTCTCATGGAAGCATAAAATATAGGAGCCTACAGTTGCTGTAGTGGATTCACTGCATGAAAAAAAACATGGAGGCTTGCGGCATGAACATGCTCATCCAAAAAGTGTTGAATGTGTGAGGAGGATACACATGATATATTGAGTGAGTTAAGGATGGAGGAATCTAACGCCGAAAAATATGAAAACATCACCAATAGGGTGTTTTACGTGGCACTACCTAAACATTGTGGTGATATAACATGTGTTGAAGTCTACCAAACAGCTGATCGGTCATGTTGGCTTCATAGACCCGGTAAGGTGACGTAACTCACACTGAAGCACAAAAACATTTCTGGTGGTAGTTTGTCAAAAAAGGGGAGACACCCTCATGTATGATTATGTTTATATGAAGGAAAGCCTGAGACAAAGTGGCGACCAGGCCAAAAATACTAAGAAGTGATGCCTACAGAAGGTTCATGATCGACTGCAGAAGAAAGGATATGATCACGGGCATGGATAACAGAGGTAACTATTGTCGAAGCAATGTTGAACAAGTTGGCCGAGAAGCGAAGGTACCTGTAGTTGGTGTATGCATTAGAGAGGATCATAGCCGTCATCAATTTGGTCAACTAAGGCTCAAGGAGTATTTATTATTCACCATTGATTTGACACATATTTGTTTTATGTTGAGAAGTGCATGAGAATAAATATTATTAGGTGTTTTCTAGTTTACTACAATAGAGCCAGAACATAAAAAAATGGCAGGAAATTATCAGGTGTGAAGAGTGTAAAGGATGAATTGGGTTGAGTAGGCAAATCCTGTTGAGATTGCAACAAGATGATGGAGCTTAGTGAAAAGAGCCGCCTTCACTAAGTGGACCCGCAGGCTATTTTTGGCGCAAGTCTATTTTTAGACATACGGATCATGTCTATGGATTGCAGGTTGCTGTTTATGGATGATTGATCAAGTTGGGAAAAAATAGATGGACTTCTATTTTTGATGAAAGTGTGAGTGATCAAAGTCTATTTTTAGACTGGTTGTCAAAAATAGAAAAGTCAAATATTATTATCTCACAATAATATTTGGACTATAAACTTAATCTTACTCTCTTGGAGCACTTCAGTTTGAGCTACAGAAGTGGCACATGTAGCTGTCAGAAGGAAATGCGCTTTTCTTATGAGTCAGTTGAGTTGTTGCATGCATGACTTCAGTTAGAACTCAATCAGTTGAGTTTGGTGGAGTTGATTGTGGAGTTGATGGAGTTGTGTTCAATTTAGCTTTGTTAAACTGGTTGTATTTAGTCTAACTGGCAAATAGACTAGAGATGAGTTGGGTGAATTAGTTATTAATTAATTCACAAGTTATTAACTCATAATACAACTAATTAATACATCAGTTAACTCAGTTGCATGTCAGTGCATGTTTAGTTCAACAGGGACAGGTGGTAGAGAATCAGATTGCTATCAGTTGTGACTATAGTTGTGCACCAGATCTTGCACAATCAAGGGATTGAGTATGCCAATGAGTTTGCTCACGTATTTTCCCACATTATAGCTTGTGCTCACGTCCAACAAAGAGTGAGTGACTATTTTGCAGGTGAAAAACGAGTTTGGTGAGCCATTCTCATCAGTTCTTGAGCAGGTATTGAGCAGTGGAGGTAGGCAAGCAGTGGAAGAGATTTGGAGATCAGATCTGAGTTGTATTGTGTGTAACAGAGGTGGAGATACTTGTGAGAAGTATTATGTTGTGTAATGTTACATGACTCAATCATTAATATATAGATAGTTGGGGTTTTTATCGAGATGCTTTCCCCGGGATACATACTGTGTTAATGTGTGAATGCTCTTGATGTTTTATTGTTATTGATGTTGCTATATTGATGATCAACGTAGAGGATCTTATGTATTGTGTATGTATTCCGCAATAGTACATGATCAGGATAATCTCTGTTGAATATGTGTTAAATTATTCAAAATTTCTACAAATCCCTTATTGTTAAGAGAGACCTACAACACATCTTCATGCATAATTCACTATTCTAGAGATCCATATATGTTAGTGTAGCTTTTGGTTATGGAGAGTTTTAATTTTTGACATTTGGATAAGGAATGCATGAATATGGGAAGAGAGTCATTGTACATGAAAAGGTATCCTAGATAACTGGCGGATACAATGACTAGTTACCCATATAATCTGGTAGATGGAAACTTTTTTATATAGACTTCAATAGAAAGTGATTTGGGTTTAGTCAATCTCTGCGGGTCAAGTTTAGGGGGGGGGGGGGGGGGGGGGGTTTATTAGGGTGGTCCTTTTAAATTTGACGCGGTCAAGATACTAGTGGTTTTTGGGCTTCGAGTTTATGGGAACCCATGGGTTTTCCCAGGGTATTCATATTTGATGTAGCCTATTTAAAGGCCAATCATACTCGTGTTAAATCATATTAGTAGCCACTGGGAACAAAACATTGGGGGATTTGGACACCACCTCTCTTGGTGATCTTTGATCATAATAGTTAGGATTAACCTTGACTTAGGAATGATTGTCTACAACTAGTGGTTTCAGGCACATGGTTTTGTGGCCCGTGTTTTTATGCCAGTTGTATTTGGTTGGAAAGAGGCCTATAAATAGGCTTATTTATCTCCATTGTAATGTGCCACGTGCCAAGGTGCCAAGGGTTGAGCAGGCATCTTCATCCAGTGTAAGGGGTCATTGAGTAGGGCTCCTCAACAAGCTTGGTTAGGGTTTTGTTTAAGGACTAATGGATTTCTGTTATGTTGGGTGTTTCCCTAGATTTGGGGTTTTCCTTGGGTATTTCTTGGTGTTCTTTATGTGTGATTTATTCTATGTATCGTGTCAATGATTGTCTTTTTTACCTTGTATTTTAATACATAACAATCATTTGCTGAAGGTGTTTTTTTTTACCTTGAACACCTCAATCTCGTAGGTTGTGATAAGCTAGTGGAGGTCAGAACATTGTCAAGAACACTAACATCATTGGGCTTGGATGGTTGTTATGCATTAAAGAAATAATTGGGCTTATTGGCTTTGCAAAGCTTCAATATTTGTACATGACAAGGTGTTATGCAATCGAAGATCTGCCATGTTTGGAAATGTTGATATCATTGAAGAAGTTATAGACATCTGCATGCGAGAATACGAAGAGAATATTGTTGTTGGTTGAGGTAACAAATCTTGAAAGCGATGTTTTAAAAAAGGTTATTCAACTCATACAAAGATCATGGAGTGAAATGCAAAGTTGGAGCACCTCAAACTCAGAGGATTGGAATTTTACAACAGAACTATCCGTCGAACTTCATGATTTTCCATGGCCCGAATAATCTTGGCGATGTTATAAATTTTTTAACCATATTGAATAAATTATCTCATTTTAAACAATTGTGTAAATCATCATGTCACAATATTTTCCTATCAAATTCCATCACTATGAATTTTCTCGAAAAATTAATATACAAATTTATTTTCTGATTGTTTCCATTTGATGTTTTTAGAATAAATACATTTAATTCAATTCAAAGCTTGTGAGTTATACTCTAAAGTAAATGAAATTTACATGCTTCCATAACATTTCATCTAGTTGGTCCACATGTGGTAGCACAATTGGCAAAAAGCATGTTGGAAATCCCAAGTGATCGGAAATTCAAGCCCCTCAGACATGTATCATCGACCAAACCTTAAAAAGAAAAAGAAAAAAATATTGCATCTAATTGAATATGAATAAGAGAGGTACATTTCAAATGTGGGAAGGGACAACAATATCCTAGTTGCCTCAACAAGTGAGCGTAGTCATCAGTTGGAAGCCAAATACAGGTTTCACTATAAATTAAAACGATTTCAAATTTAAGTTCTGGGAAGTTAATAATATCACAGTAAAACTATAAAATTTTAAATTATTTTGGAATATTATTAATTGGTGTGATTTGATATTACAAATTATTTAATTAATATTTTAAAGTGAGATAAAATTAATAATATTTTATAAAATGTTTAATATTTTTACAAGTAAAGTTTTGGGTTTGATTCTAACAATTTGGAATTGATAAATTCCTATATTTTGACTTAATTTATATGGAAAGACCATTTATTATATAAGTGATATAGCTCTAATGAGTGAAGTCTTTACGTCATTTGATATGGAAGGAGCATGTAACACCCTCCTCCCACATTTACCCAAGCTAACCAGTCCACTAGGGTAAACATGTGATGAGAAGCTACTATGATGTCATTCAACTACCAATGTAAAGCTAACGCAGTGGAACCTAGAAAACAAAACCAATTTGACGTCCCTAAGGAGCTACAAATCGTTCAAGAGGTAACCAACCCTTCCAGGTGCCCAATCCCTAAGGAAACTTGCCTTTTCACTATCCTAGAGTGTCAGTTGCTCCCATAAAAAGGCATGCATGTGACTAAAGCCTTCTAATTTCTCCCACAATAAGGCATGGCAGCGACTATGACCTTTTCCAGGTAGTTCTGAGCCAAGGACCCTAGATTTTGTGCTAATTTTTTAGGGCTAGAACTCAGGCACTACCCAAAACTTCATGAAATTTCCAGAAATGATAAATGAAATTGAAAAAAAGGTATTAATGCAAACATGTGATCAATAAATTGTCTTGACCCCTACTAGCCATGACATACATTTTCTCAAGCATGTCACAAATATGTAACCTACAGGTCATAACAACATATTTGATTATACGGGTCTCATACTTATCTAATATTCGTAAATAAGCATTGATGCCTTATCCCAATAGTTGCATTATAATCTATTAGGTAATTTATTCATTGTACATTCATTTTCTAACCAAAACATGATGAGAGCCATACATCATAAATGTCATAAAACATGCTTATAACCAACATATGACCAACAGAAATAACAATGATATAACATCCATAAAAACCATATATGAACCAATAAATTTACGCATGAAATACTAAGGAGAAGGAGCTCTTATTAATGAATTCATAATCCAACCAGGTTTGGGACTTCTATGAACCACCTGACCATAGATTGGCTAAACCAAATCTTTCTTTTAGCCAATCACCCCCGTGCCATATTCCAAGCATGAATGTGGGACTTACAAAAAAATCAACCAGGTCTTCCTGAGGCCAAACCACCTCAACCCTCATCAATAGAAACATGCTTTACTGTAATCCCCACCAGATCACTAGGCCCTAAACAAGCATGGATGCTCCATATTTCTCCACCTAAACCATGAAGAATTTATCTGTCTCAACCTCTTGGCTTTATCGTGTATCCCTCCATCATCGGTCAAGGGATTCATAGTCCTAATCAAGGGTATTCACCACTGATCTTTACTATGTATCCCGCCATTCATCGGTCAAGGGATTCCTAGGCTCAATGGAGTTGTTCACATCCAGGCTTTACCGTTTATCCCATCTTGGGATTCCTGGGCCTTGTGAATAATCCAAGACCACCCCACTCAACTTCAAATCCATCTGGAAATCCATCTCAACCAAATAGAAGCGAACCCACCACACGATGGCTATCCATAAATGGAAAGGAAAGGTTGAAGAGCATTGTCACACCTTGCAAAACCCATTTCAATGACAACAAGAGAACCAAAACACACCTATATGTGCCATGCATGCCAAAACTAGTAAGGAAATCACACATAAAAATTGATACCTACAAGTAATCTCATTATAGATTCTTGATCCTGCTCGTCCTTGCTTAATATTTTATTTCTCTTGATTTCTTGTTCCTCCTTTTCCCTCTTTCCTCCAATGCTAGAGTGCTCTAATATTGCTCTAAGTGTCCAAGAGTGTGAGAGAGAGAATAGAGAGTGAGCTCCAAAACTGAATTGACAAAAGGTTGTGAATTGATCCTCATAAGACTTTTTATCAATGAAGCCCCTATTTTCTTAATTTTCTGTTTTTTTCCTTCAATTTCCTCCTTACATGAAACTTGTGATGTTTCACCTTCCTTTTCTCCTAATTTCCTTTATTTTCATAAATAAATTGTCAAAAATTCCATTTTTCCTTTCCAAAGCCTTCTCCATTGCCTTTGCCAATTTCCCTTAGCCATAATAAACAAAATGAATACCCACACTAATATGTTTTACCCAAAATTCATCTTGGAATACGTGTCCCATGACCTTGGTTATTATTTTTTCCTTTATTAACTTTATTTATATGAAATTTTGACCAGGGTTGTTGTAGAACCCTCCCCTTAGGGGAACACCGTCCTTGGTTTTCAATGACACCGACAACCAACAAAACCGTTGAAAAGAAAAACATACTATCCATGGGGCTTTATAACTTAACTCGATGCAGTATTTACAATCATCAACCTGTTGAGAAGAAAACCAACATGATAAACATAATAACATGACAACCCCAATGACATGACATCCATACTGCTTATTGGAGCTTTATAACACAACTCATGGTGGTATTTACATGCATATACACATCTACATATACCAAAACATCACACCAAACATATGCCAAAAACATTCGCTTAACCAACAAATAGAGAAGGATATGTATCCCACATCTCATCATCCATCTCCCATGTAGCTTCATTGGGCCCAAAGTGCTTCTACTACACTTAAACCTGCTTGATTGCTTGGTTCCAAAGCATGAACATCTTTCTCTACAAAATACACTAATGTTCTAGCTGAAATTCTCCTTTTGGCTCCACCTGCAATACAAACCATTCAATCACATGATCAACATCTTTAACATACTTCTTAAGCAATTACACATGGAAAACATCGTGGACTTTCATTATCGGTGGCAATGCAAGGCAATAGGCTACTGATCCAATCCTTTCCAAAATCTTGAAAGGTTCACAAACCGAGGTGCCAACTTGGTACACGATCCAATCCTCAAGTATCTCTTCCTAGGCTTTATGCGCAAGTACACCTATCCCCCAACCTGGAAGTCCTTAGATAACCTATTTCGATCTGCATAACTTTTCTTCCTGTCCTGTGCTACCTTCATATTCTTCTTAATTACCTGTATTTCTTGTTCCATCTCTACAACATGTATGGTCCTATCAACACTCTTTTCACTGTATCACTCCAACCAACGGGAGTTTTACAACTCTACCCATACAGTTCCTTGAATGGACTCATCCTCAGTGACTCCTAGTACCCATTGTTGTAAGCAAAATCAACCAACAGAAGGTACTCCTCCCATCTCCTCTACCAATGCATCACATACATCCTCAACATGTCCTCCAATATCTTGTTGACCCTCTTTGTCTACCCATCTGTCTGCGGATGATAAGCTATGACGAAGGACAAATCTACACCCAAACCTACAAACAACTCTTTCCAAAATCTAGAAGTAAACTTAGCATCCCTATCTAACACAATCTTCTTCGAGACACCATGCAACCTCACTACATATTTTATAAAGACCTGTGGTACATCATTAACTGAATATGTAGACTTCAATGGAATGAAGTGTGCTACATTTTTCAACTTGTCAACAACCATGATGGAATCATATTGTCTATATGTCTTGGATAAAACTATAATGAAATACATGGAAATGACCTCCCATTTCCACCCTGGAAATGTAATCGGTTGTAGCAGTCCACCTAGATGTTTACACTCTGCTTTCACCTGCTAACAGTCTAAGCATCTAGCCATAAACTCTACCATGTCCATCTTCAGGTTCAGCCAATGATAAAATTTCTTCACTGTTGTGAATGTATTTTGGTATCCTGGGTGACTTGAATATGGTTTTGCATGAAACTCTCTCAAGATAGTCTTCTTGAGCTCATTGTTGTCCGACATATATATCCTATCCCTAAATCTGATCAAACCATCTGTTGCAAGATGATAGTCCACACCCTGATCACCTATAACTTGTTGTAACATGTGCATAAGCTCCATGTACCTGTCATCCTACTGTCTTGCTTGTAAGATCCGATCTTATAAGTCTGTCCCATAAGAACTCATAGTGGTTATGTGATTCACATGTACTCTCCCGCTAAGAGAATATGAAACCATATTTTCCTTTCCCTTAATGAACTTGATCTCAAATTCAAACTCACTAATCATGATCAACCATCTAGCTTGCCTGACATTCAAATTTAGTTGGTCAAATAGGTACCTCAACCCATTGTGATTTCTCATCAATACAAACCTCCTACCAATAAGATATTGCCTCCACATATTCAATGCATGGATAATTGTTGCCAACTCAAGATCATGTGTTGGATAATTCTTCTCGTGCTCTTTCAAATTCAGTGACTCATAGCACACTACTTGTCCTTCTTGCATTAAGACTCCACCAAGTCCTCTCTTGTAATCATCTGTACATACCACAAACTCTTTGTCAAGATTTGCAATCTTTAACACTAGAGCATTCGTCAATGACTGCTTCAACTGCTAAAAAATTGCTTCACATTCCTCTATCCATTCAAATATCTTACCTTACCTCTGTAGTGATGTAATATGATATGCAATGCAAGAGAATTTCTTGATGAAACTTCTATAGTAACCTGCTAGCCCCATGAATGATCTTACCTCTTCCACATTTCTAGGAGTTTCCCACTCAATGATGGCCCTTATGTTTTCTGGACCCACTGCTATGCCTTCCTTCGAAACCACATGCCCCAAGAAATGTACCTATTTCTGGAAGAAACTACATTTGCTAAGCTTAGCATACAACTAATGTTCTCTCATAAATCTCAATAATGATGCTAAATGTTTTACATGTTCTTCCTCATTCTTAGAATATATCAAGATGTCATCAATGAATACAATAACAAATTTTTCTAGATAAGGATGTGTTGTACTACTCAACAACCCCCCCATTAAGGTTAATAGTAGAACTAATAAATAATGGGGACCCTTCTAAATTTAAATAAAATCCCTTAGTTTTAATAAAAATAAGACAATATTAGTTTTTTGTCACCAAAAAACTTGACTAAATAAGAAAATTCCCTTATCGAAGTTAAGGCTCAAAACACATATTCATAAATAAGATACCCATAGGATTTTGTTTAAAATGTATTATCAGAAGAACTTCATCGGAATATTTTAATATTGTAACATGTCCCATAGGATATGTTGCGATAAATCCCTCCTCGATTAAAGTTTCAAATATTCTAAGTCTAAATGTAATAAAGCGCTTCTTTGTGAATATAACAATAAAAGGCCTGACCCCACAGGATTTCCACGTATAATTATCACAACTTTTGAATTGTTTAGATAATCTTCGGCAAAATCACATAATCAATCTTTTGTCGACGTGTTTCGAACCAACCAGTGTGGTTCATCGTCAGGACAAGTTGAAGAACTAATCTGGCTTAGCTTGATTAAATAGAGTGTGCATAGACTCCAACGGCTATATTGCAACGACTAATTTTGACCTGATGATCATAGTCAAACCACTAATTTTATTATTAGTAGAAGCATATAATTCATTATTATTAGTTAATTGAATACTATAATAAATTTATTGTTTAAATATAATGGTCATTACTAAATTATATCTTCATATTTATTAAATAACCTATATTTATTATTATCCCCAAATTATTTAAATACAAATAAATAGTATTAAATTACTATTATTCTTAGAATTTAGTTACAATAGGTAACTGTGTATTTATTTAATAATAATTGTTTAAATCTAAGGGTCCAATGGTAAACTAGATATAATGGTCATTAATAAATTATGGTAAACTAAATAATGGTAAACTAAATATAATGGTCATTAATAAATTATATCTTCATATAACCTATATTTATTATTATTCCCTAATTATTTAAATACAAATAAATAGTATTAAATTACTATAATTCTTAGAATATAGTTACAACAGGTAACTGTGTATTTATTTAATAATAATTGTTTAAATTTAAGGGTCCAATGGTAAACTAGATCTTCTCTAAAATAAATCATTTTTATTAATTATTTAAATCATTTTTATTAATTATTATATAAATCACTTTTGAATATCAGAACTTTTCATAGAAGCATCACTCAAAATACTCTGATATCCTGATCCTCTGATCATCTGATATCTCTTTTCGCCCATCCTCTGATATATGACATCTCTGATACTTCGATATCCTCATATTGTTGATCCCCATTATTCCTAAGCCTCCAATCCTCCGTAACCCCTCTTATATGTAACGGAATTTTCATATCGGAATTTCCTATCGGATGTCACTCTTTTCAACCCCCGATATCAAACCTCCGATACAAGACCTCCGATATTACTTCTCGGTTATATTTTTAGTCGTTATGTTCTAATAATAAAAGCCTATCAAAAAGTAATAATATCGCATGTTTCATATATTCAATCATAATATTTCTCAAATATAATCCTCTGATATGCTGACATGTACAAAAGCCCATTTGAACCCACGTTTTATCATCTAATTTCCAAATGTAACGAATTTATGATTTCGAAGTTCTAAATGATTTGATTATTGCAGCTTGATATCACTACGTTTTGCTCATAAAGACATGAATTGATACGAAGTTGGTTATTTTCTCTAAGGAATTATTCAGTTAAGGAAGTCTCCACTTATTCCTGTGTTTTCCTCTGCAGGCCATCCCCGATAAGAAAAACTCAGTGGAAATTTCTAGGGCAACTAAATCCAGGAAGAAACTCGTTGTTCAACAACTAGTCGCTCCTTCCCCTGAAGCTACTAAAATGCCTACATTTGTAATCCCGATGATGGAATCTCTTCTCGGGAAGCCATTTATAAACTCTTTGAAGATGAAGAACCTAGGGTGAAAGAGAAAACAACCACAACTGATGATTATAACCCTGTTTCGGAAACTACCTACAGTGACGTCGTCAATTCATTCCTACATAGGATTGCGGCCCAACCTAAATCATGCCCTATACAGATATGGTCAAATGGGTTATCGACCATATGAATATTGTAGATAGAAATTTCATGACTCAAAGGAAGACAATCATTGGGTCATATACCAACAGTGATTTGAGCAAGATGTATCATCTGCCATAGCCTTAGAAAAAATACGACAAGCAATTTGTATATAAATTCATGAGTGAACATGAGGATCAGTCAGAACCCATCAAAGAATGGAGAAGAGATCCCAACAAACACAAGCATGAGGAAAAGGGTATGTATGTTATTGCTTCCCTTGCTGGACCATTACGTTATACAGCTACTATGATGTGTAGAATTTATGGTTACCCTAATACCCAGAAATTCTCAGAGCAATGGGTACCACTAATTGATGTTGCATCTAATGGTTATATTATGGATTGGGGAAACATATTATTTGACAATTTAGCCACTCAAATATTAAATTATAGGAGAAAATACTATTTTTTCCTGAACTTGTTCCCTGTTTTTATATGATCACCTATATAATGGATGCCATCTATTTCACCTCTTATTTTACATCTATGGGATGGAAATGTACCATAGAGGACATTACACCTATCCATATCTATCATGACATACCGTGGGAATTTAAGTTCCATCTACATTTCAGTAAAATTTTCCATGGAATTACGCTAACCATTCACCAAAGTGTCTTTAATGAAAAGGCTCCTAGAGTTTCACCTGAAGCCACCAATGATTTAATATCAATTGGAAGATGGTTTGGAGAAGAATCCTTCACTTATATCTGGATCTTCAGCAATCTTGCAAACCCTCATGTGTTTCCCCTTTATGTTCCTGACAAATTCTTAACCTGAGAGATTGCCTAACAAACTATAGCGAATGGCCTTTCAAAGGTTTTGAAAGATGCTAAAAGACAATGTGGCCTACCTTCCCTACTCAATGTGGTTTCTATGCTCTTGACAATTTTAGGCACCCTAGTATTGAGCTTGAAAAAGTTCAATGTTTTAATTTCCCGACTATTCCCAATAGACAATATGATCCTAATGATATTTCCAAGAATTTCACTACACAAGCAAAACTTAGAGAATTCACAAATGAGCCAGACAAGTTTGATTATTTAGTTGAATCAACTTCTATCTATGCAAAGGTTGAGAAACAAGCAACAACATAGTTAAGTCCAGAGGAATTGATTCAATATAATCAGTACAGGAATAAAATGATAGCTCACTTGCCTATGGATTTATTAAAGCTCCATCAACAAAATACAGAGCAGGATAAAGCCTCAGCTAGTACAACATAGGTCCCTAATGTATCTCAGATAAAAGAGACAGGTATTTCCTATTCTTCTCAGGTAGAAGAAACTCTAACAGACAAAAATTTGGATGTAATATGGGAGCAGTTCACAAAATAAACATATACTAAAAGTCCGAAGACTCCATTGCAAATGAACATTACACAAACCTCGAAAGTTACGGGCAAGACCTCACTCACTATTGAGGCTTCGGATAAAGCTTTGGACACTGATGATTTAGAACTCATCCCAGTATTCTCGACCTCTGAGGTTGTTTTGAAAATTGAATAAATTCCTCCTCTTTATGTGTTTTGTAGTCCAAAACATAGATTTTTGGTTAGCATATTGAGAAAAAGAAGGAGAATTGAAAAACCCAGGCCTTAGTCCCTGGTAATGTTTCCTTTGAAGTAATTTTGAATGATACTCAAGCTACTCCTACTGAGGATCTTAGGAGACTCTTGCAATTTGCAGGAGCATATGCCAGTGCTACTATTGATAAAACCTCTGAAGTACAACAACTCCTAAGGGAGAAAGATGAAAGGATTATGCATCTAGAACAAGGTTTTGAGAATGAAAAACAAATAATCTCTCAACAATGGAAATCACATCTTGTAGAACTGCAAAACAACTTTAATGACTTAAAGATTCAACATGAATCTGATCTAAAGATCGGTGATACTCAAATCCAGGAACTTAAACAAAATATTGAGTAATTAAAGGTGAATCTCGAGATCACTGAATTTAAGAAGGAAGCAAGAGAACTAAAAAATCTCCTTGCTCAACAACAAGTTATTTTATGTCATAAATTGGCCACTATCCATGACTTATGTCAATCAAGTGATTCATTAGTGAATCAATTGGTTGATTTGAGGACATACTGTAGGGAGGTTGAGAAGAAGATTTCAGATTATATAGAATGGAAAGATGACACTGAAGGGAGATCAGTTGATCTCCCTAAAATTGAAGAATTAGAGGAAGATATTGTCTTCTAAGAGTGGGGAATAAAACTCAAGCATGCAAAAATGACAATTTTCAGTGTTAGAGATATTTCAAACAATCTCACTGAATCTATTAGTGACAATTTATTGCAGGCCAACATGATTTCAGACTGCCCTGAGGATACTTTTCTTGAGGTTAAATTGTTAACTAAAACATGGTAGGAATCATCGAAGAAGAAGGCTGATATCATCAAGAATTTGTCAAAGGTTAACGTGGAATTCCATTTACATTTCTTAATTAAATCTCATAGTCAGTGGCTAATGTTGAGGTGTCTATCCAACACGACCACTCATCTGCTTCCAACACTCAGTGAGGTGATATTCACTGCATGAATGAACATACAGCCTCATTATCCACCTGAATTAAAGCCAATGACAAATATATGTGAACTTCGACAGCGTATGGGAGAGCAACCTTCATCTCAACCATAGTCAAGTTGTTACAACTGAAATCTATTATTGTCTTTTTACTTTATTTCAAGTGCGGTTTTTTAAAACCATTCTAGTCTTTTATAGAAAGTGGAACTATCATTGTTTCACTCATGAGCATAATGAACATATTAGTACTGTGTTTATGAGTTGAATGTTTATTTTAATTTTGTTTATCATATATGTTTTTGCAAGCAATTAAGCATTTATCACTCTTGATGTGTTTGATTAAAATCTTTTAAGTATATGCATGAACAACGATATACTATACGTGCAATGATTTTCATCAACTAATTTAATTAACTATTTAATTAAATTTGTTATCTTTATTGGTTTTAACCTCATAAAATACTTGATCATACATATCGTCATGTTATATGTGAGATCTTTCTAAAGTCACATATATAGAGAAATTTTTTCCCGGGATAGATATTTTAAGTCTATTTATTCTTTATTTCTTAGTTTTATTTACATCATTAGCCTCACACTTATATATCTCATCCATATTTATAACTTTTATTAAGGGAAACTGGTCCCATAATCCTAGTCGGAGCCACCATTCCAAATGAAAAAGGAGTTTCTTTAAGTTCCTTCCTGGGTTCTTTTCCACGATGTTGAGGCAGAGAATTTTGAGCCTTCAACATTTTTTGTGCTAGAAGGAGGGCCTTCATACTATGAATGGCAAGAAAATCCACTCCTAAATTTAAAGGTCATTCTAAGAGTCATCCTCCCTCAAAATCACCACTAACTTCTAGAGCACATTCTAAATCTCCAAATCCAAGATTTGAAGTTGCTCAAATAGCCACCAAAAATCCTAGCACACTTCCAAAGATTGTTGGGCAAACTTCTTCACAAGTACCTACAGAGCCTCCTGAAGTTCAGACATTAATTCAAAAATTGGAGGAAATCTCCATTTCTGGAGAAAAAATTGTTCAAACTAATATATAGGAAGGAAGTGTTTCATCATCCTTACAATTTTCTGGTGTATTAACTAGATCCCAAAGTGAAAAACTTGGATTTAAACCTTTTGAATTTCCATTACCCACTCATCGGAGAAGGAAAAGTACCCTAGGCACTTACTCTTCTGCTAGTGAGCTCACATCAACATCTCCACCTCTTTACCTTCCTCTTATCAACCTCTCATCCCATCCATTCATATTTCTCAGCCACAATCACCTGGTGCTATTATAATCAATAGTACCACAGGAGCAACATCTTCAACTTCCCAATCTCCATCAACTTCCACATCTTCTGCAGCTTCCTTTGTTCCCAATATTCCCAGGAGGGAGAATAGACCATGGAACAATATTGGGGTAGTACAGATGGATCCACCATTACATACTCTTCCTAAACATCCTAAAATCATTCCTTCCTAAGTTCAATCCTGATGATGGCCTCCCTGCAGAGGAACATCTTCAAAATTTCATGTTAGCCATAAATTTAAATGGAGTTACAGAAGAAGATTGTGTTGTCAAACTTTTTCCTTATACTTTTGAAGGGTCCACAGGGTCATGGTATTTATCTCTTCTTGTTGGGTCAATAACAAGCTGGGATATGTTCGAAGAACAATTCTTACTCAAATTTGGGAATGACCGAACAACTTCCACTTTGATTAATGAATTGTCAAATCTTAAAGCTAATCAAAATGAAACGGTTAAGGACTTTAACTCAAGATTTAATCAACTGATAAATAAAAACCCAACCACCTCCAGACCTGGTGCTAATGTATAAATTGATGGTACATTGGTGCTCTCCCTTCAAATACTGCAATATTCGTAGATAGGGCAAATAAAATGGTACTATTTAAGAAGAAAACCACTCTTGAGGAAAGAAAGAAAACAAAAAAGTTATTTTCAAGGATGAATTCAAGAAGAAATTACCCAAAGATCCTTTTGACCTGGAAGGATTACAAAAGTTTTTGATGACTATGTCTAACGAAATGGTAGATATTAAGAAACAAGTTGTTGAATCTTCAAAAAATCCCTTTCGTCCTTTTAAAAGAAATCAACCGTCCTATTCACAACCACCTTCCATTATATCAAATGCAGAATCTGACCAAGTTGATGAAGAGGAAGAATTGGCCTTATTTTCTAAAGAGTCCCAAGAAGAAGAATTAACATAAGCTCATGTTTTATGGTATTTTATTCTAACTTCCTTAGAAAATGAAGAAGAAGAGGAAGCCCTACCAGTTAGTACTAGAAGTAAGGGACCTGTTGATACCTCTCCAGCAAATAAAAAACAGAAATCTCTTGCTCCTCCTAATAAAGACAAAGGTATACTAAAAAAAGACTTCTTCTCCTTCTTCAAACTCTGATCCAACTACTTCTAAATCTCCTTCTTCATATAAAACCTTGGTAGTCTCTGATACCATCGAATATAATATTGTGGAAGACATGAAAAAGGTTAAAGCCAACATTTCCCTATATGAAGTTATTAAGTTAAAAAAACAGCATACATTTTTACTCGAGGAGTTAAATGCAGTCCCTACATCTCCATTACCTACTGTTGTCACTGTAAAATCTTCAAAAGGGAAAGGTAAACCTCCTAATGTCTCCTTAGATAAAATTGACCCCTCTGATGCTATTCTAATTGGAGACAGATCAAATTCTCACACTTCTCCTTTTTTATTGACTTTTGAAATCTTTAACAAAAACGTTCACAATTGTTTAGTGGATTCTAGTGCATCATCCAATATCATGCCTTATGCAATTTTCCTTAAACCGAATATATCACCTCAGAAATATGTTGTTCAAGTTATTCAATTAGATCGCTCAAAGGTCAAAGTTTTGGGAGAATGAATTCTGTTTTAATTAGATTATCTTCAAATTCAAAGGTTTGTCAAATAATTGATACATTAGGGGTTGACATTCCTGATTTTTATGGCCTTGTTTTAAGCAGAGACTAGTCTGAAAAGATACATGGTTACTTTGCAACTAATTGGTCACATATGTGGCTTCCCTACAATGGAAAACCAAATCAAATTCGTGTTGATAGGGAGAAACATATGAAACATTCAGTTCCTTCTTTTGATGAGGAAAATGAACCAGTAGTATTTTCAAACAACATTCTTGGAAACTATTCTTTTGAATCTTTCTTTGGTAATTTTCTAGCACAAACATCTCCCTTTTTAGTTGATTTTATTTCATCTCAAATTGAAAATTATTCCCAAACAGATTCATCTAAGTGTATTAATATTGTAGAAAACATTGTAAATAAGCATGATAGTTTATTTTGGACTCTTTATTTTGATGGTTCGAAATCTAATGAAGGTGCAAGATTCGGTTGCATCTTAGTAAACCCTGAGGGTGAGAAAAATATGCTTCCACGCAGATTGGAATTTGACTGTACCAATAACATTGTTGAATATGAAGCATTGGTACATGGCTTACAAAAAGCTATTAGTCTTGATATCAAATACCTTAAAGTTTTTGGTGACTCGGAGATTATTATTATACAAGATAGAAACAAAATCCATTGTGTTTCAAGTCACCTTAAGCATAACCAATCTTTGATCCAAGACCTCATTTTTCATTTTACTGCATTCAATATAGCTCCTATCCCAAAAATACAAAATGCTTGTGCTGGCCTCCTAGCAAATGTTGCTTCCAAACTCATTCCATGTAAAGGTTTTAGTCCTGACAAATTTTCAATTGAATTTAGTTTTCACCCCTCCATTCCGGACAACATAACTAATTGGTGCGTGTTTAATGATGATAGTGACATTTTGAGTTTCTTAACATCAGAAGGTTCTTACTCCGACCAGGTCATTGACGAAGATGAACATGAAAAGATGCAAAATAGGTCTTTTGAGGAAAATAACTTGCCTAAACATGTAGTAAAATTGGAAGACTTATATGATCTAAAAGATAGATTCAAAAGCACCACCAATTGCAAAAATAAGAGCTCTTCCTTGAGATTTGAATTAGTCAAAATAAGATCTAATCATAAGCCTCAGAACATTAGTGTAGGCCTTGGACTTTCACCAGATGAAAGATCTTCTTTCATTCATTTGTTGAAAATATACAAGGATGTATTTGCATGAAATTATGATGATCTAAAATCCTATGACACATCCATCATTCAACACACAATTCAGAGGTTGCTAGATGTCAAGCTAATTCAACAATAGCTTAGGAAGATTCACCCTAACTTGGAAGCTCAGATTAAGACTGGACTGAATAAGCTTCTCAAATCTAAAATCATTTTCCCAGTTAAACATTCCAAGTGGGTCTCAAATCTTGTGCCAGTTAGAAAGAAGAATGGAGATATTTGTATTTGTATACATTTTAGAAATTTAAACAAAGCTTGTGAAAAAGATAATTTTCATTTACCTCCAATGGAACAAATTTTACAATATGTTGTTGGTTCTGAACTACTGTCTTTCTTAGATGGTTTTTCAGGATACAATGAGATTGAAATACATCTAGATGATAGACTGAAAGCCACATTCAGGACTAAGTGGGGGACCTACGCTTATCAAAAAATGCCTTTCGGATTGATTAATGTTGGACCTACTTTCCAAAGAGCTATGGATATTGCTTTCAGAGGTTTGATCAGCAAGATAGTTGTAGTCTATTTAGATGACATTGAAATTTGTTACTAATAGAGGAGTAATAATTCACATGATTTAAAACAAATCTTTGAAAGATGTAGAAAATTTGGAATCTCCTTAAATCCTAAAAAGTCATTTTTTGCTCTTAACGAAGGTAAAATTTTAGGTTTTATTGTGTCTAAGAAGTAATTTGCATATACCTAGATAGAATCAAGGCGATATCTGAAATCCCCTTACAACAACAAAAAATCCATGCAATCCTTCCTTGGGCAGATTAATTTTGTTAAAATATTTGTCCCATATTTCTCTCAAATTGTACTTCCCTTACAGGTTATGATCAAGAAGAAGTCAATTTTCAAGTGGGGAATGATCGAAAGAAAATAATTCGAGTCAATAAAATAGGAAATCATTGATGCACCTTCGTTATCAACCCCTAATTTTGCTAAATAATTTGTTCTTTATACTTTTTCTTCCGAACGATGCTATGTAACAGTGTTGACTCAACCTAATGAACAAAAAACTGAAGCTCAAATTTCCTTCTTTAGTTCCAATTTACAGGGAGCTGCGCTAAATTATTTAGAGGTTGAGAAACAAGCCTTTGCAGTGTTTAAGTCCATCAAAAATTTCAGGCCCATCCTCTTAAAATCACATACAAAATTAATTATTCCTTTCCCTGTAGTGAGACAATTACTTATCCAAAAGGACTTGGGAGAGAAAAGGGAAAATTGGGTTATCATCTTGCAAGAATACGACCTAGAAATTAAACCAGCTAAAATAATAAGTGGTCAAGATTTTTGAAGATTGATTACTGGAGCTTATGACACTTTGGCTAATGAAGATTCAGGTTATAATGTTCAAATTACAAAGGTATGTCCCATTGGAACTGAATCCCAATATGTTGGTCTTATTTTTTACTTAAAAAATGGTTATGCTCAATTGAAACTCAATTACAAAAAGAAAAGAGAACTTAGACTTAAAGCTAATCAATATTAGCTTGTCAATTATGTCTTTTTTAAAAGGAATTATGATTATGTTTTGTCAAGATATCTAGAAAAACATGAAGCAGAAAAAGTCTTGCATGAGCTACATGAGGGACCAACTGGTGGACATTATGGTGGAGACACCTATGCTCATAACATTCTGAATGTTGGATACTATTGGTTGAATCTATTTAAGGACACTCATGCCTATGTCATAAAATGTAAAGTCTGTCAAATTACTTCAGAAAGACAAAAGAAACTAGGCTTACCTTTGCAGTCAGTTAACATTGAGCAATCTTTTGAACAATGGGGACTGGACATAATAGGTGATATTGTTCCTAACTCTTCCAAGTAGCATAAATACATCTTGACTGCTACGTATTATTTTACCAAATGGGTGGAAGAAACACCCCTAAAGGTGGCCAATTCTGAAAACATTATTGAATTTATTGATTAGTTTATTATTACCAGGTTTGGCCTTCATTATGCCCTTATGTTTGATAATGCATCTTATTTTTCGGGAAATGCCATTACTAGATTTTCTCTTAAAATAGGTTTTAAACTCAAGTATTCTGCAAATTATTATCCTCAAGGAAATTACTTAGCAAAGTGTACTAATAAAAACCTAATTAGAATAATCAAACGAAAAATTGACCAAAATCAAATAAATTGGCACAAAGCTCTAGTTTTAGCTTTATGGGCTGACAGAATCACACAAAATATCTCTATAGGCACTTCTCCTTTTCAATTAGTGTATGGAAAAGAAGTTATCCTACCTCCTAATCTAGTTATTCCATCACTAGCCCTAATACAATCTATTGAAGAAAAACCTTCTTCTGCTTTACAATTAAGGATGTCCGAAATTCTTAAGCTAGAAGAAGAAAGGGATAAATCTAGACAATTTCATGCCCATCATAGACAATTGGTTAAATCTTCATTTGATGCAAGTTTAATTAATAACATATTTTTTTTAAATTGGCGATTTAGTTCTGAAATGGGACAAAGCCCATGAATAAAAAGGCAAACACACAAAGCTCTAGAAGTTGTGGCTAGGCCCATTTCATATCATTGAGAAACTAGGCCCATCAACCTTTATTCTCCAAGAGATAGAGGGAAAGAGGGATGCTCTTCCCGTTAATGGGATGGTTTTAAGAAAATACTTTTCTTAAGGATATCTATCCTTCTGTAAATATGTAAATAATCACATGTATATACGAGTGCCTTTAACATTGGTATTGTTAGGTAATACACTTTTGTCTTCACATTAGGGTCTCTCATAATTTACATGAAATTTGACTAATTAAAGAAGAGATCTTAGAAAGCAAATTATAACATTGAATTTTAGCATTTCATCTATTACAAAGCTCTGAAATCTTTATATCCATTAGATTGTAAATATTTCATAACTTGAAAAATTTATAAAATCTTGTTATCCTATGATTGGTCATGAAAAAAATTCTTTAAAAAGCGAAGACTATTTTGAAGTTTTAGCATCTTTTGGCTTCAATTGTCATCCATTTACTCTTAAGGAGTGAATATAACTCCCCATCCACTAATTTTAAATTTTTTTGAGTGTAATTAAAAAATATATCAAATTTGAAAGATAAGAGGTTCCATTATGTGTCGACTTACCATGATCATAGGAAACTAATGATATTGACATTATCATGACTGGTCACCAAACCAGGATAATGGCTTATGGCTGAATCACTGTAAGACAAGAGCTCTCATCACGAGCTAGCTTGTTCGATATCATTATAACTTGTGAATGCCATTGTCAACAACTAGTTACCAGGCCAAGACAATGGATTTCATGCTAAGCTTTAAAACAATTTTTCTAAAAGAAAAGATTAAATACCTCTAATAATATTACTATAAGCGGATGGGATACTGGTATATATTTGATTAAATTATTACCCTGTCGAAGCTATGGACGCCTGATGGCAGTAGTGGCTCTACCAGTGACAAATAAGTCTATCTAAAACACTAAGCCTCTATAACTCTTAACTTTGTCCTTATAACTAATTAAATGACCAATAAAGGTAATACATATTTTTATCAATAAACATGTTATGAGACAATTCACAAAATGATGAGTTCTTTTACTCAGAGTAATCTTTATCAATCAAAACTCCAAGTATTTTTACCTTCTAAGTATTTTCCTTTAATAGTTTAAAATTTCATTTATTTTTAATAGAGATAACTATTTCACCCAGTATGTCGCCAATTGTTGTACTAGTCAACAACCCCCCATTAAGGTTAATAGTAGAACTAATAAATAATGGGGACCCTTTGAAATTTAAATAAAATCCCTTACTTTAAATAATATAAGACAATATTAGTTTTTGTCACCAAAAAACTTGACTAAATAAGAAAATTCCCTTATCGGAGCTTTCATATCGGAGCTAAGACTCATAACACATATTCATAAATAAGCTACCATAGGATTTTATTTAAAATGTATTATCGAAATATTTTAAATATTGTGACATGTCCCATAGGATAAGTTGCGATAAATCCCTCCCCGATTAAAATTTTCAAATATTCTAAGACTAAAAGTAATAAAGCACTTCTTTGTGAATATAATAATAAAAGGCTTCACCCCACAAGATTACGACATAACATTATCAAACCTTATGAATATCGGAACTTTTCATATAAGAATCACTCAAAATACTCTTATAACCCGATCTGCCGATTCTCTGATATCTCTTTTCGCCCATCCTTTGATATATGACATCTCCGATACTCTGATATCAACATATTGCCGATCTCCGATATTCCTAAGCCTTTGATCCTCTGGTAAACGCCTCCTATACGTATCATAACTTCATATCGAAACTTCCTATTGGTTGTCACTCTTTTCAATCCCCAATATCAAACCTCTGATACAAGACCTCTGATATCCCTTCCCGCTTATATTTTTAGTTCGTACGTTTCAATAATAAAAGTCTATTAGAAAGTAATAATATCACATGTTTCAAAGACACAACCAAAATATTTCACTAATATAATCCTTCGATATGCTGACATGTACAAAAGCCCATGTGAACCCACATTTTATCATTTAATGCCCAAATGTAACAAATTATGATTTCTAAGTTCTAAACGATTTGATTATTATGGCCTGATATCACTATATTTTGCTCATAAAGGCATTAATTGATATGAAGTTGGTTATTCGCTCTAAGGAATTCTTCAATTAAGTAAGTATCCACTTATTCCTATGTTTTCCTCTCCAAGCCAGCCCCGATAAGAAATACTCAGCAGAAATTTCTAGGGCAACTAAACCTAGGAAGAAACCTGTTGTTCAACAACAACTAGTCCCTCCTTCACCTGAAGCGACTGAAATGTCTGCATTATTCTCGGGTACAACCTGTACTCCCAATCTTTGAAAGTATTGCAAACCCTCATGTGTTGCCCCTCTATGTTCTGATAAAATCTTAGCTCGAGAGATTGCCTACCAAACTATAGGGAATGGCCTTTCAAAGATTTTGAAAGATGCTAAAAAGACAATGTGGCCTACCTTCCCTATTCAATATGGTGTCTATGCTCTTGACAATTTCAGGCACGCTAGTATTGAGATTGAAAAAAATCAATGTTTTAATTTCCCAACTATTCCCAATAAACAATGTGATCCTAATGATATTGCCAAGAATGTCACTGCATAGGAAAAACTCAGGAAATTCACAAATGAGCCAGACAAATTTGATGATTTATTTGAATCAACTTCTATCTATGCAAAGGTTGAGAAACAAGTAGAAACATGATTAATTCATGAGGAATTGAGTCAGTTTAATCAGTATAGGAATAAAAGGATAACTCACTTGCCTATAGATTTATTGATGCTACATCAACAAAACACAGAGCAAGATACAGCATTGGCTAGTACAGGACAAGTCTGTTATGAAACCAGCTCACAAAAAGATAGAAAAGATAGTTGAACGCCTTAGAATTCAGCCTCTTCGAGGAGGTAACCTCCTGTACATTACACAAATGAACAATTCGTCGATGATACAAATGACAAGACCTCATTTCTATATATAGGAGTCTAAGGAGTCATAATATAATCAAAGTCGACATAACAATAATAATGTAAGGGAACAATAATAACAATAGTGGGCTTCTATGGGGCACAATAGTAACAATATGGGGACTACATGGGTACAACAATATAATAAGGCTGTTGTACTAATAACAATAAGGGGTTACACTCGTAGTATAGGGGTCTAACATGCCCCTCTCCTTCAAAAAGTGTTGTCCTCAATGCTTGAGTAGTTCTTGATGCTTCTGTAGAATATTCTTGTCCTCCCATGTGGAATCTTCAGTGGGTAAGTTCTTCCACTTGATGAGATACTCTGAAATTGATCGATTTCGTAGCTGTCGAGTTCTTGTTTCTGTGACTGTTCCAGGTTCCAATATGATTTTTCCTTCCTCTTCAAGTTCTGGAAATATTGTTTGAATTGGGATCTTCTGCAACTTTTGAATGAGTGGCCACACTTCTTCGTCCTTCTTCCATTCATCCCTTGCTTCATTTATCCAATCTGGTTGGATAATAGAAATAGCACAAAACAATGCTTCCACATCCTCATCCTTTCTTGAGAGTGCATCTGCAACAAAATTTTGCTTCCCTTTTCTATAGATGATGTCAAACTCATAACCCAATATATTTGTGACCCATTTTTTCTGTTGTTCTATAGATAATATTTGTTTTAAAGAGTATTTAATACTATCATGATCCATTTTTACCTTGAAGTGTCTTCCCATTCGGTAAGGTCGCCATTTCTTAAGTGCATGTAGTATTTGCAACATTTCCTTCTCATATATAGCTTGCTTGAGATGTAGCAGTAAAAATACCCAATCACCTACATCAAAACATTTTTCACTACAATGTTGATCTACCTGTTGTTTCATTCGATTTTGCACCAAAGTGGCGTTATCCTTTAAAAGTTGGAGAACTTGTTGTTGATGCTTGATGTGATCTTTCACTGCTTGAACCTTTTTCTTCTTGATATGTCCTTCTATCTTGAGAGTTTGAGGAGTGGTAATTTCTTCCAATGCTTTACAAGATATGGTCGAATTCATTTCTTCATGCTCGATGTGTTCTTTCGCTTCTTGAACATTTTTCTTCTTGATATGTCCTTCTATCTTGATAATTTGAGGAGTGGTAATTCTGGCCAACGCATTACAAGATATGGTTGGATTCATTTCTTCTTTCTCGATGTGATCTTTCACTTCTTGAACCTTTTTATTCTTGATATGTCCTTCTATCTTGAGAGTTTGAGGAGTGGTAATTCTTGCCAATGTTTTACAAGATATGGTCGGATTCATTTCTTCTTTCTCTGGGTTGGTTCCTGGTGTATATACTCTTCTTTTGATGTTTCTTGATCCTTTTCTTCCTCCTCTTCATAATCTATGTAAAATAATTTCTTCTCAGCACACTTATGACCTTTAGTGCATTTGCTATCACAATTGTAACAAAGCCATTTTTCTCTTTTCTCTTCCAATTGTTGTGGTGTAACCCTTGTAGGTTGTGGAAGGCTAGGAGAAACAACACTTCCATTATTATAGTTGTGAGGGGTAGACTTCCTTGTTACCATGATTTTACTTTCCACTATGTAACAAAGCTCTTTTACTCTTTCCAATTGTTGTGGTGTTGCTCTAAAGAAGGTGTTGCTCTGTGTATCCTCATAATGTGCTATCATTTCCTCCGTGAAAATTGACCACGTAACAAGTTGTTTAGAGAACAAAGCCCTTTATACCATAAAAATTGATCCGGTTCTAAATATGAAGATGCAATACATACCTTTTATAATAGTGGTACACCATGTAGATCAAAATATTGCTCCATCTGAAGTATCCAATTTACCGGATCCTTGCCATCAAACTTCCTCATATCGCCTTTTCTTGATTTTAGGAGCTCGATCTTGAAACGACTATAACTCTGTAATTTCGATTCCTCCAGTTTTGAAATTGCGACCTGCAATATCCCTTTGTGTCCTTTATCCAATGCCACCATTATGATCCAAATTGGGTTCTCCAAGGAAGAGTTATGCGAAATCTCCCACAGTGAACTGATTATAGACTAGTTCAGTAGAGCGAACTTGTACGACGTGCCACGAGTCACTGTTTCGACCTTTGGCTCTAAAAAATATATACAAGAAACTACAGTTTGTCCTCTTTTTGTACCTTCCTACGAAATTTCAATCCGATGCTCAAAGAGAAAGTTATGACGATTTTCCCCAGGTCACCTGTTTGGAATGTAATTTAGGAGTCTGCAAAAATACCAACTTCCTCTGATCATATCTCCGCAAATATAGCGCGAAAATCTTTGAAATTCGAACCCAAGATTCAGCGTGATTTCTTATCAAACAGTTTTTTTTTAGCTTCTGAAACGCCACAGAAAAAACTTATAGCAAAAATGCCACGATGACCTGTTTGGAGCAGTGAAACCCTAGAATCCAAAGCTTTGATGCCAAATGTTATGAAACCAGCTCACAAAAAGATAGATAATATAGTTGAACGCCTTAGAATTCAGCCTCTTTGAGGGGGAAACCCCCTTTACATTACACAAATGAACAATTCTTCGATGATACAAATGACAAGACCTCCTTTCTATATATAGGAGTCTAAGGAGTCATAATATAATCAGAGCCGACATAACAATAATAATGTATGGGCACAATAATAACAATAGTGGGATTCTATGGGGCACAATAGTAACAATATGGTGACTATATGGGTACAACAATATAATAAGGGGGTTGTACTAATAACAATATTGGGTTACACTGGTAGTATAGGGGTCTAACAAAGTCCATAATGTATCTCAGATAAAAAGACAGGTACTGCCTCTTCTTCTCAAGCAGAAGAAACTCTAACAGACAAAAATTTGGATGCAATATGGGAGCAATTCACAAAAGAAACAAATCATAAAATTCCAAAGACTCCATTGCAAATGAAGATCACATAGACCCCAGAAGTTACAGGGAAGAACTCGCCTACTATTGAGGCTTCTGATAAAGCTTTGGACACTGATTATTTAGAATTCATCCCAGTATTCGCAATCTCTAAGATCATTTTTAAAATTGACGAAGTTCCTCCTCTTGATGTGTTTTATAGTCCAAAACATAGAGCTATGGTTAGCAGATAGAGAAAAAGAAGGAGAATTGAACAAACCCAAGCCGTAGTCCCTTGTAATTCTTCCTTTGAATTAATTTGGAAAGATACTCAAGCTACTCCTACCAAGGATCTCGAGAGAATCTCACAATTTGCAGGAGCATATGCTGGTGCTACTATTGATAAAGCCTCTAAAGTACAACAACTCCTAAGGGAGAAAGATGAAAGGATTATGCAGCTAGAACGAGGTTCTGAGAATGAAAAAAAATAATCGCTCAACAATGGCAAGCACAACTTGTAGAACTGAAAAATAACTTTAATGACTTAAAGATTCAACATGAATAGGATCTGAAGAGCAGGGATACTCAAATCTAAGAACTTCAACAAAATATTGAGCAATTAAAGGTGAATCTTGAGATAACTGAATTTAAGAAGGAAGCAAGAGAACTAAATAATCTCCTTGCTCAACAACATGTTATTTTTTTTCATAAATTAGCCACTATCCATGACTTATGTCATTCAAGCGATTCATTAGTGAACCAATTGTCTGATCTATGACATACTATAGGGAGGTTGAGGAGAAGATTTCAGATTATATAGAATGGCAAGATAGTACCGAAGGGAGATCAGCTGATCTCCCTAAAATTGAAGAATCACAGAAAGAGATTGTCTTCCAAGAGTGGGAAATAAAACTCAAGCATGGAGAAATGGCAATTTTCAGTGCCAGAGATATTTCAAACAATCTCACTGAATATATCAATGATAGTTTATTGCAGGCCGACCTGACTTCAGACTACCCTGAGGATACCTTTCCCGATGTTAAATTGTTAACTAAAACATGGCAGGAATCATTGAAGAAGGCTAAGAACATCAAGAATATGTTAAAGGTTGACTTGGAATGCCATTGACATTTCTTAATTAACCCTCATATTTAGTGGCTAATGTTGAGGTGTCTCTCCAACATGACCACTCATCTGCTTCCATCACTCAATGATGCAATATTCACTGCACGGATGCACATATAGCCTCATTATCCACCTGAATTAAATCCAATAAGATATATATGTGAACTTCAACAGCTTATGGGAGAGAAACCTTCATCCCAACCATAGTCAATTTGTTACAATTGAAATCTATTATTGTCTTTTTACTTTATTTCAATTGTACTTTGTTAAAACCACTCCAATATTTTATGTTACTTTACTATATTTGTAGTTTCATTAGAAGTTAGAAATCCCCTTCATTGATATGGAGGAGAGGTTCTAAATTTTGGCAAGAAATCTTTTGGTTTGCACTACTATAACTTGAAGTGATGTTAATAAAAAGCAGAACCGTTTCTGTTTCAGTTATGAGCACAGTCAACATATATTGGGTATTGCTATCTATGCATTAGTGTTGTGTTTATGGGTTGAATGGTTATTTTAATTGTGTTTATCATATATGTTTTTGCAAGCAATTAAGCATTTATCACTATTGATGTGTTTGATTGAAATATTTTAAATATATGCATGAACAACGATATCTTATATGTGCAATGATTTTCATCAACTAATTTAATTAACTATTTAATTAAATTAGTTATCTTTATTTGTTTTAAGCTCATAAAAGACTTGATGATCTATATTGTCATGTTATATGTGAGATCTTTCTAAAATCACATATGTAATTTCTCGTGATATATATTTTAAGTCTATTTATTCTTTACTTCTTAGTTTTATTTACATCATTAGCCTTACACTTATATATCTCATCCATCTTTATAATTTTTATTAAGGGAAATCGGTCCCATCATTCTAGTCGGAGCCACCATTCAAAACAGAAAAGGAGTTGCTTTAAGTTCCCGACCGGGTGGTTTTCCGTGATGTTGAGGCAGAACATTTTGAGCCTTCAACATGATGCAGCACACTATTCATCAAGAACACAAAAATAGTTGGAGCATTAGTCAAACGAAATGGAACTACAACAAACTCATAATGCCCATACCTAGTCCAGAAAGTTGTCTTGTAGATGTCATGTTCCTTAATTTTGTACCTGATGATATCTTGATCTCAAGTCAATCCTTGATAACATTGTTGCTCCCTTGAACTGGTCAACCAATTCATCAATCCTTGACAATGAATACATGTTCTTAGTCGTCACATTGTTCAAATTCTTGTAATCAATGCGTAACCTGCGAGTACCATCCTTCTTCTTCACAAACAACACCGATGCACCCCAAGGTGATACACTTGGACTGATGTATACCTTGTCTAACATTTCCTTCAACTGAAATTTCAATTCTACTAACTCTGGAGTGCTCATCTTGTACGATGCCTTTAATGTTGGTGTTGGCCCTGATACCAACTCAATACAAAAACCACTTCCCTGTTAGGCCGAACTCCGAAATATATGCTTGAAACACATCATGAAATTGTTGTGACGCTAGGTACCTACTCAATACCTCCACATCCTCATCCTCCTTACCCTGATCATTAGAAATATGCACTACAAATAACGCACTTCCTGCAACTGCGCTTTGTCTGCATAGATGTCACCATTTTATCCAATGTTTCCTTGTTCTTACCCTGTAAGATTCGTTGTTCTCCATTATCATCCAAACAATAAATAACCTCATCATAACAGTCTACCTTAGTCTTTTGAAGATATATTTGGTCCATACCCAATAACACATTATACGATCCCAACGACAATACATTCAAATGTTGAGGTAGGCATAACATTCAATTCAAATGCACAAGCTTTTACCCATTGATGAACTCTCTTCTTTGTAACTATAGCCAACTACACTAACAAATATTCTACATGCACCTTTTTATTCAAACCACACTTATCCACCAAGTCAGGGTTAACATAACTATAATTAGGGAGAATTTTAACACTCCCTCTCAACTAGGGAGAATTCCACTTGATCATCATGCGATCCTTTCATCATGAACCATCTCTGAATCTCATCTCATCTCTACTCTGCTCAACATTGATATCAATAATGAAGAAGAATCGATCGAGAGTGAGTGACAAGACATTACCACTCTCCACTGACAAAAGTTAGTCTAGAGGTAGAAGCTCAGTTAGACTTGATCCCAGATCAAGTTGTTGAACACCATGCATCCTAGACATAGGAAGTATGGCAGTACATGATGCGTCCATCAGTAGTGCTATGGTCCCTATCCACTTTTCCCAACTCATTGGCTATATGAGATGTACTTCCCATGAGTCTAAAACTACATGGGTATGATGTATGCTGGGACATCATTAGGAGAAGGTGAACCACTCATCCTGCTCATATGCCATAAGAGAAGGTGAAACACTCATTGTATGCATATGTCACTTGTAGGGGAAGGTGAACCACTCACCGTACACACGTGTCGTCAATCGTAAGGGAAGGTGAACCACTCACCCTACACACATGTCAACCATCATCAGGTAACACAAGGGAAGGTGAACCACTCACCCTGTACACACCACAATAATAGCGGAAGTTGAACCACTCACCCTATAGTCACTCATAGCTCCAAGAAGCACCGCAAGCCCCCAGGAGCTCCTAGAGATCAGTGTCCAACTCAAGCGAGACCCTCATGGGAGGGTCTTTCCATGATTCCAAGCATCTCTCAGAAGGTTAAGAATTTGACCTTCCCTAAGGGATTCATGAGGATGTCTACGACCTTCTCATTTGTCTTGATGTTTTGGAGCCTTGTTGCTCCCCGCTATACCATATCCCGGATAAAGTGGTACATGATATCAATGTGCTTGGAGCAGTCATGGAACACGAGATTCTATGAAAGACGAATCCAACTTTGGTTGTCGCAGTAGATCATGGTAGTATCCAACACATGCTTAAATAGCTCACTAAAGATATTCCTCAACCAAGCAACTTCACAACAAACCATACTAGCAACATATATTTGGCCTCATTGGTGCTTAAAGCAACTGATTTTTGTTTCCTGCTCATCAAAGATATTTAAGCTAGACCAAATAAAAAGCAACATCTAGACGTACTTTATGATCCAACACACTACCAGCCTAGTCAGCATCAGAATATCCATGTAGCCTCGAATTTCGGTAGTGTATCTCAGTCCATAGTTGATTGTGCTACAGAGATATCTCAAGAGATTCTTAGCAGTAATCCAATGTATGTGATGAGGCTCGACCATAAATTGACTCAATATATTCACAATGAAGCATATGTCTAGATGGCAGTTTACTAAGAACATCAGGCCCCCCGCAAGTTGTCGATACTCGGACGGATTTTCCAATGCAGACCCAACAACACTTCCACATAGCTTCTTGAAGTTGAGTTCCATTAGAGTAGACATAAAATTGCAATCCACCATCCCACATCTCTCGAGTAGCTTCAAAATGTATTTTCCTTGAGAAAGGAAAATATCACATGGCTTTTGCCAAACCTCCAGGCCTAGGAAGTAATGCATCAGACCTACGTCCTTCATCTCAAACTCGAAAGCCAACTCCCTCTTGCATTTATAAATGAGAGAGTCCACACTTGTCAGAAAGAGATCATCTACATAAAGGACTAGAATGAGAGGCATGTCCTTTTCAACCTTGAAGTATAGGTTAGGATCAACATCGCTCTTTGTAAATCCCAACTTCATAAGATAGTTATCGATCCTCTCATACCAACCCCTAGAGGTTTGCTTCAACCCATAGAGGGATTTCTTCAACCTGCATACGTGTGTCCTTCGATCTTGGACTTCGAACCCCTGAGGTTTTTCCAAATAGAATTCCTCCTTAAGCGAGCCATGCAAGAAAGCAGTCTTAACATCCATTTGCTGTAGACTCTATCCTTGAGAGGCAGTGAGAGCTATAGTCGATCAGATAGTCGTATATCAGAAAACCGGTGAAAATATCTCGTCATAGTCCACTCCTTCCTTTTGAGAGAAGCCTCGAGCAATGAACATAACCTTATATTTTTCAATTTTTCAGCACTCCCATAAGCTCCTATTTGATTTTGTAAATCAACTTAGAAGTGACCACATACTTGTCCTTGGGTCTACGAACCATGTCCTAGACATCTTTCTTCATGATTGATTTGTACTCCTCATTCATCGTATTCTTCCATACTTGATGTTTTATGGTTTCTTTGAACGTACATGGTTCAAATTGAACAATAATACTCATAACAACTAATTACCCTTGATACATGTTCGACTCAGGGAAAATTTTAAGGATCAAAATTTATTTTAAAGTTTAGAAACCTCGACGAATATCACTAGTACATAATATGTAATTTTTAAAATGTTTGGCAATGTTTTTGTAAATGTATTCAAATTTATAATAATTTTATATAGTCTCTATATAAAGTTTTGGCAACTTTTAAGGTAAAACAATTTTATACAATAAAATTTGGGTGAATAATTTTTAGAAAAAATGGAAATTAACATTTTTTTTTTTGGAAAAAACATGGAAAATTAGCGCACTTGTGAATATTAGGCCCTAAAATTTTCTGTGGTTCGACTTCTTAATTGCTCAAAATGTCCCTCTTCGAGCAATATGTCTTTCATCATCTTCAAGAGTGTCTTTGAGCCAAAAAGGTATTTTTCTTGAGGTAGAGGGATCACCAGGTGGAGGATCAATGGGATCCATCAGGCCTTCAACATCGGACATCAACTCATCTGTTAAAGGTTCATCTTGCTTTCCTGCAATATCATCATTGTCCTTCCTTGTGATAGGCAGATCTTTGGCTTTCCCAAGGGTATAATCTTCATTGAAAGTGATATCATGGCTCATTTCCACTTCTCTTTGACCAGGCACATAGATTCTATATGCCTTTGAATTTTCACTGTAGCCCATAAATGTACTTTCCTTCCTAGATGCTTCTAACTTGTTTCTTTTCTCTTTAGGCACATGAAAGTACATGGGACAATCAAATATTCTAAAATGAGAAACATCAAGTTTCTTACCAGTGAAAACTTCTTCGGGTCTCTTGAAATCTAATGCTTGACGTGGGCTCCTATTTTGAACATACACGACAATGTTGGCAACTTCTCCCCATAAGAACTTCAGTAGGCCTTCATCATGAAGCATGGCACAACTGGATTGTATGATTGTTCGATTCTTTCTTTCAGCAACTCCATCTTGCTCAAGAGTGTATGGAACTTTGTTTCCCTCTTAATTCCAACCTCTATGCAAAAGTCATTGAATTCATTTGATTCATATTCGGTTCCATTGTTGGTCCTCAATATTTTGATCTTCTTCCCTGTTTGATTTTCCACCAAGGCTTTGAAAGAACATAACCATTTGAACACTTTGTCTTTCTTCTTTAAGAAATAGATCCATGTTTTGTGAGATAAGTCATCCACAAATATTGCATAGTATAAGTATCCTCCTAATGATGTTACGAGCAACATACCGGGTAGATCAGAATGGACCAATTGAAGAATGTTAGTAGTTTGACTTTCACTTGAAGGGAAGGGTCCCCTTGTAAGTTTCCAAAATGCACAACCCTGACAAACCCCTTCATGATTCATGTTGAATTCGGGCATACCTGTGAACATCTTCCTTACCCTAAGTAAGGCTTTGTAATGAACGTGAACAAATCTTCGGTGCCATAATTTAGATTGAAGATAAGTATCGAAGTCATAGCTCCCAAAGGACTTCCTCCAACTTGATAGAGACCTTCAACCCTAAATCCAAGAGTGAATGCATCTTTATGGTTCCTTTGCCAAATACATACCTTTCTGTTAATGAATGCTACCTTGAAGCCTTTATCTTCAATTGCAGAAATAGACGCCAGGTTCTTCTTCAAATCAGGAACATACAATACTTCTGTTAGATGAATGGCTTTACTTTGATTCAAGTGAAGAGTGACCTTCCCTACCCCTTCATGAGGTAGGTGGCATTGTCTCCCAAGTATGATCTCCAAATTAGTCTTCTTTTCAATCAAATTTGAGAGGTCCTCCTTGTACACATTGAAGTGCCTTGAGGCTCCACTAATAATCAACCAATCATCCAAAGTATCTAGAGGAGAGGGAGTAGATAGAGTGGAAATAAGATAATAATAAAAAATTGTTTTCCTACATCATTACTTTCCTGATACCTAGAATTTCCCGTCCTTTTGGGAGGTCGACCACTTCCATCTCGATCATCGAGAGCATTCCTCTTTCCTTTATTATTGAACATGTTGTTCCTTTGATTGTTGTTGCCTTTGAAATTGTTGTGGTTGTTGTTGTTGTCGTCATCCCATGGAGTATCCTTCTTGTGAGGACATTCTTTAGCATAGTGACCAAACCTGTTGTAATTGCAACACCTCCATTTTCTTCCTTCTTTGAATCCTTGACCCTGTATCTTTGGACCATCATTGTTCTTCCTCTTTGCATGAGTGGAGAAAGCAGTAGGTTCATTTCCATTTGAAGGCTTATATCTCTCCATCATTCTTGTCTCTTCTTGAGTGCATCTCGCCAATAATTAATCGAAACTATGAATCCTGTCATTGTTGAGAATGGTGGTGTTAAACACATCCCATTATCTTGTAAGACCTCCAAGAGCGATGAGAGTGAGCACCCTGTCAACTTCACCAATAGATAGAAGGTCATTCTTGATTTTTTGTATTCCTCATGAAGTAGGATTAGATAGACTCCCCTTTATCCATCTTGATGTCCTTCAACTTGTTCTTGAGAAAGAGGATTGATTTGCATTTTTTACTTTGAACATCCCAATAAGCTTATCATACATCTCCTTAGATCTTCGCAAATCAGAAATATAGGCAACCAAATGCTTTTGAATGGAGTCAATGATAATTCTTTTAGCTTTGACCTCACCTTTCTTGTACTTTGTCTTTGCAGCAATAGGTGCATTGGAAGGAGGCTCCACCACTTTTCGCTGCACATAGTCCACAACATCATGCTCTTCCAAAGACAAGTCCAAAGTGACCATCTTCCATGCACGCTAGTCAAATTTTTCCTTGAGCTTATCCTCAGATTTGAAGTAAGATGTGGTTGCCATTGAAGTTAGACCAATATTCTTGTCTAACAACTCTCTCTTAGTGATAGCTTTTCTCTCTCTTGCTTGGTCTTTGTCTTTACCTGGGCTTTGATACCATGTTAATTTTAGTTAATAATGCTATGTTCTATGCTTAGCACAATTACTTCAATGTTCCTTTAGCAACCCAATGACAATTTCCAATTTATATTTCTAATAGCAATCACATTAACCATTAATCACATTGCCAGTAAAAGTAGATAGAACATGAAACGAAAATGTAGAAGACAAGCCAAGATAAGAGGACACCAGATTTGGCCGATGTTAGGGAAAATTTTTTGATCAATTCTTCTTATTATTATATCAAATGTTCAACAGAGAGAGAGAGAGAGTACACAAGTCAAATTGACTTTCTTAATTTAAAGTCAAAACTACCTTGTCAATTTTTGCAGTTAAACTTCAGCACTAACCAGAAAGTCAAAGATGGTCAACGAAATAGTCAAACTTCTCCTTTGAAGCTCGGTCAAAGGTATTCAAACTCGGAATCCAACAACGGTCAAAGTCAACCCAAAACAATCACAAAATCTGTGGTCAAACTTGGTCAAACTAAAGTCAACCCTACGGTCAATATAGGTCAAACAACCCAAAAAAGCTCGATTTTTATGCTAGTCAATGTGGCCTAGTCAAACAAAAATATTCCTCTAAAAATCGCAGTCAAAATTGGTCAAACAACCCCTGGTCAACTCTTGAAATTTTCGGCCCTGCAGTTTTGTCTAGAAATATGTCCTTGTGCCACACGTGAGAGAGAGAGAGAGAATATGTGAGTGATGATGATTCCAAATGAGGTGAGAGGTCACTTGTATTTATATTATTCGATGAGGGTGAAGAGACACGTCTATTGGGCTACCTGAGCCTACATGATGATGTGGTCGGCCTAAACAATTTGCACACGTGAGGGAATAAATTCAAAATCACACTTCTCCTTGTCCAAACTAGATAATCTTAATATCGATTTTGGACCTCTTGAAAATAGGAATTTAATGCAAGCATTATCTCCATCAAATGAGTTGTCCCAAGGTGGAATTTGGCCCTAGTTTCCAATTTTAACACATCTTAATATTTTATTTAAAAAGGAAAATTAATATTTGTAAAATAAAAACTAATGAAACATATTATTAAAAACTTAGTTTAATATTTAACACATACACACACACACACACACATATATATTGCTCAACATTTTATATAAATGTGCAAGAGAATTTTTAAAACTTGAATCTATTTAGACATTGAAAAATATAATTTATATAGCAAAAAAATTAAGAGTTCAATAAAATTGTATCCTCAAATTTCAACCAAAAAAAATGTGATAACATAAAACAATTAAATTGTAATTTTTTAAAATCATCTCGAAATAAGAAAAATTATTAAATTTATATATATATATATATATATATATAAAGAAAGGGAGAGCAAAATCATCTCATTTTTTTTGAGTTAATCTTAAATGACAATTCTAAAATGGTTTGAAACCTTTGACAAATAGTTAATTTAGAGATTTTAAATTATTTTGATGTGTTTTTAATTGAACTTAAAAATAAGTTTTAAAAGGGAGTTTATTTTAACAATGATGAGTTTTGTTTTTTTTCACTAATATGAATATGAAGTAGTGTGTGGCTTACAGCAATGAAAAATTGAATGTAACATGTTTCTTCATAAAACAGGGAAAAGGTTGAAAGAAAGGCATATGCATTAATTTTTTTCTATGCTTTACATATTAGGGATTAGTAAGATTCACTAAAGTTTCTAAAATTGTATATAAATTTCCATCCTTGAAAATTTCCCTAACAAAAACCTTGATATAATGAAGCAAATTATTTTGGGTATGTAATTATGTAGGCCATAGAAATTTTAATAATTAAAATATCAAAGATAATAGAAGAAAGGAGGAACATCCATTAGTAATTCATCCTAATATGTTGGCACAAGTCCTTGTAGAAGGGTGCACATGAAAAAGTACTTTGTTGTCCATCACAAATGGTAAAATTCGTGCATTTTTTAACATAGTCTTGCTTTGTGTGAGCAATGCCCTCTTTAATCTTTCACATTTCATATAAATATGTCTTGTTTCTTATGGTTTTGGTTATTTCATGCATTTTCTAGCATGTATTCACACCCTCTTGATGTATCATCTAATGCCATATTATAACAAGTTTAAACTTGACTTTGCCCAAGTTTTCTTTTCTTGCATATGTTATAGGCTAAGTAGCATAGTAATTCCCCACTTAAACAAGCAATACTTTTGTAGTGATAGTATGAGGAAAAATATTGATGTGAAAGATGATCAAGGGTCTGCATTTTATATTTCAAATCTATCAATTATACATAGAGAGGAAATAATTCATTTTCCTAAACTAATGAAAATTGTAGTAGATAAGTTCCTTCTAGCCCACATTCGTCTATAATGTGGACTATGAGGTGACATGGAATTCACATGGTAGACCCATATAGAAGAAACATAGACATCACATATATCTATAATGTGGTCTATGAGGTGACATGGAATTCACATGGTAGACCCATATGGAAGAAACATATACATCGCATATATCGTAAACAAAAGTATTCAATTATGTTCATCACAAAGTATCATCACTACCTATCTATTCATTGTTCCATCTCCTCGAATTATTAGAATGTAGAAAAATTAAACGAAAACTTGATAAATGTTACTCAATTTTTTGAAATTAATCATACATTGTGAAGTAATCCAATAATGATGCATGAATCATTATTTTCTTGAAAAATTGTTTTTCATAAAATAATCAACATGTGTAATCTTCTTTATGGTCATATATCCATTTGAAAAACCACACCATATTTTCAAATAAAAACAACTTACACATAACTATCATTGATATTTAAACTTTAATTAATATCAATTACACATAAAAACATAATTTCTGCTTTATTATACATTCAATTGCGACCATATTTAACAATTTAGAAAATTATTAAACATATTATTGGCCAACTCTATTAAATGGATTAGACACATTATTCATATACTCTATTAAATAAATTCCGTATTACTTATGAATAAACCATTCAAAATACTTTTCTCATCTTTAAAAAGACATCGGCAGTCACTGTTTTAAATGGAAATTCTAAAACTGTCAGAACCCTCTGGCAAAGTGCAAATAGTTAATTCAACTCTTTTAAAATATTTTGATTTATTATCGCATTAAACTTCAAAATAAGTTTAAATGAGATGTGGTGTAAAAGGGGTTTACTTTGGACAACGAAGCGTGTTTTACTTTCTTTTTTTTGAGTAACATGCGGTGCCCACAGATACGAATAATTGAAGACTTTTAACCAAGGGCCAGGTGACGCATGTATGAAACGACTGTTCATTTAAACGCGTATACGGTGATGAGGGACCCGCACTCAGTTACATCGAAAAAGCAAACGCAAGTGGACACGAATCATGATTCATCCATTAAATTGGGCCGTGGTCTATAATGTGATTTTTTGGTAAGTTTTCTTGGTTAAAATCTGACAGTGATTTATTGGAATGGCAAGTTTGATAGTTAGTTTTTGCACAATCAAAGCGTCTCAAGGGTTTTCAGGGTGCTAAATCCAAATATGCAGTTAAAAACCATTTTAATTGCAACAAATCAAGATTTAACCTCAATTTCTTCCGCAGGATTCCGTCACAGAAATTTTAAAAAATTCACATTATAGACAACTCCTTAAATGGCAGAAATGACACACCTGTCACACACTCAACTGACTCTTTCGGAAGTGGCCGACCAAGGTGGAGCCGGAGATGCATCAAGTTGCGGACTCCCTCCCTCGATACGTTTCCTGCCCGCCATTCACGGCCTTACCGACTTAGTTGCCGCTTTCGGCGCGCTTTAAAACAGGGTCGAGTCGCAGGGGCAAGATTTTTACAGCTAAACTGGGAGGTGACCGGTTGTTGTATCAACCAGAGCAACTATATGTCAGGTACATTTAGTCGTATCAATATTTAAAAAATTAAAATGACGATTGATTATAGATTGAAATAAATAAATAAATAATTCATAAAAATACGATTTTGTCAAAATTTTATATAGATATATATAAAATTGTGATTTTATTAAATGTTTTATGCATAGTGGTTCGCATTTGGTTCATATTGATTTTATTAAATGTTTTATGCATAGTGGTTCGTATTTGGTTCATATTCAGTATAGTTAAAGTGAGTCTTTGTTTTCTTTTAAATGTATTTGTAGAGAATTATTGATTTTTTTCATTTGTGTGTTTTTTAATATCAAATTGAGTTATCTAAAAATTTCAAGTGTTTTTTTTATATCAAATTGAGTTATCTAAAAATTTCAAGTTTTGTAGTCATAGATGCATAAAATAGTTTATCATGTCTTATTCACATGTTATTACTATTGAATTTTAATGTATATTTGGGCTAGTTATTTAGATATTGATTAGGCTTAGTGAATAGTGACAAATACAATGTTAGGGTGATACAAAGATTTTGTAAAATGATGTAAAAGGTATGGTGTTCTAGGTAGTGACAAGCCAAAGGAGATTTTTCTTAAGGATATCTATCCCTCTGTAAATATGTAAATAATCACATGTATATACGAATGCCTTTAACCTTGGTATTGTTAGGTAATACACTTTTGTCTTCACATTGGGGTCTCTCATCATTTACATGAAATTTGACTAATTAAAGAAGAGATCTTAGAAAGCAAATTATAAAATTGAATTTTAGTATTTCATCTATTACAAAGTTCTGAAATCTTTATATCCATTAGATTGTATATATTTCATAACTTGAAAACTTTATAAAATCTTGTTATCCTATGATTGGTCATGAAAAAAATTTCTTTAAAAAGTGAAGACTATTTTGAAGTTTTAGCATCTTTTGGCTTCAAATGTCATCCATTTACTCTTAAGGAGTGAATATAACTCCCCATCCACTAATTTTAAATTTTTTCGAGTGTAATTCAAAACTATATAAAACTTGAAAGGTAAGAGGTTTCATTATGTGCCGACTTACCATGATCATAGGAAACTAATGATATTGACATTCTCATGACTGGTCACCAAACCAGGATAATGGCTTATGGCTTAATCACTGTAAGACAAGAGCTCTCATCACGAGCCAGCTTGTTCGATATCATTATAACTTGTGAATTCCATTGTCAACAACTAGTTACCAAGCCAGGACAATGGATTTCAAGCTAAGCTTTAAAACAATTTTTCTAAAAGAAAAGATTAAATACCTCTAATAATATTACTATAAGTGGATGGGATACTAGTATATATTTGATTAAACGGTAACCCCGTCAAAGCTATGGACGTCTGTTGGCAGTAGTGGCTCTACCAGTGACAAATAAGTCTATCTAAAACACTAAGCCTCTATAACTCTTAACTTTGTCCTTATAACTAATTAAATGACCAACAAAGGTAATAAATATTTTTATCAATAAACATGTTATGAGACAATTCACAAAATGATGAGTTCTTTTACTCAGAGTAATCTTTATCAATCAAAACTCCAAGTATTTTTACCTTTCTAAGTATTTTCCTTTAATAGTTTAAAATTTAATTTATTTTTAACAAAGATAATTGTTTCGCCCAGTATGTCACCAATTGTTGTGCTAGTCAACAACCCCCCATTAAGGTTAATAGTAGAACTAATAAATAATGGGGACGCTTTTAAATTTAAATAAAATCCCTTAGTGTAAATAATATAGGACAATATTAGTTTTTGTCACCAAAAAACTTAACTAAATAAGAAAATTCCCTTATCGGAGCTTTGAAATCGGAGCTAAGACTCATAACACATATTCATAAATAAGCTACCCATAGGATTTTATTTAAAAGGTATTATCAAAATAACTTTATCAAAATATTTTAAATATTGTAACATGTCCCATAGGATAAGTTGCGATAAATCCCTCCCTGATTGAAATTTTCAAATATTCTAAGACTAAAAGTAATAAAGCACTTCTTTGCGAATATAATAATAAAAGGCCTGACCCCACGAGATTACGACATAACATTATCAGAGCTTATGAATACCAGAACTTTTCATATAAGCATCACTCAAAATACTCTTATACCTCGATCTGTCGATTCTTTGATATCTCTTTTCGCCCATCCTCCGATATATGACATCTTTGATACTCTGATATCAACATATTGTTGATCTCCGACATTCCTAAGCCTTTGATCCTCTAATAAACCCCTCCTATACGTATCATAACTTCATATCGGAACTTCCTATCGATTGTCACTCTTTTCAATCCCCGATACCAAACCTCCGATACATGACCTCTGATATCCCTTCCCGCTTATATTTTTAGTCGTTATGTTTTAATAATAAAATTCTATTGGAAAGCAATAATATCACATGTTTCAAAGGCACAACCATAATATTTCGCCGATATAATCCTCCGATATGCTGACATGTACAGAAGCCCATGTGAACCCACATTTTATCATTTAATGCCCAAATGTAAAGAATTTATGATTTCTAAGTTCTAAACGATTTGATTATTGTGGCTTGATATCACTATATTTTGCTCATAAAGACATTAATTGATATGAAGTTGGTTATTCGCTTTAAGGAATTCTCCAATTAAGTAAGTATCCACTTATTCCCGTGTTTTCCTCTCCAAGCCAGCCCCGATAAGAAATACTCAGCAGAAATTTCTAGGGCAACTAAACCCAGGAAGAAACCTGTTGTTCAACAACCACTGGTCCCTCCTTCACCTGAAGCTACTGAAATGCCTGCATTATTCTTGGGTACAACCTGTACTCCCGATCTTCGAAAGTATTGCAAACCCTCATGTGTTGCCCCTCTATGTTTTGATAAAATCTTAGCTCGAGAGATTGCCTACCAAACTGTAGGGAATGGCCTTTCAAAGATTTTGAAAGATGCTAAAAAGATAATGTGGCCTACCTTCCCTATTCAATATGGTGTCTATGCTCTTGACAATTTCAGGCATGCTAGTCTTGAGATTGAAAAAATTCAATGTTCCAATTTCCCAACTATTCCCAATAAACAATGTGATCCTAATGATATTGCCAAGAATGTCACTGCATAGGAAAAACTTAGGCAATTCAAAAATGAGGCAGACAAATTTGATGATTTATTTGAATCAACTTCTATCTATGCAAAGGTTGAGAAAAAAGTAGCAACACGGTTAATTCATGAGGATTTGATTCAATTTAATCAGTATAGGAATAAAAGGATAACTCACTTGCCTATAGATTTATTGATGCTACATCAACAAAATACAGAGCAAGATACAGCCTCAGCTAGTACAGGAAAAATCCATAATGTATCTCAGATAAAAAAGATCGGTACTTCCTTTTCTTCTCAAGCAGAAGAAACTCTAACAGACAAAAATTTGGACGCAATATGGGAGCAATTCACAAAAGAAACAGATCATAAAAGTCCAAAGACTCCATTGCAAATGAAGATTACATAGACCCCAAAAGTTACAGGGAAGAACTCGCTTACTATTGAGGCTTCTGATAAAGCTTTGGACACTGATTATTTAGAAGTCATCCCAGTATTCGCGACCTCTGAGTTCATTTTGAAAATTGACGAAGTTCCTCCTCTTGATGTGTTTTATAGTCCAAAACATAGAGCTATGGTTAGAAGACAGAGAAAAAGAAGGAGAATTGAACAAACCCAGGCTGTAGTCCCTTGTAATTCTTCCTTTGAATTAATTTGGAAAGATACTCAAGCTACTCCTACCGAGGATCTCGGGAGACTCTCGCAATTTGTAGGAGCATATGCCGGTGCTACTATTGATAAAGCCTCTAAAGTACAACAACTCCTAAGGGAGAAAGATGAAAGGATTATGCAGCTAGAACAAGGTTCTGAGAATGAAAAAAAATAATCTCTCAACAATGGCAAGCACAACTTGTAGAACTGCAAAATAACTTTAAAGACTTAAAGATTCAACATGAATAGGATCTTAACAGAAGGGATACTCAAATCTAAGAACTTCAACAAAATATTGAACAATTAAAGGTGAATCCTGAGATAACTGAATTTAAGAAGGAAGCAGGAGAACTAAATAATCTCCTTGCTCAACAACATGTTATTTTTTTTCATAAATTAGCCACTATCCATGACTTATGTCATTCAAGTGATTCATTAGTGAACCAATTGTCTGATCTGAGGACATAGTATAGGGAGGTTGAGGAGAAGATTTCAGATTATATATAATGGCAAGATAGTACCAAAGGGAGATCAGCTGATCTCCCTAAAATTGAAGAATCACAGAAAGAGATTGTCTTCCAAGAGTGGGAAATAAAACTCAAGCATGCAGAAATGGAAATTTTAAGTGCCAGAGATATTTCAAACAATCTCACTGAATCTATCAGTGATAGTTTATTGCAGGCCGACCTGATTTCAGACTACCCTGAGGATATCTTTCCCAATGTTAAATTGTTAACTAAAACATGGCAGGAATCATTGAAGAAGAAGGCTAAGAACATCAAGAATTTGTTAAAGGTTGACTTGGAATGCCATTGACATTTCTTAATTAACCCTCATATTTAGTGGCTAAAGTTGAGGTGGCTCTCCAACATGACCACTCATCTGCTTCCATCACTCAATGCTGCGATATTCATTGCACGGATACACATATAGCCTCATTATCCACCTGAATTAAAGCCAATGAGAGATAATGTGAACTTCGACAGCTTATGGGAGAGCAACCTTCATCCCAACCATAGTCAAGTTGTTACAATTGAAATCTATTATTATCTTTTTACTTTATTTCAAGTTTGCTTTGTTGAAACCACTCCAATCTTTTATGTTACTTTACTATATTTGTAGTTTCATTAGAAGTTAGAAATCCCCTTCATTGATATGGAGGAGAGGTTCTGAATTTTGGCAAGAAATCTTTTGGTTTGCACTACTGTAACTTGAAGTGATGTTAATAGAAAGCAGAACCGTTTCTGTTTCAGTTATGAGTAGAGTCAACATATATTGGGTAGTGCTATCTATGCATTAGTGTTGTGTTTATGAGTTGAATGGTTATTTTAATTATGTTTATCATATATGTTTTTGCAAGCAATTAAGCATTTATCACTATTGATGTGTTTGATTGAAATATTTTAAATATATGCATGAACAACGATATCTTATATGTGCAATGATTTTCATCAACTAATTTAATTACCTATTTAACTAAATTATTTATCTTTATTTGTTTTAACCTCATAAAAGACTTGATGATCTATATTGTCACGTTATATGTGAGATCTTTCTAAAATCACATATATAGAGAAACCTTTTCTCGTGATATATATTTTAAGTCTATTTATTCTTTACTTCTTAGTTTTATTTACATCATTAGCCTCACACTTATATATCTCATCCATCTTTATAATTTTTATTAAGGGAAATTGGTCCCATAATTCTAGTCGGAGCCACCATTCCAAACAGAAAAGGAGTTGCTTTAAGTTCTCGACCGGGTGGTTTTCCGTGATGTTGAGGCAGAACATTTTGAGCCTTCAACATGATGCAACACACTATTCATCAAGAACATAAAAATAGTTGGAGCATTAGTCAAACAAAATGGAACTACAATAAACTCATAATGCCCATACCTGGTCCAGAAAGTTGTCTTGTAGATGTCATGTTCCTTAATGTGTAATTGATGATATCCTGATCTCAAGTCAATCCTTGATAACATTGTTTCTCCCTTGAGCTGGTCAACCAAGTCATCAATGCTCGACAATGAATACATGTTCTTAGTCATCACATTGTTCAAGTTCTTGTAATCAATGCATAACATGCGAGTACCATCCTTCTTCTTCACAAACAACACCGATGCACCCCAAGGTGATACACTTGGACTGATGTATACCTTGTCTAACATTTCCTTCAACTGAAATTTCAATTCTACTAACTCTGGAGTGCTCATCCTGTACAATGCCTTTAATGTTGGTGCTGGCCCTGATACCAACTCAATAGAAAAACCACTTCCCTGTTAGGCTGCAACTCTGAAATATATGCTTGAAACACATCATGAAACTGTTGCGAGGTTCAGTACCTACTCAATTCCTCCGCATCCTCATCCTCCTTACTTGATCATTAGAAATATGCACTACAAATAACGCACTTCCTGCAATTGCGCTTTGTCTGCATAACTGTCACCATTTTATCCGATGTTTCCTTGTTCTTACCCTGTAAGATTCGTTGTTCTCCATTATCATCCAAACAATAAATAACCTCATCATAACAGTCTACCTTAGTCTTGTGAAGATATATTTGGTCCATACCCAATAACACATTATACAATCCCAATGACAATACGTTGAAATGTTGAGGTAGTCATAACATTCAATTAAAATGCACAAGCTTTTACCCAATGATGAACTCTCTTCTTTGTAACTATAGCCAACTACACTAAAAAATATTCTACATGCACTTTTTTATTCAAACCACACTTATCCACCAAGTCAGGGTTAACATAACTATAATTGGGGAGAATTTTAACACTCCCTCTCAACTAGGGAGAATTCCACTTGATCATCATGCCATCCTTTCATCATGAACCATCTCTAAATCTCATCTCATCTCTGCTCTGCTAAACATTGATATCTATAATGAAGAAGAATCGATCGAGAGTGAGTGACAAGATGTTACCACTCTCCACTGACAAAAGTTAGTCTAGAGGTAGAACCTCAATTAGAATTGATCCCAGATCAAGTTGTTGAACACCATGCATCCTAAACATAGGGAGTATGGCAGTACACAATGCGTCCATCAGTAGTGCTATGGTCCCTATCCACTTTTCCCAACTCATTAGCTATATGAGAGGTACTTCCCATGAGTCCAAAACTACATGGGTATGATGTATGTTGGGACATCATTAGGAGAAGGTGAACCACTCTTCCTGCTCATATGCCATAGGAGAAGGTGAACCACTCATTCTATGCATATGTCAATTGTAGGGGAAGGTGATCCACTCACCGTACACACATGTGTCGTCAATCGTAAGGGAAGGTGAACCACTCACCCTACACACATGTCAACCATTATCAGGTAACACAAGGGAAGGTGAACCACTCACCCTGTACACAACACACCAATGGGGGAAGGTGAACCACTCACCCTATAGTCACTCATAGCTTCAAGAAGCACCGCAAGCCCCCAGGAGCTCCTACAGCTCATTGTCCAACTCAAGCTAGACGCTCATGGGAGGGTCTTTCCATGACTCCAAGTATCTCTCAGAAGGTTAAGAATTTGACCTTCCCTAAGGGATTCGTGAGGATGTGTACGACCTTCTAATTAGTCTTGATGTTTTGGAGCCTTGTTGCTCCCCGCTATACCATATCCCGGATAAAGTGGTACCTGATATCAATGTGCTTGGAGCAGTCATGGAACACGAGATTCTATGAAAGACGAATCCAACTTTGGTTGTCACAGTAGATCACGGTGGTATCCAACACATGCTTAAATAGCTCACTAAAGATATTCCTCAACCAAGCAACTTCACAACAAACCATACTAGCAACATATATTTGGCCTCATTGGTGCTTAAAGCAACTGATTTTTGTTTTTTGCTCATCTAAGATATTTAAGGAGGACCCAATGAAAAGCAACATCTAGACGTTCTTTTATGATCCAACACACTACCAGCCTAGTCAGCATCAAAATATCCATGTAGCCTCAAATTTCGGTAGTGTATCTCAGTCCATAGTTGATTGTGCTACAGAGATATCTCAAGAGATTCTTAGCAGCAATCCAATGTATGTGATGAGGCTCGACCATAAATTGACTCAATATATCCACAGTGAAGCATATGTCTAGATGGCAAGTTACTAAGAACATCAGCCCACCCCCCGCAAGTTGTCGATACTTGGAAGGATTTGCCAATGCAGTCCCAACAACAATTCCACATAGCTTCTTGAAGTTGAGTTCCATTAGAGTAGACATAAAATTGCAATCCACTATCCCACATCTCTCGAGTAGCTTCAAAATGTATTTTCCTTTAGAAAGGAAAATATCACATGGCTTTTGCCAAACCTCCAGGCCTAGGAAGTAATGCATCAAACCTAGGTCCTTCATCTCAAACTCGGAAGCCAACTCCCTCTTGCATTAATAAATGAGAGTATGCACTTGTCAGAAAGAGATCATCTACATAAAGGACCAGAATGAGAGGCATGTCCTTTTCAAACTTGAAGTATAGGTTAGGATCAACTTCGCTCCTTGTAAATCCCAACTTCATAAGATAGTTATCAATCCTCTCATACCAACCCCTAGAGGTTTGCTTCAACCCATAAAGGGCTTTCTTCAACCTGCATACGTGTGTCCTTCGATCTTGTACTTCGAACCCCTGAGGTTTTTCCAAATAGAATTCCTCCTTAAGCGAGCCATGCAAGAAAGCAGTCTTAACATCCATTTGTTGTAGACTCTATCCTTGAGAGGCAGTGAGAGCTATAATCGATCAGATAGTCGTATATCAGAAAACTGGTGAAAATATCTCGTCATAGTCCACTCCTTCCTTTTGAGAGAAGCCTCGAGCAACGAACATAAACTTGTATTTTTCAATTTTTCAGCACTCCCATAAGCTCCATATTTGATTTTGTAAATCCACTTAGAAGTGACCACATACTTGTCCTTGGGTCTACGAACCATGTCCCAGACATCTTTCTTCATGATTGATTTGTACTCCTCATTTATCATATTCTTCCATACTTGATGTTTTATGGTTTCTTCGAACGTACATGGCTCAAATTGAACAATAATACTCATAATAGCTAAGTACCCTTGATACATGTTCAGCTCTGGGAAAATTTTAAGGATCGAAATTTATTTTAAAGCTTAGAAACCTCGACGAATATCACTAGTACATAATATGTAATTTTTAAAATGTTTGGCAATGTTTTTGTAAATGTATTCAAATTTCTAATAGTTTTATATAGTCTTTATCTAAAGTTTTGGCAATTTTTAAGGTAAAACAATTTTATACTATAAAATTTGGGTGAATAATTTTTAGAAAAAATGGAAATTAACATTTTTTTTTTTTTTTTTTGGAAAAAACATGGAAAATTAGCGCACTTGCGAATATTAGGCCCTAAAATTTTCTGTGGTTTGACTTCTTAATTTCTCAGAATGTCCCTCTTCGAGCAATATGCCTTTCATCATCTTCGAGAGTGTCTTTGAGCCAAAAAGGTATTTTTCTTGAGGTAGAGGGATGACCAGGTGGAGGATCAATGGGATCCATCAAGCCTTCAACATCGGACATCAACTCATCTGTCAAAGGTTCATCCTACTTTCCTACAATATCATCATTATCCTTCCTTGCGATAGGGAGATCTCTGCTTTCCCAAGGGTAGAATCTTCATTGAAAGTGATATCATGGCTCATTTCCACTTCTCTTTGACCAGGCACATAGATTCTATATGCCTTTGAATTTTCACTGTAGCCCACAGATGTACTTTCCTTCCTAGATGCTTCTAACTTGTTTCTTTTCTCTTTAGGCACATGAAAGTACAGGGGACAACCAAATATTCTAAAATGAGAAACATCAAGTTTCTTACCAGTGAAAACTTCTTCGGGTGTCTTGAAATCTAATGCTTGATGTGGGCTCCTATTTTGAACATACACGACAATGTTGGCAACTTCTCCCCATAAGAACTTCAGTAGGCCTTCGTCATGAAGCATGGCACAAATGGCTTCCATGATTGTTCAATTCTTTCTTTCAGCAACTCCATCTTGCTTAAGAGTGTACGGAACGATTGTTTCCCTCTTAATTCCAACCTCTATGCAAAAGTCATTGAATTCATTTGATTCATATTCGGTTCCATTGTCGGTCCTCAATATTTTGATCTTCTTCCCTGTTTGATTTTCCACCAAGGCTTTGAAAGAACATAACCATTTGAACACTTCATCTTTCTTCTTCAAGAAATAGATCCATGTTTTGTGAGATAAGTCATCCACAAATATTGCATAGTATAAGTATCCTCCTAATGATGTTACGAGCAACATACCGGGTAGATCAGAATGGACCAATTGAAGAATGTTAGTAGTTTTACTTTCACTTGAAGGGAAGGGTCCCCTTGTAAGTTTCCCAAATGCACAACCCTGACAAACCCCTTCATGATTCATGTTGAATTTGGGCATACCTGTGAACATCTTCCTTACCCTAGGTAAGGCTTTGTAATGAACATGAGCAAATATTCGGTGCCATAATTTAGATTGAATATAAGTATCGAAGTCATAGCTCCCAAAGGACTTCCTCCAACATGATAGAGACCTTCAACCCTAAATCCAAGAGTGAATGCATCTTTAGGGTTCCTTTGCCAAATACATACCTTTCCGTCAATGAATGCTACCTTGAAGCCTTTATCTTCAATCGCAGAAATAGATGCCAGGTTCTTCTTCAAATCAAGCACATACAATACTTCTTGTAGATGAATGGTTTGACCTTGATTCAAGTGAAGAGTGACCTTCCCTATCCCCTTCATGGGGTAGGTGGCATTGTCTCTAAGTATGATCTCCAAATTAGTCTTCTTTTCAATCAAATTTGAGAGGTCCTCCTTGTACACATTGAAGTGCCTTGAGGCTCCACTAATAATCAACCAATGATCCAAAGTATCCAGAGGAGAGGGAGTAGATAGAGCGGAAATAAGATAAAAAAAAAGTTGTTTTCCTACATCATTACTTTCCTGATACCTGGAATTTCCCATCCTTTTGAGAGGTCGACCACTTCCATCTCGAGCATCGAGAGCATTCCTCTTTCCTTTATTATTGAACATGTTGTTCCTTTGATTGTTGTTTCCTTTGAAATTGGCGTGATTGTTGTTGTTGTCGTCATCCCATGGAGTATCCTTCTTGTGAGGACATTCTTTAGCATAGTGACCAAACCTGTTGTAATTGCAGCGCCTTCATGTTCTTCCTTCTTTGAATCCTTGGTTGAATCCTTGACCCTGTCTCTTTGGACCATCATTGTTCTTCCTCTTTGCACGAGCGGAGAAAGCAGTGGGTTCATTTCCATTTGAAGGCTTATATCTCTCCATCATTCTTGTCTCTTCTTGAGTGCATCTAGCCAATAATTAATTGAAACTAGGGATCCTATCAATGTTGAGAATGGTGGTGTTAAACACATCCCATTATCTTGTAAGACCTCCAAGAGTGATGAGAGTGAGCACCTTGTCAACAATGACTTCACCAATAGATAGAAGGTAATTCTTGATTTTTTGTATTCCTCATGAAGTAGGATTAGATAGACTCCCCTTTATCCATCTTGATGTTCTTCAACTTGTTCTTGAGAAAGAGGAGTGATTTGCATTTTTTACTTTGAACATCCAAATAAGCTTATCATACATCTCCTTAGATCTTCCCAAATTAGAAATATAGGCAACCAAATGCTTTTGAATGGAGTCAATGATAATTCTTTTAGCTTTGACCTCACCTTTCTTGTACTTTGTCTTTGTAGCAATAGGTGCATTGGAAGGAGGCTCCACCACTTTTCCCTGCACATAGTCTATAGCATCATGCTCTTCCAAAGTCAAGTCCAAAGTGACCATCTTCCATGCATGATAGTCAAATTTTTCCTTGAGCTTATCCTCAGATTTGAAGTAAGATGTAGTTTCCATTGAAGCTAGACCAATATTCTTTTCTAACAACTCTCTCTTAGTGATTGCTTTTCTCTCTCTTGCTTGGGCTTTGTCTTTACCTGGGCTTTGATACCATGTTAATTTTAGTTAATAATGCTATGTTCTATGCTTAGCACAATTACTTCAATGTTCCTTTAGCAACCCAATGACAATTTCCAATTTATATTTCCAATAGCAATCACATTAACCATTAATCACATTGCTAGTAAAAGTAGATAGAACATGAAACAAAAATGTAGAAGACAAGCCAAGATAAGAGGACACCAGATTTTGCCGACGTCAGGGAAAACTTTTTGATCAATTCTTCTTATTATTATATCAAATGTTCAACAGAGACAGAGAGAGTACACAAGTCAAATTGACTTTCTAAATTCAAAGTCAAACTACCTTGTCAATTTTTGTAGTTAAACTTCAGCACTAACCAGAAAGTCAAAGATGTCAACGAAATAGTCAAACTTCTCCTTTGAAGCTCGGTCAAAGGTATTCAAACTTGGAATCCAACAACGGTCAAAGTCAGCCCAAAACAATCACAAAATCTGTGGTCAAACTTGGTCAAACTAAAGTCAACTCTACGGTCAATATAGGTCAAACAACCAAAAAAATTTCGATTTTTATGCTAGTCAATGTGGCCTAGTCAAACAAAAATATTCCTCTAAAAATCGCAGTCAAAATTGGTCAAACAACCCCTGGTCAACTCTTGAAATTTTCCGCCCTGCAGTGCTGTCTAGAAATATGTCCTTGTGCCACACGTGAGAGAGAGAGAGAGAGAATATGTGAGTGATGATGATTCCAAATGAGGTGAGAGGTCACTTGTATTTATACTATTCGATGAGGGTGAAGGGACCCGTCTATTGGGCTTCCTGAGCCTACATGATGATGTGGTCGGCCTGAACAATTTGCACACGTGAGGGAATAAATTCAAAATCACACTTCTCCTTGTCCAAATTAGATAATCTTAATATCAATTTTGGACCTCTCGAAAGTAGGAATTTAATGCAAGCATCATCTCCATCAAATGAGCTGTCCCAAAGTCGAAATTGGCCCTAGTTTCCAATTTTAACACATCTTTTATCATATTTTATTTAAAAAGGAAAATCAATATTAGTAAAATAAAAACTAATAAAACATATTGTTAAAAACTTAGTTTAATAATTTAACATATATATATATATATATATATATATATATTGCTCAACATTTTATATAAATGTGCAAGAGAATTTTTAAAACTTGAATCTATTTAGACATTGAAAAATATAATTTATATAACAAAAAAATTAAGAGTTCAATAAAATTGTATCCTCAAATTTCAACAAAAAAAAAAAAAGTGATAACATAAAACAATTAAATTGTAATTTTTAAAAATCATCTCGAAATAAGAAAAATTATTAAATTATATCTATATATATATATATATATATATATATATATATATATATATATATATATATATATTTCAATAAAGGGAGAGCAAAATTATCTCATTATTTTTTTGTGAGTTAATCTTAAATGACAATTCTAAAATGGTTTGAAACCTTTGACAAATAGTTAATTTAGAGATTTTAAATGATTTTGATGTGTTTTTAATTGAACTTAAAAATAAGTTTAAACTCAGTGAGGTGTAAAAAGGAGTTTATTTTGATAATGATGAGTTTTTTTTTTTTACTAATATGAATAGGGATGTATGAGTGAAGTAGTATGTTTCTTGCAACTATGAAAAACTGAATGTAACCTGTTTCTTCATAAAACAGGGAAAACGCTGAAAGAAAGGCACATGCATTATTTTTTTTTTGTATGCTTTACATATTAGGGATTAGTAAGATTCACTAAAGTTTCTAAAATTGTATATAAATTTCCATCCTTGAAAATTTCCCTAACAAAAACCTTGATATGATGAAGTAAATTATTTTGGGTATGTAATTATGTAGGCGAGAGAAATTTTAATAATTAAAATATGAAAGATAATAGAAGAAAGGAGGAACATCCATTAGTAATTCATCCTAATATGTTGGCACAAGTCCTTGTAGAAGGGTGCACATGAAAAAGTACTTTGTTGTCCATCACAAATGGTAAAATTCGTGCATTTTTTAACATAGTCTTGCTTTGTGTGATCAGTGCCCTCTTTAATCTTTCACATTTCATATAAATATGTCTTGTTTCTTATGTTTTTGGTTATTTCATGCATTTTCTAGCATGTATTCACACCCTCTTGATGTATCATCTCATGCCATATTATAACAAGTTTAAACTTGACTTTGCCCAAGTTTTCTTTTCTTGCATATGTTATAGGCTAAGTAGCATAGTAATTTCCCACTTAAACAAGCAATAATTTTGTAGTGATAGTATCAAGAAAAATATTGATGTGAAAGATGATCAAGGGTCTGCATTTTATATTTCAAATCTATCAATTGTACATAGAGAGGAAACAATTCATTTTCTTAAACTAATGAAAATTGAAGTAGATAAGTTCCTTCTAGCCCACCCTCGTCTATATTGTGGACTATGAGGTGACATGGATTCACATGGTAGACCCATATGGAAGAAACATAGACATCACATATATCTATAATGTGGTCTATGAGGTGACATGGAATTCACATGGTAGACCCATATGGAAGAAACATATACATCACATATATCGTAAACACAAGTATTCAATTATGTTCATCACAAAGTATCATCACTACCTATTTATTCATTGTTCCATCTCCTCGAATTACTAGAGTGTAGAAAAATTAAACGAAAACTTGATAAATGCTACTCATTTCTTTGAAATTAATCATATATTGTGAAGTAATCTAATAATAATGCACGAATCATTATTTTCTTGAAAAATTGTTTTTCATAAAATGATCAATATGTATAATCTTCTTTAGGGTCATATATCCATTTGAAGAACCACACTATATTTAAAAAAAAACAACTTACACATAACTATCCTTGATATTTAACCTTTAATTAATATCAATTACAAATAAAAACGTAGTTTATGCTTTATTATACATTCAATTGCGACCATATTTAACCATTTAGAAAATTATTAAACATATTATTGGCGACCTCTATTAAATGGATTAGACACATTATTCATATACTCTATTAAATAAATTCCGTATTACTTATGAATAAACATAATTTTCTTATCTTTAAAAAGACATCGGCATTCACTTTGGCGTTCCCTTCCTACGCCTGGTTTTAAACGGCAATTTTAAAACTGTTCGAACCCTCTAGCAAAGTGCAAATAGTTAATTCAACTCTTTCAAATTCTTTTGATTTATTCTCGTATTAAACTTTAAAATAAATTTAACTGAGATGTGGTGTAAAAGGGGTTTACTTTGGACAACGAAGCGTGTTCTACTTTTTTTTGACTAACATGATACGAATAAAGCGATGTGGTGCCCACAGAAAAGAATAATTGAATGCAACTTGTCTCTTCACAAACCCCGGAAAATGACTGTTCATTTAAACGCGTATACGGTCACGAGGATTCCGCGTCGTCGACTCTGTTACATCGAAAAAGCAAAGTACTATTTTGCACGATCATGATGCATCAATTAAATTGCAGATCCTCCTGTAAATGAGCCGCACCTGTCACGCACTCAAACGACTCTTTCGGAAGTGGCCGACCAAGGTGGGGCCGGAGATGCATCAAGTTGCGGAAGTTTCCTGCTCGCCATTCACGGCCTTACCGACTAAGTTGCTGCTTTCGGCGCGTTTTCAAACAGGGTCGACTCGCAGGGGCGATATCTTTACGGCTAAACTGGGAGGTGCCCTGTTGTTGTATCAACCAGAGCAACTATATTTCAGGTGCTAATCCTCGCTAGCGTTTTCCTTCCTCATCCTTACCCACCTCTTGTTTCTCTGTGTATCCCTGAATTCATCAAAATGGCTCAACCACTCGCTTCCGCCTCCGCTTCCAGTTCTGCATCTTCTCATGGCAATTACAGTTATCAAATTTTTATAAACCATCGCGGCGATGTGAAAAAAACCTTTGCAAGCCATCTCTACCGCAGGCTTCTTCGGGATGGATTCAGAGTCTTTCTTGACCAGTCGGAGTTAGAGCGCGGAGAAGAAATAGTTTCTCAAATAGAAGGAGCTATAGCAACTGCCTCCGTACACGTGGCTATTTTTTCCCCGGGATATGCGCAATCAAGGTGGTGCCTTGACGAGCTTGTTCAAATGCTGGAGTCGAAGGAGTCTCGTGCTGCCACTGTTATTCCGGTATTCTATAATGTTAAGCCTTCCGTTTTGCGATGGACGGACATTGGCAAGAACATCGATAGAGGTGCTGAAGCCTTGAGAATTCTTCGGCAGACGGGCAGGTATAGAGTGTTTGTTCACGCTTTGAGAATTCTCCGGTGGACGGGCAAGGATAGCGTGTATGTTCAAGCTTTGAGAAATCTACGTTGGACGAGCAGCGATAGGGTGTATGCTGAAGCCCTTACTAATCATGAAAAGAAAAAGAGATACACGCAGGAAAGACTTGCGGGTTGGAGAAAAGCACTGTCTGACGTTTCACTTATTAGCGGCTTCGAGCTGGAGGCCTGTAATGGGTTAGTACTTTGTCTGTCATTCTATGTATTACTTTAACTGTGCTGATAAACAAACCTTCAAATTTTCATGCGGTGCTTGTTCTTTTGCTAATGACCAGTGACGAAGGCGTTCTCGTGGACGAAGTAGTGCGACAAGTGCAGAAAAAGGTTGGAAAAGCACCATTGCCTGTTGCCACACATCCAACCGGATTGGATGAAAAGCTGCAACAGCTCGAAAGAACGGTGCTATGGGAGCAACAGCACAACAGAGGGGGACCCAATATTGTGGGGATTGTGGGTAGTGGTGGGTTGGGGAAAACTACTCTGGCAAAATTTTTCTTCAACAAGAAGAGATCAGATTACCAGCAGTCCTGTTTCTTACATGACGTTAGAGACGCTGCAGCTAGGTGCAGTCTACCATCCTTGCAGAGTGAACTTTATAAAGACTTGTCAAACGGAGGGGATCAGGTAATGCGCAATGTTGATGAAGGTATAGCTACTTTAAAAGATCGTCTCTCCTGTAGTCAAGCTCTCATAGTCATGGATGATGTAGATGATGTTGAGCAGCTGGACGCATTATTTTCACCCGTGAAGGACGTCCTTCCTTCTGGTAGTTTAATTTTGTTTACATCTCGCGATCTGGACGTTCTTAGAAAATATGCAGGCATACAAGAGTCATCCATTTACAAGATGACAGGCCTTGATCCTGAACATTCTCAACAGCTTTTTTGCTCCTATGCCTTCCACCAGCCCTATCCTGCTCTTGAGTATGAAGATTTGGTTACAGAGTTTTTAAATGTGTGCCAGGGATTGCCCTTGTCTCTCCAAGTGATTGGGGCGCTATTGTACTCTGGAAGCTGCGAGTATTGGAAAGACCAATTGCGCAAACTATCCCAAGTGCTTCCCACGAAAATACAGAGTAAACTTATGATTAGCTATGATAGTCTTGATAAAGAGGAAAAGGAAATGTTCTTGGATATCGCCTGTTTCTTCATAGGAATAAAGAGGGATACAGCTATAAACGTATGGGATGGATCTGGCTGGAATGGATCGCTGGGACTTAGGACTCTTGAGAGCAAGTGTCTTGTCACGTTCGATGAAAAAAACTGTTTAAGAATGCACGATCATCTCCGTGACCTGGGTAGAGAATTGGCGGAGCTTCCTGGATGCCCACGTCGTCTTTGGCGCCCAACTGACAGCCTCTTTCGTAATGTGCCGACTACATCCACGGTAGGTGTTCAAAGCTCTAGACATCATGTTGTGTTCTGAAATTTATGGTTAGAGAATCGTGTCTTTAGGGTTGCTATTTCCTGATCTTCGCAAAGATGTCAATCTTGTCTCCTAACTACTTCACTGTAACAATTTAGGTGCGCGGACTTACCATGATTCGACAAGGATATGGCGAATCGTCCCAAAGTCCTTCGGAGTTTAATGATCGTATCGTTGATATGAGCGGTTTGCAGCTGCTGAGAGCTCCAGTGGATTGTTTGGAAAGGATATTCAAGGCGATGAGAAACCCAGAACTTCTATGGCTTCGCTGTGAGATATATGCATCTCTCTCCCTCCCTTCGTGGATTCAAAGTTATGCTCCGGGGATTGAAATAAATAGTTGCCTATCTTCGTGGATTCCAATAAAGAATCTAAGAGTGTTGGAATTGGTATACCTGCAATCGTGGTACAGGGAAAATTCCCCGATGTTAGGAACCTTGTGGAACACTGAATATGAGGTACATGTAAAGTTTTATTTTTTATATTTTTCAATTTAGTTAAAAGTGTATGGCCCTAACAGGTGGCGGTATAGTTTCTAGATATTCATTTTAACATTTTCAGCGTGTAATGCAGGCACCTGTTCAGTTGAGGGAGTTGAATATAGGTATTGCCCTTTTCGAGTTACCAAAGTCCATAGGGCAGTTGAAGTACCTGCAAAAGATTGAACTGCACGACTTTAGAGGAACATTGCCTGAAGAGTTCTTTCATCTCTGCTCGTTGAAACACTTAAGACTCCGCGCACTCATGGAGTCGTTGTCAGACTCTTTGGGGAATTTCACAAGCCTCCAACATATTGACTTGTCTGAATGCGAACATTTGCAAGCGCTGCCGCCCTCATTTGGTAATTTAGCAATGCTCCAACATATTGACTTGTCACGGTGCAAGGAATTGCAAACACTGCCGGCTTCCGTTGGAAATTTGAAACAGGTCCAATATATTAATTTGTCATGGTGCAAGAATTTGCAAAGGCTGCCGCAATCCTTTGGGGATTTAACAAATCTCCAAAAGCTTAATCTGGCCGACTGTGGGAAGTTGAAAATGCTTCCAGACTCCATGAACTTGATTCGACTAAAACATCTCAATTTGAAAGGCTGCTGTGACTTGATCCTCACTGGTCAAACACTAGAGAATGTTAGCACGCTTGAAAGTTTAGACTTTTCTTGGTGTGGCAAAATGGAGATATTGCCTTCCCAAGTCACACGTCAGCAGTTCCTGGAAGAACTATTTTTGAGGGGCACAAATTTAAAAGAATTGCCAAATGACATTGGAGATCTCAGCAATTTGGAAATTCTGGAAGTAGACAGCCCTTCGTTGGAAACCTTGCCGCATTCACTGGGTAAGCTAATGAAATTGAAGAAATTGGCACTGTGCTCGAGGGAATTGAAAGATTTGCCCGACTCAGTTGGCGAGTTAAAACAGTTGACACACTTGTCAATAGATGCTCCGATTCGTGAAGTGACATTTGCCAGTGTGGAAAAGGTTCAAGGAGGTCGCAGATTGTTGGACTCTTGTATTGACAAGTGCTTGCCTGGACTCAAACGGTTAGATCTGTTGAAGACCAGAATAACTGAAATATCATTTGGTGAAGGTGTTTGCCCGGTCCTTGAAGAGCTCCATCTCAGAGATTGTCGTGCATTAAAGAAATTAAGGGGGCTTCGTGGCCTTGCAAAGCTTCGATCTCTGAACATGGAGGGGTGTATAGAAATAGAGGACCTGCCAGCTCTGGGTGTCTTGGAGTTCGACAATCTTACAGATTTGAACCTGAAGGAATGCGCAATTGGTGGTGTACTGCCATTTGCCAGTGTGGAAAACGTTGGAGGAGATTGCAGATTGTTGGACTCTTCTATTGACAAGTGCATGCTTCGGCGGCTCAGTTCCTTAAACCTGTCAAAGACGAGAATAACCGAAATATCATTCGGTGAAGGTGTTTGCCCAGCCCTTGAAAACCTCTATCTCGAAGATTGTGCTGAGCTTGTGGAGGTTGGAGCATTGCCGACAACACTGACAGATCTTTCCCTGAAGGATTGTTGTGCATTAAAGAAATTAAGGGGGCTTCGTGGCCTTGCAAAGCTTCGATATCTGGACATGGAGGGGTGTATACAAATAGAGGACCCGCGAGATCTGGGTGTCTGGGAGTTGGACAATCTTACATATTTGAATCTGAGGGAATGCGCAATTGGTGGTGTACTGCCATTTGCCAGTGTGGAAAACGTTGGAGGAGATTGCAGATTGTTGGACTCTTCTATTGACAAGTGCATGCTTCGGCTCGAAGTCTTACACCTGTCAAAGACGAGAATAACCGAAATATCATTCGGTGAAGGTGTTTGCCCAGCCCTTGAACGCCTCTATCTCGAAGATTGTGCTGAGCTTGTGGAGGTTGGAGCATTGCCGACAACACTGAAAGTTCTTTCCCTGAAGCATTGTCGTGCATTAAAGAAATTAAGGGGGCTTCGTGGCCTTGCAAAGCTTCGATCTCTGAACATGGAGGGGTGTAGAGAAATAGAGGACCTGCCAGCTCTGGGTGGCTTGGAGTTGGACGATCTTAGATATTTGAATCTGAAGGAATGCGCAATTGGTGGTGTACTGCCGTTTGCCAGTGTGGAAAACGTTGGAGGAGATTGCAGATTGTTGGACTCTTCTATTGACAAGTGCATGCTTCGGCTCGAAGTCTTACGCCTGTCAAAGACGAGAATAACCGAAATATCATTCGGTGAAGGTGTTTGTCCAGCCCTTGAAGACCTCATTCTCAAAGATTGTGCTGAGCTTGTGGAGGTTGGAGCATTGCCGACAACACTGAAATATCTTTCCCTGGACTACTGTTGTGCATTAAAGAAATTAAGGGGGCTTCGTGGCCTTGCAAAGTTTCGATATCTGGAAATGCAAGGGTGTTATGCAGTCGAAGAGCTGCCAGGTCTTGAAACATTGATATCATTGACTAGTATCTGGACATCTGAATGTGAGAATATGAAGAGAATACTGGAATTGGCTGAGGCGGCAAATCCTGAAAGCCATGTTTTCAAAAAGGTAACTTGGTTCTCACCGGCAGGGTCGGTGAGTGAGTCGGAATCGGTGCCGTCCGAGGCGAAATCGGCGTTTACTGAGACGTCAAATCCTGAAAGCCATGTTTTAAAAAGGTCATTCAGCTCCCCCATTTGATGACACGAAATGAGGCTTAGTTAATGGTTTTCAGTTTATTTTTATTGATACAGGTTCCAAATGTGGCTTTAGTACAAAGCTAATGCTAGGATTAATGTTATGTTGCTTCAATGTGATGAGAAGGTATTTATCACTCGGAGCGTTTAGTCTAGGGTTAATATTCTAGTTCTGTTTTTTTGGTTAATCTATGGAAGAGAGAAGTACATTAAGTCATATCAATATTTAAAAATTTTAAATGACGCTTTGATTATAAATTGTAGTTCTGTTTTTTTGGTTAATCTATGGAAGAGAGAAGTACATTAAGTCATATCAATATTTAAAAATTTTAAATGACGCTTTGATTATAAATTGAAGTAAAATTTTATTTCATAAAAATTAGTGTGGTGGAAATTAGTAAAATTTTATCTCTTAAAAATTAGTGTTATGCAAAATTATTTATTACATTTTATTGAAACTATTTATTTTGGAAACTTTATTTTTTGTTTTTATATATACGAGTGTTAATTTAATATGAGAATGTGCAAGTATGAATGTTTGAGGTACATAATTGATTGCATTTTAATTTTGAAGTTTTTTTATTTTTAATTTTTGGTTTAAGGTAAGAAGAAAAACTTTATAATATCTTTAATTTATGTTAAAGAGGGAGTCTATATAGGTTGATACAATCTTTTTTGAATTTTGTGGAAAAACCTGTGAACAGCTTTGAAACCAACGTTTGGGACTAGCTTAGTGAATCCGGCAATGAGATTTGTATTTGAGAAGAGAGAGTGTGAAGTTACAGAGAGTGTGAAGTTACAGAGCTTATTAATAGTTATTTGAAAAATAAGTCTGATCACTTCATTTGTAGTCGGCTTACAAATGATAAATTAATTAATAATTATTTAATTTATTTATTTAAATAAGTATTTATTTTATTATTTATTATTTATTATATATTTATTTAGTTTTTAATTTTATATTATAATTGTTTATTTATATAAATATTTTCTTATTATTCTAATTATATTAATTAATTAAATAATTATTATTATTATTAATTTTATATATCTATATATATATATATTATTATTATTTATTTATATATAATAGTGACAAATGCAATGTTAGGGGGATATAAAGTTTTGGTAAAATAATGTAAAAGGTATGGTGTGGCAAGTAGTGACAGAGCCAAAGGGGATTTTGAACATTAAAGCATGAGTGTGGTGTTGTGGGGATACAACTATCATCATCATACTTGTATCTTGTTTTCAACCATTCCAAGATTCCTTGTTTGGTGTCATTAACTCTTGATTCACTCTTAATTTTAAGATTCGTGGTTTGGTATCATTAACTCTTGATTCTCTCTTAATTTATTTCAATTCATATTTTATCTATCCTATTGTATCCATGATTATAATTGTTGTTACTTTAGTTTATTTCACATTACTATTATTTTATCATTTTGGTAATTTTCAACTTTGTCTTGTTTGACTTTTTTCATTTTCTCTTAAATAAAGGGGCTTGTAGTTTATTTTCTAGCTAGTTTCTTTTAGGACCAACATACTTGGTTTTAGTTTTTATTTCCTTATTCTTCTTTAGTTTGTTGACATATATATCGAATTATTTTAGGAAGTGCATTGTTTCATGTGAAGGTGCTTTACTTACTTGAAACCAAAGTTACAACTTTAGAAGATAGAAAATTCAAGTTTCATAAACTTGGATTGTTTTAAATCATTGCAGATTTGGTAGGTAGATAAGTATATAATATAAATCAATTTTGAAATGTGAAATAGATAAATAGATATTAGTATTTTTGATAAATATTTGCCATAGGGAATTATATGGGTGTGCATTATTTCTATCACTAATGTTTGCTTTGTTAGAATTTAGTATCATTAACTTTTTGCTATTGAAAAATATGGACCATTCATTTCACATTTATCAGCACTGCCCAATTATTGTTCTTTTCTTCAAATAGAATGATTTATTGGACTTAGATAAAAATACTAAATAAATAAAAACTACTTCAATATGTCACTAAATTCTGATTAGAATTTAACATCCTTACTCTTATAAAAGAAAATTCAATAATTTTATAGTTACCTAGATCCAGTCATAACATAAACTTATTAAAAAGGCTGAATTACAAATTCATACTTTGAATCCAATAAATTATTAAGAAGACTCAAATATAATTTCATGCTTTGAATTAGACAAAAATCGTTGTTGTTCCTATCACCACCAAATCTAAAATCAACCAATTTTATACTTTCCCCAACTATTTTGATCTATAGATTATTTGAATTAATTTATCACCTTTTTATTTTTATTTGTAATGAATGTGTCATTTTTTTCTTTTTTCAAAGTTGGGAAAATATTCTTGGAAATTGAAACAAACCATTGTGATAGTTAGCCTTTGGAAGACAACCCATAAAAAATGAAGGTTGTAGTGAAGAAGGGCATCAATGGGGAGATGCAAAGAGAAATTGGGAAGCTTGAGGAGTAAAGATGAGAGTTTGAAGAGTGTAACTAGCTTCAAAATAGGATGAAAAAACAATTGAGTTTGTCCATAGAACAAATGTGTCTTTGAGCCATGGTCATCTACACTTTTTTTAGTGAACAATAATGCTTGATATTTATGGGCATGTATAACTCAAAGATTGTGTTGATTATGGTGCATTTAATTGCCATTGTATATTTAGTGCATTTTATTGCTTAAATATTATGTCTTGGTAGTGGATGCAAACTACAATAGCTCATTACCACTCACCATAGTGTTGAAATTTTCTATTGGTCCTCTTATTGTTTGTGGGTGCTATTGTCAATCACCTACAACAATATTTGAGTTGTATTAAACGTAGTCATAGCAACATTGTATAGGTTGATTCGTCTTCCACGATGAATGTATTTTACATTATATATTCTCAATTCAGAGTATTTGTATTTTTCTTTGTCGTGAATGGTAATAGATAAGTGAAGAATGTTTTCCAAACTACAACATTGTAAGAATACACAAGCTCTATTTTGAATGAGGCATAGTCTTCCTATATAGAAATGTTTTACAATCTATAGGAGACAATATTTTTATTATTCCATAATTTGTATTCATGTTGATTTAACCAACAAGCCATAGGCCTACCATTTATGGATCAATATTAAAGAACAAGAAGGAGATGAAATCCATCTATTGGTTGTTCTAGTTATAGTAATATTGGCCTAATGATTTTTTTTTTTGGTATTTAAAAGTGATCTTATCATGAATTAGATGGAAATATTTAAATGTATTGTATATTATTAGTTGGTTATAGGATAATTGCATCGATAAAACCCCTTGGAAAAGAGGTAAATTTCAATGTTCATGATAATTGATGGTTAATCATAAGGTCAAAATTGAATATCCTTTACTCCCTCTAGATGTCTCATTGAGTGGCCACTAACAAGTGATATTTTGCTTGGTAATGAAATAGAGTTGGATAGAAACATGTGTTAATTCATATATCAAGGTTCGTATGGACTAGTCAACTTTAATGCGTTCTATAAATCTAAAAGGGTATCATAACACTAAGAAATTTAAGTTAATAATAATAATAATAATAATAATAAAGAGAAAGTTGAGATGTGATATTATGTGAGTAGAAAAGGCATAAATCATTGCCCATGTTGGAAAATGCCCAAGTTTTTCTCAAATTTTGTTTATTTCCCATGGAAAATAAGTTCTTAGAGGAAATTCTAAAAGTCCAACAAGAACCTTAAAGTAATGGGTCCAACTAGTATACTAAATCACGAATATTATAAAACTTGCAACAAAAGAATTGAAATGTTTGACAATATATCATTGATAGATAGAAAATACTTAAATGTTATTTTGACTTCTAATTAATCTATAAATATTTCATTCATTTTTAGACATTAACATTAGTACTGTCAGGGCAGGAGGGTAACTCCACGAATCAATTTGTGTTTTTGCATTAAGAGAAAGCATGGATATATACAAGGAGAGGGAGACTATTGGGTTTCATCTCCCAATGTCTTTTCATCTTCCAATTTATTTTATTTTTCTATTTACAATATTTACATAGATTTTCATAATCCCAAAGATTAGGTGTCAACATTCCCCCCCTTAATCTAAAGGGATGTCTGCAATTTGCTCATTTGTGGAACAATGTCGTAGGTGGATTTTATTAGCTTCAACATGATGTCAAATCAAATGATACTTTGTATTGATGTGCTTGGTTCAATCATGGAACTTTGGCTTCTTGGCCAACTTTATTACAATAGTGTTATCAATCAAAAGAGGAGTTGAATGCTCTTGTTTCTCCTATAAATCTTCCAGAATTTTCCTAGGCCACACAATTTCCTTGGTTGCTTCATTTGCTGCGACATATTCTACCTTAGTTGTGGAATCTGCTAGAATTCACTATTTGCATGAACTCTAGGAGACAACTCCTGATACAAGACTCATAACATAACTTGAATTAGATACTCTGGTTTCTTTATCTCCATCAAAATCTAACTCGGAGTATCCAATCAAGTTGAAATTTTCCACCAATGTATACTTGAGTCCAAAGTCTTAAGTTCCCTTCAAGTACTTTAGAATTCTTTTTGTGGCAGGCCAATGACCCTCACAAGGATTTTGCATGAACCTAGAGAGGATTCCAACAATAAATAAAATGTCTGGTCTGGTAGTAATCAGGTAGTTGAGACTTCCTACGAGTTGTCTATATTTCATTACATCCTCAAATTCTTTTCCTTCAGTGAATGTGAGCTTTAAGTTCTGTTCCATTGGAGTAGTTAAAGGATTTCACTCATCCATGCCAAACCTATTCAACAAATCTCCAATGTATTTCTTCTAAGACAAGAGTATAAACTTCGGATGTTGGGTCACTTCAATACCAAGATAATAGTGAACATAACCCAAATATGTCATTTGAAGACCTTTTCTTAGTTATTTATTTATGGATGCAATGTAATTATCATTGTTCCTTGTCATCAAAAGATCATGTACATATACCACAAGATACACAATTTTTTTTCCAACTTTCTTGACAAACAAAGTTGCATCATTAAGATCATAATGTTTGAAATTGAGTATTAGAAGATGCTCAGTCAAATTTTTGTACTAGGCTCACTGTGCTTGCTTGAGTCCATACAAGGATTTTACAAGCTTGCATACTTTGTGTTCCTGATCCTTCACAACAATTCCTTCTGGTTGGGACATAAAAAAAATATCTTTTAGATCTCCATTCAATAAAACAGTTTTTACATCCATTTTATGGACTTTCCAACAGTTCTGAGATGCCAAGGAAAAGAGTGTTTAGATGATAGCCCATTTTGCAATGGGGGAATATGTTTACTCATAATCAACCTCTTCCTTCTGTGCAAAACATTTTTCCACAAGCCTGGCTTTATGCTTGTCAAGTGAGCCATCTATTTTATACTTGTTTTTGAGGACCCACTTGCAGCCAATTAGTTTAGTTTCTAATGGAGGATCAACTAGTTTCTAGGTGCCATTCTTTATCAAAGCATCATATTATTTCCGCATTGCTTCTTTCCATTCATCATGAGAAGTGGCTTGCTTGATGGAATTTGGTTCAAAATCTATAGACAAATTTAGTTCACATTCATAAGAAACGTCTATATCAACAAGTGAACCAAGATCGTCTACATCACCTCCATTTTTTCTAACAAAGCTTCTTGCTCTTGTCTTTCCAACCTCATTAAGACAAACACTTTCAAGTGCCTTTATCAGTCATTTTGGAGGACCTTTCTGAGATGGCCCATGTTGCTCAATTCACTGAGATGGGGCTGAATCAAGTTCTAGCCTCCCAATTCTCTCAATCACATCACTTAAAGTGTCTTCTTGATTAGTGCTTGGAGCTTCATGGGATTAGGGTCCGTCACCAATGTCGCATATGGTTACGGTCTTTAAAAAACATTGTTTTAAGTGTATATAGTGATGGTCCTTTAAGGTTTGTCACCAAAGCCATTTTCAATGACACTTTTGGTGAGGGTCGTTAAAGGCCCGTCACTAATTCTCTCTTTGATGACACTTTTGGTGAGGGTCATTAAGGGCCCATCACTAATTCTATCTTTGGTGACACTTCTAGTGACGATCTTTTATTGACCCTCACCAATACTCTTTTTGGTTACTTTTGGTAACGGTCAAAAAATGTTCATCATCATTAATCATTCGAGCGAGTTTTTGATGACACTATGTACCTGTTACTATATTTTTTGTCAAAAGATAACGATTTAAGACCATTGTTATGGAGTTTTTTACTTTATGTGTCCAAGGTCATAGTGGTTATAGTCAATCAATTTGTTAAGAAGTAATTAGTGTGTATCATTTCCCTCAAGTCATAAAAATATAGTTTTCCTATGAGTTAACACATGATTCATCTCTATTAGGTTTATTATCTAGAAAATTTCCTTTAAATAAAGTTCCACTAGTGTGTGTAGGAACTATATTATTTAATACATAATCAAGCTCTGTTAATTCTATTAATATGTTGTTCAACAACATTGTTAGTCTTGGAAGATTAAATAAAGATCACATCTATAGATATTATAGACTTCTTATTAACGTCATCATAAAGACAATATTATTTGGAGATATCTAAGTACCCCAAGAAGGTACATTTGTTACTTATTTCACCAAGTTTGTTTATCTATTTTTAGATATCAAGGCATAACAGGTGGAACAAAAAACCCTGAGATGCCACACCAAAGGAATGTGGACATACCACGTTTCATAGGAAGTATTGTTTTTTATAGCATGAGATGTGCACCTATACTTTATATACACAACACATAGAACTACATCAACCCAAAACATCAGCTTTACATTGTTGAAAAACATCATTGATTAGCTATATTTAAGATTGTGCTGTCCATTATTTTACCTACTCCATTTTGTTGGGGATTATAAGGCACAATTGTTTCATGTTTGATCTGATGTCTACGAAGATAGTTTTCAAATTCATTTGAAGTATATTCTTTTTGATTATCAGTACAAATATAGCTAATGTGAGATTGTGCATCATTTTCAATCCATGCATGAAAGCTCTTGAATGTTTCAAAAGCTTTAGATTTGTTCTTCAATAAATAAACCCAACACATTTTGGTGTAGTCATCGATAAATTTCATCATATAGTTATTACCGTTTGCAGAAGGAACATGCATTGGGCCACATAAATAAAAATGAATGAGTTTAAGTTTTCTATGTGCTCTAGAATGAGAATCATGGAACGATTGTCTGTTGTGTTTTCCTAAGATACAAGCATGGCATTGCTTAAATTTCCTAGGATTTGTAGGAAAATCAGTGACACCATTTTTCTTTGACAAACGAAGGTTTTCATAGTTCAAGTGTCTAAATCTAGCATCATTACAAGAAAAAATGGCATTGGTGAGGGTCCGTCACCAATGTCACATATGGTGACGGTCTTTAAAAAAGTGTTGTTGTAAGTCTATATGGTGATGGTCCTTTAAGGTTTGTCACCAAAGCCATTTTCAATGACACTTTTGGTGAGGGTCGTTAAAGGCCCATCACTAATTCTCTCTTTGGTGACACTTTTGGTGAGGGCGTTAAAGGCCAATCACTAAATCTCTCTTTGGTGACACTTCTAGTGACGATATTTTATTGATCCTCACCAATGCTCTTTTTGGTTACTTTTGGCAATGGTAAAAAAATGTTTGTCATCATTGATCATTCCAATGAGTTTTTTATGACGCTCCATCTCTGCCATGGACCTTTAGGGTCTATCACCAATGTCGTATATGGTTACGGTCTTTAAAAAAACATTGTTGTAAGTGTATATAGTGATGGTCCTTTAAGGTTTGTCACCAAAGCCATTTTCAATGACACTTTTGGTGAGGGTCGTTAAAAGCCCGTCACGAATTCTCTCTTTGGTGACACTTTTGGTGAGGGTCGTTAAGGGCCCATCATTAATTCTATCTTTGGTGACACTTCTAGTGATGATCTTTTATTGACCCTCACCAATACTCTTTTTGGTTACTTTTGGTAACGGTAAAAAAATGTTCATCATCATTAATCATTCGAGCGAGTTTTTGATGACACCATGTACCTGTTACTATATTTTTTGTCAAAAGATAATGATTTAAGACCATTGTTGTGGAGTCTTTTTCATTATATGTCCAAGGTCATAGTGGTTATAGTCAATCAATTTGTTAAGAAGTAATTAGTGTGTATCATTTCCCTCAAGTCATAAAAATATAGTTTTCTTATGAGTTAACACATGATTCATCTCTATTAGGTTTATTATGTAGAAAATTTCCTTTAAATAAAGTTCCACTAGTGTGTGTAGGAACTATATTATTTAATACATAATCAAGCTCTGTTAATTCTATTAATGAGAGAGACCTAGCACTCCTCAACACTCATGGCACACCTTAACATGCTTTGGAACAGTACACTAACATTCCTTGGCACCTAGCATGTCTTGGAACATCTTTGTGCCTGTAACATCTTTGTACCTAGAACATGTTTCCATGAGTAGGATGCCCAAGCACATGTGCAAAACGCACAAAAGGCTATTTTGTATGGTATCGATGGCTTTGCTCTCATAAACAAATTTTCACTTGGGCTATTTTTACGGATGAAATGATAGCACATTATGAGGATACAAAAAGCAACACTTTTTTTAGAAAATTGATAAATCTCAAATAAAAGGGTTCAATGATGGAGCACATTGAGGACTTCCAAAAGTTGAATATAAGGGTAAAAGATATTCTAGAGGAGCATAGGATTGATGTGTTCATAGGGACTTTAAAAGATAACATCCAACATGAGGTTCGCCTTTGGGAACCGGATTCATTGGAAAAGGCATTCAGGTTGGCAAGAAAAATGGAAAGCAAAATTATGCAACAAGGAAGCCTATCACTTACAATCATAAAGATGGAAGTGTTGCTGCCTCTAGCCATCCACAACCTATAAGGTTGACACCACAACAATTGGAAGAAAAAAGAGCAAAATGGCTTTGTTACAGTTGTGATAGAAAATACACTAAAGGTCATAAGTGTGATGAGAAGAAATTATTTTACGTAGATTGTGAAGAGGAGGAAGAAAATGAACAAGAAACGTCAAAATAAGAGGATATATACCAGGAAAAAACCCTAGAAAAAGAAGAAATGAATCCGACCATATCTTGTAATGCATTGGTGGGAATTACCACTCCACAAACTATCAAGATAGAAGGGAATATCAAGAAGAAAAAGGTAATAGTGTTGATTGATTGGAGAAGTACCAATAATTTTATTCATTGTAAGATAGCCAAGGAATTGAATTGCTTCCTATATCCAACACCAGAGTGTCAAGTGATGGTTGCAAGTGGAGGAACCATAAATTGCTCAGGAAAGTGCCATAATATCAAGCTATCCATGGGAGAATATGTATTGAATAGCCCAATGCTTTCCATTCCAATGGGTGGTGCTGATGTTGTACTAGGAGTCCAATGGCTACAATCCTTGGGTACAATAGCTTTTAATTTTCAGGAACTTTTCATGAAATTCTCCTCAGAAGGAAAGGAAGTTGAATTAAGGGGTATCGCAGGGAAACCAGGAAAGATAGCTCTAACGGAATGACAAAGCTTCTAAAGAAAGAACAACGAGGCATAATTGCACAATTATTTTCACCAAAGGTTCCCACATCGAAATCATCCATTTCTCCAGATCTCCAAAAAGTCTTGGACAATCATTCCAAGGTGTTTGAGACTCCCAAAGGCCTCCCACCTATTCGTGATCATGATCATTCTATTAATTTGATTCCAGGAAGTGTTCCTCCAAACATCAGGCCTTACAGATATCCCTATGTCCAAAAGAGTGAAATTGAACATATGGTTGCAGAAATGCTAGAGGCTGGTATAATTCAACCTAGTCAAAGTTATTTCTCTGCTCTAGTAGTATTGGTTCATAAGAAGGATGGATCATGGCGCATGTGTCCAGATTATAGGGAGCTCAACAAACTCACTATTAAAGATAAATTTCCCATTCCTATCATTGATGAATTATTGGATGAATTGCATGGATCAATTTACTTCGCCAAGTTGGATCTTCGTTTAGGATATTATCAAATCATAATGAAGGTTGAAGACATTCCAAAAACAACATTTAGAACTCATGAGGGTCATTATGAATTTTTGGTCATGCCTTTTGGCCTTACTAATGCACCTTCTACATTTCAAGGTTTGATGAATTCCATTTTCAAACCCTTCCCTAGAAAATTTGCGTTAGTATTTTTTGATGATATACTAATCTACAACAAGTCTTGGAAGGATCAGGTCCAACATGTTGACATGGTGCTCAAACTATTGGAGGAGAAACAATTACATGCAAAAATCTCCATATGTTTCTTTGGAGTACAAGAGGTGGAATATTTGGGTCATATTGTATCTCATGAAGGTGTTAAGGTAGATGCTAGCAAAATTAAAACCATTAAGGAATGGAAAATCCCCACGTCCATAAAACACCTATGAGGATTTCTTGGGTTGATGAGGTATTATCGCAAGTTTGTTAAGAATTATGGGAGAATAGCATCGCCTCTAACAACATTATTGAAGAAAGATGCATTTTCATGGATTCCAGAAGCAACGAAGGCCTTTGAACATCTTAAAGAGGCAATATGCCAAGCATTAATCTTAGCTACATCGGACTTCACAAAAACCTTTATTATGGAATGTGATGTGTCAGGAAATGGAATTGGTGTTGTTTTAATGCAAGAAGAAAGACCCATTGCTTTCGAAAGTCATCCAATCAAAGGAAAGTATTTACACAAAGCTATTTATGAGAAGGAAATGTTGGCAATACTACATGCACTTAAGAAATGGTGACCCTACCTAATGGGAAGACACTTCAAGGTAAAAATGGATCGTGATAGTCTTAAATACTTTTTAGAACAAAGATTATCTTCAGAAGAGCAAAAAAAATGGGTCACAAAGATGTTGGGTTATGACTTTTAAATCATCTACAAAAAAGGGAAGAAAAATGTTGTGGCAGATGCACTCTCAAGAAACGATAAGGATGTAGAAGCATTTCTTTGCGCCATTTCTATTATCTAATCAGATTGGATAAATGAAGCAAGGGATGAATGGAAGAATGATGAGGAAGTGTGGGCACTCATTCAAAAGATACAACAAGATCCCAGTACATCTGATACATTTAACTGGAAAAATGATTCGTTATGGTACAAGGATCGATTATACATATGTAAGAATTCAAAAATCAAACAAAATATTCTTATGGAATTGCACACCTCTCCCTTAGGAGGGCACTCAGGATTTCTAAAAACCTACCACAGGGTTAAGAAGGATTTTTTTTGGGATGGCCTTAAATCGGATATTCAAAAGTTTGTGGCAGAATGTTTGGTTTTACAACAAAATAAAGTTGAAACAATTAAGACCCCAAGACTATTACAACCTTTATCCATTCCAAGCCAACGTTGGGAGGAGGTTTCAATGGATTTTATCACAGGTTTACCCAAGTCCGAAGGGAAGAGTGTTATCATGGTGGTAATTGACAGACTTACCAAGTATGCACATTTTTGTGCATTATCTCATCCATTTAAAATGAGTACAGTTTCTACTGCATTTATGTAAACATTTCAAAAGATACATGGGAACCTAAAGATTATTGTAAGCGACAAAGATCCCATTTTCACTGGAAATTTTTGGACAAAATTATTTTCTTGTCTTGGTACTCAGTTAGCTCATAGCTCATCTTATCATCCTCAATCTGATGGGCAAACTAAGATAGTAAATAAATGTTTGGAAGGATATCTTCATTGCTTTGTATCTGATAAACATACACAATGGGTCAAATGGTTGCCTCTGGATGAATGGTGGTATAACACTTCCTTCCATATTGTAACAAAAATGACCCCATTTATGGCACTATATGGATATCATCCACCATCCATCACATCATATTAAAGAGAAAATTCTAAGGTTCAAGCAGTGGAAGATCACATCGAGCATCAGCAACAAGTTCTCCAACTCTTAAAGGATAACCTCACCTTGGCACAAAATAGAATGAAACAGCAAGCAGATCAACATCACAACGAAAGAAGTTTTGATGTAGGTGATTGGGTATTCCTACGACTACAACCATATAAACAAATGTCCCTCAAGCAAGCCAAGAAGGATAATAAATTATCACCAAAGTATTATGGTCTGTACAAGTTGTTGCAAAAGATAGGTACTATGGCATACAAATTGGAGCTTCCTGCAACTTCTCAAGTGCACCCAGTTTTCCATGCTTCATGCTTAAAGAAGGTTATAGGTGACAAGCTTCCAGCTCAAACAATATTTCCAGAACTTGATGAGGAAGGAAAAATCATATTGGAACCTGAAGCAGTAAAAGAAGCAAGAACTTGATAGCTATGAAATCAATCAATTTCAGAGTATCTCATCAAGTAAAAGAACTTACTTGTTGAAGATTCCACATGGGAGGATGAGAATTTTATACAGAAGCATCCAGAACTACTCAAGCATTGAGGACAACACTTTTTTGAAGGAGAGGGGCATGTTAGGTCCATATAATACCAGTGATTCCCCCATTACTATTGTTGTTGTATCCCTTATTGTTATTGCTGTGCCCCTATTGCCCCCATATTGTTATTATTGTGCCCCATAGACTCCCACTATTGTTATTTTTGTGCCTTTATATTATTATTGTTAGGTCGGCTTTGGTTATATTGTGACCCCTTAGACTCCTATATATAGAAAGGAGGTTTTTCCATTTGAATCATCTAAGAATTGTTCATTTGTGTAATCTAAAGGAGGTTTCCCCCTCGAAGAGGCTTATTTCTAAAGCGTTGATCTATTTTTTCTATCTTTTTGAGTTGGTTTCATAACAAGCACACCTTATCACTATACGATATGCTCTGCCACTTCATAGCATGCATCACACTCCCTGGCACACATTGGCACTTGGCAAGTCTTAGCATGTTTGGCATGCGTTGAGATGACTTGGTATTCCTTGGCATGGTTTAATATTAAAGTTATTTGAGATAAATTATTGGAAACTAGATGAGAAGAAACAGAGGAAGATTTGGCACTTAGAATGCATTGACACTTGCCACTTGGCACCTAGTGTTGGTGTGCCTAACATGCCCCTCATGGAAAAGGTAAATTGATGACTTATTAACCCTATTATGTGCTCATTTCCTTGTATTTTAACTTGTTCCTCCCTTTTGTTGCCTTGACAGTCCCTGGCATGCATTGTCACACCCTTGTACATCTTGGCATGCCTTAGCACTTGGCACATCTTAGCTTGTTTGACATGTCTTCGTACTATCTGGCACATGTTAGCATGCCCTAGAATTCCCTAACACATCTTGGCAGTCATGACCTCACAACTAGCATTACATTTTTCCATGACTTGGGAACCTTACATTCACTAGAACACCTTGGCACTCCCTAGTTGTCATGCCCCTGTTATCCTCCACAATGTCCCAGGTTGATGAGGAGATCGATGGAGGTAACCACAAACCAAGCTTTTAGTTTGGTAGATAGCCCTACCAAACCAGAGAGGGCTCTCTCTATGAAATCATAGCCAAGGGATGACTGGAATTTAAGGTACTTTAGCCTAGATAACTAGGCTTAGGTGGGTTTTGGAAAATTTAAGGTTTTGTTGCTAGATAAGGGAGAAAAACTAGGTAGCTAGGTCAGAGGATCAAATGCTTACATCAAAAAAGATATAAAGGAGTAAGGTAGCATTATATTTGTGATGGATCTTAGGGTTTGTCGGTGTAGTGTAGTGTTTAGAAGAAGAAAAATGTCTTAATGAGCATGAAACATGAATTCATTAAGCAAGAAAGAAAGTAACACAATGATTTTTCCATCAAAAGAGAGCTTTATGCAAAGAATTATGTTTATAAAATGTAAGGAAAACCATTAAAGAATTTATGAATGGAAAGAGAAGATGAATATATTTCATATAAATTTGTAACAGAGAAAAAAAATTATCACAAACTTACTGCACATGAATTCCTAGAAAATAGTGGCAAACTGTGTCCTTTGATTTTTAGAAAATGTCCAAGCACAAGCTACAATAGTTCTCTCCTCTGAAATCCAACCCATTCTATCACTGAGAAACTGATACATAAAGACCAAAACAAATCTCCCCACTCTCAGGGGTCGAATCCATGACTCTAATAACTGTTCCATGAGGTGTTCTAACCAAACTCTATTGTCTAGGGAAGTTAAAAACAACTTCTACAATTAACTTTGACTCCAACCTCTCTCATAAGTGAGGTAAAATTTACATCAAAACATCTTACAAAGACTAACCACCCATTATTTACATTTAATTTTACCCCTCACATTCATATACTTCACCCTTTTGACTTTTACCAAATTCAAATGAGGAATTACAAAAAATTACACAGTGAAAATTTTACAAAAATCTCAGAAATTTCCAGGTGTGCAGTGAGCTGTTGGAGGCCATTTTTGAGTGCCTTTCTGAAGTCCAAATCTAGATCTGAAGCCTGTTTTGGAAATCCAGGAGAGTGTATATGTCTTTAGAATAATTTTTCACTCAAAATGACCCAATTTTGGCTGAGATATGGCCATTCTCCCAAGGTGTCTCCAGGTGCACAACGAAATGGAAAAAGAGGGGCAGAAAGGTGATTTTTGGCTTCTTTTTTGCAAATTTCTCAAAAAATGAGCCCCATAACAGGAAAGTGGGAAATGGGCTTTGAGAGGGTGTCATAATGTTTCAAAAAATTCTGATTTTCCATCATTTAGATCCCTAGGAAGAAGCGCAGTGTGAGCTCGCTACGCTCTTAGACATAAAATTGCCAAAAAATTGCAAGTCTGCACCAGTCTGCACCAAAACACAAAATTTTCCCCAAATCCTCCCAAAATTATCTAGAGATGCCTCATGAGGTATGTTATGAAATCATGAATTCATCAACAAGAAAATATAACTTACCCTTATGCTCTTGGCTAATTAGGGTTTCCTTGAGTTTTTCATTCAACTACTTGATTTTGACCTTGGCAACCTGATTCCTTGTGTAATAATGGATGGCCATTTTATTTTGCAACTTGTTATCCATGTTGGCCTTGTTAAGGAGCTTCTCAAGGTGGAAATTTACTTTTTCAAGCCAAAAATCCCTATTCTCATTTATTTCCATGGCAATCCTATCCTCAAAGGGCAATTCTTCCATTGGTGGCTTTTTTTCTCTTTCCCTCTGAAGTGCCTTCCTAAGACCCATTGTCCCTGGTTTCTCCCTTGCCACATTTCCTTCATGCTGTTCAGTGTCCTCATGGTCCACCACTTCCTTGCCTTTCATATCTTGTTTCTTGGCTTTAAATTGCTTTTTCTCCATGACTAGTTGTTTTGCCTTAAGTTGAATGTTTTCTTGCTCAAGGAATGAAATGATGAATTTGGCCCTTTCCAAATTGTCCTTGCTCTCCATGATCTGAGAATCCTTCTCTTTGATGAATTGTTGCAGGGTTTGATTCTCATCATGTGCCTCCAGTTCAACTAGGTCAAATTCATGCTCAATGCGCTCCTCGTCATGTAAAGAAGCCTCATGATGTGATGGTGATCTTTGTTCTGATGATGTAGTAGGCTTGGCCCCTTCCTCAATTTGAGGAGAAAACACAAGCCTTCTTCCTCTCTGATATGTCTTGGTCACCTTAGGCCTAGTTTCCTTGGAAACCTCATCATGTTTGCTTGATGACCCCACCTCCATGGGATGTACTAACATGGTTTGGTGCTGTCTTGGTGAAGTGGTTATATGCGTTTTCAAGGCTGCCTCAATGAAGGTGTACCATGTCATGTTCTTCTCTGTCAACTGATGGAGTACTATAACATTTATCAGGCTATGGTGAAAGAGGCTAGGATAATGCACTTTTTCTTTCAATTTCACCCTTTCAGACATTTTGGTTAAGCTCCTATACAAGTAGCTTGACAAATTTAGAGACTTGGCAACTGTAAAGTGCATGAGCAGTCTTATGTGGTATTGATATAGTCTGGAAAATCTGCCCTCATACGTGAATAACTTCATGACAACCTTCATCATAGGTGCATATCTCTCCAACAAGTATTTGAATGGGAAAACATGTGAGTGAGCTCCTTTGTATTGTGATTTCAAGTAGGGTTTGTACTCTTCTAGGTCTAGGTTCATGCCTTTGAACCAGTTTTAACCATGTTTCGGTATGCATGTAGCTTGAGATATGGAATCCACTAAAAACATGAAATCAGTCCCTTCAATTGTGATCTTGTCTTCCTTAAAGGTGAGGGAAAATATACCTGTGAGATGGTCATGGTAACCTACTTCTTGCACTCTTTGAAAAAACCCTAAAAAAATGACATCTTCAAAGCATTTCATGACAAATGGGGAGGAGGTGATTTCATTGCAATTAGAGGGCTCAAACCTCAGTATCTTTCCCCCCTTTTTGTACTTCCTCTTCTTTGATGGTGATGAGTCAGGTTCCATACTTCAAACCCTAGGTTAAAGGCAAGCAAAAATAGTGAAATTTGTTGCTGTGATGGAATGAGGTGGTATGATGGACTTAGGAGTTACCTAAATTTGTAAGGAAATTTAGGAGGGTAGGGGATGATGTCAGTGAGTAGGGGAAAAAGGAATTTTGGGAAATGAGTGAGGGAAGGGGGTGGAAAAGGCCAAAACACATGCCTATCCTAGAAATAGATAGGGTAGATTAGGGTTTAGAGGAAAATGATAGAAAATGAGGGGATAAGGCTTTGTGATGGATGGAAATGGTGTATTAGCTGCAAAAAGAGGTGTAGGGACAAGGAATCTAGGGTTTAGGGCAGAAAATCATCATTTGAGGATCAAAACCATGAAAATCATGTAAACCCTAGAAGAATAAGTATTTGATCATTTTCTTGACATATGAGGCAAAGGAGGGCATGAAAATGATTAAACTTACTTGTTATAGAGCCTGCAGGATGAAATGCTTGAAGAGGAGCTTTGAAAAAAGAATTTTGGCAGATAACAAACAATTTTGGACAACTATGCTCCGTGCGTAGCGAAGGCTTCCTGTGCGCAATGCGCTGTCCAAGTGCACAACCAAGGCTCTCTGTGCGCAACGATAGTCAATTTTTGCCAGTGAGGGCTATGGAATCACAATTTTTTGCAAAGGAGAGGGGGGAGCTCGATGCTAGGATGGTAGAAAAGTGCAAATGAGCTCCTCCATGTGCTTTTATAATTTTCTTTCAGTGTCTAAGTGATTAATGAGGTAGGATGGCCCACCTCACCAATTCAAATTCTTTTTGAGTTTTGTAGCCTTACGACATCTTCTTGTAACTTGAGAACCTTATGAACATTATTACATCTAAAAACATAAATTAAATTTGAAATCAAGTTTTATTGAACAGATTTACCTATTGCTACTCCTCATTTGCTGGATTTATACATGAAATGACTGATTTTGTGACCTTAACCCTAATGACCTAATGGTGACACTGAGCTGAATGGAGATCATGATGATGTGACTGAAGTGATATTAATGATGTTTTCACGATGGTAGACTCAATTGAGTGATGAAAGTGACTACATATGCAATTCTTGAGAGAGTGGAAATATCCCTAGACACACTAGCCAGTGACCAAATTTTTATTTGAAGACTCACTGAAATGACAAAAAATTGACTTGACACCCTAAAAACACATTGTAAGAGCATATTTGATCACTGGTGATAAGCTAAACTAACTGACACTAATGCCCTCATAAATAACCTTACTTTTTTTGCAACTTGGGAATCCAACCAATTCATTAGAAAAACAATATTGTGCCCAACCCAAAGTCTCCCTTTCTCTGTAATTTCTTTGTCCACGCCTGATCACAACCATAAGCTTGCCTCTTGTAAGTCCTATTATGAAATTCTCCTAAAACACTTCATCCTAGGGACACATGGAATTCACTAACACTCCTTAGCACACAATCTTATTTGTTCATTTCCAAGCATTTTGACCTAGTTCACCCTTGCATTCCCCTGACTCTCCCTAATACTCCTCACCATCCATTGACATTGTCTGCCATGTGTTAGCACACATTTTCACTCCTTGGCATGCCCTAGCACTCCTTAGCTATCATGCCAAATGATAAGGGTTTTGATTTAAGATAAGATGATCTAGTCCTATCACACAGAATCAGTCAATAGTGCAGACACAACCGACCTTCCTAGAAGTCTAAGACATTCTAATGACAAACAAAACAAACGAGAGCAATCCTTCTCTAAATATGTATTGCAATATGAGAAATCAAGTGTGTGGCTCTTACCTCTAACCAAACGCTGTTGTAGTAGCTTAGCTTCGTTGATCCGGATGAGCTCCTCCTTTTCTCCAAAACCTGCATTCACCAACAGTCAAACCATTAAATAGCACCTGATTATAACATAAAACAAAGCATATTCAACATATAGACCAAGGAGTATATAAAACAACTCATAAACAACAAGTTATTGAGAAGAATGGACTAATTTGCATTAAAGGTAACAAAAGGAACCATTACAACCTGAGCCTTGGTGTTGTGCAAGCTCCTTCCAGGGTCCTCAAGAGTTCTCCTTTACTTTGACAAAGCTCACCCACTTCCAAATAGAACAAGCAAAGATGGCAATCTCTCCTCACAAGCTTCTAAATGGGAGTCCTAATTCCAGCAACATCTACCCTTAGAAATGTTTAGCTTTCAACCTCCCCTCCTTCTGGCCCAATGCCTGTATTTATAGTGCTCAAGAGGAAGTTAATCAGGTCCACCATCAATGGGATAATCCCCTCTTTGGATGGGATAGCTCCCTTATTGATGGGATAAGTTCCTCTTTGGTAGGAGTGCATGAACCATCTGGAGGCGCTCAATACACGTCGAACAACCTTCTAGAATGCTCTAGAAATGACCACAAGTAACTTTTTAAAGATGAAACTTGCGCATTTTGACCTTTACAGGGGGACGCACCTGCCCCTTTACATACAGAGCGTCTTTGGACGCAAGCATTGTGAACATTGGGTGCGTACCCGCAGGTAAGGTTGAGAGAACCTGCGTACCCAGAGATAAATTCATTTACAAAGACTTTCTCTCTTCTTGGAGTTTGACATGGAGAGCAGAGGCTTAAGACTTGCCCAGGAGGTTAGCATAGCTGTTGATAGAGCTATACTAACTGTACATAGCCATGGTGACATTTTTTAGTGTAACAGATTGCCCCCTAAAGTGCGAAGCCTGTAGTAGATTAGGGTTTTGTAAATCTAGGAAGGGTGAAGCGCTTTATCATTTCAAGGATTAACTCGTGGAGAGCCTGGTCAGAACCTGCAATTTTCAACACAAAATACATGTATAAGATTATATCATCACTGAGGTAGGCATTCCCATACTCAGACCAAAACTTTAACTAACAGACTAACTACTCTGATACAGGAATGATCTTGCAGTACATCATAATCATAGACTTTTGTAGACACAGTATGGGCGCAGCCATCTGTTTATGATTAGTCTACTTAGATAATGAATACAAAACTCCTCGCAGCCTGGATGGTGGAAACTAGATCCAGGGTCTTCATTTCTACTTCCCGAATTGGTACGATTCTAGCCATGTGAATAAATGAGTTGATGTCGAACATGGTAGAAACCACTTGATTACCAGTCGATGATGTAAACTGTTAACAAGTGTGAGAGAGACCACCAGTAATGTCAATGGTTCTCAAAATACCCAGTACAATCCATGAGATGTGAATGAATGAGTTGATGTCGAACATTTCACGGAATCCTTCGATCGAAAGTCAATGATGTAAACTAACGTCAAAGGCGAGAAACCTGCCATTGATGCATGCAGACTTCAAGGTACTGACGATTTCTAAGTCATCTTTCTAGATAATGTGCTGATGTTGATAGAAAGCGACCCGTTGCAGGCAAGCCCACAACACGAAATCATTGATCAAGTTGAAGAAAATGTTGCTGTAAGGACTGACTCAGGGATGGTCAAATGGATGACAAGTATTTTGCAGATGAAAGTTTTGTTTGCAGACCTCTTGAACACATAACGACACGACAGATGGCTTGGTGATAAACGACTCAAAGTTAATCCTCGGAACCCGGCTGAAGACTTTCAATGTGGTTTGGTCAACTGTGAGGTAAAGGATTTCCCAACCCAGTTGAATGAAAAGTGTCGTGTTCAAGAGTGGTAATAAAGTTTCTTCTGAGATAAAAGATAACAAATGGGCTCATTCTTCTCTCTTTTCCCCCACCATTTCTGGCAAGTACCTCTTTATTTTTAACAAGCTTGAGGAGGATAACATATGCTTGATTATAAGCTCATCCTTCGGATGAGTCCAACCTAGTTTTGATTCGAACCCTAGGAAGGAGTGGTTCGTTCCTGTTTGTAATTGAACAGGTCCTTTACTGTGAAATGTTTAACGAGCCCAGTATAGGAAAAACTCGGCGTTTTTCAATTTTAGAGAGTCTGAAAAACTTAAGAAGACTCCAGGTTGAACTTTTTCGTAAAGTTGTGTCCCTCAAGCCCGAAAAAGTATAAAATAATACCTGGGGGAACCGCTTGATCTTGCGACCAAGGAGGACTTTCATGTTTAGTGTCGTTGACCTGAAAAGTAAAAAGAGATCAAGGACACGTCGTTTTATTTCCAATATCGAGTTTGAAACGACAAAAACCCGGCAATCTTTTCCTGATTTTACGGTCAGAAAAGGGCTATAAGGGGACCGTCTTTTAATTCCGTTTTAACGAGTGTAAAAGAAACGCTCGGCAATCTTTTCATATTTTAGGAGTCAGAAAAGGGCTTAAAAGATGACTCTGATATTTTGGTTCGTGAAAAATGACAATTTTCCCTCTAAATCCCTTTGCCCTGCACAAAAACAACACATTACTCATACCTGTTTAAGATAGGAAAAAATACATTGAAAAAATATCCTTCCATGGTGAAAAATAAACAAACCTAGCATTCATTCATCCAAAAAACCTATAAAAAGACTTTTTACCATGTCATTTTTACCATTTTACTGTTGAGGTTGAAAAAAGGGCTTTTGGCAAGAAACTTCCCGTGGTGATTGCGGAGAATCCGACCGTCAGAATCGAACGCCGTCTCTTCCAGGTATTTCACAACATCCTGCTCTTCAATTTCATCCGATTAAAATTTTGTTTTAGGTTTTAGTTTTGGTTTTTGAGGGGTTTTAGGTTTTAAAGACCGCTCTGCGGGGTACGCAGGTGCCCTAAGGGTGACCTGCGTCCCTCGACTTTTTCCTACACAGGAAAAAGGTCGGGGGACGCAGCCCACCTTCAGGCCGTCTGTGTCCCGGCGCTCTGTGTGCTAAACGCGGGATGCGTCCCCCGCGAAAGGCGGAATTTAAAAACCTAAACTCCAAAAATAACCATTTACATTTTCCCAAATTAATTCTAATCATTATTTCTTGGTGTGTAGGGCACTCACCATGTTGGATTGGAGAGAAAGAGAGCACGAGGAGGTTGATTTGGATGCAATTAGTCACCAACCTTCCATTGATGCCCTAAAAGCATGTGGATTATATAAATACTGGGCCATACCCGGCATGAGGGCTCAGGTGAGATTCTTGGAGTGGCTGGTTGAGAGATGGAAAATTCATGAACAATGCTTTTACATCGGAGAGCACCAGCTCGAGATAGAGCCCTCCGACATATACTTTCTCACTGGCTTGCCAAATTTGGGCGAGCAACTCAATCTAGCCGGGACTAGGCCGGGTGGCCAATCCCTTGCTAGTCTCCGGGCAGATTGGTGCATACCCAATCAACACCATGCGAAAGGCATAGAAATCAAATACATCTCTCGGCGTGAACTCAAGGTGATAGCTTTCACGGTTACCAGAATTTGCGGCGCGACCGCTTTACATATTGCCACCGGGTCCCAAATGCGGATGGCTATTGACTGTTTCCAAGGCACCATCTTCAACTGGTGCGAAGCTGTGTCGGCCAATATGAAGGGCCAACTGACTAGGGCAAAGAACGGACAACTGAAGACCTTTGGATATGGGCCTCTAGTTGTGAGCTTTGCCTTAGAGAGAGTTCCGATGCTGATCCCTCAGCAACTCACTATTAATATCTTGGGTCCTCGGGAGCCAAAGCTGATACGATGGGTTAGGGTGATGGCCCGGCATCCTGACGAGGGCGCGACAGTTGTTCGATTCCCTGCTGGTTATTTTCACTGGTTAGAGGACCAGGTTTTTGCGATCCAGGACTTTCCGTATGCCGGAGTAGATTTTCGAGGTGATCCGGACATGGTTCTTCCACAGGGAGAACAATGGGACGACAGAGGTACTTCATTTTTCACAAGTTTTTAAATTATGTATTTTTTTTGTTTTTTATATCGCCTCAAACTGACAGTAAAAATTTTTAAAATGCAGATGTAGGCCCACGACGTCCAGCCAATCTTCGGGCTTTTGAGAGGAGAGTACCAGCTGTACAAGCACCAGCCCCACAGGATGCGGCTGCAGAGACCTTAGCCGAGCTGGAACAGGATCTAGAGCGTCTGACGGCGGATATACCAGACACTGCCATAGATGACATTCCCATTCGACTTCAACGCTATGTGGTCGCAGTCCCAGGACCTTTTAGGAGGTTCCTGTGTAGGGTAGCGCGGGCAATGGTCTCGTATAGAGAGCACCACCAGTGATTGGCTAGTTACTTTGTGGACACATATAACATTTTTGGTTTTTTGTACTTATCATTTTGCCGATCATAAGGTGTTTTTCAACCTATGATCGAAGACGATGTTATTTTTTGACACACTCCTATCTATATATGTATCATTATTACCGGCTTATCTTGTTTAACATATGTGATGAAATGTTTTTAAATTTACAATTATTGCAAATGTCTATTTAATACTTGAGACGCAATTGCATCTGCTAATGTATTTAAAGACCTTGGAATATGCTGATATTCAATGTAATCAAATTCACGTTCCAAGAGATGCACTCTCAAAAACAACCTTAATAACACAGGATTTCTAATGGCATAAACTCTATTAAGCTGTAACACAACGAGTTCAGAATCTAACCTCACTTTCAAACGTCAAATTCCAAATGAAATAGATTCAGATAATAATTCAATCACTGCACTGTATTTTGCAATGTTGTTCGTTGTTTGACCGAGGCTTACCCCATGCATAGAAACTAACTCGTCAGAGGGCGAATAGATAAACCAAGCTGCGGAAGAGATATTCCGTGTACTACGACAAGCACCATCAGCAAATCCAATGTATGTTTGGAGAGGCGTTGACATCTGCAATATCAAGAGTAAAACCAAGATAAGCCAGAATAACGATGAAAAACACACTTTCTAAGCTAAGCACACCATCTAAACTAATAAACACACTAGCTAGAAAGAAAACCTAACCTAACTAAAAATTCTCCATTCCCACCATTTAAGCATAATACCTCTTAAGGTAAAGTCCATTTCTGGGTTTACCCAAAGAGTCCCCATCAAAATCTACCAGCTCATAGGCCCCTTTTGCTAGCTTTCGCTTTACAATATAGGGTCCGTGCCACATAGGAACGAATTTTCCAGTGCCTAGCTTATCGTTAGCTTGATCATATAATAGCACTAGGTCTCCTTCCAAAAAACTCTGAGGGGTCACATTTCTATCATACTGAGCTTTCATTCGCTTCGCGTGAATCTCGATTGCCAATGCAGCGTCACGTCGAGTCTCATCTAATTGAGCTAAGTATAATAAACGTTTCTCCTCTTCGGAAGTAGCTGGAAGTAATTCGACAGCCATTTGAAGTGATGGGATTTCGCATTCAATAGGTAGCACGGCTTCCAAGCCATAAACTAGCTGGAAAGGAGTGAAACCTGTAGAAGTTTTCACTGAAGTTCGGTATGCCCATAGCACTGAAAATAACATGTTATGCCAATTCGACCGATGAATACCAATGATTCGTCAGATCATGATAACCAGAACTTTGTTGATAGACTCAACCAAACCGTTGGCTTGCGGATAATAAGGAGTAGAGCTATCGTGGCGCAAACCAAGCTGGCTTGTAAGCTCAGTCATCATGATGTTTCGAAAATGGCTCCCATGGTCAATGATGATTGCTTGTGGGACACCAAACCTAGTTATAATGTGATTGAATACGAAAACTGCAGCTGTTTTTCCGCTTGCATCGAATGTAGGCATCGCCTCGGCCCATTTAGTAAAATAATCAACCGCGAGGATGATATACGCATGCCCCCCGACCGAGTGAGGGTTACAAGTAATAAAATCGATACCCCATTTGGCGAATGGACCAACGGAAATTATAGGATGGAGAGGAGCAGGTGGTGCGCGCATCTTGCGATCAAACACTTGACAGTTGTGGCATTTTCGGACCGCAATGATACAGTCTTTAAACATGGACGGCCAGAAATAGCCAGCACGCAACACCTTTTGAGCTGTGGCATACCCAGACATATGACCGCCACACGCTCCAGAGTGACAATCATTCAAAACCCTCTCAGCCTCTTCGTGAGTTAAACAACGTCGAAAAACCAAGTCTGCCCCCCGGCGATAAAGTGTATCTCCAATAATTCTGTATTGCTGGGATTGAAACCGAATTTTTCGACGTTCTGACTTTGAAGCTTCAGGCCGAAAGGTTTGGGTCTGGAGATAGATGATTATATCCCCATACCACGGATCTAAAGTACTGATAAGAAACAAAGATTCGTCCGCAATGGGCTCCTCTGCCACAGTCTCTGTGTCAGTACGCGGGAAATCACACATCAATTCCACAAAAACTAAGGATTTCTTAGACTTGGACTTCTCGAACTCCAAATCGAACTCCTGCAAGATAACAATCCATTTGGAGTACTTGCCTCCTAGCAGTTGTTTAGTCAAAATATAGATCATAGGGTTGCAATCCGAAATCACTATAGTTTTGCAGAGAAGAATGTAGTGACGAAAACGCTGGACAGCTTGAACGGCTGCCAGTGCCAATTTTTCCACATGTGAGTATTTTAACTCGGTTGGATTTAGGGTCCGAATAAGATAATATATCACATGTTCCGTTGCGAATTCATCTTCCTGAACTAAGACCATTCCAATGGTGGAGTGGGAGGCGGCGAGGTACAAAAAGTAATCCTTGTTGTAGTTGGGAGGATGCAGCAACGGTGCATGGGTCAACGCGTGCTTAAGCGCATTAAAAGATTGTTGGGCAATCTCATCCCAAGAGAATTGAGCATTTTGTTTCAACAACCGGGTGAAACCCTTTGTAACCTCGGCGTAGTTAGGAATGAATCGACGTAAAAAATTTGCTTTCCCCTGCAAACTTTGTAGTTGGCGCAAACTCGAAGGAGGAGGCAATTTGATGATAGCCTCTACTTTCGAGGGATCGACGCGGATACCGGCTTTTGAAACGACAAATCCTAGCAATCGTCCCACTTCTATGCAGAAGACACATTTGTGTGGATTCAACCGAATTCGATAATGCCGACACCTCATAAAGATAGCTCGTAAGTGGACAAGGTGATCAGCTCGACGTAAAGAGTGAGTAGGCAAATCATCGAGATACGGTTGCACAATGTGCTTGATGTCGTGAAACGCGTAAGACATTGCCCGTTGGAAAGTGGCTCCGGCATTCTTGAGTCCAAAAGGTAATTTGCAGTAGGCAAATGTCCCCCAAGGACAAATGAAAGCCGTTTTTGGTTGATCGGCAGGTAGAATATTGATTTGGTTGTAACCGGAAAAACCGTCCATAAAGGAAAATATTTCACTGCCGGCACAATCATCAATTATTTGATCGATATAGGGCGTGGGATAGTTGTCTTTTGGACAAGCACGATTTATATCCCTATAGTCGATGCATATTCTTATTGTTCCTTGCTTCTTGTTAACGGGAACAATATTCGATACCCAATCCGTTAACGGGATCGGATAAATGAAACCTGCTTTCAACAGCTTCTCTACTTCTGCTTTAATCGCCGCTGCTTTCCTAGGGTGTATATGACGCAGACGTTGCCGAACGGGTTTAGCGTCCGGGTAAGTCTTGATTTCATGAACAACAATGGAGGGATCGATTCCTGGCATTTCCTCATAGGACCAGGCAAACACGTCGCGGAACTCTTGAAACAGGGCCTTGTATGTTTGAATTTCGTTATCTGTACACGAGGCACCTATATGAATGTTCTTAATAGTTCCGGTTTTGACTGAAATGTCAATGGCAATAGTTTGAGAAATGTTTCCCAAATTCAACTCTGAATCAGGATGTTTCATTGGATTCTGAGCGTCCTTGACATATTCAGCACTAAAAATGGATGAAAAATCCTTTTCAAACTCATCATCCTCAGGTAAAAACGAAGATCTATGATGAAGATCTTCCCACGGTAGATCGTCTACACTTAGGATTTCGCGAAGCTGTTCGTCAGATGACACAACTTCAGGAAACGTTATCCGTTCTAAGTTTGATGTGAAAAGAGACTCTTCACCGACCACATTCATTTGGTCACTTTGGGTTGAACGCGAGTCGGAAAAGGACTGCACAGCTTCATAAGCGATTTCATATGGACTCAAAGGCATAGCATCACCGAATGAGTCTATCTCAGATTCAGATGGGACAATCCAAGGATCATCATAAATAATAGTGTCTGAAGTAATCATATGAATGGAAGCGAATGAAGGGTCTGCGTTGATTGGAGGAAAAGGAAAAGTTCCCAGTAAACCGGAATCTTTAACTAATCCTACACCAACATCCCTATAAGGGATAGTCGTTTTACCGACATGCTGGATACTCTCTGAAGAGGCTGGGTCGGACGCAAAGTAAGCCAGCTGGTCTATAGTCACGATCTTGCCATTGTGTGGAAACTTTATAACTCTGAAGACCGATGACACGACTGCTGTCATAGCGTAAGTCCAACTGCGACCCAAAAGAAGGTTGTAGTCTAGAGGGGCATCAACCACTTCCACATCTAGACTAATGGTTTTTCCTTCAACCCCTATAGGCAATTCCTGTAGAATACCAAACGGACGGAACCCACGGCCATCAAAGGCCTTAAGGATGGTCGGGGATTGGTTCAATGCAGGAGAACCAAGCGATCTCCAACACTGAATCGACATAATGCACGTAGAGGCTTCTTCATCAATTACAGTCCGATGGATGGGCCTGTTTTTGACTATCACTGGAATCTGGAAAGCCATTTGATGAGGGAGTCGTGGTGTACTATTTTCTAGATCGAAGATTATCAGATTCGGGTCCTGAACATCAACAGCTCCGATAGCCGACAAAAGTAATTTTCGTTGTGCTGGGCATGATTGCAGCACTTCTAACGCCGACATTCCTGAGGGTGAAACAGTTAAATCCTCAACAATGTTGTAATTCTGGGCCGCTCTCGCATGTGGATTGAAAGCAGACCTTCGAAGTACACCCTTGGCGGGCGGTTTGATTACTAAGTCGGGGTTAGGTTTTTCGATCTGTAGTGGATCGGAACCAGGAGCTGAGGTTGATGGATTTGATTGAGAAGATTCCGCTTCTTTGCCATCAACAGGACTCTTACTACCATAATCTTGCGATCGAGTCGCAATCCGTACATGAGACATCATCAATATGGGTTCTTCACTGGCACTCGAGGAAGAACCTATCATCTTACTCTCCTGCTTTGGAAATGGATCTTTCAAAACAGCAGGAGTTGGGGAACCTTTAACGATTTTCACAACCTCGGCCCGATGAGGGCAATCTCTTGTGAAATGATCTTCTTCACAAATTAAACAAGGATAACGAGGTTTGCGCTTATCGTCATTAGATTCCGACTTCTCTTTTTTCTCCTTTGGAGCCTTGTCCGCATTCTCTTTCTTCTTACCCTTCTTCTTACCACCGTTTTTAGATTTAGCCGTAGATTACTCTACAATGTGAACGTCGGCGGTAATTTCAGGAGAAGACTCTCCTGTCGGGGAGTCTGGTAAGGTTATTATTGGAGAAGAATTCTTTGAGGATTTCTTCTTACTCTTAGTATTCACCGTACCAATCATGCCATCAGCAGCATGAGACCCCGAAGGAGCAGCAGCGATTTGATTCGACTTTGGAAGATCTGGGATCTTCTCATGCAACGTACCTGACTGAGTGTAAACTAAGTCAAGGTACTGGGCCTAAGCAATAACTTGCTCCTCAGTAACTACGCCGGCCTTAGCTACATCTTCAGTAATCTTTGGTAATAATGATTTGACAAACCATTCAGCTAAGATTTGGTCCGGAATAAAAACTTTCACTAATCTCCTTCGACGTCTCCACTCATGAATGTGATCAGAAATATACGTGGACGTCGATTATTTTAGTGAAGTTAACAATTCAGTGCCGTTATCGTATCTGACCGGCAACTGAAAGTGAGTTAAGAACGAGGTAGCTAACTGGCTAAAGTTGTAAAAAGAGGACCGTGGCAACTCAATGTACCACTTGGCCGCGAGACCAATGAGCGTACGCTGGAAAAGACGTAAACGGATCGAATCATCCGAGATAGAATTTGAAGCACACCAGAGGTGGTAAGTCATCACATGATTTGATGGATCCTCTCCAGACTTACCTTCGAACTTAGGTATATCACTGGGCAACTTATTTGGCATTGGCGGCCAGAACGGAAGATATTGAATTGGATCATTCGTTAGGCGCGTCAAGTCTGGTAAATCCAAAGTTACAATAAACGACAATTGCCGGTTAGGATCTCTGAAACTCTGGGTCACAACACCAGCTCCAGGAGGAGGATATCCAGGATAACTTGGAACAGGAATCGCATTCGGGATATTATATCCTCCTGGAAAACCAGGATTAACCGGACCGTACTGGGGTTGTTGAGGTTGTTGATAAGTGTACCCAGGATACGGTTGATACTGGTAAACCGGTTGTTGGACAGCAGGACCGTATTGGTACTGTCCTTGGTACTGTTGATACGTAAATTGAGGTTGAATTGTTACAACAATACTTAAACGAGGCTGCCCTACAGGCATCTGGACCGTAGTTTGAACCGTAGTTCCAGACAACGGTAAAGATGTCTGAGGGGTGGTCGCAGAGACAGTAGAAACAGGAGCTGTCGATACTCCAGAAGTAAGTGCGGAAGACTGAACAGATGGTGCGGTAGTTGCAGCAGTCGTTTGAGATGGAGTACTAGGTGCAATTGGCGACTGAGTAACTACCAAAGTTACAGAAGTTTGAACAGCTGACAGAAGTTACAAAAGTACCAGCAAGTGACTGATACCCAGAAGGAACAGAAGGACCACCATACAAAAATGATTCAGGTGATTGAGTGAACATGGACGACTGACTAGACATATTTACAGGAGTATATATACCTCTAGGTGGAAAAGGAGTACGAGGTGGAGAAAAACCTATACCTGAATTGTCGAAATAATTAGTTAACGAAAGATACCAAGTAGTACTCCTAGGAGGACTGTAAAAGATAGATTCACGCTCTCTTAGATCAAGTGAAGGTTGATCTTCGAGAAAAGGGCCTACTTCTTCTTCTGGAGCAAGTTCTTCAATAACAATCAAACCAGAAGGAAGATTTTCGGTTATGACTCTTTCTACCCTAGGTGAATCAGGGACACTAGAAGTTGGAGTAACAGGTTCAGATATTTCAGGTTCTTCGCCTATATCACTAGTAGACGAGAAGCTACCAGCAAGCTCAGAAACTGTAACAGCTTCAGGATTATAACCTGTTTCTAGACTTTGGTAATCTTGATGGACTACCAACGAAGACTCTCCTTCTTCAGGTGAACCTACTCTATTGCCACTAGGAGGAGTTACAAGGACTTTTAATCCTTCGTACTGACCCGGGACGTCTTCAGTAGATCCACCCCGTGATCTACGGAGTTTCCTCAACAAATCGGTTCCGGTAACAATCTCAGGTGACTTGCCCCGAAGTCTACGGGACTGTCTCGGTAATTCCGCCACAGTTAAAAACTTTTAACTACTACACACGAAAACAAAGTAAAATCTCAAATCAAACCACCTAAAGTCTCTAAAGAACCAAACAAATTTTGAAGCACACGCCTAAAGAATCTAGGGCGTCAAACCAAGCACAAACAGTAGCCTTCCGGACCAAAAACGCTAGTTGGAGATGAAACCCAACATCGCCGGATTCAGTACAGAAGTGGCGGGTGGAACAGTTACCCCGACAACCTGCTTAATGAATAGACTGGCACAAGTTCCTCCACTTTAACCGTCTCGAGTGAAGTGAACCCCCCGGAAAATCCAAGTGAGTCTAGCCGACGTCTGCTCCAGGTACAGTGGGACCTTCCCTCCACCGTCACCTCGGTAGAATCCTAAAGATTATGGTCACTAAGGTTACCAATCGCAACAAATGCACCTGGGGGAACAATCTAAACTCCAACAGCACGCAAGGGCAGAGTATCAAGCTCAATCCCCTTGCCGGTTCCTTGACAATAATCCAAGGTTTACCGACAAGTGACCCCTGGCTCCTCGACAATGGTTAATCCGAGGTTTACCATTTGTAATACGTGCGTGTCTGGCGTCGTTCCCAACGAGGGAGGAATGATCCCCTCACTGGTTCGGACATGAGCTCGTGCTTCTCCTTTAAGAGGAGCTTTCCCAGAGTACAAATGAGACAATTGGATTTATTCTATCACAAGATAAGCTACTTGTTTGGTTTTGTTGTCTTGGAGAGTTTATTACTCTCCTACTCCAAGACACTAGCCTGATCTAAATTGGTGTTTCAGAGCCCTAGTAAATAAAAGTTACTACGTTGATTTTACTTTAAGCGTTAATTTTTATGGTTTTTTCTTAAAGACACAAGGTAGCGGAAATGAAACCAATGGTGTGTAGACTCGACTCAAACCACTACAAAGATGCACTTAGGATGATTTACTCTACTTTTCTCTTTCAATGAAATTCTTAACTAAGAGAGTTTAGAGAATGCAAATTTATATAAAAACAACTTTCTTAATAAAGACAATCAAAGAAACAATTCTTTTTATCTTTCCAAGCATACAAACATGACCACTCATTACGTGCACGAAAAACTCTTTTTCTTTCAAAATACTTCAAAAGCTACTTAAGACAAACTTTTCAAAGGAGATGTTTTTGTATTTTCTCTATTTAATAAAGCATATAAATCTATTTTAACAAAAATCAATCTTAAAAGTTATAAAATCTGTGAAAACTTGACTCTCAAGCAAACAAAAAAAGAAATTTACTCTAAAGCAAACCTAACGAGGTAAAAGCCTACAAAGATGATTCTAGGGTGTTTTACTTGACCACAATCAAGCCAAGGACCAGCTAGTGCAGAATCAAAAGACTAGTCAAAACAAAACTCAAATCTTTTTGTTCTTTTTGTAAAATGGAAATCAACACTCAATCAATAAGCACTTCGAAATTTGACCAAAGAGACAACTCAAAGGCAAGTTGCTCATACAGGTAGACTTTATGACAGGTCTGACTTCTAAGAAGGCTGACAAAACTAGAGAGATCTAAGGCTTGACAACTTCTACCGCCAAAGTCACTACAAGACCTACTCAAAAATCAAACCCTAGGGCTTAAACTTCTATGAAATCCACTAAAACACTCAATGCTATCGAAACAATTTTAGGTGAAATTTTTTGACAAGAGACAAATGGATCTGGGCAGTAAAAACTAAGAAAAAGCAAAATCTAAGAGAAAAAATGCAAAAAATGGAATTTTCTCAAATTTTAGCAGGGGACGCAGGAAACCCGTTAGAACAGGTGCGGGCCCGCTCTGTGAGCACAGCGACAGTGCGTACAGGGACACACTCTGGAATACTCAGAGGGTGCGTCCTACTGGAAAATTCAAGAAAAACTAAATCTAATTTAATCCTAAGCTAATCCACCCAAAAACAAAGTCACAGAGCCAAAAACCAGAAAAACAATGCAATTTTCTCAGAGCAAAGTTCATTCAAAGGAAAAGACTTTTACAACAATGGATTCCCCAGTGGAGTCGCCATTTTGTCACACGGAATCAGTCAATAGTGCAGACACAACCGACCTTCCTAGAAGTCTAAGACATTCTAATGACAAACAAAACAAACGAGAGCAATCCTTCTCTAAATATGTATTGCAATATGAGCAATCAAGTGTGTGGCTCTTACCTCTAACCAAACGCTGTTGTAGTAGCTCACCTTCGTTGATCTGGATGAGCTCCTCCTTTTCTCCAAAACCTGCATTCACCAACAGTCAAACCATTAAATAACACCTGATTATAACATAAAACAAAGCATATTCAACATATAGACCAAGGAGTATATGAAACAACTCATAAACAACAAGTTATTGAGAAGAATGGACTAATTTGCATTAAAGGTAACAAAAGGAACCATTACAACCTGAGCCTTGGTGTTGTGCAAGCTCCTTCCAGGGTCCTCAAGAGTTCTCCTTTACTTTGACAAAGCTCACCCACTTCCAAATAGAACAAGCAAAGATGGCAATCTCTCCTCACAAGCTTCTAAATGGGAGTCCTAATTCCAGCAACATCTACCCTTAGAAATGTTTAGCTTTCAACCTCCCCTCCTTCTGGCCCAATGCCTGTATTTATAGTGCTCAAGAGGAAGTTAATCAGGTCCACCATCAATGGGATAATCCCCTCTTTGGATGGGATAGCTCCCTTATTGATGGGATAAGTTCCTCTTTGGTAGGAGTGCATGAACCATCTGGAGGCGCTCAATACACGTCGAACAACCTTCTAGAATGCTCTAGAAATGACCACAAGTAACTTTTTGAAGATGAAACTTGCACATTTTGACCTTTACAGGGGGACGCACCTGCCCCTTTACATACAGAGCGCCTTTGGACGCAAGCATTGTGAACATTGGGTGCGTACCCGCAGGTAAGGTTGAGAGAACCTGCGTACCCAGAGATAAATTCATTTACAAAGACTTTCTCTCTTCTTGGAGTTTGACATGGAGAGCAGAGGCTTAAGACTTGCCCAGGAGGTTAGCATAGCTGTTGATAGAGCTATACTAACTGTACATAGCCATGGTGACATTTTTTAGTGTAACAAGTCCCACTAATGGATTCTTTTCATCATAGTTGTAAGGACGAGAAGAGGTTTGCATTGTGAACCTTAGCTAGAAGGAAGGAATTCTTGGTTGAATCTAATCAACTAGTAGTGGTAACATCATCTGCATTGGCTAATGCTATATGTTGTATGAAATTTTTTGCACCCCTTTTTGGTGCTTAGCTTCTTTTATGCCATAGCAACTTATTGTTGTCCCTTAATGGAAGACAAGTAAAACGTAGATGTTGGGCAAGCTCTATCTCTGCCTATCAAAAAAGGTTAGAGAAACATCTAGACACACATAGGAGGAGTACACTCATCCCTAACATATATGGTATGGGTTTCCTATGCCTAGGCCAAGGAGATACTTATCGACGATGTAAATTGGATTTGATGTGGAGACTATGAAAAAGAATAATATCATATGGCACATTAGACACACTAAACGAGTTTGAAACCATCCTATTTTATAGATACACACCTTAACACGGGGTGAAACCATCATACATCAATAGGACACCCTTAATGGCTCTGACAAGCCTCTGACCTCCCTCCATATAACACTTGATGGGTTGAAACCCTAAAGCTAGAAGTAAGGAAGGAAGGATGGGTTTGCATTTTGGTTTCAGACCATCATAGTTGGATGGGGAAAGTCCAATGTCTCGATGCAAGTTTCAACGAGCCTCTCAATCGAAGGAATCTTGCCACTATTATGGAAACCACTAGAAATGCTAGTTTTCCCATTTGATATCGCCAATGTGGCCTCTCAATCGAAGGGATCTTGCCACTATTATGGAAACCACTAGAAATGCTAGTTTTCCCATTTGATATCGCCAATGTGGGATTTCCTCATTGAACCACTCAAAATTAGGTTTTGACACTATGGAAAAATGTGAAATGAGAGGGATCTACTGGAGTAACTATCATGCTAACTATTTACAAGGAAGGAGGGGTTCGCATAACATACCATAACAGTAGGTAGGAAGGAATTGGTGTTTTCATAGCTCTCAACCATAACTGCTCTCATGGTGGATAGTTCAGTTTAACCACCCCATCAAATATGCAGTTACTAAAAGCCTCTCCTATTTGTTTTTTTGAATCTCACTAACTTCATGGGGAACAACACTTTTAGCTATCCAAACAACCATACAGAAAAGATCCAGCTCACTTGAACTCAAACAAAACCAAGGGGATATGGTTCACTTACAACCTAACACTTATTGGCCTAACACAACTAACTAACAGTCCTACCTGATAGTGCAAATAAAACACCTATATGGTTGAACCTCCCTAGTCTCTTCCATGGAAATATAGGTGAAAATTAGGTCCCCCATGTGGATCTCCACGGGCTCATGCAGCAGCATTACACTTGGGCACGTGGGGACCTGAATCCTAAATAACTCTATTGCTTTCTTATTGGAACCTCTCCTATTAGCGGTTGTGGAACCTCATCTAGAGACACGACCTTCCTTATGGTACAATCAGTTGCCAATGGATATACCATTTGAGGTGTTGATGTTTCGACTCTATCTTGGTCAGTACCTACCACCTCATCCTATTTGGTCAATTGAAACTCATCACCTATTGGATGAACTTCATCTCTAATTAAGGGAATCATGGAAAGAATTAACATGTTCATAGAAAATAATATCTACTTTATATCATCCTATGAAGAATGTGAGTCATCTGACCCTGCAAAATTCGGGCTTACCTCATCATAGTGGTCATAATGGGGATATGGCCACTTACACACACAGACTCTCATGTTGCCGGTAACACCCAATCGATTTACCACCAGTTCATTCACCCTTACTTGGTAAGAACCTGAATCTTGAATAGCTCTTCTCGATGATGTGGGAATTTCCTCAGAACAATCAAATTGACATATTTTAGTCTCCCTTCATCAGTAACCATGAGAATAGGAGAAAAATATAGAGAAAAATATTTCGATATTTTCCATTATTCCCTTTCCATTAGATAGAATGGTGATGAGACCTGAACCATAGACCTGCTGAAAATGGCAGAAGCTGGAGTTCAGGATGGGTCTTTGGAGATGGACGGACTAACCCAGCTGAACTAATTTGTATTAGTTAACTCGAATCAAGGTGCTAAAAAATGCCTACTTGTAGATGGGAGGGGGAGGTCTTGGCAACTTACCATACATATTGGTGTTTTGGAACCTCCTCTTGGTGTTCCCTTATGAGAAATGTTGAAGCTTAGGCCTTCCTGGAAACTCGTTTTGGAAAACCTACTCATGTGGGAGATCCCTAGCACTAAGAAAGTTTTGGGATATTTCTGTCCCAACCAAATGTAACATGGGGAGGACATGGATATTGTGTCTAGTGGGTTACACTCTGGATGAAGCGTTGTGGTAGCGAAACTCCTATCAATGGTTGTAGAAACTCATATGGAATAGGTCTTGACCAATACTAGGCCATAAGAGGTCTTGGGGAATGGGTGGGTGCCTAAGAGATCACATACCCCTCTTGAACATGTAAGGTTTTGAATATGTGGTCCAATAAACAAATGAACATGGTGAAATTACTTCGAAATTCAAGTTGTGCACTTAGGGCTAATTTTGTAAGGTCTAGCTGCTATGGCAACATCTGAGTCTAGTGGAGGAACGTTTTTGGTTCCATTAAGTAGTTAAGTTCTCACTCTAACAGATAAGGGCAAACTAGGAGATACACTACCCGAGATCTAGGCCATAAATGTAGGTCAAAAACTACATAGTTCAAAGCCCTACATAGAGAGTGTATCTCCATGATTTGCTTTAGTAGTGGCCCACATACATATGGAATGATTGATTCCTATGTACAAAAGGTAAAGGTAAAAGCCTCCATGGCTTCCTATATTCACATAACAATGTGGTTGTTACTATGGTCGTATTTCCTCTCCATGGTTCCTTCAGAAGTCAAAAGGCTTCTAGCCCTCCATGACTCATGCTTGGTTCATGATTTATGGTTAAAATCCACAAAGCTCTTACCTTTCCATGTTCTTGCTTCCTGCCTTCCATGGTTGTTCTGTATTGGTTCTTTCAAGAGCAAGGCTGCTCCGTTAAGCCCTAGCTTCCATAATAGGTGTGGTACGTATGTGTTCATCAGATCTATTGAGTGCTCACTGGGATATGGATACCACTTTACCACACGCAATTAATCTACCATGAGCACAGGCTCACTCATTCTGGTTACTGAACTAGTATGGGGAAAATGGCCCACCCATGCAGATTACACTACATCATAGTTCAACTTAGATTAGAAGAGAATGTAGCTACATTCAAAGGGTAGGGTTTGAAAGCACAATTTCGACAGTAAATGTGCACCTTAAAACCCTTGCTTAATATGAAAGAAATAATTTAAAAGTCTATTGAGTGTGAGCCAGAGCCTGTGTTGCAATAGCCATCATCGCCAGACCTAGAGCCATAACCGAAGCCATAGCTAGACCTAGAGCCATAACCAGGAGGGACGTAGCCGCCTGAGCCAAGGAGAGTTACAAAAAGCTTAGAGATCATACAATGCCTAATTCTACTGGGTATAATTTAAATTGAACAATATAATTAAAAAACATGATTGAAATCAAACTTTTATTTTTATTTTTACATTAAATATGGAACATAAAAAATAAACATTGATTTCTTTTTACATAAATAGAAAACATTAATTTAAAAAACACAATCATAAAACAAGAAAATATATATTTTCTTGTTCTAGAAACCTTCCCGCCAATGAAACTATTTACCACACAAAATATCTCCCTGTCCACCCTTCTCCACCCTATGCCTATACACTACTCCATCCAACATTGGACGGGAATACCAACAGGCACAAGTGTTGACTACGCCACATGCAAAATATCCACTCAGGCATCAACAGTTTTTTGGTTTCCTCCCAAAGCCCTCATTTCCAGTTTCCATGAGCCAGTGAGGGTTTTGGCTCGCTATTTTCATTTGCACCCTTCATCTGCTCCATGGAGCTTCACATCCATAGTTTCATCTGTCGATTTGCATCATGAATTTAGTTTGCATGAGGATTTCATTTGCTGAGATGCTTCAGGGTTTCATGTGCTGAGCTCCAGATTGTAATTTTATTGGCCGCTAGCGAGTTCGATCTTGGCAACCATGGATGAGGTGCCATCCAAGAAGGAGCGTCTCCACAAGGCATTCCTAGAGTTTCATTCCCATTCTTCGACCTTGGTAAACTTTAGTGTCTAGTGAAAGGAGCTTGAAGACCACTTCAATGACTTGGAGAAGTGCATGTAGAAGCGCTTCGAAGAGATGAGATGTGCCGCAGACCCGACCAAGCTGGTTCTATAGACCTTGAAGGGATTTTATCCAGACGATAGATAGACTACGAAAATTGACATACAGAGACATGCCTGTGTTTTTCTCTTGGATTCCCTTCCTTTTGTTTTGTCTCTAGACGGGGTCTCCTCAAAGGCGAAAAAACAGGCTCAGAAAATTGTTGCTAAATGGAAATTTAGGGTCACTAGAATGATAAGCTTTAGATCCCTTATCACTAGTGGAAGGATCTAACATGGAAGCAGATCTGTGAGTGAAGGAAACAGATCCTGAGCCTATGAAATGGATCTTGAAACTTCCAGTGCTTTTTTTACCATTGATCTCATGATTTTTTTTTTTAATGAAAATATCTTAATAGTAAAACCCTAGACCCATTTTCTTGTTAAGGTCTGATGTATCCTCATGTCAAAATATGCTCTCGGCATCTGATCTATCAAGGTATTCTCTACTTAGGCAATGGACAAGGATCCATGAGTAGTTTTTTTATTGGCTTGTTTGTTGAGCAATAATTTTGATGTGAATGTGTCAATAATAGGTGCATATATAGGTGACTGCTTGTGACCTCATATTCTCAATGAAGATGCCAAACCTCATCTAGAATTTGAAGTGCTAAAGATTTGAACGATAGATTCTCAGAAAGCCCACAAGCTTAACCCATTAGAGTTTCAAGGGGACGTCTCCTTGAATGAGTTATACGATCTCTGAGGAAGTTTAAAGACAATGGAGTGATCTATAGCAGAAGATCTTCAAAAAGCCTTACCTCAACAAATTAGGAATTCTAGCTTTTGATGGAAAAAGAAAAATCCATGCAATGACTTGGATTCACAAGTTAAAGACATATTTTCAATGAAACCAATGAATTAAGAAGACATGACCAATTTTCCAGTACTTAAATTGGAGGGATTCAGCTATGATTGGTGGAATCAATGGATACAGTCTATACCAGAGGACATTTCCATTGGTTATGACACTTCTGAGGAAAAATTTATATCTACTTTTTTTTTTTAATAAAACTGTTGCCGACGACTTCCTTCAATAATTTTTTTTTAAGACTCTTGATGGGAGCTTTGGTAAAGTAGTGGAGGTGATATTCTCCCACCAGGGTTCATTCCCTCATGTACATGTTAGCCCCTCATGAGCCATCAAGAATAACTTCCGCGTAAATGGCCCCTGGTGCAAACGACCTTTTGCCTCGATGTTGACTTTTGCCTCATTTTTTATTTTAATTTATTTTATTATTTGACAACAATTTTTAATTCAAATAACATCTTCTGACAAAATATGGATCCATGAACTAGTAGAAAATAAGAAATTAGTGACTAAGCGACTAAAAAAGTTAGTTGCCACAACTTTTCTAAGTGAAATACTACAAAAAATGAACAATATTAGGTGGCCCAACTAAAAATGACTAATTTAGTTTTGGGTTAAAATATATGACTAGCTAATAAATAATACAACTAAAAATGACTAATGCAAATGACTAATTTAGTCTAGGAACGAAAATATGACTACCTAACAAGTATTACAATAATTATGAATTAGTGGTTTATTTTAATCACTTTAATTTTTTCAACAATCTAAACGTAGAAGTGATAGGGGATTTAGAAGTTGTTATAGATTGGCTGAAAGGTTATACTTCCTTAAAAACTTGTTTATTATATCAATAGACGATTGGAGTTATGAAGATTATTAGAATCTTCAAGGTTATATCTTTTGATCACATTGATAGGAATTCAATTTAAAGGTTGATAAATTATCCAAAATGGGAGTGGGCTTCTAGCTGGGCCACATATATTATGAAGAATACCTACAAGAAGAAATGTTGGTTAATTAGTAGATGACACATTTCTTGTAGTTGAAGACTTAACTTTTCATGCATATTTACATTTTTTATTATCAAGGTTATATCCATTGAACTGAAGATACTAGTTTTTAACTTGGATATCAAGTTATTTATGTAGTTTGAATGTATATTATGAATATAACAATGCTAGATTTTTATGAAATTGTTTTGAATCCTATTGAGAGTATCTATTCTACCAAAGTTACCTATGCCTTATATACTATTTTTCCACACACCTATACATATAGGCACAAACACAAGAATAAATATATCACTTAAAGACTTAAACCGTAGAAGGAATAATAACACCACTTTTCTTTCATTAACTCAATTAAACCTCCAATAACTCCAAAATTATTTAAATTTTTAAATCCCATTTAATATTATTCAAACTTAAAAACTCCTATACATGATTATTGATTCTCAAATGAAAAATCAACTAAGATTTTTCGAGAAGGCTAGGTATCTAATATGTCGAAAAAAGATAAACATCACTAAGCTCTTTCAATGACATAATCTCATCCATGAGATATATATGTTACTCAACCCACGCTTTAAAATTGTGAATTGCCCACTAATATTACTTTAAAACCATATAATGTCATAACAAAATTCCTTTTCCTCATGATGAACCACAATTGAGGGTTCAAAACATTGACCTCAGTCCCATAAAACATTGTTGTGATTAATCCGGAAAAATTATCATTCATCATTATGAATAATAGAAGCCCAAATTCAGAAAAATTCCTTCTCATTAACAAAATCAAATATAAAAATTTAATTAAAATTAAATTATTTTGAAATTCAACAAAAGCCAAAAACAATGTTCCACCACCCACAAATCGATTACACAACAATACATCATCTTTGTTTGTGCCAAACACATCAAATTTATAATGAGAAAAGAAACCATTAATTAATGATGCTCGTTGAGAACCACTCCCACCCAGGGATGGAATTTGATGTACATTTTTCCTGTCATAGGGCATTTTTCCCATATTTGACGTCTAGAATTTGTGGATGTATGTTTTTCATGACATGCTTGAATGGTGTAACCCATATTTTTGACGTTTCAATTTTTTTCCAAAACGTCATTATGCCCATTTATTTTCAATTTATTTTCCATCTACCAATTCGATCCCATGTGAAAGCCTACAGTCGCATATCTTTGTCTGCAGTTTCTATATAGCTCATTAAACATTAAATGAAATCCTATGTCCATGTTACTGCAAGTCACGCTTCGTTTACGTTAATCTTGTTGTTGTTGTCTGATACCTAGGATTCCATGGATTTATGATTTAAGAAAAACACATCACTTCTAATTCCTTTGATGTTTTCATAGTTTGTCATGTTGTTGTGGTCCTACAATGAAGCATAGAGATCATATATTAATCTTGAAATTGAAGGTCTCATTCTTCTTTGGCATATTAGGGTTTCATGCTCGATCTCTCTTCTTATAACTCCCTACAATGAAGGATAGAGATTATATAATAATCTTGAAATTTCAGGCCTCATTCTTCTTTGGCATCTTAGGGTCACATGCTCGATCCCTCTACTTATCAATCTCTCAAAGAGGGAGATATCCAATTTGTATTTCGTGCGTAATTCATATTCCACAATAAAAGGATGCAACTGTAAGTGATCACCGAGGAGAATGAGATGTTGAGTGAAGGAGTTGATACAGGGAAGAACATGTGCCTCCAAAACCTTGATGACCCCTTCTGTCACCACTATTTCAGCTTGCAATGCCTAGAGGAGGACATAATTTTGAGCAACCCTAGTGGTCGTCATTCCCACAACTTTTGCTTTTCTTAAATATTTGAGGTTGGGCTTATGATCATATTGAAGTAGCCCATCACATATTTCTTTGTATCTCTCAAATAGATTGTTCAGTTCCTCCTCAGCCTTTTCGTTGGCTTTCTGCAACTAATGATTATGTAGCTTGATCCTTGATTTTTGGGGAAACAACCATAAATACTGGGAACTAAGTATGTTGTCTAGAGATATCTCTGTTGAAGAAGATTTATTCAACACTTTCTGCTTCCCTTTAATTTCTCATCACCTTTATCGACCACTAATTCATCTCTCGTCCCTTTCTACCATACATCTCAGACAAGTTGAACACCTGTTGATTTTCTCTTACACATTGGTACACTTTAATTCATTGTCCCTATCACGAAGTCTTCCAGAAAGAACATTCAACCTTGGCTTCAACATTGAATTTTTGAATCGCCACTGATTCGAATAGTATTTTTATCTACATAATAAATGGATTCCAGGAACTGATTTAGTGCATGGTTGGTATAACAAATGACCATAATAGGATCACATTGTATGTTAGATAGGAGGATTCTGGAAATGGTCAAACCAACATAAGTTTTCGTAGTTCCGGGAGGGTGCTATAATGGTCAGTCTCTTTGTCAGTCCCTACTTCACGACTTCTATCTAGCTTTCATGTAAGGTGGAATTCCACTCAGGCTATTTCTACAAAATGTGGAGTGTGCTTTTGCCCAAACAATTTTGGATCCTTAGAAATGCACATTCTAAATTATATGCGTCCTTTAATTTCCTCTTTTCTAGATAACCTGGCTCTATAGTTTGGAGTTCTAATGATAGAAAGTGCTCCCCGAAAGGAAGAACTTTTATTTTTGGGTGTTGAAAACATTTCAAAACATGGACATAGGTATGAAGCTTCTTTAAAAGACAATATGAAAGAAATGACCCAAATATTCCTGTAAAATGTAAAGAAAATTCAAACAAAGAGCGAATAGGGACCCATGGATGTGCCATTTCCAAACTTCTCAATTACATCATTAGGGTTGGCTGCCCCACACCCAATCTAAGTAATCTGCGCAATTTTCACAGCCATAGTCATCCGAGAAAGCAAATCCTCAACTCTTGCTTCAATGGATTGGCCATGGTCCATTTAATTGTTAGTCTTGTGAATTTAATTGGAAATATGTTATTGCACTTTCCAAAATTTTTAAATTTTAGTGCAAATTGTATCTTTCTAACAAAGTTTGGAGATGCATTCTAATGAATCTTGATATCCCAGTGAAAATAATAAATTTATGTATCATTTACTAGTAGCATATGCACAACAAACGATACAATTAATTCAATCATAATTTTGGGTTTTAACTGAGGGAGTGGCATAAGGCACATTTATCTTATTTTGATTCAACAGAATTATAGAAGAAATTTGATTTATACTCTAAAAAATAACTAAGATGGAATGAGATGATTAATGAAGAATTTGTTAATTACTTTGATTTTTAATTTAGTTTGTATATAGTGTATTAATTGTATACTTTGCATGTAAAATTTACCTAAAAGATTAAAATGTAAAAATTAGTGTGATAATTATTAATATTAAAGATATTTGATTTTGTATATATTTATTCTTTTATTCTCAAGGAAGTGGTTGTAGCAGTGCGTTACACTAAAAAATGTCACCATGACTATTTGCAGTTAGTATGGCTCCATCAACTGTCATACTATCCTCCTTGGCAAGTCTCATGCCTCTGCTTTCCATGTCAAACTCCAAGAAAGAGAGAAAAGTCATTTAAAGTCAATTATGTCTGGGTACGCAGTTTCTCTTAGCCTTACCTGCGTGTACGCAACCCAAGTTCACAATACCTGCGTACTTGTACGCTCTGTCTGTAAAGCAATGGGTGCGTACTCCTGTAAAGGTCAAAAGGCGCAAGTTTCACTCCAAAAAAGTTACTTGTGGTCATTTCTAGAGCATTCTAGAAGCTTGTTTGACGTGTATGGAGCGCCTCCAGATGGTTCATGTATCCCTATGGAAGAGGAACTTATCCCATCAAGAGGGGAGCTAACCCACCCAAAGAGGGGCTTATCCCATTGATGGTGGACCTGATTAACTTCATCTACAGCACTATAAATACATGCATTGGGCCAGAGGGAGGGGAGGTTGAAAACTGAAAATTCCTAAGGGTAGATGCTGCTGAGATTAGGACTTCCTTGTAGAAGCTTGTGAGGAGAGATTGTCATCCTTTCTTGTTTCATTTGGAAGTGGGTGAGTTGGTCAAAGTAAAGGAAAACTCTTGTTGGACCCTGGGAGGAACTTGCACAACACCAAGGTTCAGGTTGTAATGGTTTCTTTTGTTTCCTATTAATACAAATAAGTCCATTATTCTCAACAATTTGTTATTTATGAGTTGTTTCATATACTCCTTGGTCTGTATGTTAAATATGTTTTATTTTATGAGATATTCAGGTGCTATTTAATCGTTTGATTGTTAGTGAATGCAGGTTTCGAAGAGAAGGAGGAGCTCATCCGGATCGACGAGGCTGGACTACTACAACAGCGTTGGACTATAGGTAGGATCTAAACACTTGGTTTCTTATATGGTAAATGCATATTTAGAGAAGGATTGTTCTTAATTGTCTTGTTTGTCACTAGAAAGCCTTAAGCTTCTAGGGAGGTTGGTTTTGTCCGCAAAATTGACTCTTTCCGCATGACAAAATGGCGACTCCACTAGGGAACTCCATTGATGTGAATGATTTTTCCTTTGTCTGAAACTTTGATCTGAGAAAAGTCTTTTTCTTTCTGGTTTTTGGTTGTCTGACTGTGTGTTTGGGTGGGCTAGCTCAGGGTTAAATTAGATTTTAGTTTTTCTTAGTTTTGCTAGAAGTACGCAGCCTCTGAGTTCAGCACAGTGCGTACTTGTACGCACTGCAACTGTGTGCACAGAGCGTACCCGTACCTGTGTAAACAGGTTGCCTGCGTACCCTGTCAAAATTGAGAAAATTTCAATTTTCTCCTTTTTGCCTCTTAGATTTTGCTTTTAATTTGTTTTTTCCACCCAGATCCACTGGTTACCTACCAGAGATCTTCATCTGAACTTGTTTCGTCAGTGTCAAGTGTTTTAGTGGAATTCATAGAGATTTTGCCTTAGGGTTTGATTTTTGCATTGGTCCTGTAGTGATTTTGGCTTTAGAAGTCGTAAAACCTTGGATCTCCCTGGTATTTGCAGTCTTCTTAGGAGTCGGACCTTTCATAGAATCTACCCTTGTGAGACATCTACCTTTGTTTTGTCTCTTTGCCGAATCTCAGAAGAGTTTGTTGATTGAACTGTGAATTTCATTTTACAAAAAAGAACAAAAGATTTTATGTTTGTTTTTGACTAGTTTTTGATTCTGCATTGACTAGTCCTTAGTTAGATCACGACTTAGTAAAACATCCTGGGATCATACTTTGTAAGTTTTGGCCTCATTAGATTTTCTTATTAGGTGAATTTCTTTTGATTTGCTTTTAAGTAGCTTTGATTTCATAGTTTTGTAAAGGTTTGCTTTTTGATTTTTAAATGCTTTGTTAAGTAGGAAAAAATCTAAAAATCTCCTTTGAAAGAAAAGTTTGCTTAGTGGCATTTGAGTCTTTGAATGAAAAGGGCATTTTCGCAAAATAATTAGTGGTCTTTATAAAATTTTTGCATTCTCCAACTCTCTTAGCTAAGGAATTCATTGAAAAAGAAAATTAGTATAAATCATCCTAAGTGCATCTTTGTAGTGGTTTGAGTCGAGTCTACACACCATCAGTTTCATCTCCGCTACCTTTTGTCTTAAATAAAAGCCATAAAAATTAACGCTTAAAGTAAAATCAACTTAGTAACTTTTTATTTACTAGGGCTCTGAAACACCAATATAGATCAGGCTAGTGTCTTGGAGTAGGAGAGTAATTAACTCTCCAAGACAGCAAAACCAAAAAAGTAGCTTATCTTGTGGTAGGATAAATCCAACTGTTTCATTTGTACTCTGGGAAGGCTCCTCTTAAAGTAGAAGCACGAGACCGTGTCCGAACCAGTGAGGGGATCAATCCTCCTTCATTGGGAAAGACGCTAGATACGCACGTATTACAAATGGTAAACCTCGGATTATTGTCGAGGAGCCCGGGGTCACTTGTCGGTAAACCTTGGATTATTGTCAAGGAGCCGGCAAGGGGATTGAGCTTGTTACTCTGCCCTTGCGTGCTATCGGGTCGTAGACTGTTCCCCCAGGTATATTTTTTGCTGTTGGTAACCTTAGTGACCATTATCTTTAGGATTCTACCCAAGGTGACGGTGGAGGGAAGATCCCACTGTACCTGGAGCAGACGTCGGCTAGACTCACTTGGATTTTCCGGGGGGTTCACTTCACTCGAGACAGTTAAAGTGGAGGAACTTGTGCCGGTCTATTCATTAAGCATGTTTCCGGGGTAACTGTTCCACCCACCACTTCTGTACTGAATTCGGCGATGTTGGGCTTCATCACCAACTAGTTTTTTCGGTCTGGAAGGCTACTGTTTGTGCATGGTTTGACGCCCTAGATTCTTTAGGCGTGTGATTCAAATTTGTTTGGTTCTTTAGAGACTTTAGGTGGTTTGCTTTGAGATTTTTACTTTGTTTGCGTGTGCGGTAGTTAAAAGTTTTTAACTGTGGCGGAATTACCGAGACAGTCCCGTAGTCTTCGGGGCCAGTCTCCTGAGATTGTTTCCGTGGCCGAATTGTTGAGGAAGTCCCGTAGACTTCAGGGTGAACCTCCTCAAGACGTCCCGAGTCATTACGAAGGTTTGAAAGTCCTTGTAACTCCTCCTAGTGGCAGTAGAGTAGGTTCACCTGAAGAAGGAGAGTCTTCATTGGTAGTCCATCCAGATTACCAAAGTCTAGAAACAGGTTATAATCCCGAAGCTGTTGCAGTTTCCGAGCTTGCTGGTAGTTTTTCATCTACTAGTGATATAGGCGAAGAACCTGAAATATCTGAACCTGTTACTCCAACTTCTAGTGTTCCTGATTCACCTAGGGTAGAAAGAGTCATAACCGAAAATCTTCCTTCTGGTTTGATAGCTATTGAAGAACTTGCTCCAGAAGAAGAAGTAGGCCCTATTCTTGAAGATCAACCTACTATTGATCTAAGAGAGCGTGAATCTATCTTTTACAGTCCACCTAGAAGTACTACTTGGTACCTTTCGTTAACTAATTACTTAGACAACTCAGGGATAAGTTTTTCTCCACCTCGTACTCCTTATCCACCCGGAGGTATTTATACTCCTGTAAATATGTCTAGTCAGTCGTCCGTGTTTACTCAACCCCGTGAATCTTTCTTGTATGGTGGTCCTTCTGTTCCTGCTGGGTATCAGTCACTTTCTGGTACTTTTGTAGGAGCATCTCCTCAACCCATTGGACATGGGTCATTAGCTGGAAACAATGGTAATAAACCGTTGGGTGTAGGAGACATTTATATGATGTCAGGTTCAATTCCCAGTTCTTAACCTCAAAGTGGTCAATTACCGCCTGGGGGGCAGCCTCAATTAACGCCTGGGGGGCAACCTCAAGGTACAAAACTTGTGTCTGGGGGGCAACCTCAAGGACAGTATGTACCCATGGTACAGTATATTCCTCAAGGTCAACCCCAGCCTCAATATGTACCCCAAGGTCAACCTCAGTATCAATTTATGCCTCAAGGTCAACCCCAGTATCAGTACTTACCTCAAGGGTATCTACCCCAAGGTCAGTACTCGAGTCAAGGTTATCAACCACCTCAAGGTCAATCTTACGTTCAAGGTATGGGAAATGTACCTTTCAATTATCAATCCTACCCTCAATCCGGTTATGGATCTCAATATCCTCAACCTGTCATGGGTCAATACCCCGGAATGAACATAGTGTGGCATCCATCACAAGTTCAACAAGTGTTGCAGCCAAGTGTACAGTTGTCATCTCAAACTGGACAACCTGTGGTTTCTGGTCCACTCCAGCAACCAGTCCAGTGCAATGTTCAAACTTCTGTACCTTCGGTAGTTACTCAGTCGCCAATTGCACCTAGTACTCCATCTCAAACGACTACTGCAACTACCGCAACATCTGTTCCTTCCACCACACCTACTTCTGGAGTATCGACAGCTCCAGTTTCTACTGTCTCTGCCACTACTCCGCAAACATCTTTACCATTGTCTGGATCCACGATTCAAACTACGGTTCAGATGCCTGTGGGGCAGCCAGGTTTAAGTACGGTTGTTACTTCTCAACCACAATTTGTTTATCAACCGTACCAGGGACAGTACCAATACGGGCCTGCTGTCCAACAACCGGTTTACCAGTATCAACCGTATCCTGGGTACACTTATCAACAACCACAGCAACCCCAGTATGGTTCGGTTAATCCTGGTTTTCCGGGAGGATACAATATCCTGAATGCGATTCTCGTTCCAAGTTATCCTGGATATCCTCCTCCTGGGACTGGTCTTGTGACTCAGAGTTTTAGGGATCCTAATCGGCAATTGCCGTTTATCGCAACTTTGGATTTACCAGACTTGACGCGCCTAACGAACGATCCAATAAATTATCTTCCGTTCTGGCCGCCAATGCCAAATAAGTTGTCCAATGATATACCCAAGTTTGAAGGTAAGTCTGGAGAGGATCCATCAAATCACATGATGAATTACCACCTCTGGTGTGCTTCAAATTCTATCTTGGATGATTCGATCCGTTTACGTCTTTTTCATCGTACGCTCATTGGTCTCGCGGCCAAGTGGTATATTGAGTTACCACGGGCCTCTTTTTATAACTTTAGTCAGTTAGCTACCTCGTTCTTAACACATTTTCAGTTGCCGGTCAGATATGATAATGGCACCGAGTTATTAACTTCATTAAAGCAGTCGACATCTACTTATATTTCTGACCATATTCATGAATGGAGACGTCGAAGGCATTTAGTGAAAGTTTTTATCCCGGACCAAATCTTAGCTGAATGGTTTGTTAAATCATTATTACCGAAGATTACTGAAGACGTAGCTAAGGCCGGAGTAGTTACTGAAGAGCAAGTCATTGCTCAAGCGCAGTACCTTGACTTAGTTTATACTCAGTCGGGTACGTTACACGAAAAGATCCCAGATCTTCCAAAGTCGAATCAAATCGCTGCTGCTCCTTCGGGATCTCATGCTGCTGATGGCATGATTGGTACGGTGAATACTAAAAGCAAGAAGAAGTCTTCAAAGAATTCTTCTCCCATTATCACCTTACCAGACTCCCCGACAAGAGAGTCTTCTCTTGAAATTTCCGCTGATATACACGCTGTAGAGACATCTACGGCCAAATCAAAAAACGGTGGGAAAAAGAAAGGTAAGAAGAAGGATAAAGCAGACAAGGCTCCAAAGGAGAAAAAAGAAAAGTCAGAAACCAATGACGAAAAGCGCAAACCTCGATATCCTTGTCTTATTTGTGAAGAGGATCATTTTACAAGAGACTGCCCTCATCGGGCCGAGGTTGTGAAAATCGTCAAGGGTTCCCCAACTCCTGCTGTTTTGAAAGATCCATTTCCAAAGCAGGAGAGTAAGATGATAGGTTCTTCCTCGAGTGCCAGTGAAGAACCCATATTGATGATGTCTCATGTACGGATTGCGACTCGATCACACGATTATGGTAGTAAAAGTCCTGTTGATGGATCGAAAGAAGCAGAATCTTCTCAGTCAAATCCATCAACCTCAGCTCCCGGTTCCGATCCACTACAGATCGAGAAACCTAACCCTGAATTAGTAATCAAACCGCCCGCCAGGGGTGTACTTTGAAGGTCTGCTTTCAATCCACATGCGAGAGCGGCCCAGAATTACAATATTGTTGAGGATTTAGCTGTTTCACCCTCAACAATGTCGGCTTTAGAGGTGCTGCAATCATGCCCAGCACAACGAAAATTACTTTTGTCGGCTATAGGAGCTGTTGATGTTCAGGACCCGAACCTGATAATCTTTGATCTAGAAAATAGTACACCGCGTTTACCTCATCAGATGGCTTTCCAGATTCCAGTGATAGTCAAAAACAGGCCTATTCATCGGACTGTAATTGATGAGGGAGCTTCCACGTGTATTATGTCGATTCAATGTTGGAGATCACTTGGTTCTCCTTCGCTGAACCAATCCCCGACAATTATTAAGGCCTTTGATGGCCGTGGGTTCCATCCGTTTGGCATTCTATAGGATTTGCCTATAGGGGTTGAAGGAAAAACCGTTAGTCTGGATGTGGAGGTGGTTGATGCCCCTCTAGACTACAACCTTCTCTTGGGTCGAAGTTGGTCTTACGCTATGACAGTGGTCGTCTCATCGGTCTTCAGAGTAATAAAATTTCCACATAATGGCAAGATCGTGACAATAGACCAGCTGGCTTTCTTTTCATCCGACCCAGCCTCTTCAGAGAGTATCCAGCATGTCGGTAAAACGACTATCCCTTATAAGGATGTTGGCGTAGGATTAGTTAAAGATTCCGGTTTACTGGGAACTTTTCCTTTTCCTCCAATCAACGCAGACCCTTCATTCGCATTCATTCATATGATTACATCAGATACTATTATTTATGATGATCCATGGATTGTCCCATATGAATCTGAGATAGACTCATTCAGTAATGCTATGCCTTTAAGTCCATATGAAATTTCTTATGAAGCCGTGCAGTCTTTTACCGACTCGCGTTCAACCCAAACCGACCAAATGAATGTGGTCCGTGAGGAATCACTTTTCACATCAACCTCAGAACGGATAGCGTTTCCCGAAGTCGTGTCATCTGACGAGCAACTTCGCGAAATACTAAATGTAGACGATCTACCATGGGAAGATCTCCATCATAGATCTTCATTTTTACCTGAGAGTGATGACTTTGAAACTGATTTTTCATCAATCTTTACGGCTGAATATGTCAAGGACGCTCAGAATCCCATGAAACATCCTGATTCAGAGTTGAATTTGGGAAACATTTCCCAAACTATTGCCATTGACATTTCAGTCAAAACTGGAATTTTTGAGAACATTCATATAGGTGCCTTGTGTATAGATGACGAGATTCAAACTTACAAGGCCCTATTTCAATAATTCTGCGACGTGTTTGCCTGGTCCTATGAGGAAATGCCAGGAATTAATCCCACAATTGTTGTCCATGAGATTAAGACCTACCCGGACGCTAAACCCGTTTGGCAACGTCTGCGTCAGATACACCCTCGGAAAGCGGCTGCAATTAAAGCAGAAGTTGAGAAGCTGTTGAAAGTAGGTTTCATTTATCCGATCCCGTTAACGGATTGGGTATCGAATATTGTTCCGGTTAAGAAGAAGCAGGGAACAATAAGAATATGCATCGACTATAGGGATATTAATCGTGCTTGTCCAAAAGACAGCTATCCTACACCCTATATCGATCAAATAATTGATGATTGTGCCAGCAGTGAAATATTTTCCTTTATGGACGGTTTTTCCGATTACAATCAAATCAATATTCTACCTGCCGATCAACCAAAAATGACTTTCATTTTTCCTTGGGGGACATTTGCTTATTGCAAATTACCTTTTGGGCTTAAGAATGCCGGAGCCACTTTTCAAAGGGCAATGTCTTATGCGTTTCATGACATCAAACACATTGTGCAACCGTACCTCGATGATTTGCCTGCTCATTCATTACATCGAGCTGATCACCTTGTCCATTTACGAGCAATTTTCATGAGGTGTAGGCATTATCGTATACGTTTGAACCCACACAAATGTGTCTTCTATATAGAAGTGGGACGATTGCTGGGATTTGTAGTTTCAAAAGCCGGCATTTGCGTCGATCCCTCGAAGGTCGAAGCTATCATCAAATTGCCTCCCCCTTCGAGTCTTCGCTAACTCCAAAGTTTGCAGGGGAAAGCAAACTTTCTACGCCAATTCATTCCTAACTACGCCGAGGTTACAAAAGGTTTTACACAGTTGTTGAAACAGAACGCTCAATTCTCTTGGGATGAGATAGCTCAACAATCTTTTGATGCACTTAAACACGCGTTGACCCATGCACCGTTGTTGCATCCTCCCAACTACAACCAAGACTACTTTTTGTACCTCGCTACCTCTCATTCCACAATTGGGATGGTATTAGTTCAGGAAGACGAATTCGCAATGGAACATGTGATATATTATCTTAGTAGGACGTTAAATCCCACTGAGCTAAAATATTCGCATGTGGAGAAATTGGCCCTGGCAGCCGTTCAGGCTGTCCAACGTTTTCGTCATTACATTCTTCTCCGTAAAACTACAGTCATTTCGGATTGCAACCCTATGATCTACATTTTGACTAAACAATTGCTAGGGGGCAAGTACTCTAAATGGATCGTTATCCTGCAAGAGTTCGACTTAGAGTTTGAAAAATCTAAGTCTAAGAAATCTTTAGTCTTTGCAGAGTTGATGTGTGACTTCCCGCGTGCTGACACGGAAACTGTGGCAGAGGAACCCATTGCGGACGAATCTTTGTTTCTCATCAGCACTTTAGATCCGTGGTATGGGGATATAATCATCTATCTCTAAACCCAATCCTTTCGGCCTGAAGCTTCTAAGACGGAACGTCGGAAAATTCGATTCCAGTCCCAACAGTACAAAATTATTGGAGATACTCTTTATCACCGTGGGGCGGACTTGGTTTTCCGACGTTGCTTAACTCACGAAGAGGCAGAAAGGGTTTTGAATGACTGTCACTCTGGGGCGTGTGGCGGTCATATGTCTGGGTATGCCACAGCTGAGAAGGTGTTGCGTGCTGGCTATTTCTGGCCGTCCATGTTTAAAGATTGTATCATTGCGGTCCAAAAATGCCACAACTGTCAAGTGTTTGATCGCAAGATGCGCACACCACCAGCTCCTCTCCACCCTATAATTGCCGTTGGTCCTTTTGCCAAATGGGGTATCGACTTTATTACATGTAACCCTCACTCGGCCGGGGGGCATGCGTATATCATCCTTGCGGTTGATTATTTTACTAAGTGGGCCGAGGCGATGCCTACATTCGAGGCAGACGGCAAGACCGCTGCAATTTTCGTATTCAATCACATTATTGCTAGGTTTGGTGTCCCACAAGCGATAATCACTAACCATGGGCGCCATTTTCGAAACATTATGATGACAGAACTTACAGGCCAGCTTGGTTTGCGTCACGATAGCTCAACTCCTTATTATCCACAAGCCAACGCTCTGGTTGAGTCCATCAACAAAGTTTTGGTTATCATGATCCGACGAATCATTGGCATTCATCGGTCGAATTGGAACAACATGTTATTTTCCGCGCTTTGGGCATATCGAACTTCAGTGAAAACATCAATAGGGTTCACTCCTTTCCAACTAGTTTATGGTTTGGAAGCCGTGCTACCCATTGAATGCGAAATCCCATCACTTCAAATGGTTATCGAATTACTTCCAGCTACTTCCGAAGAGGAGAAGCGTGTATTGTATTTAGCTCAATTAGATGAGACTCGACGTGATGCTGCACTGGCAATCGAGACTCATGCAAAACGAATGAAAGCTCAGTATGATCGAAATGTGACCCCTCGAAATTTTTCGGAAGGAGACCTAGTGCTATTGTATGATCAAGCTAACGATAAATTAGGTGCTGGAAAATTCGTTCCTATGTGGAATGGACCCTACATTGTTAAGCGAAAGCTAGCAAAAGGGGCCTATGAGCTGGTTGACTTTGATGGGGACTCTTTGGGTAAACCCAGAAATGGACTTTACCTTAAGAGGTATTATGCTTAAATGGTGGGTGTGAAGATTTTCGTTAGGATAGTTAGGTTAATTTTCTCTTTCTAGCTAGTGTGTTTGTTAGAATAGACAATGTGCTTAGTTTAGAAAGTGTGTTTTTCGTCGTTATTCTACTTATCTTGGTTTTACCTTTGATGTTTGCAGATGTCGATGCCTCTCCAAACGTACATTGGATTTGCTGATGGTGCTTGTCGTAGTACACGGAATATCTCTTCCGCAGCTTGGGTTATCTATTCGCCCTCTGACGAGTTAGTTTCTATGCATGGGGTGAGCCTCGGTCAAACAACAAACAACATTGCAGAATACAGTGCAGTGATTGAATTATTATCTGAATCCATTTCATTTGGGATTCGGAGTTTGGTAGTGAGGTTAGATTCTGAACTCGTTGTATTACAGCTTAATAGAGTTTATGCTATTAGAAATCCAGTGTTATTAAAGTTATTTTTGAGAGTGCGTCTTTTGGAACGTGAATTTGATTACACCGAATATCAACATATTCCAAGGTCTTTTAATACATTAGCAGATGCAATTGCTTCTCGAATGTTAGACAGACATTTGCGATAATCATACATGTAAATTTAAAAACATTAACATTTAATCACACATGTTTAACAAGATAAGCCGGTAATAATGATATATATAGATAGGAGTGTGTCAAAAATACATCGTCTTCGATCATAGGTTGCAAAACACCTTATGATCGGCAAAAATGATAAGTACAAAAAACCAAAATGTCACATGTGTCTACAAAGTGACCATCCAATCACTGGTGGTGCTCCCTATACGACACCACTGCACGGGCTACCCTACACAAGAACCTCCTAAAAGGTCCTGGGACTGCGACTACATAGCGTTGAAGTCTGATAGGAATATCATCTATAGTGGTCTCTGGTATATCCGTCGTCAGACGCTCTAGATCCTGCTCCAACTCAGCTAAGGTCTCTGCAGCCGCATCCTGTGGGACCGGTGCCGGTGCAACTGGTTGTCTCCTCTCGAAAGGCCGGAGATTGGCTAGACGCCGTGGACCCACATCTGCATTTTGAAAATTTTTACTGTCAGTTTTGAGACGATATATAAAAAACAAAAAAATAGATAATTTAAAATCTTGTGAGAAATGAAGTACCTCTGTCGTCCCATTGTTCTCCCTGTGGAAGAACCATGTCTGGATCACCACGAAAATCTACTCCGGCATAAGGAAAATCCTGGATCTCAAAGACCTGGTCCTCCAACCAGTTAAAATAACCCGCAGGAAATCGGACAACCCCCGCTCCCTCATTAGGATGCCGGGCCATCACCGCAACCCATCACATCAACTTTGGCTCCTGAGGTGGCCCAACCGCAACAATGAGACGTTGAGGGATAAGCATCAGAACTTTCTCTAGGGCAAAGCTCACAATTAAAGGCCCATACCCAAAGGTCTTTAATTGCCCGTTCTTTGCCCTAGTCAGTTGGCCCTTCATGTTGGCCAACACAGCATCGCACCAGTTGAAAATGGTGCCTCGGAAGCAATCAATCGCCATCCGCATTTGGGACCCGGTGGCAATGTGCAAAGCGGCTGCGCCGCAGAGTCTGGTAACTGTAAAGGCAATTACCATAAGTTCAGGTTGGGATATGTATTTGATTTCTATCCCCTTCTCCTGGTTTTGATTGTTGCACCACTCTAGCCGGAGACTAGCAAGGGATTGGCCACCCGGCCTAGTCCCGAACAGAGACAGTTGCTCGCCCCTATTAGGCAAACCAGTGAGAAAATATATGTCAGAGGGCTCTATCTCGAGCTGGTTCCCTCCGATGTAAAAGCATTGTTCCTGGACGTTCCACCTTTCAACCAGCCACTCTAAGAATGGCACCTGGGCCCTCATGCTAGGTATGGCCCAGTATTTGTAGAGACCGCATGCCTTCAAAGCATCAATGGAAGGTTGATGATCTATTGCGGCCAAATCGACATCTTCGTGTTCTCTTTCGCGCCAATCAAGCATGGTGGGCAATCTACACACCAGAAAACACCCATTAGAATTCATTAAATCAAAAAATAATGGTTTAGTTTTAAGACTTGGGGTTTTGAAATTGCTTTGCGCGGAGTACGCACCCCGCGTTCAGAAACAGAGCGGCGGTACGCAGCTGTTCTGAAGGTGGGCTGCGTACTCCGACCATTTTCCCATTAACGAAAATGTCGGGGTACGCAGGTCGCCCATGGGGCACCTGCGTACCCCGAAAGGCGTATCTTAAAACCCCAAAGCCCCCAAAAAATCAAACTAGGGCTTAAAATGAAATTCTAAATGGATGAAAACAAAGAGGAGGATGTTGTGGAATACCTGAAAGAGACGGCGCTCGATTCCGACGGTCGGATTCTCCGCAAAGTCCACGAGAAGTTTCTTGCCAAAAGCCCTTTTCTCTCCCTCAATAGTAAAATGGTAAAAATGACATGGTAAAAGGTCTTTTTATAGGTTTTTTGGATAAATGAATGTTAGGTTTGTTTATTTTTCACCATGGAAAGATATTTTTCAATGTATTTTTGCCTATCTTAAACAGGTATGAGTAATGTGTTATTTTTGTGCAGGACAAAAGGTCTTTCAGAGAAAATTATCATTTTTCACGAACCAAAACATTAGAGTCATATTTTAAGCCCTTTTCTGACTCCTAAAACATGAAAAGATTGCCGAGCGTTTCTTTTACACTCGTTAAAACAGGATTAAAAGACGGTCCCCTTATAGCCCTTTTCTGACCGTAAAAACAGGAAAAGATTGCCGAGTTTTTGTCGTTTCAAACTCGATATTGGAAATAAAACGACATGTCCTTGATCGATTTTTACTTTTCAGGTCAGAGGCACTAATCATGAAATTACTCCTTGGTCGCAAGATCAAGCGGTTCTCTCAAGTATTATTTTATACTTTTTCGGGCTTGAGAGACACAAATTTACGAAAAAGTTCAACCCTGGAGTCTTCTTTAGTTTTTTCAGACTCTCTAAAATTCAAAAAACGCCGAATTTCTCCTATACTGGACTCGTTAAAATTTCACAGTAAAGGACCTGTTCGATTACAAACAGGAACGAACCACTCCTTCTTAGGGTTCGAATCTAAACTAAGTTGGACTCATCCGAAGGATGAGCTTATAATCAAGCATATGTTATCCTCCTCAAGCTTGTAAAAAATAAAGAGGTACTTGCCAGAAATGGTGGGGGAAAAGAGAGAAGAATGAGCCTATTTGTTATCTTTTGTCACAGAAAAACCTTATTACCACTCTTGAACACGACACTTTTCATTCACCTGGGTTGGGAAATCCTTTGTCTTAAAGTTGATTAAACCACTTTGAAAGTCTTCAACCATTTCTGGGTATTAACTTTGGGTCAATTGTCGCCAAGCCATCTGTCGTGTCGTTATGTGTTCAAGAGGTCTCTGCAAACAAACCATTCATATGCAAAATACTTGTCATCCATTTTGACCATCCATGAGTCAGTCCTTACAGCAACATTTATTCAACTTGAACTATGATTTCGTGTTGTGGGCTTGCCTGCAACGGGTCGCTTTCTATCGACATCAGCATATTATCTAGAGAGATGACTTAGAAATCGTCAGTACCTTGAAGTCTGCATGCATCAATGGTAGGTTTCTCGCCTTTGACGACAGTTTACATCATTGACTTTCGATCGAAGGATTCCGTGACATGTTCGACATCAACACATTCATTCACATCTCATGGATTGTACTGGGTACTTTGAGAACCATTGACATCACTGGTGGTTTCTCTCACACTTGTTAACAGTTTACATCATTGACTGGTAATCAAGTGGTTTCTACCATGTTCGACATCAACTCATTTATTCGCATGGATAGCATCGTACCAATTCGGGAAGTAGAAATGAAGACCCTGGATCTAGTTTCCACCATCCAGGCTGCGAGGAATTTTGTATTCATTATATAGTAGACTAATCATAAACAGATGGCTGCGTCCATACTGTGTCTACATTTGTCTATGATTATGATGTACTGCGAAATCATTCCTGTATCAAAGCAGTAGTTAGATTGTTAGTTAAAGTTTTCAATCTGAGTATGGGAATGCCTACCTCAACGATGATATCATCTTATATATGTATTTTGTGTTGAATATTTGCAGGTTCTGACCAGGCTCTCCACAAGATAATCCTTGAAATGATAAAGTACTTCACCCTTCCTAGATGATTTGAAACCCTAAATCTACTTCAGGCTTCACACTTTAGGGGGCAATCTGTTACACTAAAAAATGTCACCATGACTATTTGAAGTTAGTATGGCTCCATCAACTGTCATACTATCCTCCTTGGCAAGTCTCATGCCTCTGCTTTCCATGTCAAACTCCAAGAAAGAGAGAAAAGTCATTTAAAGTCAATTATCTCTGGGTATGCAATTTCTCTTAGCCTTACCTGCGTGTACGCAACCCAAGTTCACAAAACCTGCGTACTTGTACGCTCTGTCTGTAAAGCAATGGGTGCGTACTCCTGTAAAGGTCAAAAGGCGCAAGTTTGACTCCAAAAAAGTTACTTGTGGTCATTTCTAGAGCATTCTAGAAGCTTGTTTGATGTGTATGGAGCGCCTCCAGATGGTTCATGTATCCCTATGGAAGAGGAACTTATCCCATCAAGAGGGGAGCTAACCCACCCAAAGAGGGGCTTATCCCATTGATGGTGGACCTGATTAACTTCCTCTACAGCACTATAAATACATGCATTGGGCCAGAGGGAGGGGAGGTTGAAAGCTGAAAATTCCTAAGGGTAGATGCTGCTGAGATTAGGACTTCCTTGTAGAAGCTTGTGAGGAGAGATTGTCATCCTTTCTTGTTTCATTTGCAAGTGGGTGAGCTGGTCAAAGTAAAGGAAAACTCTTGTTGGACCCTGGGAGGAACTTGCACAACACCAAGGCTCAGGTTGTAATGGTTTCTTTTGTTTCCTATTAATACAAATAAGTCCATTCTTCTCAACAATTTGTTATTTATGAGTTGTTTCATATACTCCTTGGTCTGTATGTTAAATATGTTTTATTTTATGAGATATTTAGGTGCTATTTAATCGTTTGATTGTTAGTGAATGCAGGTTTCGAAGAGAAGGAGGAGCTCATCCGGATCGACGAGGCTGGACTACTACAACAGCGTTGGACTACAGGTAGGATCTAAACACTTGGTTTCTTATATGGTAAATGCATATTTAGAGAAGGATTGTTCTTAATTGTCTTGTTTGTCACTAGAAAGCCTTAAGCTTCTAGGGAGGTTGGTTTTGTCCGCAAAATTGACTCTTTCCGCATGACACAGTGTTTTCATCCTCTGTCCATCAAGTTGGTTGTTTCTTGAATAGTGTCAAATATTGCAGGTGGTGGAGGTTTGAAGGACAGACTCACGGTTGCCCCAAAAACTCCAAGTTTTTATCTTTTTAAGTGGTTGTTTATTCAAATTAGAATTTTGATATGGTAAAAAATGCAGAATTAAATTTAAAAAGAAGTGTATTTAACATGTTTTATTGTTTTATTTATTCTATTTATAGGCAATTTTCTCCAATCTAAGATTATATTTTTTCTCAAAAAACCAATTATTCTCTACATCAATCAAATTAACTTGAATGAAATCATTCCATTAGTGATGGTCAAAATTATGAATTAATATATACAGAATATTATGTGTTAATTTTTTATTTTTTTTATTGCTTTTATTTAAAATGGAATTTTAATGTAATTGAAATGTAAATTTTTAATATCTTCAAGAGAAAAGGTTCTTGAAGGGAAACATATAGATCGAAATTCTAAATTCCAATCCCTGCTCCTGCCTTTATAAGCATACCATTTACTTATTCGATGAAATTTGCTCATACCCTCGAGTTATTTTGTGAAGCTCTGGGCAAGGAGGGCTTAGGGCTTTAAACATAGCAGATTAGGCTATAGGCTCTTGGATTTTGGGGAAGAATGGCTTGTAAAGAAGAGAAGGAACAGTCTATGTTGAACAGGTTCTTGACATTCAAGAAAGAAGAGAAGAATAAACCCAAGGAGAGGTGCTCGTTCCTGGCCTCAAAATGCTGCGATCTTGCAGAGGCACACAAATGGAGGCAACAGATAATACGAGATATTGGATGGAAGGTCATGGAGATTCAGAACTTGGACCTTAGCCAACACTGCCTCCCAGACCTCAACGATGAGATCAACAAGCTGATTAGGGAAAAGGAGCACTGGGAAGATCAGATCGTAGAGCTTGGCGATCCTAATTATGCCAAAGTAGGGGCCAAGATGACAGACTTGGAAGGAATCTAGGTGGATGTGCACAGTGTTGTTGGTGCTACCATTTTACACTAGCCACAAGATGGGTTTAACTCGAGCTTCACTATATCCTTGTGAATCTTGTTTTGTCCACTATTTGCTGCTGCTTTCTCTATAATTTATGGACAAAAGAGCCAAGGAAATATACAACATATTAAATGCGCGTTCAATAGTACGATCAAAGCCTGTGACCCACCATAAGACTGAAAGTTAAAACTGAACCTATGGTGGGCACTGGGTACTACTACTATCTAGGCCAAACGATACCTCTCCTTTATGTAATTTCTGGTCATCGCTATTTATTTCTGCCATTTGAGGGATGGGAATGTGATGGATCTCTTGTCGTGTAGTTAGATACGAATTAGGGGATCCCTTTTCATGTAGTTGAATGTGAATTAGGATAGCCTCAGTTAGAGATACTTTGGGGCTGCGAAATTCCTAGCTATCCTCAAAGAGCTATTCGATAAAACCCCCGAGGAAAAGAAGAGGAGGTATACGTATGAGATTTACAAGTGAAACGATGCAAGTTATTATGGCTACAAGGATGACGAGGACGGGATCTTAGAGAAAGTTGAGCAACTCAAAGAGGAGGAGATGGCGGTCAGGGCGATGAGAGAGTGGCAAAGAATTGAGTCCGTCGAGAGGGAGGCTAGGTTAACAATGAAGAGTGGGGAGGTCACTGCTGTTATGTTGGTTATGTTCAAGGAAGAGGAGTATGTGGAGAAATAAATCAGAGAGCAGGAGAAGGGAAACCAACAACAGTTAGAGCGAGAGTTTGTTTCCCATGTGCCCCTATCGGATGAGGAAGAGATTGAGCACATGGTTATGGAGAAGAAGAAGCAATAGCTTCTTAGTAAATAAACGAGTGAGGATCTTCTAGAGGAGCAGTTCCAGGCCAAGACAATGCTTGATATCAAACAATAAGGTATTCTATTGAAGCTTATGGATCTTCAGGTTTTTTTTTTCCTTTTCAAATGAGCTTCTCCTTTTCCATGAGGGTACGGTTGTCAATGCTCCCATGAGGGCGGTGAATAATTTATGCATTTCATGTTTCAAAAAAAGGGACGATGTTGAGTGTATATCCTTGGTGACTTTGGAAGAATAGTTTTCCTCAGACCTAACACCTAAGTGAAAAGAATCTATTTTAGACCCTAAAGCATGTTTTGAAAAAATTTCACCATTCATCTCATCTTTGAGAACAGTTAGCACACAATTTACATAATAATTATTTGATAACCTATTTAAAATTTTAACGATTCCATCCCAAGTGCATTGGTTTAAACTTAGTGTTAGATTAGTTGTGATCATTATGTATATATCTATATAGTGTTTTAGTAGTTTTGTACTCTTAGTTGCCTTTAGTATAGTCTATCTGCTAGTGAATTGTGTCTCTTATTTGAAAGGTTAAAGTTCACATGTAATGTTTCTTTTTGTATTTAGACATTGTCACTCATGTATTATTGTGATCTGAAACAAAATTTTTCACACTACACAATTTTCCACCATTAGTAAGTTTTAATCTCTCATTTAGTTACAAGAATTGATTTTATTTCTCATCATGGTTCTCTACTCTTGGATTATATTATTTGGTGTTATAGCTTGAATATATGATGCTGTTATTAGCTAAATTGAAGTCGTCAAATCTTTTGTGAACTTGGTGGTTTTGTGTCATTCTCGAATGGTAAATATGAGTATGACATCTAAACAGTTGCCATGCTTTAATTCATATTTGATTTTATTTTTTTACAATATGAGAATCAAGTTATAATTTATAAATATATATTTATGAAAAAGTAGGATTTCACACCCTGTATGTCTCTTTGGACATTAATATAATAATTGTATCTTATCTTTGTTCTCGGGTTGTGTTGCATGCATTTGTCCAAAGAAATATCTGCAAGTCTTTTTCATGTGTCATGACTTTAGTAGCCCCTATGAGGGACTTTTTCTCGACCGCCCTATTTTCCCCTGGGTTGTACAGAGATGCAACTCTCTCTTGATTCCTTCCTTCTTGCAAAAACCCTTGAACTCCTTGGAGGTATACTCTCTCACATTGTCCAATCTCAAGACTTTGGTATTCATACTTGTGTGGTTTTCAATCAGAACTCTGAACTCCCGAAACTTGCTAAACACCTCATCCTTGATCTTTAATATGTAGATCCAAGTCTTATGATAAGAATCATCAATAAAGGAAAGACAATACATGCTTCCTGTTATTATCACTAGTAACTACTGACTTCAATCCAAAAAAGTTATACACTCAAGCTCAAGTTTTGACGGTGACAATCCAAGGGCGGGGTAAATATGTGTAGTCAAAATATATATCTCTATGTTTCACAGTAGCCTGCAGATTACTTTTCCTCTCTTATCATGATGGTTCAACTTTGATTGGAAAATTGAATTTGGAAGGCACATCTATTAGTGAGCTATCAAGTGTTCTTGAGGGTGATCAAGATGGTCTGTTAAGGTCTGTTGGGATACATCATTGGAAGGAGTTCCTTGATGGAAATGGTTTTTTTGTCTTCCTATTTATTTTAAAGTCAACTCTCCACTCACTGTGTCTCTTGGTCCTATGGATCTATTTGCACAACTTCTGTGATTTTCTAGAAATTCATCTTCTCCATGGATTTGGCACTGTAAATTACAGGTCTCTCTCTAAGGGCAACAATATTTCTATTCTTTTACATGATGATGATAGTTTGAAGATATTCTCATTTAGAATGGCTAGTGTAACTCGAGGAGGATTGGATTTACTAATACATGATTGCATTATTAATTTAGAGCAGGTGAAAACGCTAGGTCCTGGTATCCTCAACAATACATCACATGTTGGGATCAACCCAAAATTTACACTGGATTTCTTTGGAAAGACAACCTACAATACTACAAATATTAAGCTTGGAGGTGATGTTATTCGAAACAATGATTTATGTGTTAAGATGAATTTAGTGTAAGAAGAAGGCTTCTTAGAGATCCCCAACCCGACTGGATTTAAGGTTTATGCACTTTTTCTTCAATCATATATATATATAATAATTACATCATATTTTTCCTTATTCTAGTGTAGCTCATGTTTTTTCATTGAAGAGCAAGTTATTTAATGTTATTGTAGAATAGTTGTGAAATTAAACACATGAGAATATGTTGATAAAGAGTTAAGGATACCTGTGTTGATATATCTATGATTGCATATTTGCAGATAACTGCTTTTAATTCCAATCCAGACATTGTAATGGTAGGTTTCCATGTTAATGTGGGAAATACATCACGAAATCACCATTACAATTACTTTGTGGTTCTCGTTGTTCCACCCCACGAAGCCCTTGAAAGTTGGGCCCATAAAAGAATCAATAAAGAATCAAGTTATAATTTACAAATATATATTTATGAAAAAGTAGGGTTTCACACTGGGTATGTCTCTTTGGACATTAATATAGCAATTGTATCTTATCTTTGATTGGGTTGTGTTGCATGTGTTTTTCAAAATAAACATCGAAAAGTCTTTTTCATGTGTCATGGCCTTAGTAGCCCCTATGATTGAATTTTGCTGTACCGCCCCATTTTTCCCTGGGTTGTACAAAACTGCAACTCTCTCTTGATTCCTGCCTTCTTGCGAAAACCCTTGAACTCCTTGGAGGTATATTCTCACACATTTTCCAATCTCAAGACTTTGATATTCACCCTTTAATATGATGTTCACACACACCTATCTAGATTCAAGTATGATATTGACCTAGGGGTTCCTAAGGTTGAGGATCTGTCAAATGCACACAATTGACTGAGTTCTGAAATATAGAAATAGGAGATATGCAACTTCTAGTTTCACAAACTGGGAAGTGCATCTCAAACACGGGTCTATATAGAGTTGTGCTTGATGTAGGGGCAGTAGAACATGACACACCTCTAACTTATTGACCCATTTATGGGAGTTGTTGGGTCTGTTAATCATGAGGAGCTAGGGATGGATTTTGGAGCCAAATCGCAAGAAGAGAAATTACAGTAAGACCATGAAGCAAGATTCCTATGCACTGTGTAGTGGGTATCTAACACCCAAAAAATGTGGCAACGTTGGTATTTGGGGGTTTAGATGTATTTCTTTCAATAAATTTAGGATATAATGATTTTAATATCTGTGTATAAGGCGACAAGCCTATCTCTATGTAATAGAGACAAATAGATAATGTGCTCAGAGGAGCCTTAGTATGCATGTGGCATTAATCATTGGTTGGAAACCATGGTTTGGACCTGTGTGCTTCATTAAAGATTAAAGGAGGAGCTAATAAATAAAGAGATCGTGTTTATGATGCCACAGGTTGTGTATTCATATTCATTTATCTGCTAGAATTAGGTGTTAAATCTCCCTTGATTCCTCCAATTATAATGTTGTGTGGTACAATGTATTTCTTAGTTGTAATGATACATAGGGTGCAAATTGACATGGTCCTAGCTCAAACATTTCTTCAAGAAATTGGTTGGTCTCTATATCTCCTAGGAAGATACACAACATGCAGATCCATAATTATATTCAATTTGCAAGGAAATATTGGAAATGGATTCAAATATTCTAGACTCGGATCTACTGGGACTCATGTTTGTGAAAAAAGTTGAAGAATTGTGTTCCCAAAAGGTTATGGAACTTTATCAAGCAAACATAGACTAACTAAATATCAAAATTTGATCCACATTGTAAACAAGATTCCTTTCTTTCATGCATAGACATTGGGAAAATGAAAATATCAATTATCTTAAAACCCTGAAATAATAAATATTTTACTTAAAAGCCTTAAAAATTGGATCATTCAAAAAAAATCTCATGATTATCACTTACCTCACTTAAATTTTGTTGAAAAAACATAATCTCATAATTTTTTTTTTTTTTTCAACATAAGACTATTTCTATTATATTAACAGGGTAATGGTAAATTTACATCATGACCGAAGTTAAGAACTCTGCTCCTGTAAGAGGCAGAACTGTCCAAAACAAACATATATGAAAACTGTCTAATTTTACGTCCCTCGCAGGGGATCGATCTGTGATACATATGACAGTGCAAAAACTCCAAAAAACTAAGAAACACCAAAGATCCCAGAACCTATTCGCCTTACAGTCGTGCCCAGTGGTGAGGGGCATTCTGCCAAAAAAAGAAGCATGGGTGGACGTGCTAATCATCAAGGGGCTCTTCTATGATGCGACACCAGCCCATGTCTGGCAAGTCCTCTGTCTGAGTCGCGTTCTGAGCAACGGGATCCGGGTCAACCATCATCGCTTCCTGAGCTCTGCCCGCCTGTTCATTTGCCTCCTGCTGAGGAGAATTTTCAACATCCAACTGTAATGAAGAAGAGGGAGCCGGGATTGCCCTTGAATTCCTTGACTGTATCCTTATATCTTCTGCTTGGCTTTCTTCCTGAAAAACCACTGTAAAATAGGCAGTGATCCTGGGTCTGTTCAGTGCGCTATCAAAGGTAAAGATGGCGGAACCAGAGGTAGGGATAGGTCCGGGGCGAGAGCTGGTGGCGCGAGATCTTCCTCTTCTGCTGCGTGTTAAAGGCCTTCGCCTCCCTGACAATTCACTGGAAGATGATTCAGTTGGAGCCCTCCTCGGCTGCCCTCTACGGCTGCCCATCCTTGGTCTCAGACGAGGCATCTTGATAGTGACGACAGCCAAGGTCTAGGACTGCAGCACCAGAGCACTAACCAATTGTTGGTAGCAGCTTTGCCTTCTAGTCGAGCCTCCCTTGTTGAGCTTGAACCCATCCTCCTGGCGTGCCAAACTTGGATAAGAGAAATCCCTACTAGTATACAAAAGCAATGACCAGACAAAGAGATAAGTTACTGAGATATGTGAGTGAAAACGCCAATATGAAACACTGAACAGAAACACGGGTAGGAGAAGATCTAGCTTCGCTGGGATGGCTAAGCCCTTCGATACAAGAACCCGTTTTCTCTCATGCGCCCTGGAATTCGTTGTGAGATCGAAGGCAAGCGGGAAGAGAAGAAAAGCCAATGAAGTTTCCGTCTCCCCAGGCCCTCCCCTGGCCTTATCATTCCTTGTCATTCCTCGGGAGGCTCCTCCCATAACTGCTACATTGATGGTTCGTGCTTTCTGCTGCATGCTGGTGCGTGCGAAGGTGATTTCCATCACTGTAAACCTGGTGTGCAAGCTGAACCGATTGCCTTGCAATCCCAAATACCCATCCATACGCTTATGCCGTGCGCCAGATGCCGTATCCTCTTTACATTCCTTGTACTGGTCAGGCAAGTGGCGTTCTGCCTTGCCCAACCCCTGTCCCATCAGTTTAATTCTCACCGCAGGCACCCGCATCCGGGAGAGCAGCATCCTTTTGAACCAGAAGTTTGCATTCCTGTTCATGATCATGGTTTTGGATTATGTCGAGTGTCCCTGTGATTAGAGTGTGTTCAGACTCCACACCCAGGTTGGCTAGGAGGTCCGCAACCTTGTTTCCTTCCCTTTTAACATGAGTGAAGATGATGGCTCGATTATTGTGAAGCCATTGTTCTAAGGCCTCCAATCTAGCTTCAAGTCTCCAACTCTTGGCAATTTTCCTAGCATGAGTCCCATTAAGGATTTGTTTGGCCATGTTGATGAGGACAAGGGTGTCGCCTTCAATTTCCAGGGGATGAAAGTTGTGTTTTCTGGAAAGGAGAAGTCCTTGCCACAGTCCCTCCAATTCTATCGAGTTATTGGTGTCCCATCCTATATTGCCAAAGTAGATAAGGAGGGGCGAGCCTTCATGATTTCTGAAAATTCCCCATATCCAGCATTTCTGGGGTTTCCCTTTGATGCTCCGTCAAAGTTGAGCTTGAAAGTATGCTTTGGAAGGGAGGTCCAGGATTCCGTCTTTGCTTTGCTGCTTTCTGAGGGGGCTTGAGCTGGATTATCCTGTGGGAGGGGCAAATTCCAATTAGCCCAAATGGCCTTGTCATAACATAATCTCATAATTATCCTTATGAGTAGCTAGAAATTTTTCAAATAATAATAATAAAAAAACATCAATGTCTTTGGTTACCCAATAAAAACTCCCACTCTTGTTTGCACCAACATTATCATTTAGATTTATTTATTTTGTATTTTTTCTTTCCTGGTTCTGTGGTTCAATATATATTAAAAGTTATAGAGATCTAGTCATTTTTATAGGACATTGGGTTGGGATGACTAAAATTAGTAGATACCACCCTCAAAACATTCAAAAGCCTCAACAGGTCGACAATGGTTCCACTAAAGCTGCCCTAAATTTAGTATGATATAATCCTTTGGTAACTAACCTCAGACATATTGTTGGTTAACTTATGTTGTTTGAAGTTTATTGAGTTTGAGTTTTATCATGCCACTAAAGCTGCCCTAAATTTAGTATGATATAATCCTTAGGTAACTAACCTCAGACATATCGTTGGTTAACTTATGTTGTTTGAAGTTTATTCAGTTTGAGTTTTATCATGAAACTACTAGAAGCGTACTAGCATGGGTGAGTTGATTATCTTGATAACAATGTTATGGTTTGATCTAGTCCTTTAAAGGAACTTTTAGTTGATGGTCAAAATTTCACATTCCTTTCATTTTTTTATCTTCACATATAACAAATATCTTTATGTTATAGCCTCTAGCTAGGTATATATAGTAACTGCCACTCAGAAGTTGGATGCCATCATTTTGGAGCTTCAGCTTACTCAACTCACCTTTGTTTGAGTTGAAAATGTCATTAGATCTCATTATATCGTCTAATGCAGAGCATGAATCCAATTTACTTTTGTTTCAGTTAAAAATGTGATTAGATATTGCTATATCATCTTTTGTAGGGAATGAATCCAAATTCTCAAAGTCCATTTGCTTGAGGTATAACAAAGCTACTTTAATTCATTAAACTTCCTTTTCATATTATGTTTGTTGATTTTGATTCTGCAGGCCACATCTTCATTGGAAAAGGGGCATATTTAATGAAGTGTGGAAGGAGAGGGAAGCTCCAGTTTTGTCCTTTCAAACTTTCTAAGGTATGTAATAAAATTTAAATTTTTTTTTTCCATAGAATGTTGTGCTTTAACTTTTTATTTTGATAATGGATTATTTATGTGATCTCTCCTCTCTCACACACAACTAGAGTGTAGACATACATGGTTTTTTGGGATATGTGGACAATGGACAGATTTAGGCTAGCCATTTATCTATAAATTTACACTGTAGGAGATTAGGCATTTACAGTTGAATATTTCCTTGCCACTAAATTAGAGTTGCAGAGTCGGACTCCTATTTTTCAGGCATATACCTCACTTTTAAATCAATTTATTGCTGACTCTATATAGACCTTCCATGGGAGGGAAAAGAGTGATCAGTACCATTGCTTAATCTTTATGTAGACCAAGTAAATATTCCAAATGTTTATAAATTAGTGGCTCCTTGGAGAATCCCAAGAGTGGTGCTATTGTAGCAACAAGAAATTCGTTTATTTTGAGTTCTTCATTAGTGCATTGATAGTATATTGTTTATTCCATACAATACCTCAACAGTGTATGATCAAATTATAGTTAAACCTGTCAAAATATTTTGACTTACCCTCTTTCTGAGGGAAACTAGAGTGTGTGTGAAGCTTGCATGTCACAATTGTATCATGTAGAGTTTACCTAGGACAAGTTTTGTGGATCTAAGCAACAAGATACCTGTTGGAATTCAAGAGGAAGTAATACTGCGAAGTGGGAAAGAGGTTTCACAGTTAACCTGGCTTTCACATTATGATTGGAGTCAGTTTGTTGGCAAGATGCTAGATACCCCAACTTCCTTTTTATGACTGAGTGAAAAGTTGAATCCTTCAACATATTCCTCACTCAATTGTCATTAAGTGATGGGTTTCCTTAGAAGTGCTTCACACCTATAAACTTTATCAGAGTTGTTCTTGAGTCTTTGGAGGTGGTTATATTTTCAAAGCACACTTATACAAGAAGACAAGAAATAATATGCTTGACTAATTTGAAGTTATCTCCCTGTGAATAGGGTGTTCCCATTCATAAACCCGACGACTCACTCTACTTCTTTCTAGTGAACAAATTTTGGACTTCCCATGAATCGTGAAACAATTCCAATCCCATAACTATAAGTTTCTTATTTAAATCTATACCCACTATATTATAATCTGCACAAGGAGAACTCCATTCTTGTTTCAAAAGAACCTGCAATCGACTTGTACCATGCTATTTAATCTTTCCTGTATTTATTAGCATCCTTGGTATGTGACATAAAGATGAAACAGGCTACCTTGCATTTTCTATACTAACATTCCTAAAAAATAATAAAGTATGCCCAAATATATCATTTGAAATCATCTATGTAGATCACCTTTTGGTTTTTCAATTATCGAAGTTGTTACCTATATTGATGAGATCTTCTACAACCGATACCACAGTGACAACATATGTTAAAGTTTTATCTGTGTTGCCCTGAAGGTGTTTCTCCTTCAATAGAGAAGAAATACACTACAGTTTCCATTTAGGGGAGAAGTGTACACATTAGCAGCCTTGGCCTGTGTGTAGATGGGTTGAATGCATATTAGACTCTATCTGTTGTTTTGAAGGCATTTCTCCTTCAAGAGTACTCCATCTCAGTTGATCCTTTCGGTATGCACCTTTAGTAGATGCATGCAACCTTGGCATACATGTTGTAGATTAGTTTTCCTATGAGGGTGTAGCAACAATGAAAGAAGTGCATCAATTTTAGGCATATTGTGGTTGTTGTATGCAAGCATGCTTGTTTAGTGTTTCCCAAACTTAGATAGAGCCATATTTAGTATGCTTTTATAGTTTGACTTAGATGCTCACTTTTCTTAATTTAGGTGTTTATCTTAGTTTTGTTTTATGCACAGATTTATCTTTAAGAAAAGTGCACAGTAGAGAAGAGTTCTATATTTTTAGCAGAGGACACACTTCTAGGTAGGAGGTACTCTATTCAAGGAAGCTTTTGCCATGCAGGTTAGGTGTTTTATCGAGAATCCCAAGACTGGAACTATTGCAACAATAGGAAATTCGTTTATTTTGAGTTCTTCGTTAGTGCATTGATATTATATTGTTTATTCCATGAAATACCTCAATAGTGTATGATCAAATTACAGTTAAGCTTGTCATAATATTTTGACTTACCCTCTTTTATAGGGAAACCAGAGCGTGTGTCAAGATTGCACGTCACAATTGTATCATGCAGAGTTTACCTAGCATGAGTTTTATGGATCTAAGCAACCAAAAACCTGTTGGAATTAAAGAGGCAACAATACTACAAAGTGGGAAAGAGGTTTCAAAGTTAACCTGGCTTTCACATTATGGTTGGAGTTAGTTTTTTGGCAAGATGCTGGATAACCCAACTTCCTTTTTATGACTGAGTTCAAGATTGAATCCTTTGACATATTCCTTGTTTAATTGTCATTAAGCGATGGGTTTTCTTAGAAGTGCTTCACATCTATAAACTTTACCAGAGCTATTATTGAGTCTTTGGATGTGGTTATCTTTTCAAAGCACACATGTACAAGAAGGCAAGAAATAACATGCCCATCTAATTTCAAGTTATCTTCCTGTGAATAGGGTCTTCCCTTCCATAAAACTAATGACTCGCTCTGGTTCTTTCTAGTGAAAAAATTTAGGACTTTTCATGAATTGTAAGACAATTCCAACCCCATAACTATCAGTTTTTTATTTAAAGTTATACCCACTAGATTAGAACCCGCACAAGGAGAATTCCATTCCCGTTTCAAAATAACCTGCAATCGACTTATACCATGCTATTCAATATTTTATGTATTTCTTCGCACCCTTGGCCTGTGACATAAAGACACATCATGCTACCTTGCATTTTCTATACTAACACTCCTAAACAAAAATAAAGTATGCCCAAATTTATCATTTCAAATTATCTATGCAGCTCAAGTTGTTACCTATATTGATGAGATCATATACAACCGAGGCCACAGTGAAAATATTTGTTATATTTTTATGTATGTTGCACTAAAGGTTTTTTTTTAGCAGCACTACAATACATTGCAGTTTCCATTCTTCAGAGAAGTGTACACAGTAGCAGCCTTGGTCTGTGTGCCAATGGGTTGAATTTACAGTAGACTTTATGTGTTATTTTGAAGGTGTTTCTCCTTCAATAATACTTCATCTCAGCAGATCCCTTCAATCTACATCTTCAGCAGATGCATACAACCTTGGGGTACATGCTACAGATTCCAGTTTTGCTGTGAGGGTATAGCAACGATGAAAGAAGCACATTGATTTTAGGCATCTTATGGTTGTTGTATGCAAGCATGCTTGTCTAGTGTTTCCCAAACTTATATAGAGCCATATTTAGTATACTTTTATAATTTGACTTAGATGCTCACTTTTCTTAATTTAGGTGTTTTTATTAGTACTGTTTTATGCACAGATTTATCTCTAAGAAAAGTGCACAGTAGAGAAGGGTTCTATATTTTGAGCAGGGGACACTCTTCTAGGTAGGAGGTACTCTATTCTAGGGAACTTTTGTCATGCATGTTAGGTGCTTTATCCTAGACAGAGTTCCAAGTCCATACCTCCTTGACAAAGTCCATGCCAGACAAGACATCGATGGACAGAGTTCCAAGTCCCTAAATTTTCCAAAAACCCACCTGAGCCTAGATATCTAGCCTAAAATCCTTTATGTTCCAGTCATCTCTTGGCTGTCATTTCATAAAGAGAGCCCTCTCTGGTTTGGTAGGGCCAGCTACCAAACTAAAATCTTGGTCTGTGGTTACCTCTGTCGATCTCGTCATCGGCCTGGGACATTGTGGAGGATAACAAAGGGAATGACAACTGCGGAGTGCCAAGGTGTTCTAGTGAATGTAAGGTTCCCAAGTCATTGAAAAATGTAATGCTAGTTGTGAGGTCATGACTACCAAAGTGTGTTAGGGAATGCTAGGGCATGCTAACATGTGCCAGATAGTATGAAGAAATGTCAAAAAAGCTAAGATGTGCCAAGTGCTAAGGCATGCCAAGATGTACAAGGGTTCCAAGTCCCTGCCTCCTCTTCTTCCATATGCTATCCACTTATGACATTTCCTTTGAATTATTTGATGCAATTGCTATTTATAGGTCATTTTTGGGTTATAAATGTCTTCAGAGTTTCACTTCTAATTGATTATTCAACTGAACATATTGATTCTCTTATACATAACTATTTTTCCCTCCACCCACTTTTGATAACTTCAATAACCATTAGGTAGGGACCTGTAGCTTTAATGTTTCTTTGCTTGTTTAGTAAAATATGGTCGAGACTTTAATTTATTTAAAGTTGTATAATTTACAATTTATGAAGTTTCAAGGTCTAATTTTTAAAAGTATAATTCTTTAAAGGGTGCTATCTCAATGGAAGAGCACCTGCTTTACAAGCAGGAGGTTGGTGATTTGATTCCAGCGTGCCCTAACATCCATATGGAATGGCGACAGTCAATTTTTGGTGACAGAGGCTCTTTTGACCATCACCAATGAGCTTTGGTGACATTTTTCGACCCTCACCAAAAATATGAAATGGTGACGGTCAATGAACGCCACCATATATACACATCAATAGTGACGACCCTCAAAGGTTCGTAACCATAAATCATTGTTGTTGATATGAAATGGTGATGGTCGTTATCTGTCATTATAGTCATTATTCGTGAAAAACCTTGAATGTCACCACAACACCTATACTTCTGGCAATGCGACTTTTGGTGGCAGTCAATGAACATCACCATATATATGCACCAATAGTGACAACCATTAAAGATCCATCACAATAAATCATTGTTGTTCATATGAAATGGTGACGGTCACTATCCGTCATTATAATCAATATTCGTGACGGACCTTGAATGTCACCATAACACCTATACTTTTGGCGATGCCACCTTTGGTGACGTTCAGTTTTTGGTGACCGAGGCTATGGTCCGTCACCATTGCTCATATGTAATGGTGACGGTCACTATCCATCATTATAAATCATTATTGGTGATGAACTTTGAGTGTCACTACAACACCTATAATTTTGGCAACGCCACCTTTGGTGACATTCAGTATTTGGTGACAGAGGCTATGGTCTGTCACCATTGCTCATATGAAATGGTGACAGTTGCTATCCATCATTATAAATAATTATTGGTGACGAACTTTGTATGTCACTCCAACACCTATACTTTTGGCGACGCCACATTTGGTGATGTTCAGTTTTTGGGGACGAATGCTCTTTTGACTGTCATCAATGAGCTTATGGTGACATTTTTCGCCCCTCGCCAATGTCCTTTTTTCTTGTAGTGCATGCCATAAAACACTTGATGGAAGCGTACCTTCATCATAGTGAGAATTATATGAAAAGTTTTTTGCATGAGCAGAGGTTCCTTGCAACTTCAATAGTCTTTCATACTCTATCCCAGTCATGAAAAGTGAGTGATCTTATGCTTTTCTTACCTCAACCTTGCCATCAAATATATGAATGGAGTGTTCTTACTAACAGATGTGAAGCAAATACAACAAGTTTCTCCTCAACTATGGGAGGTATAGAACATTATGTAGAAGACAGTCTAGAAGACCAAGCAGTTTGAGCCTGATGGTGCCAAGCCCTAATGGCTTGAATTTTGACTTGTACAAAGTAGACTATTCCATCAACATTGTTAGTGAATTCTTCAAATAAATCTCTTCTTAAATTCATGTGGAAAGTTGCTCTCGAATCAAACAACCAAGCATTTTTCCATGAGTGGATTCAAGTGTTTTTCCCTTCCCTTTACCAAGTGTTTTACCTTTTACTTCATTTATTTCTTGCTCTATTTTGTCCCAAGGTGGCTTACGTGTGGAAGCATCATGTCCCTTTCTATTGTGTTGTATACAATGAAGATAAAACCTTTATCCTTGGAAATGTCTACCCCCCTTGCCTCTAAAATTCTTCCTTCCTCTTCCTCTTCAGCCACCTCTTCCTCTAGAAGAATCACATGAATGATTCTTCTCTTGCTATGCAAAGCACAGAGCTTCATCAGAATACTGAGAAGTTGTATTCTTTCCAAAAGCCTTCTCTCTTTCAATAAAATTCTTCTCAAGGGAGTCAAAGGAAATCTCTTTAAGTTTGCCACTTGCTTGCATTGACTCAAGATAATGTGAATAAGTGGGATATAGTGCCTTGATATAAGAAGTGAGAGGAACATCTATTTCAACGCCATTGGATTTTATGTCATACATAATGGATCTTATTTCTGATGCTAAGGTAAGAGCATCATCAATTTTTAACTCAAGATTGAACAACTTGATCATCAATTGAACAAATTCAAACTCAAAGTGCGAGTCATATAATTCATTCATCTTATTTAAATCTTCAAAATAATTTGAAAACGTCAAAATATGGCGATTCACCTCTTCTTTTACTGATGCTACAATCAAAGCGTAGGCCTTTCTATTCTTGTTTTCCCAAAGGGCAAGCTCCTTGTCTAAAGTGGGCTTTTCAGGTGCATTGTCTCCTTCCCTTTCACAAACTCCTTTCTACAGTTCATTGAAAATCAAGGTGTTATTGATATTCTTGGACCACTAATGGAAGTCCTCTTTTTCAAAGAGAACCAACTATAGAGATAAGTGAGTGCATTCTCAAAAAAATCTATCTATATTCAGAAAAAAAACTTCACTCTTTGCTATGCATATGAATAATCATACCACGATAATATATCACTACTCTCTCTCTCTCTCTCTCTCTCTCTCTCTCTCTCTCTCTCTCTCTCTCTCTCTCTCTCTCTCTCTCTCTCTCTCTCTCTCTCCATACAATATATATACCCCCTTTAAAATCACTTAACAAATTTATATGTCATGACATCACAATATGTGCTCATTTAAAATATTGCTTTCATAATTTACGTTTCCATGAACCACAATGCATTCATAACTTACTTATTTATGTATGCCATTATTATTTTTTTTAATCCATTATACCATATATCACGACCTTTAAAAAAAATTGACCTCAAGGCCCTTGGTATATGTATATATCACATCATTGATGTAATGATTATCCACCATTTAAAAATACCATTCAGTGTTCATAAAAAAAGAGTCAACGCACATTTCAATGCACACAACATCATAATATTTACCATGCAACAAATAATGCTATAATGCACACAAGAGAACGCAACACAAATTTCAGTGCAACAGCCATAGTTCGGTCATAGTCCAGCATACACACCACGCCGGTGTTCTTGGTGGCATTGTTAGTAGTCTCGATCGTAGCAAGAACCAGTTCAGACAGGACAAAGCTGAAGGGAGAGTAGCAGGTATTTGTCAAAGGACTCCAAAAGAGCGATATTACGCAAAGAATCCACACTAGGCAAGAAGAGAGGTAGTAAAATTAAAAAAAAATAGTATGCAGCGAAATGGAAAAAATGGTAGATCGCAGAGCTGTAATAAATTGCAAAAGGGAGTTACTAGGGCAGAAAAACTAATTTTGGGGTTAGCTTTGATAGCATTTCAAGCCAGGAGGATAAATCCACTAATCAATTTGTGTTTTTGCATTAAGAGAAAGCATGGATATATACAAGGAGATGGAGACTATTGGGTTTCATCTCCCAATGTTTCTTTATCTTCCAATTTCTTTGATTTTTATATTTACATGGATTTTATTAATCCTAAAGATTAGGTGTCAACAAGTACATTTCAAATTAATATTGATTAATTATAAAAACACAAGTTATTTGATTTATGATAGGTTAATATTTGTCGTAATGCATTTTCCATAATTTCCTTAATGATTTTGCACTCATTTATACAATTTTTAGTTTGTAGCATAAGTCTTGCACATTCATTCTTGCCAACCATGTGAGTTAGATCTGGATGACAACACACACACACACACACATACACACACACATGCAAACAATATGCACCTTATGACAATGAGATAAATGGTGTACAAGTAAGAAAATATATCATTAGATCTAAAAAAATTTAGGTCCAATGATGCATATCCTAAACTATACAACAATTATTGCATTGTTGTGAGGTGCATATTGTTTACCTATGCCCTAAAGTCACATGACATGCTGAGACAAGACATATAAATATGAGTGTCCAATAAGAGACATGGTGACCCTTGAAATGTGTCCTTCATGTAATATTTCTAGGTTCACCATTTCTTCTCTCGGACACGTATTTATGTGTCCTCCATGTCCCATGTCATTGTTGAAAAATCCAGCAAGAAAGTCTCAATTTGGTTTTTCCTTGGCAAAATTGAGAAAATTCGAATTTCCACATCAACGTATAACTTGGATGCAGTTAACTTGTGTGACATGGATTGTGTTACTCGTTTTACTCAGTAAATTCAAGTTAGAAGAGTTAGAGTTCAATTAAGCATGTGATTTCTAATTTTTAGTAATCAAGGTCAGTTATTTCAAGTTGTTTTCAGTTAAACTAGTTCTAACTATTGGACGAACTAGTGGAAGTTCAGTTGTGTAGTAGGACTTCAGTGTAACTCAGTGGTCATCTAGTTAACTGATAAATCAACACAAAATAACTAGTGCATGCAGAGAATTCAATTTCCCTAGTTGTGATGGAGATTTCAAGGTAGTGTAACATCAGTTACAGACGTGTCTTGATTGTACATGTGTTGCATGCAGTCAGATGATCAACCTTGGTAATTGTGCACTAATTTTGGAGGAAATTCCTAAAATATATGGGCCCAATTTCCTCAAGAATTGTGAAAGGAAATAGGGGTTCAAGAAAAGGAAAAAATTGACTAAGTTTGGGTCAGAGCTTCTTAGTGAAAATAGAGATAGGTTATTCACTTGCAAGTTGAACTCATATTGAGCTAGCAATTGTGATATGTAACACCCTCCTCCCACATCTACTCAATCTATTGGCTAGTTGAGGTAAACATGCAACAAGAGACCACTATGATAAGAATCAACCTCCTAGGTAACCTTATGAAAATGAAGTCATCAAAACAAGACCTTACATACCTCCCTCAGGTGCTTCAAGACCCCCAGGAGCTAATCCATCACTCCAGGTGCCCAACCCCTGAGTTAACCTATCATTTCAATGAATTCAACCCATAGTCACTCCCATGACAAGGCATTCATGCAACCGGAAACCTATAGTCTCTCCCACAGTGTCTGCAAGGGAGAGACTAAAGTCTTTTTCAACTAGTTATGTGCCAGAGACTGCGATATTTAAACCACTTTTTAGGGTTAGTTTCCAAACCAATTCCTAGAACTTGATGAGACTTTCCAAGACAATAAATGACACCAAAGAAAAGCCTCTAACACAAAACTTGATCAAGGGCTTGACCTAACCCTATCGATGACAGACATTTTGTGAAACACTTGGTGAATATGCAACCTACAAGTGTAAATAATAGATCTGAGCATAGGGGACTCATAATTATCTGAGATTCACCATAAAACATTGTTCCCTCATGTGTTTTGCTGCATTTTTATCTATTAGGCCATAGATTCCTTATCCATTCATTTACAGGTAAAAACATGAGATATCCATGACATGAACCAGTCATATAACCATGCATATAACCAACATTAAACCATGTCTATATCAAATATATGACAACCATCAAATCCACATATTAATAGGTGAAAAATTAAGAGAAGTTAGCTTTCATTAATCATGGGAAAATCCAACTAGGTTCAGGACTTCCATTTACCACCCGATCGTAGACATGGCTGAACCAAATATTTATTTCAGCCAGTCACCCCCATGCCATATTCCAAGCATGAATGTGGGATCTCAAAGAACAACCAATCCAATAAAAACCAAGGGAATTGAGAGGTTAAACCACCTTCACCCTCATCAAACTGTGATCACACCAAAACCAGTGCTCTGATCACAACCGAACCGAACCTGGAATACCATCCGGAATCCATCACTATCCTTGAGGAATTTTCCATCTCCTTGTCTCTCAGCCTTTACTGCAATCCAATCCTAGATCACTAGGCCCTAAACTGAGACCAGTCTCTCAGGATTTACTGCAATCCGAACCCGGATCACTAGGCACTAAACATGGTTTGCTCCATTAGGCTTTATCGTGTATCCCTCCAAAACCGGTCAAGAGATTCCTAGGCCTTTGGGAATGAAACTTGAGACCACCTCTGCCCCGGATTCCGAAATCAATCCTGAAAACCGAAGTTCAAAACTGAAATAAACATCCCAACACCAAGGCATCTGGAAAAATGCAAGGCTACGTTGAAAACCATTGTCATAACCCGACAAAATCATGCCACTGATAACAAGAGAACCATACACCAACATGCAAAGCCATGCATGTCCAAACCAAATAGGAAATCACACATGAAATATGTTACCTGCAAGTATTCTCGTCGAAGCTGCCTGATCCTGCTCTTCTTCCTTGTTCCTTGCTTTCCTTCCTTTCCCTTTGCTTGCTTTTCCTTCATTGATCCAAAGCTAGAGTGCTCCAAGAAAAATCTAAGTGACCAAGAGTGAGAGAGAGAGAGAGAATAATGAGAGAAATCCAAACTTGAACTAGCCAAGAGCTTAACACTAACAAAGCCTACCCATTGATCCTCAGAAGCCTTTTTATTAATGAGACCTCTATTTTCTTCATTTTCCATTATTTTCCTTCAATTTCCTCCTCGCATGCAACCTGTGACCTTTCACCTTAATTTTCTCCAAATTTCCTTTCTTTCATAAATAAATGACCCAAAATGCCTTTTTACCTTTTAACGCTTTTGCCTTAGCCTCCTCCAATTTTCCTTAGCCAAAAACACACATCTAGTGATGCCCACTAGGATATATTTTCCCAACATTCAGTTTGGAATAAGTTTCCCTTACCCATGATCTTTTTTTTCCTTTATTAACTTTTATTACATGGAATATTCACCAGGGTTGTTACAAAACCCTCCCCCTTGGGGAACACCATCCTCGGTGTTAGACCACACCAAGACCTTAGAGATATTGCTAAAACAAAACATACTTCCCATGGAGATTTATAACATAGCTAGTTGCAATATTTGCAATGAATGTCCTGCTCAAAAGTGAAACATCATGACAACATGACTAGATAATAACCATACAACATACTGAAGCTTTATAACACAACTCATTACGGTATTTACAATAACCACATATACACATATGCACATTTTCTCAACCAAAAAATAAGAGGATATGATGCCTATATCAATCAACAAGGGAATCCTGAGGATCACACATCCACTCTCAAAAGTAGTACAAGTATTCACCTCCTTCCCAGGAAGTCCAAAATCCACTACCACAGTCAAAGCCGCATCTAATGTTTAGCTCTACAATCTCGCCCTACATGTCCCTTCAGCGAACAGTTACCGGCACATTGTTCGATATAATTCCATCTGGCAATGTTAATGACCAAAACCAACATATCCTCAGAACACGCAAGAGTGATAATTCTGATGTGCGTTTGGTCGAGCTGCCTTCATCGATGACAGAGAAATTTGAGATCATGTACTGGAGGATTACAGAACCTTCTACTACTTCGGCTTTGACTTCTCTTTATACCCAAAGTATCTCTGTATTAGAAAATTTTTACAATATATTCAATTGAAATGCAAGGGGAGCCTACTTTCCAAGCCAATAGTTATGCCATCTACTCCAACCAAAGTGCTTATGTCAACACTCCCTTCAACCTTAAAACCTTCAGTTTCTGTATTTGGTAATTTGTACATTTCTGAAAAGGATACCGAATCAAATGGTATCAAAACCAGAATGTTGCCTTATAGTTATGAAACACTGCCTTGGTGCCATCAGATTCTCATGGCCATAGCTTGGCAACCGTTGCTTCCAGTTTCTGGATGGATTTGTGTCATTCGTTTGCGGTGTGCTGGTGGCTGCTTTGTACACCACAGGGGAAAATATCAAGCACATCGTCCAGGAGAATGTGGACTCCACCATGATTAGGGTCAAGGCCAAGAAAGACAATGTGACCAGTGTCAAACTCCCCAAATTCGAGTACTTTTCGGAGGCAGGCAACGACAAGGAAGGATCGGAGGCGGGAAGCGACGGGGAAGGATCACAGGAAGGAGCAACTTTTTCATTGGCCAAGCGAGAAGAAAGTGAATCTAGAAATATGACCATGGAGGCCGAAAAATCTATAAACAATATTATGAGACAAAAATTCACCATAAAAAACTTTCCGCTTAATTAAAAATATTAAAAATAATGACTTACTACCACAATAATAATAATAATAATAAAACAAACAAAAAAAAACAAAAACAAAACAAAAAAATTTAATAAGCCAATTCGTTATTTATAAAAATCCCTTCCACCATTCATCTTCATGTTGAGTTAGCAATTGAATATATGAAAACAAAAAATAAACCCTCTATTGTAAATAAAGGGTAACAATAATATAATAAAAAATCCATAAAAAGTTCATGAAATCATTTTTTTTTCATCTTATAATCAAAACTTGATTTAAATTCTTTAGCTTTAAATATTAATCTAAATAAATGTAACTCTCCATTCCATAGATTAACAACACCCCAAGGAAAAAGGCATACCTTTCTCTAATATTAATAGCAAACTCAACCCTATAAATGGTGAATATCTTCTCCTAATTTCTTTGAACCCCACATAACTCCGACTATTCCTTTGAAAGAAAAGGCCACATTGCAACCTACATTAAGAAAAAGTTGAACAACATTAACTAAGCCTCATTTTGTGTATCACATGGATGCCTTGAGTCCCTGCTTATAATAACTGTGTAAACTAAATATTAAATCAAATAATATTTATTCATGGAAACACCATCTTTATTTGTGATTGACTTACAAGGCATTTGGACCACCTTGCTTTATTTTTTAACTAGAGTAATGACCAAAATGATAACACCTAGAAATAAACTAATAAATTATACAGGTGAGCTTGTGAAACCACTTGGAAAAATAAAAGGCTCATAGAAACATGGGTGGAAACTCTATTTTTTTTTTCTAAATTGGTTTAAGTAATTTTATTGATAACAAGGATATTACAGTGAGAGCTCTTCGTTCTATACAATTTTATTTTTTAAAGTTTTTTAAGTAATTTTAATGATAACAAAGATATTACAATGAGAGCTCTTCGTTCTATAAACATTTCTCTAGTATGGTGAGTCCATCATACTAAGTTTATAGAGTAGAGTACTATTGACAAATTTTACAAAAGTGATTAAAAATGAGTCTTCTATATCATATAGATAGAGTAAAACATTATTGACAAAATTTATAAAAAATGATTACCTAATAACATTTTGAGAAGATTATTGTTTAGACATAAAAACCAAAACGAATATGAATATTAAACCTAATAAAAACCATAAAATAATAAGATTAAGTAGGAACTCCACCTCCTACTAAGATCTATAAAGGAGACTTTACTTATTAGAGCTAAAAATATATGAAAGAGACTTTATCTATTGGAGATATATCACATACCAAATGAACGCTGCTTTCATCTGAGTAGATCTATAAAGGAGACTTTACTTATTAGAGCTAAAAATATATGAAAGAGACTTTATTTATTGGAGCTATATCAGATACAAAATGAACACTACTTTCATATCAAATGAGGTAAAGGATAAAAATTCATCAATAACAATGTGTGGAAATCAAACCCAAACCTTTACTTGAAAAATTATTAAACATTTTGTAAAATAATTATTCATTATTTATTCAACTTTATAATTTTAATTAAATAATTTATCATATAAAATTACAATAATTTATAAAATATTTAATATTTTATAATTTTAATGTATATTTTTAATTTCTAAAAATTTATCTTTGAAACCGTTTTAATTTATAGAGGATTTTGGCTTCATAGCGATGACTATGCTCACCTCTTTGAGGTAGCTAGAATACGGTTGACCCTTATTTATATTCAATTGAATTGAAGTAAATTTATTCATTTTAAAAATATTAACTAGAATTTTTTGGAAAATAAATCATATATATTAATAATAATAAAATGTTATTAATAGAAAAATATGTTGTCTATCAAGGCAACAAATTTGTTTGGATGACAAAAAGTTTCCAGAATCGAACTTTTTTTTTTATTAAAAGATTTGACAGTTTGAGTCCTTGAATCTTGTTTTTGATGGTGGAAATGGATTCAACACAATCAAAAACTTCCCGGGAACCCAAAATCTTGAACCTTGACAGTTGTAACCGGAATTCCTAAAATTTCTACTGGATGTTATCAAAATCTTGTCGGAATTTCCATTGTTTTTTGGGAAAATTTGAAGCCTCATTATACTATGCAATGAAAAATATAATCATATTGACCTACAAAGGTTCTCTTGCGTTGCGTTTCACTCCACAATATTTGTATGAGATGAATAACCATTTTTGAAACATCACTTACAAGATTTGCTTCCTTAGTTAACAACAATATTCTCTTCATATTCTCACTTTCATATGTGCACAACAACTCCAATGATATCAGTGTTTCAAGACTTGGCAACTCTTTGACTGCATAATACCCTGTCATGTATGGATCTCGAAGCTTTGAAAGGCCACCAAGCCCAGGTATTTTCTTTAATATACAACAATCCTATAGGTAAAGTGATGTTAGTGTTGTCGGTAATGCTTCAATATTACATTCTCAACACATAGAGGTTTCCTCTCGTTAAAACAAGTCTTGGTTATCTGTAAATTTGCAAGTTACCCAAGAACAATGTTACCCAAATTAAAGGACATCCCAAGAGGCTTGAACAAACATTAATTACATCTAACAACAAATCCTTTGAAGATCCCAAGAAAAAGATGAACTAGTCCAGGCATGTTCATTTTTCATAGGATAATACATAAAATTGAAGAAGCCAAAAAGAAGGAAGAGAATCTCCCATGACAAGGAATCTTCATAAAGGATCCTCAAGTAGCGATAAAGATGATGTTGGAAATCAACAAATAAATATGGCTCCTCCAAGGATTTTTATAACAACGTGGGTGAAAATTCCATGTAATAAAAGTTAATAAAGGAAAAATGATAACCACGGTTGATGGCACACTTATTCCAAGCTGAATGTTGAGCAAGATATCCTAGTGTGGGTGTTCATTTGGTTATTATGACTAAGGAAATTGGCAAAGGAAATGGAAAAGGATTTGGAAAGGAAAAATGACATTTTTGGCACATTTGTTTATGAAAATAATGGAAATTAGGAGGAAAGGAATGTGAAAGGTCACAAGTTGCATGTGAGGAGGAAAATGAAGAAAATAGAGGCCACATTAATAAAATGACTTTTGAGGATTAGTTGGTACCTTTTGTAAGTTCAATTTTAAATATCTCTCATTATTCTCTCTCTCTCTCTCTCTCTCACTCTTGGAAACTTAGATTTTTCTTGGAGCACTTTGGTATTGGATCAAGAAAGGCAAAGGAGGAAAGATGAATGAAGGAGCAAGGAAGGAGGAGAAGGATCAAGTAGCTACAATAGGATTCCTTGCAGGTATCGATTTACATGTTTGTTTTCCTTACTATATTTGGCATACATGGTATTGTATGTGATTCTTTTTTGTTATGGCATGGGTTTTGCCAAGTGCGACAGTGTTTTCAGCCTAGCCTTGCCATTTTCAGATAGACATGGTGTGATGGGGTTCTCATTCTTTGGTTAGCTGGATTTCCAGAAGGATTCGAAGCTGAGTGAAGTGGATCTTCGAATGATAGAACACATGGTCTAGTAACCCCTGAACTGGATTGTGGGTTGTGGTAAATCCATATATTGTGTTGCCTCAGTGGGACTAAGAATCCTCAACTGATGAATGGTGGGATATACGATAAAGCCTAGAGGTGATTGCCCTTGATTAGACCTAGGAATCCTTGCTGGTGAATGGTGGGATATACGTTAAATCCTAGACGGCGGTGTCTCGATTAAGGGCCTAGTGATCCCTGGATCAAACTGTAGATTACAGTAAATCCTGAGAAACCAGAAGACAAGAAAAATTCCTCATGGTGTAAGTGGAGAAATCAGGTGGCATCCATGCTTGTTTTGTCCAAGTGATCTCGTGGAGATCATGGTAAAGCCTATTATTACATGTTTATTGTGTTGGCCTAGTGATCTAATGTGGATTACGGTAAATTATGGTTTCTATCGATGAGGGTGAGGAGGTTTAGCCTCTGGATGCCATGGTTGGTTCTTTTGGTTTGAGTCCCACATTAATGCTTGGAATATGGAATGAGGGTGAATAACTTAAGAGAGAATTGGCTCATCCATTTTACTGTTGGGTGGAATGTGGTATCCCCATCCCAGGTTGGATTTTGCATTCAGTAATAAGAGGTTATTTCCTTGATATCTTATGTATAGTTGTATTGGTTTATATGTGGATTCTATGGCTCATGTATCCTTAATATTTCTATTGTTATTATGTTGGTTATAAGCATGTATTATGACAGTGATGATGTATGGCTCTCCTCATGTTTTGAATTGTAAATGAATGATTAATGTATCTATGACCTAATATATGATAATGCAACTGATGATATAAGGGAACAATGCTTCTTAGTGATTCTCAAATAAGTATGAGACCCCTATGCTCAGATCTGTTGTTTACACTTGTAGATTACATATTTGTGACATGTTTGACGAAATGCATGTTATGGCTAGTAGGGGTCCAGTCAATCTCTTGTTCAAGTAATTTCATTTGTATCATTATTCCATTGTTATCTTTATATTCTAAAGGTGCCATTGAGTTATGGGTGGTGGCCTGGGCTCTGGGCCTGAAAAAGTGGCTCAAATCTCAGGGATGTAGGCACAACTTTGCACAGACAAGTCCCTGGACACTAGCATACCATGTTGTGGGAGTGTCCAGAGCCTTCTCAATGCATGCATGCCTATATCAAAGGAGAATTCGGGATTTTATTGGTCTAAAACATCATTTGGTCTCAGGCACTGGTTACCTAAGTGGTTGGGTTGGCTCCTGGGAGTTTTGTTGCTAGTGTGGAGGGTTTGTATGATGAGTTTATGTCTATTCCACTTCCTTAAGGTCACCTAGGAGGTTGAATCCCATCATAGTGGCCTCTCATTGTATGTTTAGCCTGGTTGGACAATTATTTGGGTAGATGTCAGAGGAGGGTGTTACAGAGTGGTATCAGAGCATGGTTCACCCCTTGGACTAGATGGGCGGTGTGTGTTGGTCATGCATTCATGTCGGTTGCATGTGTGTTAATCATCCTTGTGGTCTATATGCTTGTTGCATATGCATGGTGTCGGTCATGGTTGTAGTGATGTCACCATGTGAAAGAGGATGTTGTTGTTGTGAAGTGTGTCATCATGAGTGTATGATTGGTTACATGTTGTTTATTCTTACATATTGTTAGTGTACATTGTTATGGTTGTTGTTGTCATACATGAGGTCATGGTATGTGTAGTTGATATGGTCATGCATTGATGACTAGACTCTAGCTAGAATTATGGTTATATGGTTATGTGCTTATGTATTATATGTATATATGATGTCATGATTATTCTATACATGTATTACGCTTATTTAGATGATATTGAACATGAGATATCCTACTCAAATTTTTCTAAGGTATGTTGGTTTATTGTGATTTGGTTTACCTGACATAGTATGCCTTGCAGGAAAGAGATAAAAATGGCTAGTAAGATGGTAGACTAAAAATATTTTTGCTATGAATTAGATGAGGAACATGGTGTTGGGAGCTCTTCTTATTTGGTAGACACATTGAGAATCTTGAAGGAAGAAATAAGGATTTGTAAGGTGGACAATGACAAAATCATGCAGTCACAAGAGAAACAAGCAGAGGTTAATGCAATACTCCTTCAGAGTTTATCAGAATTTCCGCGACAAGTGCCACTTTGGATAATCCATGGACAAGAGGACAAAACAAATGGAGCACATGGTAGTAGGTCTCATGGGGGTCATAGGTCAGATCAAGATGACATGGTTAGAGATGGAAGATTGTTGGATACTCCAGATGGGAGAGGTGATGGATACGAGTATTATTCTAGTTCCGGTTCTGATCAGCATCATGATTGTCATTGCTATTATTCTTATAGAAGGAGTGATAAGGGATACTTTCCAGATGATTTTAAGAAATCAAATCCACCTAATTTTGATGAAGACTTGAAGAAACTAGAAGATGTAGAGGCTTGGATACTTGGGATGAACATGTTCTTTGAGTTGCATGAGTACACATAAAATATGAAGGCCATAATTGTTATATTTAGTCTAAAAGGTAAAGCATATATCTAGTGGGAAGATGTGAAGGGGGTCAGGGACATCAGGACAGGGGACTTGAGTTAGCATGAGTTAAAAAGAATTTTTAGGAAGAACTACTTATCAAAAAGGTACTACGACAATAAGACCAAATAATTCTATGAGCTAAAGATGGGATGAACGACAGATGAAGAGTACATGACTAAGTTCTTGGAGCTATTCAGGTAGGTACTTTCTCTTAAATATAAGAAGGCTAAATTTCAGCGATTTGTCAGTGGTTTTCCATTAGCATTTAGAGATCAGATTAGGTATGATGAGCCTCAGTCACTTGAGGAAGTTATTGGGAAATTGAAGCATTGCTATGAATTGTCGAAGCGTAAGAATGAATATTAGCAAGGATGGAAAGGGAAGGATAAGGATAATGGTAAGGGTAAACGGAAAGCAAAAGGAGAAAGGCCTCAGAATGCAGAAGAGAAAGAAAAAGTGGCACCACAAAAGAAAGTCAATGCAGTTAGACAGGGACATGGATCACAATAGTAGCATAGAGGTACAGTTGGTTTGTTGGACATGCAGTAAGGAACACCTTAAAGGAGTTTGTCCAAAAAGTGAAGGTGATAGGCCTTAGATATATAGTGCACATGAGGCGCATACTGTTGGGGATGTTGGTCAGAGTGTTCCTCGTATCTATTAAACATTGGATAACAGACAGGAAAACCATCAAACATCTATCATTGAGATGGATGGTAAGATTTGTGATCAAGTTGTTTCTATTTTGATTGGCCTTGGATCTAATTATAGTTATGTTAGTCCTGACTTGGTGGATATGAATGGTTTGAATAAAGAAGTGCATGAAGAGTCTTGGTTAGTGTAGTTGGCTATAGATACAAAGAAGCAAGTTCATCATTGGGTAAGAGCTTGTGCATTTGATTTGAATGGTATGCCTACCATAGCACATTCGAATATATTACTGTTGGGATCATGCAGTATGTTACTGGGCATGGATTATTTGTACCTTCATAGGACTAAGGTTGGTTGTAATGACAAAGCCATTGAGTTCTTGGATGATAATGGGGAGCCAAGAGTCTTACAAGGAAATAAGAAAGCCACATTAGTTAGGATGGTGACAAATATGCAAGAAAAGCACAGTGGCAAAAATGGGTGTGTGTTATTTATAGTGCATATTTCTAGTGAAAAAGGTAAAGATGTTGAGGATGTAGATGTTTGGAGAAGGTACCCAGTTCTACAATAGTTTTAGGATGTGTTTCTCGTAGATATTTAAGTGTTGCCACCTCATAGGGAAATAGAATTTTCTATTGAGTTGGTGTTAGGGGCAGCTCCAACATCAAAACAACCTTATAGGATGAGCACACCTAAGCTGATAGAGTTGAAGTTGTAGTTGAAGGAAATGTTGGACGAAGGATACATTAAGCCAATTGTATCACCTTGGGGTGCACTGGTATTGTTTATGAAGAAGAAGGATGGTACTCTCATATTCTGCATTGACTACATGCAGTTGAACAAAGTGACCATGAAGAATAGGTACCCATTGTCGAGGATTGATGACTTGTTCGATCACTTGAAGGGAGCAACAATATTCTCAAAGATTGATCTGAGATCCAGATATCATCATGTACACATTAAAGAGGTGGACATTTACAAGAAAACTTTACAGACCAAGTATAGGCATTATGAGTTCTTTGTAGTTCCATTCGATTTGATTAATGCTCCAACTAAATTTATGTGCTTGATGAATATCATGTTGCGTCCCTATTTGAACAAGTTTTCTATTGTGTTCACTGATGACATATTGGTATATTCTAAAAACGAGGAAGAGTATGCTGAGCATTTAGCAGCAGTGTTGCGATTATTAAGAGAGCATCAGTTGTATACTAAGATCAACAAGTGTAGTTTCTTTCGGATAGAGGTGCATTACTTGGGACATGTTGTTTCCAAGGAAGGCATAACAGTAGATCTAGAAAAGGTAAGAGTTATCATGGAATGGGAAGCTCCTAGGAATGTAGATGAGGTGAGATCCTACATGGGATTGGCAGGTTATTACAGGAGGTTTAAACTTCTTGTAGATTTCTTATCCTATTACATCATTGTAGAGGAAAGGTAAGAATTTTGAATGGACAGAGGAGTGTGAGGCCAGTTTTGAGCAGCTTAAGCAGTTGTTGACACATGCACCAATGTTAAGTATTACAGATTCGAACAAAGAGTTTGTAGTATGTACATATGCTTGCAAGAGAGGATTTGGTGGAGTCCTTATTTAGGAATGACAAGTAGTGTGATATGAGTCACGAAAATTGAATGAGCACAAGTAGAACTATCTGACATGTGATCTTGAACTAGCAACGTCATACACACATTGAAGATGTGGAAGCACTATATTCTTGGTAGGAGGTTTGTATTGATGAGTAATCACAGTGGATTGAGGTATCTATTTGACCAGCTGAATCTAAATGCTAGTAAAGCTAGATGGTTGGCCATGATTAGTGAGTGTGATTTTGAGATTAGATACATCAAAGGAAAGGAGATCAAGGTCGCAGATTCTCTCAGTAAGTGGGTATAGGTAAATAATATAGCATCTATGAGTTCCTATGGGATATATCTACAAGATAGGATCTTGCAGGCAGGTCAACAGGATTTCAGGTATATGAAGATTGTGCACATGTGGCAGTAGATTATAGGTATAGGTATAGATAGTGGTATAGGTACACGTATAGGTGCAGGTGCATAGCTGCAGGTGCACAGGATGTGGACTATTGTCTTACAACATATGGATTTGTTAGGTTTAGAGACAGGGTATATGTTCCAGACAATAGTGAGCTCAAGAAGGTGATCTTGAGGGAGTTTCATGTGAAACCATATTCAAGTTATCCAAGCTATTAGAAGATGTTTGCCGCAATGAAGAAGTTTTATCGTTGGTCGAATCTGTAGAAGGATGTGGTAGAGTTTGTGGTTATGTGTTTGTATTTTTAGGAGGTGAAGGCAGCATGTAAGCACCCAGGTGGACTACTACACCTAATTGTGATTCCAGAGTGGAAATGGGAGGTAATTTACATGGACTTTATCATAGTATTTTCAAGCAAAGTCAGACAACATGGTTCCATCATGGTTGTGATGGACAGATTGACAAAGGTAGCACACTTCATTCCAATAAAATCCACATTCCCAGTGAGTGATGTAGCACAGGTCTTCATCAGGTACGTAGTCAGATTACATGGAGTTCCGAAGAAGACTTTGTCAGACAAGGATGCGAAGTTCACTTCCAAGTTTTGGAAGGAGTTGTTTGCAGGTTTGGGCACAAAATTGGCCTTCAGTACAACTTAACATCCACAGACAGATGGAAAGACAGAGAGGGTCAACAGGATATTAGAGGACATGTTGAGGATGTACATGACGCACCAACAATGAAAGTGGGAAGAGTATCTTCCACTGGTAGAGTTCTCTTACAACAATGGGTATCAGGAATCTTTGAAGATGAGTCCATTCGAGGCATTGTATGGGTGGAGTTGTAATAATCCCATCAGTGGGAGTGATCTGGTTAACAAGGTGTTGATTGGATAAGACATGTTGGTAGAAATGGAACAAGAAATGCAGGTAATCAAGAAGAATTGAAAGCATCACATAATAGGAAGAAGAGCTATGCAGATCATAATAGGTTGTTCAAGAAGTTCCAGGTTCAAGAATATGTTTACTTACACATCAAACCGAAGAAGAGCTCCTTGTGGATTGGATCACGTGCCAAGTTGGCACCACATTTTTGTGGAACTTTCAGGATTTTTGAGAGGATTCGACTAGTAGCCAATCGACTTGCACTGCCTTCTACAGTAAAAGACCATGATGTTTTCCATGGGTCATTTCTTAAGAAGTGTGTTAAAGATGTTGATCATGTGATTGACTAGTTTGTATTGCAAGTGGAGCCAAATGGAGAATTCCAGCCAGAGCCTCAATGTATATTGAAGAAAAAGGTGCCCATGCTCCAGAATCGAGCAAGTTAAAGTGCAGTGGAAGCACTTTGGGCCTGATAAAGCTACATGGGAGATGGAGGATCAGATATAGGCTATGTATCCTTCATTGTTTTCTGGATGAGGAAAAGTAGTTTTGGTATGATGTTTAGTGTATGTTTTGGCATATGTTTTCGTGTGATGTTTGGTATATGTACATATGTATATGGATGTAAACACTAACATGAGCTATGTTACAAAGCTCCAGTAAGTAGTATGGGTGTCATGTCATTATGTTTTCATGTTGGTTTTATTTTCAGCACGATGATCATTGTAAATATTGCATCGAGCTATGTTATAAAGCTCCATGGGAAATATGTTTGCTTTTCATCAGTTTTGCTGAGGTATAGGTGTGGTTGAACACCAAGGATGATGTCCCCCAAGGGGGAGGGTTCTGTAACAACCCTGGTGAAATTTCCATGTAATAAAAGTTAATAAAGGCAAAATAATAAACACGGTTGATGGGACACTTATTCCAAGCTAAATTTTGGGCAAGGCATCACAATGTGGGTGTTCATTTTGTAATTATGGCTAAGGAAATTGGAAAAGGCAATGGAAAAGTCTTTGGAAAGGCAAAATGGAATTTTTGGCACATTTATCTATGAAAATAATGGAAATTAGGAGAAAAGGAAGGTGAAAGGTCACATGTTGCATCTGAGGAGGAAAATGAAGAAAATAGAGGCCACATTAATAAAAAGGCTTTGAGGATAAGTTGGTACCTTTTGTTAGTTTAGTTTTGGAGCTCTCTCATTATTCTCTCTCTAACTCTCTATTTGACACTTAGAGTTTTCTTAGAGCACTTTGGTATTGGATCAAGAAAGGAAAAGAAGGGAAGAGGAAGGAAGGTGCAAGCAGAGAGGAGTGGGATAAAGCAACTACAACCGGACTCCTAGCAGGTATTGATTTGCATGTGTTTTATCCTTGCTAGATTTGGCATACACTGTATTGCATGTGGTTCTTTGTTGATGTGGCATGGGTTTTCTAGGTGTGGCGGTGTTTTCATCCTAGCCATGCCATTTCTAGACAACCATGGTGTGATGGGGTTCTCATGTTTTGGTTGATCTGGATTATCGGATGGATTAAGTGAGGTGAATCTCCAAATGATAGAACACATGTCTTAGTAACTCCTAAATCAGACCGTGGGTTGTGACAAAGCTATATTTTGTATTTCCTCGGTGGGATTAGGAATCCTTGACCGCTGAATCATGAGATATATGGTAAAGCATAGAGATGGTCGCCCTCGATTAGGCCTAGGAATCCTTACCAACGAATGGCAAGATATATGGTAAAGGCTAGAGGGCAGTGTCTTAGTTTAGGGCCTAGTGATCTCTGGATCGTACTGTGGATTACGATAAAGCCTGAGAGACTACGAGACATGAAAAATTCCTCAGTGTAGGTGGAGAAATCTGGTGGCATTGATGTTTTTTTTGGCCTAGTGATCTGGTGGAGATCATGTTAAAGCCTATTATTACATATTTATTGTGTTGGCTTAGTGATCCGATGTGGATTACTATGGAACGTAGTTTCTATTAATGAGGGTGAGGTGGTTTAGCCTCAAAATGCCTTGGTTGGTTCTTTTGGTTTGAGTCCCACATTCATGCTTGGAATATGGCACAGGGGTGAATGGCTGAAGAGAGAATTGGCTCAGCCATTCTATGTTCAGGTGGAACGTGGTAGTCCCATCCCTAGTTGGATTTTACAAAGGTTCTTTCCTTGATATTTCTGTTGTTATTATGTTGGTTATAAGCATGTATTATCACAATGATGATTTATGGCTCTCCTCATGTTCTGATTTGTAAATGAATGAAAAATGTATCTATGACCTAATATATGATAAAGCAACTAATTATATAAGGGAACAATGCTTCTTAGCAATTCTCGGATAAGTATGAGACCCCTATGCTCAGATATGTTGTTTACACCTGTAGATTACATATTTCTCACATGTTTGATGAAATGTTTGTCATGATGTTGTAGCGGCTACAACCACCCTCCAAAATTTTTCCTTAGCCTATTTTGGAGCCTCCCTACCAACCTTACATAGCACTTTGTTTTGCTTCATCAAGTACTCAAGCTTCAAGTGTTTTCCTCACATAAAGGCAGCTTATCAATCGCAGTTGATCCTTTCCCCTCATAGGCTTCTCACTCGGACTTGGTCTAGCTGCAGGCTAAGCAACTTCCCCTTGAAAATTGCGCATTTCTGGACGGCAACCAACCTTCCCTCCAGGAATTGCGCAATCCTCTCTGATAGCCTGCTGGGCTCCAAGATTGCACAATCCTACCAGCCAACCCTCCCAATAGGATTTGCACAAATTTTCCGAGCAGTAGGTTGTTCAGCCCAGGATTTGAGAAAATATGGGCAACAGTCAGCTACTTTGTCCAGAAATAGCACAAATCTCCTAGGAAACCAGCCTAGTTCCCAGCTAGAAATGCACATTTTTCTCCAGCATTCGAGCAGTGTCTTGCATGTTCAGCTGAGTTGATCGATTCCCTCTGCGACTGAGAAAAATAGGCCTGCATGCATGGGCTGCTTCTCGCAAGGCAGCATTGTGGTGAGGTAAAATTTTAAGTGCGGACACAAACAATTCCTCTAGCCCGATAATGGGTCTAGCCACAACTGATACATTCTATGGAATATTTCCTTAGGTTAGAGCCAATTAAGAGGGCCTACCTCTTGGTAAACTTATCCTATTTGGTGATGACCTTGCTTGCTCACTTCAGCTATCTCCTATTTCCTTCTTTGAACACCTGAAACAAGTAAACAACAACAAACAACAACCGTGATACTAGAAAAATTGTAATTCAACCTACTTAACAACTCAATAAACATTAAGCCATAAACATGTGAGATGATGCATTATGTAGGAAATCAATCGATAGTTGCATATATATTGAATCAAGAAGGGATTACAACCATTTTCTTGACGTTGTTGTTCTCCTCCGACAAAACCAGGTTCCCACACACTTCCATTAGCATTCCATGATGGCCTCAACAATGATAGCTTTAAGGCTCTTCCCTTTAGACTTTACACTAAACCACATTCACACTTCTCCCTCACACACAACTAGAGAGCTACAACTATGAATAGCTTGTTGTTTACTCCAAACTTAATTAGCACTAGCACAACCACATTAACACTCCAACACTAGCTTGTGCTTGGGAAAAATGGAGGTTTATATAGCATGAATGGATGGGAGATGGTTCCTCTTCTCATGGGAGAAGGTATTATCTCTTGAGGTAGTTCCATCCTTATAAGGGAAAGGATCCCAAACTGACATCCTCGACTCCATCTGGCTCAACCATTTACCATACTTCTGTTACGAAGCTTCTAGAGCTGGAACCTTTGACTCCTTATTTAAGAAACTTTCAGTCACTCCAATCGGCGCTAGGGACAGTGTTAATCCCTACTTATCAGCATGAGGAGGACAAGGGTCATTAGCGTTGGTCTTGTAAACTAGGAAAAACAAAAGATTTTTGGGAAATGGTGCAAAAGGGAATTATTTTGTTCATGAAGAGGGACACAATGGGAGTTTCTTCATGAAGGGGAAGCATGTTGGGTTCACTGTATAGATCCTCTAAGATCATGGAACGGGAAGTACAGGGACATTGACAAAATGTTGTGTAACAGATTCCCCCTAAAGCGTGAAGGCCGAACTAGAGTAAGGGATGAAATGCTTTATAAATCAGTGCAGGGAACTGGAGTCTGTCGTTGGAAAACATGACAGAAAACCTACAAGCAAGTACAAATATATATACATAATTGAAAACTCTGTCAAATGATACATGAATTGTGGTATGGATGCAGCCATCCAGAGAATGATCATGTAAATGGATCTAGGCAAGGGTGCAGCCATCCAATAATGAGAAGGATCACATATGATAACTCATGGTATGGTCACAACCATCCATCTGAGAGAGACATGTATATCAACATGATCATGTCACATCGCCTTACAACCTGGAATTTTGTAATCTAAGCCTAGGGCCTTGCGCTCCAACACGACTTGATCAAAGTACAAATTCTAACATGTGAATAGATGTGTTGACGTCGAACATGCTAGAAAATCACTTGATTACCAGCTGATGATGTAAATTGTTAACAAGTGCAAGAGAAACCACCAATAATGACAATGGTCCTCAAGATACTATCATCACAATCCACAAAATGTGAATAAAGGAACTATAGTCGAACACCCATGCAATCACTCAATCGAAAGCCAATGATGTGAACTTGTTGTCAAGTGCAAAGAACTTTCCATTAGGGCATGCAAGCTCTAAGGTACTGGAAGGGAGTCTCTTGGTCAACTTCCCGGATAATGAGCTGAAGTTGAAAGGAAGTGACCATGTCGAAGTAGGGCCATAATGTATCCCACATCATCGACATGAGACAAAGGGATGCAAAACGATTTTGGATGATACAAAGAATGAGGGGTAAGTGTAACTATAGAAGGACAACTCTTGAACATATTGGCGACACGACTAGAAGTTTCGTAGCTTTTAGATCCATAGTATCGGTGGTCATGATGACATGACATAGATCAAATGGAAGGCAAAAATAAATGGCCCAACCCAAGAAAGTCAACGATAAAAAGGAGGATACCCAACCTGACATGAAGCAGAAAGTGTCATGTTCAAGAGTGAGCTATCGACACAACTGATTAGATTTCCAAATTTCCCCCACCATGCCTGGCAGGTACCCCAATTATTTTTTTAATCACAAGCTTGAAGGGAATAACATATGCTTGCACTGTAAGTTCATCCTTCAGATGAATCCGACCTAGTAAGTTTAACGAGCCCTAGGAAGGATAAGTTCACGTTTGTCATGGTGACGAATCCGATGTCATTTAATATTTTAACGAGTTCGAAAAAGGTGCAACTTGGTATCCTTTTCATGTTTAGAGAGTTTGAAAAAGACAAGAAAAAGAAAAATCCACATGTTCCCTTTTTGTACATTTGTGTCTCTCGAGCCTGAAAGGGTAGAAAACGATACTTGAGAGAACCGCTTGACCATTTCAATCAAGGAGTACATTTTTCATAAATAGTTTATCCCAACCCGAAAAAGGGGTAAACGTATACTAGGCACACGACGTTTCGAATATGTTAACGAGTTCAAAACGATAAGAGCTCATCAATCTTTTCATGTTTAAAGATTCAGAAAAGAGCTTGAAAGCAGACCTCCCATTTTTATTCTCTTTAACGAGTCAAAAAGGGAAAAATACTTGGTGATCTGTTCATTTGAGGAACACAAGGTATAAAAGTTAGTAACTAGTTTCGGCAATGGTGGAATTGGTCAAAACATGTAATGGTCAAGAGGTTGGCTAAAAAAACCACTCATCACTGCGGTTCCTTAGGAAAGGAAAAACAACCAACTGAAAGCATATGATCAGCCAAAGAGATGGTGGCGATGGAATCAAACAACCAAGGCTCATCTAGTAGAAATTAGTTGAAAAACGACAATCACGAGATATAAATTGGGCATGGGTTCATTTTTACACAAGCTTGAACCATGGAGAACTTTTCTTGGATTCGGTTTCATGTTTACAAAATCTTGAAACAAAAAACTATGCTTGCTATAAGTTTGCATGCCTGCAACATAATCACTCAAATCGAGGTACATGCTCCCCAAGCTTCATTTCATTCATCTAGTTGGATGGAATGAAGGTTCACTTTCGAGGTCTAGGAAAGACTCGACTGGGATTTTATGAGATCTTAATCAAAGACTCGACTTGGAAAATGGAGTTTCTTCATTTTTTAACGAGGTTGACATAGTAAAAGAACTATCCTTAGACATTTTTTTTATTTTTTTAACGTGGTAGATACAGGAAGAAACTGTCCTTAGACCCTTGTTTCATTTTTTAATGAGTTTGATGTAAGACACGAAACTATGCTCGCCCCTTGTTTCATTTTTTAACGAGGTTGACACAAGACCAGGAACCATCCTCATACATCTTTTCACGAACCATATGAGAACATGGCTCCCAAGAGGTCTTCACTAGACGAAAGAACCATGCTTTGGGAGGAATACAAGTCAATTGGTACCATAGACAAATCAGGTTCCAGTGCCCCCAGTACATAATGTACTATACCATCTGCATGATCATCAATAGATGCGGAGATGGAACGGGTAGCCACATAATTTACCTGTGGCAAGGAAGGTACTGCTTGCAAACAAGAGCCGATAGGGGACGATGGTTGCAAAGGAGGTGCCTGGTGACCAATGAATGACAATTGATCAATGGTCACTATTCTCCCTTCATGCGGAAAACAAACCACATGGAAAAGTGAAGAAACAAGAGCTCCCATGACATAAACATAGTCGTGTCCAAGGAGAAGATTGAAATCTAACGGACCTTGGACTACCATCACGTCTATATAGACAGTCTTTCCCCCCAAAGTAAAACTTCAGAATGGTCCCTAAGGGTTGACTAGTTCCTCCGTTGAAAGCCAACAGATTCTAGGTGACAGGCACAATTTGTGGGAAAACCAACACTTGCCAAGTCGTAGAAGACACGATACTAACATACGCACCTTCATCTAATATAGTGCCATGTACTACCATATTATAGGCTTGTACTGTAATCTGGAAAGGCACATAAGATGGGAGGTGGAAAGCATTCAATGGCCCCCAAACGAAAGAGACAACAAAACTACTTGGTGGGGGTATCATATGATTACCCCCATGCTATACAAGAATAGGAGAAGGACTCCCTTGAAAAACTGGGATGAGAGGGTCACTATTCGATTCATGAGAATCTGAGGAAATGAGAAGAACATGAGAATTATGAGAATTATGATGACCACTCTCTTCTAAAATAGAGTGAGCAACTGGTGGCGAAACCAAGTCGACACTCTTTTCGACCAATGCTTGGTCGGGAACAGACATAAGAGAGTCTCACTGAGGAAGAGCATGATGGGAAAGAGATGAATCCAAGTCAATCTCTTTACCAACTGAGAGAGGGTCAGAAGAAAGCCTATGACAACCAACAAGAAGTTGGGGTTGAGGAGCTATAAGGTTTTCCAAACCTTTGCAACATTTATCCATAAGAGGACAAAGGTGCAGAAGATGCTCTCCTTCACATAACCTAATATTTCCCTTATTCTTACCATCATTAGCTAAAGGTGTAGCATTAACACGATCTCCAGAGGTCGATGGGGATGGTCGATTCAGGTCTTGAGACCATACCTCTAAGACTCTGGGAATGCCAGGATAGTCTCAAAGGATATGGTCACCCTTACACAACCTGCAAGCGAATTTTACCTTCCGTAAAGGATCAAAAGGTTCATCAACGGGGGGTGCATTGGGAGCAATATCTGCATGGTTGGCCTCTCACTTATTTGACTTCTTCTTCTTTGTCTTCTTCTTCTTCTTCTTAGCCTCCTGGTTATTGGATTTCAAACTTTCACCAAGCGAAGTAGAAGAGGAGGGTGAAGAAATGGGGGAAGAAGGCGAGGGGTCAACCTTAGAATCATCGTGACGTGATTCGAATGAAGGAGATGGCGGGGTAGGAGTTGGGACACTCGGGACCACCAAGGTTGAAAATAACCAGACAGGTAAACCAATGGTTAACCTAGGGAGGGACAATGTTGCCATATAAGGAGCACCAACATTTCCAAAAGAAGGAAAAGGACCAGGATTCCCATCTGAGGGGAATCCTTGACTGGTGGACTTTGGAAATGTTGCCATTGGAATCGACCCTAAAGAATTACTAAGGAAGATAACTTTAACCAGGAATATTTCGTGGGCAGTTAATTTTAAGACACTGAAACAAAAATTTGCCTTTTCATATTTTAAGGGTCGAGAAAAGGACGAAAGGTGACTCTAGTCGCTTTCAATATTAATGAGATTGAAAGAACAAGTGATCAATGATATTTTCAAATTTAAAGAGTTAGTAAAGATAAAAAATGACTACTCAGGGTATTTTAGGCATAAAGGATTACCAGGTAACCGTGAACTCGAAAATACCTCCCAGCGAGCCAAGAAGTATGGCCAGGCAATCTCCTCGAATGTTGTGTTCAATGTATAACATTTACAAGGTGGCAGACTCGGCTTCCAATGAATAAAGGATCGCAAACCTAGTAGGGTCTCCCTTTATATACACAACGGTACGGGGAGCACAAGTCCGTACTAGCATTGTCTAATGTTAAAGTGAATGACAACTGCTAGGTTTAAAGACATCAGAACACGTCTCTAGCCTAGACCACTAAATGTGAGCATTAAGTTTGAATGCTTCCTTAGGTTAATTCAATAAATCGTAACGATTTATCTTGAATTAGGTTTCAATTACAAGGCTCTACCGCTGTCATCTAAAATCTCCTATATGCAGCTATATGAGAAAAGAAATCTTTCATCGATGAAATTTAACACTAATTGAGGGATAAAGAGCACACAATCAATGCAACAATCAAAGAGTGAAAAATTTCACTTATGCATGTCCTAAATGCACTTAATCTTCCTATAACAACATAAGAAGTTTCATTTCATTTCTAATGCTTATGATGATGCAATTCTAGCTTCTCAATAACTCTACTAATGCAATAGTTTCACTTAAGTAAACTAGAATGATGTTCTCCTTTTCATAAAATGAAAAATGAATCTTTCACATAAAGCACTTTAAATGAATTTTTTCACAATTCTGAACAAACAAGAATCAATCAAATCCAAAGCATGATAAATGAAACTAAAACAACTTCTTCCCTAAATCGAACCAACCAAACACATAAATGCTTCAATCGAGAAACCAAGCAGTGTAATCTATGCTTGGAAAGATAAAAGAGACACTCGAAATAAGAGAAAAAACGAGACTATTTCACTCATTCAATTGAAAAATGAAGCAATGAAGATGGGAGTTTGAAGAAGGGAGTTTGAATGTCAAGACACACTAGCACTGGAATGGGAGAAATTCTGATTTTTTCTTAACTCAAAGACCGAAGCGACAACCCAACTGACAACTAGCGCTGATAGGCACGACTGGCACAACTGACCAATACTACAACTAGCGCTGGTGGCCTGATTGGTGTGACTGCCTAACTAACAACTAGTGTTGGTCGAGGGATTCAAAGAAAAAGTAAGAAAGAACTTCACACAAGGCTAGACTTAACACATCATAGGGTGGGCTAAACCAAGAAAGCACACAAACCAAGCTAAATGAAGCTCTCTAGTCAGGGAGAACATAGTCAGAACGAGCTAAGAGGCATAAATTAAGAGGGCAAGACACACTAGTTATGATCTAGGGGAAACCCTGATATTTACCTACAGGAATTGACGCGACTGCCTAACTGACAACATGCGCCAAAAGGGGGTCGGTGCCATTGTTTTTGAGAAACTCATGCTGATCGGCGTGACTGTTAGAAAAATAAATGTGATGACTGAGGATTCAAGGAAAAAAAATAAAAATTCAAAGGCTAATACCAAACTTGTCTAGCCACAACCGATACATTCCATGGAAGATTTCCTTAGGTTAGAACCAATTAAGAAGGCCTACCTCTTAGTACGCTTATCCCATTTGTGATGACCTTGCTTGCTCGCTTTAGTTATCTCCTGTTTCCTTCTTCGAACACCTGAAACAAGTAAACAACAACAAACAACAACTGTGATAATAGACAAATTGTAATTCATCCTACTTAACAAGTCAAGAAACATTAAGCCATAAACATGTGAGATGACACATTATGTAGGAAATCAATCGATAGTTTCATATATGTTGAATCAAGAAGAGATTACAACCATTGTCTTGACGTTGATGTTATCCTCCGACAAAACCAGGTTCCCACACACTTTCGTTAACATTCCAACTATGAATAGCTTGATATTTACTCCCTCACACATAACTAGAGAGCTACAACTATGAATAGCTTGATATTTACTCCAAACTTAATTAGCACTAGCACACCCACATTAACACTCCAACACTAGCTTGTGCTTGGGAAAAATGGAGGTTTATATAGCATGAATGGATGGGAGATGGTTCCTCTTCTCATGGGAGAAGGTCTTATCTCTTGAGTTAGTTCCATCCTTATAGGGGAAAGGAGCCCAAACTGACATCCTCGACTCCATTCAGCTCAACCATTTACCAGACTTCCGTTACGAAGCTTCTAGAGCTGGAAGCTTCGGCTCCTTATTTAAAAAACTTTCCAAAAGAGGATCAGTGCAACTGAAACAAAGCTTAGTCGCTTTGGTCAGCGCTAGGGACAATGTTAATCCCTGCATATCGGCACAAGGAGGACAAGGGTCATTAGCGTCGGTCTTGTAAATTGGGAAAAACAGAAGATTTTTGGGAAATGGTGCAAAAGGGAATTGTTCTGCTCATGAAGAGGGACACAATGAGAGTTTCTTCATGAAGAGGAAGCATGTAGGGTTCACTGTGGAGGTGTTGGGTGTGGAGCCTGATTATATTATGTATTCAAAGGTATCGCTACATTGGACCCTAGTTCGAAATGGGGCGGCAACGCCACCCATAAAATATTCGTTGCAGGGGGGGTCCAGGGGGGGCAGCTGCGACTTTTTGGGAGGCCCCCTTGGCGGGGGGATCGGGGGCAGCACCGCCGAAGCTTAGAATAGACGTAAAATTTCCTTGTAAAAGTATAGTAATTTCTAGTCAATCTGGGCCGTTCATTAGGCGGATGATCTGATGGTAGAAGTTATGTTTAAATTTATGGTTTTTTTCCCTAGAAGGCAACCCCTCACTATATATGAGGGAATTGTATTACATCTATGTATATCTGAGTATATGTATTCTGAGTGAGGAAGAGAGAGGAGATTGAGAGTGAAGAGGGAGTTACATCGGATCTGCTATAGGTTGTATCTCTATAGTTTGCAGGATAATATAATAAAAGAAGGACTGGATGTTTCTCCGTGGACGTAGCCCAAACTGGGTTAGCCACGTATATTTGTGTCTCTCTTGTTTTATGCGTTTTCTATGTTTATATTTCTGCAATATTTTATGTGTTCCATTGCTGTGTAATATATAATTTTCTAACAAGAGGTCCTCCAGGATCATGGAACGGGGAGTACAGGGACAGTGACAAAATGTTGTGTACAAGCATGCAAAGGCATCCCTTGTTTCAAAGATCTATGTTTAGCAGTTGGATTTTTCATGTAAGGTGCAATTCAAAAACCTCCCACCAAGTGTCGATTCCCCTAGATTTGTGGCATGCATGTCACAACCTCGATGTTATCAAAACTCATCAATCGGACACTGCAAATCTCATCCCTCACATCAACCTTGGAGCTCTAACATCTCACATCACATCTAGGAGCAGTCGGCACATTCAACTTAGCTGTTTTGGGGTAAGCCCGCTTCCCATGCCTTGTGCTGCATTTCTATCCCTTTTTGTGTTTCACTTGTAGGAGTACTATTTTCTTGATTTCTTTGAACACTTATTGTCGTTTACATATATACTAGCTTTTCCTGGCTATTTTTAAGTTTTTGTTGCTATCTCACTGCTGTCGCATGCATGAAACTAATTTCACGGACGTTCGCCCAACCAGAGAACTGCCTCACCCACATGCATGTTGATCTGTTTGCTGAATATTTCATTCATGTTTTGCATGCAATTTCATTCATGTTTTGCATGCACTGTCAATCACTTCTGCTATCACTTAGTGTTGCCATGCATTTACTGACTTACTTGCTTTTAGTCGCTCGTCGGCGAGTCGGGCCAACCTTGGCCCAGGCTTTGCCTTCACTAAGGCTACATTGTGCGATCTGGGAAAGGAAGGCTCACCTTCCTCTCCAGATTTGCGCATTCCTACCCAGCACTGGCCTCCAAGGCTCTTTTGCGCATTTCTGGAGGAGAGTGACTCTTGGCACAAGAAATTGCGTAGATCTATCCCTAGGCCAGCAATTAGCAACCAGATTGGACTATACATTGTGCAGTTCCAGCAGTCAGCTAGTCTCCTAGTAGCCCAGACTGTGCCTTGAGCAGTCTTGGCAGTCGGTCTCCTGACCTCCCGACCGAAATTACGCAACCTTCATGATCATTCACCGAGGTATGTTGCATGTCAGTTCTCATGTTCATTTTTGTTTTCAACTGACAGATTTCTTTCTATGAGTGTTGCCATGTCTCCAGGTATCGCAGGTGTTCATCTGCCTCTCAACAGTACAGGTACAATGGTTTCTAGGAGAGCAGAGATGAGGACACTATTCAGAGCACGCTTGGGGATGCAGTTGATCAAGTGTCTATGAGCTTGCCTACTCATGAAGACATCAAGTTGTTCGTAGACAAGGAAATCAAGTGATAACATCACAATGAGCAGCATCATGAACAACAATTGAAGACAACATACCAAATGCAATGAATGCAAGAGGAGGGTTGTTGACAACACGGAGGCAGAACAAGGTTGCAAGCTCAAGCAAGTCCATTGATGATGAAAGAAACTTTGGAGACTCCAGCTATGGAGTGACGACGTGACATGAAGATCTCATGAAGGCATAAGATGTAACAAAAAAGGAGTTGCATGTGCTGAAGCAACAACTCAGGGAGAACATGAAGCTGCACAGGCAGACGAATGAGTTGCAACAAGATTAGGAACAAAAGTGGGCGCAACATGCCCTCATGAATGAAACTGCACCTGGACAAGTTAAAGATCCATCCTAGTAGGTAACACGGATTAGACATGGTGAGCAGTGTGGTCGATCACATGCAAGGGGTTCAGCAGCATGCATGTCATTGTGTGCACTCATGCAATCCAACCCATTCAACACACTCACCAAGGCAAAGACAAGAAGTAAGTCCAACTGGAGCAAAACAGGTACTTCAACAAGTGTTATAACACCATTTACCACTCTTGGTATATATGATGCTTTGTTTATGGCTTAGGGCAACCCCTCCTTCCAGACTTGGTCCAAATATATAAAAAACAGTGTTTTTTTCCATGTACGCTACGTTTCCTTGAGCTAAAAGCGTGTACACGCAGGTCAGTCAATACCCAACCCCCGTATATGTATTAAACACTTAAAAAATTAAAGTTCCTTAATTTTGGGCAGATTTCATGGGTTTTACCTGTTGATTACCTCCTATTGCCCGTGGCCCAACTATTTCCCAACTAAAAAACTAATTGGGAGAGGTATAAATAGAGCTCTATGTGAAGGCCTTAAGGGGAGGAGAAGAGATAGAGTTATTATACTAATATTATCCCTGACTGAGTCTGATGAATCCTTGTGCTTCATGCACTTCCCCAAGCTTCAGGAAACCCTTGTTTCCTTGATTATAGATATCCTTCCTTTTGCTTGAGATATCATGGTGTTGGTGATGGAAGAAGATTGTTGAAGGCTGGGATAGGATGAATCCAGAGGACGGTTCTGTTTGGAGCCAGAGAAAGACTCAGGTGAATTCTCTACATGTTATTTATAGCTTACAACAATAAAATAAATGTTGTCTTGTTTCCAAAATTAACTATGTCTATGCATCAAATTATGTTTTAATTCATATATGAATGTCATTTTGATGTATGATCAATCATTTTTTTATATGATATAAAGTCAATTTCATGAATATGCTTTACTTCTATACTGCTATGTATGTTCGAATTGAATGATTTTCAGGTTTGAAGAAGAGTTGTAGAGGGTCTGAACCCTCTGGGACCTACTCGAATGAAGGAAATCTGGGTACGGTCACTCTTAAGTAGTTTGATAATATAAGCATCTTTCCTGAGCTGTTTGAGTATTTCTTGTTTTAGTTTGCCTCTTCTCTGCTGGGGTTCTAACCCAAATCCCTAGGGTTCTTTCACCCGAAACAAAAAGTTTATGCGCATGACCACTAGCACACACTTGAAGATCACCACAGACACTATGCATTAGTGTGTTGTTGGTTCAGCTGCACCCAAGAAGACCATGCAAATGTTAGGAGACGAGTTGGATGAAGGGGTCGAACAAATGCACCGGTTGCAACGAAAGCAAGAGTTCGCTTCAGCAAGGTGTCACCATGAGGTGCATGCATACCATCACAAATGACTAAGCTTGGCATCAGCTCACCAACTTCACCATCATAAGAATGTTAAAGAGTTGGTCTCACCACAGCGAACCAAGTGTCAATGATGTCTTGCAAGGCTTGCTCAAGCCATGTTGTCTCACATGAGTACTTATGCATTGTAATTTTGAGTCATGTCAAGTGTAAGTCAAGTGTCAACAATGGGATGTAACAGTTATAGAGTAGGTGAAGAGTCACGAGGGTAGTTGAACTGTCACAAAGGGGAATGTCAAGGGTCACCCCACCCTTTTCTATAAATAGTCCCTCATAACTCATTGTATAGGATTTTGGTCAACCAAGCTTCTACTAAGACTATCTTAAAGAAGGCTTGGATAGTATTGTAATGCACCTTGGCTTCTCCATTGCACGGAGCTAGTACATCTCTTTGGAGGAGCAGGCGGATGTGGCTGTAATGTTCCACTATTGGGGCTAGCAGGTTTACATGGTGTATTGTATGATTGTGACTTACACTTCTTTAATAATAAGTGCTGGTACATTTTCATGCATATGTTGTTATTGTAGTTGGATTGTTCCGGTTGCCTTGATGATATACGTTGTTTAACTTATGTACTTGTATATGAACTGATTTGTATGCAATTATATGAATCTTGTTGTTAATGTGTTGCATATGTTGTTAATGTTGTCACCGTCCGTGTCGACTGCTCTGTCGAACATTAGACGACCTTTCTCATGAACCTTACTATATCAACTGTCACACTTGTCTCAGACTAATCCGTGAGTGCTATTCGTGTGATCTTACCTTGTATGTTGTGACTGCCTCATCCAAGTGGACTACTTCACCGGAAGTTGTGCATGTCCTCTGTGTGGTGTGTTCCTAGCCAAGTTGGGACTAATCCCTTTCAACCTGGAACTTACCTTCACCTTCCTCTCCCTTCAAAGTGTTGGAACCTCTCATACACATTCCTTGACTCTCTGCATCATTCACACCCTTGCTACTGACAGAGTTATATTACTTGCCTCTGTGTGACATCGCGATCAAGGAATTACCTTACGACCCATTTTCGGGACTCCTACACCAAATAGTCTAAGGTCTAATTGGGACTTCTTACCGGGGAGATCCCCTTGACATGTTGGTGAGTCCAGCACCGTCAACATTTCTGGTGCTAGAAGGAGGGCTGATGACAAGCAGTGTCCTCTCATCTAGTTTTTAGCCTTTTCATATCTTTCATGGAGTCTTGCATTCTTCTTCCCTCGAGGTGTTTTTCGAATCGTGAATATGTCTCCATCTCAGGGAAGATTTTCAATCTCTTTTCCACTCACACGTATGATGGTGAAGGCAAAGTGGCCTAGCCTGATCACTTACATAACTTTCTTTCCATGATTTATGAGGAAGATGAGTTTACTGACGAACAGGTCAGGTTGCTACTCACATACACACTTCGTGAATCTTCATTTCTTTGGGTGCTTAGCCTACTAGCTGACACCGTGCACTCATGAGCACTTTTGTGAACTTATTGAAGACACATTCTATCATTTTGATCCAGACCATGTTGACCGAACACTGTTACAAATACGGAAGGCTCTGCATGAATCCGTTATTGATTTTTGGCAGCACTTCTAGACTTGCAGTTTCAAGCTCCGAGGAGCTAGATAAAGTTCACTTATATCTAGGACTAGTCTGAGTACTATCTTAAGAAATCTGTCCGTCCCAAGAGGAAGCTTGATATCAAGCCTTTCTCAACATTCTTCATTGATGGAACTGCGAAATCTCATGTGGGAGCGGGCACTGTATCAACTGATTCTCTGCCTCCCTCTTATTTAACAGCTCCACCACCGCCCAGTGATGTTGAGGATTGTGCTCACACACCTGTTCATCCTTCACACTCTCCCAACATCAGTCCACTCGATTTTCACATAGATTTGGTTGTGAGTCCTTCGAGTTCTCATATGCATTCTTTTCTTCGACCTCCTGCTTCACACTCAGGTGTTCCTCCGGATGATGATGTCTTGTGTTCGCCCATTTCGGACTTTTCACTTGTTGTGAACAAGGAACACCCCACTGACAGAGTCGGTGTTGCATAACCAGCATGCATTGTCATTCATGAAGAGTATGAGTGGGAGCTTGAACATCAACACTTGGCGAAGGATGAATCCCTTCTGACTAAGTCCCCTCCATTCTTTCCTAACCTCTTTGGTGAAATTTCCATCCATGATTTTGCATGTGTATCTTCATCCACGAATGCACCCATTTTTGATCACACGCAGGACGCACCGGATGTTAGTCCATCATTCAACAACAGAGAGGATAAGTTACTTGTTGAAAATCCACTTGATCTTTCATATGTATTTTCCAGAAACACAGAGGATGAGTTTGTTCGCTTTTCATCTACCCCTCTGTGTGATTCTTCCAACCATGAGGATGCTAACAAACATCTTGAATTTTCTAATCTTGGTTGTCGTGATATCTTCACCTCATCATCTGATCATGATGTTGTATCACTCATTTTTAATCCATCTTAACCACTAGTCTACGAAGATCCATCTATCAATGAAGTTGAAACCCCACAAACCGTCAAGTCACTTCAGCCCGAGCTGATGGTTATGTCAGGCCGTCGTTGTCTTAAGATTGGTTTTTTTTTTTTTTTTTTTTTTTTTTTTTTTTTTTTTTTTTTTTTTTTTTCTGATCAAGAAATTGTTCAAACACTCAAGGCTCCTCATCACTCATCTGTATGAACTCAAGATCAATCCAACACTCAGATTTTACTTCCTCCACTCGAGCTACACGATCCCATTGATCATGCATTGGAGGAGTCTTACATTGCAAGCACTCATGTGTGATGTAATTTATCTTTGTTTCTTTCATTTTCTTGTATATCATAGTCAAGAGTGTGCTTATGCTTCAAAGTTGCATGTAGTGTCACACAACACCATGATAAGTCCGCAGACTTCTTGTCATGCACATGCACTCATTTATTTCCCGTGGGCACTTTGAATCACAAAGTGTGGTTGTCTTCATTGTTATATCTTTCTTGCTTGTTAGTTCACACAACTAGGTTGCTCGCGGACCAAGCCTTCACCAACATGGGTCCACTAATGCACTGGTGGCTGCATTGGAAGTATCACTTCACGTGATTAGGCCCATGTACCATTAGTGTAGGAGTAGGAGTAGTGTTTGCTTGCATGCTTGTTTGCTTACGTGATTTGTTTTCTTGTTTGTTTACTTGCTTCGCTTTCATTTTTGCTTCTTCTCTTTCTTTGCTTTGTTGATTGTTAGTTCGTTTGCTTGTTTCGTTCATAGGTTAGTTTTGCATGAAACCATGTATGACTCTTGAAGCGAGCTGGGTAAAGTACAAGAGGGCTTGTACAACTATCACTACTTGGTTATCTATCATCTTGCCTCTATATGATGAGCTTGTTACTTTTAGTCCATGATACATCGAAGGAAAATACATATTGTTCGAAGTGAACCTTGGTGTAAACACAATGCTTGTGTGCTAACTAGTGTCACCTTCTCTAGTCGATTGTTTTTGGGTTAACCCTTGTCAGCTCAGTCAAGTAGAGTAAGGTGAGGGGGAAAAACTTAACATGCACGTCAGAGATATAATAAACTACTTCTCTATTGGAACAACCTCTTCTACTCTCAATAAGTCAGGATCCCTCTTTTGCCTCTGAAATGAATAAGTGTTATGCATAGTGAAAATGAAAACAATGAAAAGTCAAATAAAAAATGAAAAATGAAAAATGAATCAGGTGAAAGAAAAGAAAGGCTTCCTGCATAGGAAGGTGATGCAAGTAACTCCGCTAGGGTACTGACCAGGTTCGCTGGCAGCGAAGCCATGCTTCTGTTTGTATGTGAATTCATCTGGGTACTGTCCAGACCTATTGGCAGTGGAGCAACACCAGAGATGAAACTAAGACTCTGACAACTATACTGCTTGTGCACTTATATACCCCTCAACCCCAATCAAAACAACTGTGTTTCCTTGGCTTGGAATGTGTGTCAATTGACCAAGAGTCTGGCAGATGATACATCTTACAATCAAACTAGTGTGAAGCCAAGATGAGTTGAGAACTGAACAATACTTTCGAAGGTGTTAGACTTTCTTTTCACGAACAAGGTCCATTCAGAGAGCTGGAGTTCTACTAGCGTGTCGCCAAGTATTGTAGCGTCTACAACCACCCTCCAAAATTTTTCCTTCACCTATTTTGGAGCCTCGCTACCAACCTTACATAGCACTTTGCATTGCTTCGTGAAGTAATGAATCTTCAAGTGTTTTCCTCACACAAAGATAGCCTGTCGATCATAGTTGATCCATTTCCCTCACAGGCTACTCACTCGGACTTGGTCCAGCTACAGGCTGAGCAACTTCCCCTTGAAAATTGTGCATTTCTGGAGGGCAACCAACCTCCCCTCTAGGAATTGCGCAATCCTCTCTTATAGCCTACTGGGCTCCAGGATTGCGCAATCCTGCCAGCCAACCCTCCTAGCAGGATTTGCGCAAATTTTCCCAGAAGTAGGCTATTCAGCCTAGGATTTGCTCAGATCTAGGCGGCAATCAACTGATTTTCCCAGAAATTGCACAAATCTCCTCAGCAGCCAGCCCAGATCCCAGCCAAAAATGTGCATTTTTCTCCAGCAGTCGAGCAGTCTCTTGCATGTGCAACTGAGTTGACAGGTTCCTTCCGGGACTGAGAAAAATAGACTTTCATGCATGGTTTGCTTCGCCCAAGGCAGCATGCAAAGACATCCCTTGTTTCAGGGATCTATGTTTAGCAGTTGGAGGTTACATGCAAGGAGAAATTCCAAAACCTCCCACCAAGTTTCGCTTCCCCTAGATTTGTGGCATGCACATCACAACCTCGATGTTATCAAAACTCATCAACCGGATACTACAGATCTCATCCCTCACATCAACCTTGCAGCTCTAACAACACACATCACATCTAGGAGCATTTGACACATTTAGCTTAGCTGTTTTGTGGTAAGCTTGCTTCCCATGCCTTGTGCTACATTTCTGTCGCTTTTTGTGTTTTCTCTTGTAGGAGTATTGTTTGCTTGATTTCTTTGAACGCTTGTTGTCATTTACATATATACTAGCTTGTCTTAGATATGTTTCAATTTTCGTTGCTATCTCACTGCTGTCACATGAAACTATTTTGCATGGACATTCGCCCAACCAACGAACTACCTCACCCAAATGCATGTTGATATGTTTGTTGAATATTTCATTCATGTTTTTCATGCATTATAAATCACTTCTGATATCTCTTAGTGTCGTCATGCATTCACTGACTTACTTTCTTTTAGTCACCCATCAGAGAGTTGTGCCAACCTTGGCCCGAGCTCTGCCTTCACCAAGGTGTGGGAAAGGAAGGCTCACCTTCCTCTCCAGATTTGTGCATTCCTTCCCGACACTAGCCTCCAGGACTGCTTTGCACATTTCTAGAGGAAAGTGGCTACTTGGCCCAAGAAATTGCGTAGATTTTTCCCTAGGCCAACAGTCCTTCCCAGCTGGAATTGCGCATTGCGCAATCCCAGTAGTCAGCAGCCAGACTAGACTGTGCATTGCGCAATTCCAATAGTCAGCCAGTCTCCTAGTAACCCAAACTGTGCCTTGAGCAGTCTTGGTAGTCGGTCTCCTGACCTCTCGGCCGAAATTGCGCAACCTTCATGATCATTCACCCAGGTATGTTTCAAGTCAGTTCTCATGTCCATTTTGATTTTCGACTGACAGAATGCTTGCTATGAGTGTTTCCATGTCTCCAGTTATTGTAGGTGTTGATATGCCTCTTAGCAGTACAGATACAATGGTTTCCATGAGATCAGAGATGAGGACACCATTCAGAGCACGCTTGGGGATGCAGTCAATCAAGTGTCTATGAGCTTGCCTACTCGCAAAGACATCAAGCTGTTTGTAGACAAGGACATCAAGGGACAACATCACAGCGAGCAACATCATGAACAACAACTAGAGACAACATACCAAATGCAATGAATGCAAGAGGAGGGTTGTTGACAACACGAAGGAGGAAAAAGGTTGCAAGCTCAAGCAGGTCCATTGATGATGAAAGCATGTTTGGAGACTCCGGCTATGGAGTGACGGTGTGACATGAAGATCGTGCGAAGGTAGAAGATGTAACAAAGAAGGAGTTGCATGTGTTGAAGCAGCAACTTAGGAAGAACATGAAGCTGCACAAACAGATGAATGAGTTGCAACAGGATTAGGAACAAAAGTGGGCGCAACACGCGCTTATGGATCAAACTACACCTAGACAAGTTGAAGATCCATCCCAGCAGCTAACACAGAGCAGACATGGTGAGAAGTGTGGTTGATCGCATGCAAGGGATTCAGTAGCATGCATGTCATTGTGCACACGCATGCAATCCAACCCATTCAACACACTCACCAAGGCAAAGACAGGAAGCAAGTCCAACTAGAGCCGAACGGGTACTTCAGCAAGTTGATGCACATGACCACCAGCACACTCTTGAAGATCAACATGGACACTATGCATCAGTGTGTAGCCGGTTCAGCCACACCTAAGAAGACCATGCACATTTTAGCAAATGAGTTGGATGAAGGGTCTGAACCAATGCACCGATTGCAATGAAAGCAAGAGTTCGCTTCAACAAGGTGTCACCATGAGGTGCATGCACACCATCACAGACGACCAATCTTGGCATCAACACACTAGCTTGACCATCATAAGCATGTCAAAGAGTTGGTCTCACCGCAACGGACTGAGTGTTAGTGATGTCTTGCAAGGATTTCTCAAGCCATGTTGTCTCACATGAGTACATGTTCATTGTTATGTCGAGTCATGTCAAGTGTAAGTCAAGTGTCAACAGTTGGATGTAACAGTCATAGAGTAGGTGAAGAGTCATGAGGGTAGTTGAACTGTCACAAAGGGGAATGTCAAGGGTCACCCCATGTTTTGCTATAAATGGTCCCTCATAACTCATTGTATAGGATTTTGTTCAACCAAGCTTCTACTAAGGCTATCTTGAAGAAGGCTTGGACAATATTGTAACGTGTTTTGGCTTCTCCACTGCATGGAGCTAGTACATCTCTTTGGAGGAGTAGGCAGATGTGGCTGTAACATTCCACTATTGGGGCTAGCAGTTTACATGGTGTATTATATGATTGTGACTTACACTTCTTTAATAATAGGAGCCAACACATTTTCATGCATATGTTGTTATTGTAGTTGGACTCTTTTGGTTGCCTTGATGATATATGTTGTTTAACTTATGTACTTGTATATGAACTGATTTCTATACAATTATATGAATCTTGTTGTTAGTGTGTTGCATATGTCGTTAATTCTGTCACCGTTCATGTCGACTACTTTGCCGGACATCAGACAAACCTTTGTAATGAACCTTGCCATATAAACCATCACACTCGTCTCGGATTGATCCATGAGTGTTGTTCATGTTATCTTACCTTGTATGTTGTGACTGCTGCATCCGAGTGGACTGCTCCGCCAGAAGTTGTGCATGCCCTTTGTGTGGTGTGTTCCTAGTTGAGTTGGGACTGATCCCTTTCAACCTAGAACTCATCTTCACCTTCCTCTCTCTTGGAAGTTTTGGAGCCTCTCATACACATTTCTTGACTCTCTGCAACAGTCACACCCTTGCTACTTACAAAATTATCTTACTTACCTCTGTGCGACATCGCAGTCAAGGAATTACCTTACAACCCACTACTGGGACTCCTACACCAAAGGGTCTGAAGTCTAATTGGGACTTATTACTAGGGAGATCCACTCGACATGTTGGCGGGTCCAGCACCGTCACCACATGACTAGTAGGGGTCCAGTCAAGCTCTTATTCAATAAATTGCATTTGTATCATTATTCCATTGTTATATTTCTATTATGAAGGTGGAATTGAGTTATGGGTGGTGACCTGGGCTCTGGGCTTAAAAACGTGGCTTGAATCCCAGGGACACATGCATAACACTAGGTAGAAAAGTCCCTAGACACTGGCATACCATACTGTGGGAACGTCGAGAGCTTTTTGGACGCATGCATGCCCATATCAAGGGAGTGCCCAAGAGTTTAATGGTCTAAAACATCAGTTGGTCTCATGGGATGGTTACCAAAGTTGTTGGGTTGACTCCTAAGAGTTATATTGTTGTTGTGGAAGGTTAGTGTAATGAGTTTCCATTGATTCCACTTCCTTAAGGTCACCTAGGAGGTTGAATCCCATCATAGTGGCCTCTCGTCACATGTTTACCCTGGTTGGCCAATTACTTGGGTAGATGTGGGGTGAGGGTGTTACAATTTTTCATGAAGGATCCTCAAGAAGCAATGGAGTAGGAATTCAAAATCCACAAGTGGATATGGAACCTCTAAGGAATAAATTTGGAAGATTAAGATTTTCCTCTACATCCAAGTATCAAAATAAGTTTTTTTTTTTCGTGTTTGTCATGTACAAAGTTTGGCCACAAAAAATAAGATCAGAAGAATATGATGTGATAAGATATAGAGGATATAATCAAGTGCCATGATGGACACATTTGGACAAAATTAGGACAATGACTCAACCATTTCCACTATTATTGAAGCCTAATGTTAAATGTTATATATGTCACAATGAAGGTCCTACAACATGAGATTTCAAACTCAATTTGAGATGGTTCAAAAGAGAGGGACTTCCTATTATTAAAAATATTAACTCTATAAGATTGAAAAGAGGTCAAGAAGGAATTGGATTATATCTGACACCTCAAATCTAATCCCGCAATGAGGACTTCCTCAAGTAAGTTACTTGAGGATAAAAACTTGAAGAAGTGATTTCATGGAGGTAGAATGCACATTTCAAAATAAGAACATCATGTGAACAATGTTTTTGAAAGTATGACTTGATATGAAGTAAGGTTGATAGAAGGTGTGTCTTATTAGATGCAGTAAAGAGGGGGAAACTTCATCACCTCCATAGGTCCACAATAGAGTTCTAATACATCTAGAGAACATTAGAAAGCACTTATGTATGAAGAAAACTTCAGGTCCATAGGATAATTAAGGGGCAATTTAAGAATGCATATACCGAAATTTCTTATAAATAAAGGAAACATGGTCTCAGGGGTAGACTTTGAAGGAATATATAGAAACGAAATTGGCAACATGGTCTTTGGGGGAGACTTTGACCAAGCCCATAGGAGAGCACATGACCTCAAGCGGAGATTCTATTCAAATGAAAGCATGATTATATGGTAGAAAGAAGACAATTTCTTTTACAAGTGCATAGGATCATATAGGATCAAGTTCACCCGTGAGTATTGTGGTCTTGATAGACGTTCATGCCCCTTTTCCATTAATCTCAAAGTGGGAGAGATAATAGACATTGACATTGAGAACATGAATATTGAAGAAGAGATTTTGAATATTGAAGGAGACATTGTAGATATTGATAGGAGCAAGGAAAGAAAGAAGAGAGGAACCTTCATATTCAGAGAAGAGGATATCTTAGCACTATGTCAAGAGAAGTTTCTGATGCATACCTAGGTTAGGTTGATTGGAATCAATAAGCATAAATATCTAGAAGTGTTGCCATAATGGAAAAACTATGTGCACTATCTAAAGGAAATAAAGGAGGTTCAATTTTGACCTCACATGTCTAAGTGTCATTTCTCATGAACATTGAAAGCTACCCCCTCCATGGGAATTTACTAATACAATACTCCTACAACCAACTAATAACATGTAATAAATTTAAATGTTTCCATATAGTTCATGCTAGGATTACTTTTCAATATAAAAAAAGATTCGTTAGGCTAGTATTACTATTGCAACTAGAAAAACCAATAGATGGATGATGTCACCTCATTGTGCTTCGATATTGATCCATAAATAGTAGGCCTAGGCATTTTTTTATTTCATCAATATGAATATCAATTGTGGAATAAGAAAAATGATGTCTCCACTTTTCCCAATTAGATTATAAAACATTGTTACATAGGAAGATTTTGCCTTGTTCAAAATAGAGATGATGTATTCCTATAATATTGTAGTTTGGAAAAAATGTCTCACTCATCCATTACCATTCATGACAAAGAAAAGAAATAAAATTTGAATTGAGGAAATTTATTGTAAAATAAATCCATCTTGGGAGAGGAATCAACCTCTACAATGATATTATGACTATGTTTTACACAACACAAAAATTGTTGTAGGTGATTGACAAAATCACCTACAAATAGTAAAACAACTAATTAAAGGATTTCAGCACTATGGTGAGTTAGAATGAGCTACTGAAGTTTGCATCTACTACCAAAACAAAACTTTTAAGAAATAAAATACACTAATTAAATGCAATTTAATCAACAAATGTTTATTTTTCTTAGGAAAATTCTTATAAAGGGTGAGTTATACATGCTCAAAAATCTCATGAATTGTTTTTCACTAAAAAGGTTGTAGATAGCCATGGCTTAGAGATGCCTTTGCTACATGGACAAGCTCTTTGACTCCTTTCGCCTCCAATTTTAAAGCAGGCTACACTCTTCAAGCTTCCCAAGTTCTCTTTACATATCCCCAGTCATATCCTTCTTCACTATAACCGCCATTTTTTAATGGGTTTTCTTCGAAAGGCTAACTATAACAATGTTTTATTTTAATTTCCAAGAATTTTTTTGCAACTTTGAAAAAGAAAACAATTACATGCTTATTACAAATTTTAAAAAATATTTTTTGGTCATGGTGTTATTAAAATAATCTATAGGTCAAAATAGTTGGAGAAAGTATAAAAGTGGTTGACTTTAGAGTTGGAGGTGATGGAAAAAACAAGAAAGATTTGTCAAATTCAAAGTATGAAATTGTATTTGAGTGTTTTTAGTATGTTATGATTTGATCTAGGTAATTATAGAATTATTAATAATTTTCATAAGATCAAGGATGTTAAATTCCAATAAACAAATGTTTATTTTGCTTAGGAAATTTCTTATAAAGAGTGAGCTATGCATGATAAAAACTATCATGCATTGTTGTTCACTAAAAAGGTTGTGGATATCCATGGCTTAGAAATACCTTTTCTCCATGGAAAAGCTCCTTGACTTCTTTGTCCTCCAATTTTCAAGCAAGCTACACACTTCAAGATTCCCAAGTTCTTTCCACATATCCCCATTCATATCCTTCTTCACTATACCCTTCATTTTTTAATGGGTTTTCTTTCAAAGGGTAACTATCACAATGCTTTATTTTAATTTCTGAGGAAATTTTCTCAACTTTGAAAAAGAAAACACTTACATGCTTATTACAAATTTTCAAAAATATTTTTTGGTGATGGTCCTATTCAAATCATCTATAAATCAAAATGGTTGGATAAAGTATAAATTTTTTTGAATTTAGAGGAGGTGTTGGCTTGAGGTGGCTTGGACTCAAGCAGAGTTAGTTGCACTAACTAACAAAACCCTACACTAATTGTCCTTTCGGCAACAACCCGCTTAACGCAAGCTGGAGTCTCACCCGAGGTAGTATTGGGGGCTGCTAGAACCAAGTTTCCACATCTAGAAGGCTATGTAATGTGGGGTTAACACGTTTCTTCAGTTTTAGGCTTAATCTGACCTTCGCGAATCCTTATCCCTGGAATACCCAAACTTAAAGCGGTTTTCAGTTAAACATAGTTATGAACTTCGCTTAAGCATCTAGTCATGCATAAAATAACGTATAATAGTAGATCCAGGTCTTCGTAAAGAAATTAAGACAAAAATACAGATAAATGGCATTCAATTGAGCCTAAATACATAAAACACATAAGTATATAAATTGGACGCAAAATTTCTTCAAATACTCTTTATTATTTCAGATCTTTAAGATATAGGCTTTCCAGATCCTATGCACACAACTGCAGGGGCCGAGACACTCAGCTGCAGACTTACTAATTTCTCCACGCACAACTGCAGGAGCTTTCTCCTTTGCCCAAAATACAGAAGGATCGTACCTTTACATACTCAAAACATATCCAATATGACTTTCTTCTCCCCTTATACTTGCTAAGACAACCCTTTATATACTTTTCCCTATTACAATACCATGGTCTGCAAACCATGGGTGGAGCTTAAAATAATACAAAAACTAAGGCGATTTTACCTTCCTAAAGCCCCTTGACTCCTAGTGACCTGTGCTACTCGCGCTCCACTCCTCAAAATGTAGATACTTTACAATATCTTATCAAAACTTGACCCCGGGGACCTCGTCCCAACAAGATCCCAACAAAAAGATGTGACTCATCCCCGAGTCACTCTGTTGGTATATCCTTAACGCGTGCTTTGAGGTTGTTGAATTCAGACTTCAAGGCTTGAAGTTCTGTTGTACTCTGTACGGCGTCCTACCGAGCCTCATCATCCTCTATGTCTGCTGAAGGGCTTTTAAATTTCTTTGGATGTTTTGTGACAATTGGCTTGCTTTGTTGGCCCATGCTATGTCCTTGCTAAAATGATAGAGGCCTTTCGACGCAGCTTATCAATCGATGTTTGTATGAATTTCCCTTCTTGGAGTTTGGTGAACCTCTGCACATGTGATAAGGTCTGTGTTGTTGCCCTGATCTCATCAAACTGTAGGTTTTAACCCCGTACAAAAATTACCTGCATACGAATTCTAAAACACAGAAAATAAATAATGTGAGAGCAGAACACATAAAACACATATACATAGAGATTTTCCCCTGGATCCCAAAACTGGGACTACCAGCTTGATTTTTCATTATGTTCCTTTCAATGTTATAATACATATTTATACATGCCAAAGCATCCAATACCATGGACCAAAAAACCATCGCGTCCAATACCATGGACCGAAAACCATCGTGTCCAAAAAACATGTGTGAAAATCATGCACAAAACCATAGGTGGGTCTGCCCAACCTAACATAGGGTCCAAAACCAAAACTTTCCAAGGCGTTGTCCTGGACCCCATAAAATGGGGTTACGGGTGCCCCTCAAACCCCCTGTTAACTACGTGGAAAGAATATAACACAACCCAACATTCTCCCACTTGTTGTTTTCTTTCCACAGGGGGCCACAAGAGAGCTTAGTCATTTTTCCACCCCTGAAATGCCCATTGTCTCTCTACACCAAGAGAACTTCTCAGAGCTCTCAGATTTTGTCAATGCATCTGTAGTATTCTTCAAAGTGTCCACCTTTACCAACAACACCTTTTTGTCTTCTATCATATCCCTCACAAAGTGATACTGAACATCAATGTGCTTTGTCTTTAAATGATATGCGGGGTTCTTTGCCAAGAAAATTTCACTTTGGCTGTCACAGTCTATCCTTATAGCTTCTTGTACTAACCCCATACTTGAACACAATCTCTGCAACCAAACTGCTTCCTTGCTTGCATGAGTGGTTGCCATGTATTATGCCTCTGTAGTTGACAGTGCCACTACAGATTGCTTCTTACTCATCCAATTGACTGCACCTCCAAATAGGTTAAACACATACCCACTTGTAGATCTTCTCTGATCCAGATCTCCAGCCCAGTCTGCATCAACAAAGCCATGAATATCCAACACTCTGTCCAATCCTGGTCTTCCTTGGTAGCACAAACCATAATCACTAGTGCCACGCAAATACCTGAAAACCCGCTTCATTGCTGTCTAGTGCTTCTTCCCTAGTTTTGACATAAACCTGCTCAATACTCCCACTGCATGTGCAATGTTTGTTCTAGTACATACCATTGCATACATCAGGCTACCGACTGCACTTGCATATGGAACACTGGACATGTCCTCTTCCTCTTCTTGTGCCTTGGGACATTGTTCAGCAGATAACCTCACACCTACAGGAATAGGAACCTTCACTGGTTTACTATCCTGCATATTAAACCTCTACAATATTGTCTCAACATACTTCCTATGGTTTAACCTGAGCTTCCTCTTTTCCCGATCTCTTTTAATTTCCATGCCCAAAATATAGTTTGCAGCACCAAGATCTTTCATGTCGAATTTGGAGGACAATTGGGTCTTCAAATCCTGGATAACTTCTTTGTCATTTCCAACCAACAACATATCATCCACATACAAGACTAGATAAATAACACAGTCACCAATTAATTTAAAATACACACAGTGATCTGCTTTGCTTTTGGTGAAGCCAAGTCCCTATATAAATGTATCAAATTTCTGATACCACATCCTTGGTGATTGTTTTAACCCATATAGAGACTTCTTTAACTTACATACCAGTTCTTTCTTACCCTTCATCGCAAAGCCTTCAAGTTTCTTCATGTAGATCACCTCTTCCAGATCCTCGTGAAGAAATTTTGTCTTCACATCCATCTGTTCTACCTCAAAATCAAAAGCAGCAGCAACAGATAAAAGTAATCTACCAAAATCAATTCCTGAGCTTTGTATTTCTCCACTTTTCCTTCTGCATTTGTCTTCTTTTTGAACACCCATTTTCTACCAATGGGTTTCCTTCCAGCCGACAACTCCACCAGATCCCAAGCCTCATTTTTGTGCAAAGATGCCATTTCATCAACCATGGCCTCTTTCCAGAGTTTTCCATCCTCTGAATCCACTACTTCCTTCATAGTTCTGGGATCATCATTAGTAACAGACAAAGCAAAATTTGAATAGAAAGCAGATGGACTATACCTTTCTAGCTGCCTTATTTCTCGAACTGATCTTCTCACAGTCGGAGTTTGTGGCTCTTCATCTTCTGATTCCTCCTCTATTTTAGAGTCTGATTCTTCCTCCTGTAGCTAAAAATCTATCTTCTCAGGTTCCTTTGGTTGGACTTCGTGTTTAATAACATCTTTCACCTCTCTGAACACCACATCTTGGCTGTACATAACCTTCCTTGTTACTGGGTTTCAAAGCTTATAACCCTTTAAACCATCCTTATACCCAATAAAGATGCACTTTTCATATTTACTATCCAACTTTGTTAATTTCTCCTTTGGAACATGTACATATTCATCACATCTAAATACCCTCAGATGTGAAAGAGAGGGTTTCTTACCAGTCCATACCTCTTGTGGAGTCTTATCCTCCAACACTGATGAAGGTGACCTGTTGACCAGGTAACATGCAGTATCCATCGCCTCTGCCCAGAATTCCTGTCCTAACCCGGCACCACTGAGCATGCTTCTTGCCCTTTCCATCAGTGTCTTGTTCATTCTTTCTGCAACTCCATTTTTCTGAGGTGTATATGGAGTAGCCTTCTGCAGTGCTATACCACACTTCTTGTAGAATTCTTCAAATTCCTTACTACAAAACTCTCCACCATTATCTGTCCTGAGCACCTTTATCTTCTTCTCTGTCTCGTTTTCCACTAGAGCCTTAAATTCTTTAAACCTATCAAAGACTTCAGATTTCTTCTTAAGGAAATATATCCATGTATTCCTTGAGAAGTCATCTATAAATGATAAATAGTACACAGACTTACCCAGTGATGGAACCTTCACAGGTCCAAACACATCACTGTGCACAAGCTCTAATATATGTTTTGCCCTCTTACCACTAGAGGGGAAACTCACCCAATTCTGCTTCCCGTATACACAATTTTCATAGAAATCAAAATCTAGAGAGATATTACTCATACCTTCTACCATACCTTTACCATGAAGTATTCGAAGGCCCTTCTCTCCAATATGTCCAAGCCTTTGATGCCATAGCATGGTCTTTTCTCCAGAGACCACTAGATTTTCTGCTCTACTTTCAGGAACCACGGAACTATTGCACCCATCAACAATAGTGCTACCTTGCATCTTGTACAGAGTTCCAATCCAAACTCCCCGCATCAATACCAGTGCTCCCCGAACCATCTTGCAGGTATCCTTCTCGAACACTGTTTTTACACCTGCATCATCCAGCTTACTAACAGAAATCAGATTTCTGGCTAATGCAGGAATATGCAGAACAACCGAAAGTGTTCTAACCCTTCCACCTTGCAGCTTCAACTTTACTTTTCCACGACCAATGATTCTAGCCTTCCTGTCATCCCCCAGGAAGACATCACCACCATCATATTTCTCATACTCATAGATCCACTCTCTATGGGGAGTGAAGTGAAAGGATGCAGCTGAGTCAATCAACCATGCCTCATGATCTACATGTGTACTTGAAGAAGCCAAGTACACATCCCCACCTTCATCTGAGGTGGTTTTCGCCTCTGTAGAATGAGCCTCATTAGATCCCTTTCCTTTGTCAGGAGCTTTAGATTTACAGTCCCTTTTGAAGTGGTATTCCTTTCCGCATTTCCAGCACACCACCTTTACAAGTTTTCCTAGAGATTTAGATATCCCTCTAGATTTAGATCTCCCACTCGATGACTTATTTTTGTTTATGTTCTGGGACCGTCCTCGTACAAACAAGGCATCACCATTTTTGCTCTCCATATTTTTCCGTCTCATCTCCTCCATCAGCAAGGCTGAGACTATTTCATCAAACTGCAAGGCAGTTGCATTGCTACCTATTGCAATAACCAGAATATCACACGAATCTGGTAGAGAACACAATAAACTGATGCACTTATCTTCATCTAAAATTTTAATATCAACAGATGCTAACTGACTTACCACAGTATTAAATGCGTTCAGATGCTCTGTCACTGAGTCTCCATCTTTCATCCTCAGGTTATACAGCTTTTTCCGCGGGAACAGTTTATTCACCAAAGACTTAGATTGGTACAAAGTCCCTAACTTGTCCCACAAAGCCTTTGTTGTAGCTTCCCCTGATACATTCAACAATACTTAATCTGAGACACACAATCGTATTGTGCTCTTTGCCTTCCAATCCAACTTCTTCCATTCTTCCTCGGACACTCCCGTTGGTTTAGTACTAAGATCTACCGCGATCCACTAATCTTTATCCACCAACAGATCCTCCATCTTGAGTTTCCACAACTCAAAACTCTGACCATTAAATTTCTCGATCTCTATCTTTCCACTGCTCACCATCTTCTTTCACCACCAAAATCGATCTCGTAGATCTCCCACTGAATAGGGTCTACCACAGGCATGAGCGAAACCCCTTAGCAACAAAGGCGTCCCCTTGAAGCCAAATTTGCTCTGATACCGAATGTAGGTTTTAACCCCGTACAGAAATTACCTGCATACGAATTCTAAAACACAGAAAATAAATAATGCGATAGCAGAACACATAAAACACATATACACAGAGATTTTCCCTGGATCCTAAACCGGGACTACCAGCTTGATTTTTCATTATGTTCCTTTCAATGTTATAATACATATTTATACATGCCGAAGCATGCAATACCATGGACCAAAAAACCATCACGTCCAATACCATGGACCGAAAACCATCGCGTCCAAAAAACATGTGTGAAAATCATGCACAAAACCATAGGTGGGTCCGCCCAACCTAAAATAGGGTCCAAAACCAAAATTTTCCGGGGCGCCACCCCGGACCCCATAAAGTGGGGTTACGGGTGCCCCTCAAACCCCTATTAACTACGTGGAAAGAATATAACACAACCCAACAAAAACTGTGTATTTTCACTGATGTCAGCTTCGCGTTTCTGCAGATGTGGGTCCTCATATAGTGAGGCCCACATTTCGATGGTACTTTTAAAAATTTGGCTGCAGTCATTAACTGCAGCGACAAGAATTTCCATATAATATTTGATAGCAACCTCACACTGGTATCATAATTTTGGAGGGGTGGTAGGTTGTAGCTTCATCTGAAGCTCGGATATTTGCAGTTGCTTCTAAAACACACCTTTCCCACCTTAGCCTTAGATTCTTTTACCGCGGCTCCTAGCTTTTGTAATTAATAGGCCGAAGTTGCCTCTACTCGAATCTAGGGCTCTGGAAGCTCACTGCATAGCTTCGTTATTGTTGCCTCTAGCTGCTGACTGTGCGCAACGACCTCTTCTCGTTCCTTGAGAGCTTGCACCTTTTCCTTGAACATTTGCTAGGTGTTAGTCTTGACTTCACTAATAACAAGTAATGCCCGTATTTCGTAGAGCCTGAGCTGATCTGATACTCCTTAATGCAGCTCATGAAATGACTGAATGGGGAGCGTCGTAAAGTTAAAGCTCAAGTTATTCATATGAATTAGGCATGCACTGTCCTCTGAAGTGTTAACATGAAATGATCCCTCCAGCAACTGCACTATGCGAAGGTGTGTGGTAAGTTCTGTTGTTGAGGCTTTCACACTCGCTTAACCTGCGCTCGCTTGAACCATGCTCGCTTGTAGAATGATGGTCTGTACCTGCAATTCCTTAAGGCCCTATTGGACCTTTGTCAAGACATATTATTATTGCTCTTTGATGTGCACCCAAATATCTTCCATCGCAGATCAGACAGTATCCCCAATTTCATTAAGATCTCCTCTGTAAGGGCTAGTGGCTCTATGTTGGTGGACTTGTCTGATTTTTGTTTCTTCCGTACACCGTTAGCACTCCACTTCTACCGCTTCTTGATAATGAACGAAGACTTGAAGTCCTCCATGCTCACAAAAGGGTCCTCGCCACCCTCTTCCTCCTCAGTAGTTCATGTGCCGACTATGCATTCTGTCTCCAGCACAGTGGGTTCCTCTAGGTCAATTGTGACCTTCTTGGGATCTTTCTTCTCAGCCTACATTTTTGCAGCGATCTTGCTTGTACCTGCTACTGGCATTGTCTTGGCCGAGATGTGCCAATTGCTCAACCACTTGCTAATGATAGCCAAAATATGTTCTTCTGCTATCAAATATGGCAGCGCATGCCAATCTTCCATCAAATCCTTCTTGGCACAGATATATACATTGTGAAAATTGGCCTTGAACTTTGCAACATTGCGATATTGAGAAGGTAGGGCAGGTGATAACTGCACTCATTGATTAATCACCATGTGCAGCTCCATTTCGAATAAAATGCAAAACATCTTATTCTCCATTGCTCTTGTAGGGTATTTGGATGCCCACAATGAGGCATATCAAGCATCTTCACATATATCTGGGTCCATAGCAGGGAAATGCGATTCTTCCAGTGCTCTCCAAGTGATTAACGCAAGAAACAATAACCATGCATAATGGAATGACTTTCCTTCCTCCTATTCTTCGCGACATTCATCCAAGAATTATTGACACAAGTACCTTGCCTAGTTTAACTGGATCCCTGGCTACACTACACAACCAAGGAAATATCAAGGCTTGGCACTTCATCTGCGTGACACTTTCGCATAATATTACTGACTAAAATAGATGTGGAAAACTGCACAAAATCATCGTTGATAGAGCTAACAATGCAGCGGCGAGAATTCTTGATCAATCCAAAGTCACTCTTCATTTTATCTGCTAGTTTATTCTATTGTGACTTGCCTACAAAAGCATCATCCAGATTTTCCCCTTGACAGGGAAGCACAGTAATTCGTTTGATCAGCATCTCATCAATAGGGATGGGCTCTCCCTGACATAGGCACCCATCATGAACCAACACCAACAACTGTCACATACAAATAGTGTTGATGATACTACGCCTGAAATGCAGAACATACAACATGTTTAACAATCTCGCGCGCTCAATTATAGTAGGCCACTTCGTGGGTTCAACTCGTGTGACACCTTCTTCTTCATAATAGACGGATTTTAGGTACTGACTGGGCTCAAACTTTGGATATTTACTGCGATCATTTAAATCCCAATATTCCATCTTTAGGGATGGTACCTGGGCCAACAATTCACTCTCCATAGGTACGTCTTCAGGTAAGAGTGGAGTGAAAACCTTATATTTAATAACATCTGGATCCTTTTAACCTTGGATGTTGGCTTCAGTGGTGGCATATATGGAGGCAACCTGGAAACATGTTCTACTTCTTCAACATTGATGTCTTCAAGGCCACCGGCCAACTCCTCCGCATCCAAGTCCTGTGGTTCCATTGGCTACTTGTTCTTATCCATTATACCTTTCTGTCTCTGCTTAGTTGGAACTTCCTGTAGTGATTTCCAAATCGGGGTCTGCTACGGCTTTTTCTGCGTCTTAACTCTTGTTTCTGAGGAAGCGGGCTGCCATCTAGGGGATATCGGTGCTGTAGTATGGGCAGGATGTGTAGCAGTCATGATATATCCAAGGCCTCTATGAAATAATTTCCTTTTTAATTCCCCCCAATTCCACTCAGACATCCACCAATTCTCGCGACTCACACTTAGGCGCAAAAGCAAAAATAATCTTTTGGAAAGAAAAGTGTCTGAATGTGGAGTAGGGTGCCATATTTATAGCCTTTTTCAAATTCAAACCAATTGAATCCCTCCAGACCTCCCTCATTAATGCATTTTTGGTGGCATATTTTCATAGATATGCCCCTTAAATTCATTTCCCTCGCTCTTTTTAATGGCAACATCATTGCCAAATCTATTGTACTTGTTCCAACGTTCATTTTTTGGGAAATTTGTGCAGTATCCTCCCTTATGGCGCAACTATCTCGTCGCCATCTTCCTAAAAATCGTGCAACCCTCCTTCGATAGAATTTTTCCTCGGCAGAGTAGGTTATAGTCTCACGCTCTCTTTCAACCACCAGAAGCACTAAGACTTTCCCGTTGTCATGTAGTCATTGCGTAGGGGCGAGATCATCCCTGTAAACTTGCAACTTTCTCCCATTAACCCTACCAGGAAACACTTCCCCATTCAACTTGACGAGCTGAACTATGTCACCATTTGAAATATCCTTAATCACATATGGTCCTAGCCATTGCACCTAAAATTTCCTTGGAAATTTGGTAAACTTGTTGTCATACATTAGGACCAAATCTCCATTCTTGAAAGCGCGCTACTTAAGGTGACGATCATGCCATGCCTTTTCTCTAGCTTTCTGCACCTGTTGATGAAAGCCAACAAAAAAGAGGTATTCCTATAATGCAAGTAGTTGCGCTAGGCATTCTTCCATTATGTCGCGATCTTCCATCTCGGTTACTGCTGCGATCCTAAGGCTAGGAACTATATACTCCATCAACATCACTACTTCTTGTCCATAAAGTACTCAAAATGGTGTTTTCCTAGTCAATTTCTTACAGGTTGTCCTATATTTCCATAGAACCGTTGGTATGCGCACATCCCAATCATTCCTATTAACATTGCAGACCTTTGTTAGGGAATTCTCCAAGATCTTATCGAAAGTTTCGATAGTTCCATTCACATGGGGATGATATGACGTACTCTTCTGATGGTACATCTAGAATTCTTATGTTAAGGCTGCAATTGTCTCATTCAAGAACTGTGAACCTCGGTCACTCATCAGAATCTTCGGGCATCCAAATCTCGACAAGATAAATTCGAATATAAACTTCGTAGTAGTGTCTGCATTGCAATCCTTCACAAGGATGTGCCTCATCCCATTGGATTAAGTACTCCGTTGTAGTGATAATATAACGTGCTCCCATCTTCTTCCCTAGTGGCTGAATAGGTCCAACGAAGTCAATGGACCATTTATCAAATGCTTGTAGTATGACTTGTTAATTTAATGGCAGTTCATCCCTTCACGATGTCCTCCCGGTCATTTGACACTCATCGCATGCACTGAAGTATTCCTTAGAATCTTTATGTACCATAGGCCACCATAATCTTGCCTGTAGGATCTTCTATGTAGTTTCCTTGCCTGCATAGTGTCCTCCTGCAACACCACCATGTGCTTCAGCTAGAATATTGTGTCTTTCGTATTCAAGAACATATCAATGTAGAACTTCATCCGACCCCATATTATGTAGTTTTCCTATAATCACGGAAAAATCTGTAGCACAAACAACTAATTCGTTCTTTTTCTGTGTTGTATGACCTTCAGGAGCTACACTAGTAGATAAAAACTAAATAATGTCTACAAAACGATTATCTGCAACTCTGATAGGAAAGAGCTCTGTGTTAGGCAACCCTTCATCAATATTAGTGGGCTCTTCACCATTCTCAATTGGAGAGAGGTGATCCATTCCAACATTCAATCTCCCGAGCTTAACTATCACTTCAAAATAGTACTCCTGGAAAAGGAGCAACCATCTACAGATTACCCCCCCCAACACAGGCTTATTGACCAAGTATTTCAAAGTAGAATGGTCCATGTACATTTTAAAGTGCACACCTAGCAAATAATGGTTGAATTTCTATAGTGCATAAACCATGGCCAATGCTTCTTTCTCTGTGGTTAAATGGTTCTTCTCTACCTTAGATAGTTTTCAAATGGCAAAGGAAATCAAGTGATCAATATATCCTGCCCCTGGTTGAGTTAAGATGACTCCCAATGCTATACAAGATGCATCCACATGCACATGAAATTCCTTCTTCTGATTTGGGAATACTAGGATTTGCGTCGTAACCATATTTTCCTTCAGAGTATCCAAGCTCTTCTAACAGTCATCATCCCATCAAAACGTAGCATCCTTCTTCAACAACTTTTCCATGGGCACAGTGATCTACGCATACACCTTAATAAACTTCTTGAAGTACCTAGTATGACCCAATGTCGCATGTAGCTGCTTTACGTTCCTAGGGGGCTCCAAATTGATAATTACGACAATCTTAGCAGGGGCTACCATCAATCCCTGCTTACAGACAACATGGCCTAACATTGTTCCATAAGGTACACAAAAAAATGCATTTCTTCAAGTTCAAGGAGATCTGATACTTTCTACATTTATCTAACATTAGGTGTAGACTAGAGACATGTTTCTTGACCAGCCCAAATATTGTCCAATCATCGAAGTACACTTCCAAAAGTTTATGAATGAATTCCTTGAACACTGTGACTACCACTCTTCAAAATATCACATGAGAATGTTTTAGTCTAAAAGGCATGACTATATATTGGAACGACCCCCATTCTGTAGTGAAGGTATTCTTGCTTCTATCCTTCGTCGCAACCTTAATTTGGTGATATCTCGAAAATCCATCTGTAAATGAATAAGCTTCCTATCCGCCAACATTTTCGAGAACTTCATATGTAAATGACATAGGGAATGGATCATGGACACATGCATCTTTTAACTTCCGCGGATCTACACAAATCCTGATATCACCCTTTGTTTTCTTCTCCTAGACCACCATAGGACTAACCCATTATGACTCTTCTACAGGCTCAATTATTCTTGCTGCGAGCATCTTATCAAGTTCCTCTCTTACCTTTTCCTTGTATTTGGGATTCAACCAATACAGGCACTTCTTGACTGGCTTCACATCTGGTTTTAGATTGATCTTCATCATACCCAAATCTCCTACTATCCCTTTCAAGTCAGAGAACTTAGTTGGAAATAAATCCTGGCATTCATGTAATAATTCAACAACCTTATCCACTATGTATTCATCCCAATAGTCGCCAATGTTCATGAATTTTGGTTATGCTTCTGAGCCAATATTTCCAGTTTTGTGCACACTAGTTGCAAGATATCACGGATCTCTGCATTAGGTCCACCAACTTCACGCAGTCCCTCTGACTCAAGGATATTAATATTTCGCAGGTCCTCATCACCTTCTTCCGTAGTAACATTGTAACATTCTAAATCATGTTGTAGCTACGTACTCCAGTCAGGGTGTACCCATGTGATAGGCTCCACGGGTGTTCAGAAGATTGCTACTTTAATCTTCTGAAGCGCTTCATCAATGCATTCGAACCCATATTCGAAACTAAATGTCAGTAAGAAAATTTCCTTCATTTCATCTCAATCAAAAGTTCTGTGTCGCAACTCCATTTCTAAATACCAGTTCTTTGGGATAACATCAAAGGTATGAATAAATATGTGCACCCTCTCTGGTTGAGGGACCTCACCCTACGCCTTAGTTCATTGATCCAAATGTTCACACGGATCATCCTTTCCTTTGTACTTTTCAATGAGTCGAGTGTTCGCATAGCCAAATATTAATCGCATCACTCTACGATATTCATTCCAGTCGAAAAAATTATCCTTGTGCATACCCCACCATCTTGCAGGCATAGCTCTCAACGCTAGATCTAAGGCTTGGAACTGATGTTCCTCTAGTATTCCCCTTTCAAAATGGTCAAGAAACATATTTACATCATCCAATCCATCATAATAGGGTAACTTACGTACCTCAATAGATATATAGCGTAGCGACTTTGTACGTCGATTACATCGCAACGTAGAGACCTCATGCAATCAATTCTGACAATTTTCTAACTCTTCATCTGAATCTGACTGACAAGAACTTTCCTTCTCCAAACCGATCCTTCCATCCATAGTAGGATTGATCCAATCTTCATTTCATGCAGTTAACTTATATATGTGCTCAATGCCTTCGTCTTCATAATAATTTTGGTTTGGTTCTATGTATCGCACACCTTCTGCGGGATCTAATGGAACAATCACTCGAAGATCATTCTTTTCAAATACCATGCTCTGCTTATTTAAATTAATTATTGCATTAATGTCAAAGGCCCAATTAATACCGAGCAATGCTCGGTATGGATTACTATCATCTACTATCTCTATAACTTCAAAATCTGCCCCTGCTCTTGCACCTTCAATATCTACAGTTACCCCATGCAGGTGACCCATCAGAATTATCTTTTGCTGGTTCTTCATGCACAGCTAAATTGGTGACCAATTTAACTTAGGCTTCCCCATACATTCTCAAGTTTTCTTTGGCAGTACGTTAGCATCAAAGCCCAAATCTAAGATTTCTTGGTCCATTTCGATATCACCAATCTATGTAGCCAACCGCATCTCCCTACTAGTTCTCTTCATGCTTTCATTCACCTTATTGACTATGTGCTATTATGGTAATCGCTTATCCTTGCTAGTGCAGTTATCTATCATCTCTTGCAGTCCTTCTACTACCTTTTGATCCCGTAATAAGTTCATGCAGGTCTGCAGAAACCATTTTAACACTGTGCGATCTAAATCTTGTGTCACAGTAACTTCTTCAGGTTTCTCCTTCCATGGGATTAGTGGTATCTAATTCTTAGATTTAGAAACACCTGGATCCATAAAACTCTTTCTTGCCTCCATGAACGTCTCTTTTTATCTATGTAAATCAAACCTAGCATTTTTCTCACCGACTTTTCGAAACCATAGATCTGATTTTGGTTGTTTTCCTTTGACCTTGTCTTCACTAGTATCTATACTGCTTTGTGTGACTATGTTGATATTGGGATCATCTTCGCATGGCTCGAATCTCACCATCTGAATATTCTGCGTTGGCTGTTGGTTCTTCTTCTCCGGCATCTTTGCCATTAATACTGGGAATCTTTTATAACATGATCAGATTGATGACAGTATTGACAAGAAGGGTGAGTTGGATTCTGACAATCACACACAAAGTGTACCGGCTCTCCACAGTTGTAGCAAATGATATGATCTTGACCTCTTCCAACTCCTTCTCCTCGTCCTCTTCCCTATCCTTGGAATCTTTCATGAGCTATAGGTGAGCCTTTATCGTTCTGCACATGGTTTTCAACCTACATTCTATACAATGGAGTCCTTTCCATCATTAGTTCATAGCTTCGACAATTCCTTTCATCATGACCAACAGATTTACAAAAGAGTTTCTTTGGAGACTGTATAAACTTCTGTAATAGAGAAAAATTATCTATCTAATGTTGTCCTGATACTTGGTAGATGCTACATCAGGTACTTGCACCAGTGCTTGATCCAACAAAAGATTTTGTCTTCAGCAGGTTGGGACCTCCTGTATCTATATAATCCCATAATACAGGGCACTGATATTTATGATGACATTCAGCCTTGCACTTCGTGAACCAAACTTTAGAGTGCGCTTTTGATTTAACCTCGTTTCCCTTCTTCAGATCCTGCAACTCCATATGCAGTCTTGCTATCTACAACTGGATCTGTTGAACTCCTATATTCATGCCTTGGATCGGTGAAACTTCTAGCTTCATCGCGATTTCCAACGCTTCGGCCTGAGACCCAATATTTTGTTGAGATAATGACAATCTTAAGTGAGGTAATAGTGAAGCTATGTACCTGTCCCTATGTTGTTCATTTGAAATCTAAAGATTAGCCTAGCCTAGTAAGCACTTCAGTCATTGATCTATATCCCATGCAGATTCATTAACCCTCTTCTTGATCTCCTTGATTTCGGTCACACACTGAGCTTGCAACTTTGGCTTCCTAAATTCTACATTCAGTGCATACTTTGTGTTCGCTAACGAAGCAGCCAGATGAGTCGTACTATATCTAAAGTACTAGGTAAGCGCTCTGTCTTGCAAAACTATAACCAATTGCACTTTCTTCATACCATCGTCATTGACCTACTATGATTTCCACACAGTGTCTGCAACAAACCAAAACTGATCAGGATCCTCTGATCCTTGAACCCTGAATACAAGAACTTTTACTGTATTCACCATACTGAACAACAGAGGTGGAGGTGGATGTGGACATGGAGGCGGAGGTATAGGTGTATGTGGTGAAGGTGAAGGTAGAGGTGGAGTGGATGGATGTGGAATCCTAGAAGTACCCTGATCTATTGACTACGTCGCACCCCTGAGCGTACTAAGGATACTTCTTTCTTCCTTACTTTCAGACTCTCCCAATAAGGGACTGTATTTACTTTCGATGACTTTGTCTAGATCTACTCTAAATCACTTTCCACTTCATGTATATCTAGTCTTACCCCTCTTAAACATTAAGGTAAAGGCATAATCCCTTTTTCACACGAAAATATTTTAACCCAGGTTTTTAGCGATTTCAGGTACTTACCTCTCGGATCTTTGAAGAATCGGTGTTCTTCTTCAGTATAAGACACAAATGTATCTATTGCAAATTCAGTGATGAAACCAACCAAGATTCTATCAATCCAGTAATCAACTGCCCTTGCAACCTCATAATCAGATCCTTCAAGTTGTTTGACTAATTCTAGAGTCCACACAATAGGATCATCGTGCTTCCCCGTAGGTTCACTATCCACTAATTTGGACAGCCACTTATGTAATTCACAAGGGAACATTGAAAAGAAAACTTCATTTACTTATGTGTAGAGATACCCCTGTAACCACATTTCTTTTGATAAGCACGAAATCCGATTCTCCTGAGATGCAAATTTGTGCAACTTCTTATCTATCCACTTCTTGATTTCCTTCTTATTTGGTATCCAATTATGCCACATCACACATCCCTCAGATAGATCTCGGTCTCAGAAACAGAACCATTTGTTGGCTTGAAGGGGCTTGGACCAAAGTTTAGAGTTAGCTGTGCTAATTAACAAAACCCTACACTACGACCTTTTCGGCAACAAGCTACTTAGCGCAAGCTGCAGTCTCACCCGATGCAATATTGGGGATGCTAGAACTAGGTTTCCGCATTTAGAAGGCTATGTGATGTGGGGTTAATGCTTTTCCTTAGTTTCAGTCTTGATCTAAATTTCACGAACCCTTATCCCTGGAATCCCCAAACTTAAATCGATTTTTAGTTAAACAAAGTTATGAACTTCGGGTAAGCATCTAGCCATGCATAAAATAATGTATAACAATAGATTCAGGTCTTCGCAGAGCAATTAAGAAAAAAATACAGATAAATGACATTCAATTGAGCGTAAACACATAAATATATAAATTGGATGCAAAATTGCTTCAAATACTCTTTATTATTTCAGATCTTCAATATACAAGCTTTTCAAATCCTACACACATAGCTGCAGGGGCCCGCGCACTCATCTGCAGACTTGCCAAGGTCTCCGCGCACACAGATGCAGGAGCCTTCCCCTTCACCCAAAATACAGAAATATTGTACCTTTTCAAACTCAAAACATATCCAATATAACTTTCTTCCCCCCTTAGACTTGCTAAGACACCCCTTTATATACTTTTCCCTATTACAATACCATGGTCTGCAAACCATGGGCAAAGCTTAAAACAATACAAAAACTAATGGGATTTGACCTTATTGAAGCCCCTTGACTCCTAGTGACCTGCGCTACTTGCACTTTTCTCCTCAAAATGTGGAGACTTTACAATATCTTATCAAAACTTAACCCAGGGACCCCGTCCCAACAAGAGGTGATGGAAAAAACAAGAAATATTTGTCAAATTCAAAGTATGAAATTGTATTTGAGCGTTTTTAGTATGTTATGATTGGATCTCGGTAATTATCGAATTATAACAATTTTCATATGATCAAGGATGTTAAATTCCAATAAGGTTCTGGTGAAATATTAAAGTGACTTTTATTTATTTGGTATTCATTGATGTAAGTGCAATAAATCGCTTCTATTTGAAGAAAAGCACAATAATTTGGTGTTGGTGATAAATATGAAATAAATGGTCTATATTTTTCAATAGAAAAAATTGTATGATACTAATTCTAACAACCCAAACATTAATGATATAAATAATGCACACACTCATATGATGCCCTACGATAAATATTCATCAAAAATACTATTATCTACATATCTATTTCACATTTCAAAATTGAGTTATATTATCTATTTACCTACCTACCAAATTTGCAATGATTGAAACAATCTAAATTTATAAAACTTGAATTTTCTATCTTCTAAAGTTGTAACTTTAGTTTCAAATAAGTAAAGCATCCTGTCACGAAACAAGCTACAAAATCACACATTACATAATGCTAAAAATAAAAGAAACCATGCACTTTCCAAACTAATTTTACATATGAAACTTGAATTTCCTATCTTCTAATGTTGTAACTCTAGTTTCAAATAAGTAAAGCACCTTCACATTAAACAAGCTAGAATACCACACATTACATGATGCTAAATATAAGGAAACCATGAACCTCCCAAAATGATTAGATATATATGCCAAAGAACTAAAGAACAATAGTGAAATAAAAACTAAATCCAAGTATGTTGATCTTACAAAAAGCTAACCAAAAGAATATACAAAAACCCCATTTATTTGAGAGAAAATGCAAAAAATTAAACAAAACAAAAGCTGAAAATGATTAAAATGATAAAATACTCATAATGTGAAATAAAATAAGGCAACAAAAATTATAATCCTAAACACAATAGGATAGATTATATTGAATTGAAATAAAATTAAGAGAGAATGAAGAGTTAATGACACTAAACCAGGTCAAGAATCTTCCAATGGTTGAAAACAAGATACAACTTTGATGTTGATAATTGTTTCTACTTAACACCACACTTATGATTTATGATCAAAATCTCCTTTGACTCACTACTTGGCAATCCTATCTTTTACACTAATTTACCAAATCTTTCTATGCCACTAATCACTACACACTAAGCCTAATCAGACTCTAAATTGCCATCCCAAACATACACTAAAACTCAATGATATTTTCCTTTAAAACCTAATTGCCAAGATTTATTTGGAAATGGCAACAACTTGCCTAAATAATTGCTTTGCCTATGCACATGACATAGATAAACTATTTTATGCATTTATGACTACAGAATTTGAATTTTTTAGACAATTCAACTTGATATTAAGAAAAGCACAAACGAAAAAAACCATTAAATCTTTAAAAAAGTTAAAAAGAAAATAAATCATCACTTTAACTGTGCTCAAAATCATTGAACAACTATCCATAACATATTTAACACAATATATATATATATATATATATAATTAAAAAATCCAACCACTATATCCTTAAACTATACTTTTATCTCTAAATAAAATCATAATTGCATAAATGAATCTATAAATCTCTTCAAACATTTCTCATTCTATTTTGTTTCAACTCACATTTCCAAAAACCTTAATAATTAAAATAAATTAAAATTATTATAAATCTTTGTTTCCTACATTAAATAAATGAAAACTTTAAAATTAAAGTGAAACCCAATTCCTTATTTACAAAAAGCCCTTCAATCATTCATCCTCATGTTGAATTAACACTTGTATGTATGAAAACAAAAAATAAAGTCTCTATGGTAAATATTTTCAACAATAATATAACTAGCATTTGCATCTAATGTTGCAAAGGAAACGCCGTAAGGCATAGAGTGTGGAAGAATAGGGACATGTGAATGGGCATTGTTGAAAGCAAGGGTGGATGATAATGAGTTGCAATTGGAATTGTTAGTTATGTGTATGCTGAATATAGATATTTTGTAAATAATAGTGTGTAGAAGAATAGTGACATGTGAATGAACATTGTTGAAAGCAAGGGTGGATGATATTGAGTTACACTTGAAACTATTAGTTATGTGTGTTTTGAATATGGATAAGTAATAGTAGTGTGTGGAAGAATAGAAACATGTGAATGGACATTCTTGAAAGCAAGGGTGGATGATAATGAGTTATAGTTAATGTCATATAGAGGTTATCCATTATTCATGTAGCAATTGTTGTTTATGTGAACATGTTTTTGTACATTATTTGAAGTTTTTTTTGTATTTAGAGATTTTGCTTTTGCATATGTTACATATTTAAGAATGAATTGTCACTTTTAAAGAGAGCACACAAGGTTGCTAGCTGTCACAGAATATTCCACTGACTATAAATATGATTTTATTTGTTGTATAATTCGATTTACCATCGTGTGAGTAAAAATTAAATGTCCTTTTCCTACTACGTGGTTCTGTCAACTTGGGGTTTCCAAAAATACAAGTGAATGCCATTGAATTCCTAAATGAAATCAAACTCTCGGTGAAATTTTCGTAAATATAGGGATGCACAAATACCTTAACTTGCCAAAACTCTATTAAAATGACATTTTTCACTACTAACTTCATATGAGATGTCATGAACTTTCTTTTGGATAAAAATTCGAATGTGTTTTTAATATCGCAATTCATGTTCTGTAACGCTCGCTTTTAAAGGCTTGAAATGCAAATTATGGTTCAAGCCACAAATTTATAAGGAACATATGCCCAGAACATGCTTAGGACAACCAATGCAAATTATATCTGCATTATTTATCAAATCTTGCTTAGCAGAAACACTTGTGATAGCTATCAAATTGCCAATTTGTCTATCTTCAACTAAACCCCTCTGACAATACTGAGTTTGCCTAAGAAAGAGCAACTAGAATGAAATAACAAGTTGAATATCATCGAAAATCTATACCTCTGATGGTATATGATGGCTGAAATGTATTATAAAGATACACTTTTGTCAAAGATAGTTAAAGTAATGCTAGAAAGTAGCAACCACAAGCTTAACTGACAACCTTTGCCCACTCCTTTCCATTCAAATCCCATGGCAGCAAGGCCTAAAGTGCCTACCAATAAAAAATTGCTTCGATGAAATAAGTTGAAAAAGACCCCATCCGAGAATATACGATACGAATACTATCTTCCCCTGCCTGTCATAGACCAAAAAAGGCCACATATCATATACAGTAAATGTAAATGTGTCAACTGAGAGACCCAATTACCCAATATTATAGATCAAGTCCTAACACGACTCCAAAAAAAGGCCACATATCATATACAAACCCAATTACCCAATATTATAGATCAAGTCCTAACACAACTCCAAAAAAAGGCCACATATCATATACAGTAAATGTGTCAGCTGAGAGACCCAATTACCCAGTATTACAGATGAAGTCCTAACACAACTCCATTGTTCTACGAGCTGGGTAGAATGGGAATGGTCACTGCACCAAACCCCTTTTTCTTGAGTACAATATATCCATTATAGTAAGTTTTAGATTAAATTTAAAACATGTTAATTAAATTTTAATATGAAATTTTGATGGTTATGAAGATGAAGCATTAATAATATGATTCCTTTCTAAAAAATTGTTTATAATTTTGTTAATATAAAAATGAAAAATTAATATAGTAAATTGAATTAAACTGTTTTATTATTATTATTTTAATTTAATGTTTCGTTATGCATACTAAATCTTTTTTTCATATAAAACTAAATTTTAAATGTTTACTCATTTACAAATACTACAACACATACCCCTTTTTCGGATTGATGTTTATGAGTAGTAGGCCAAAACTTGCCAAATGCTTCAATTTATTTTCCAAAATTTCAGAGATGCCTATTTGAAAACCCTTGATATATTAATGTTTGATCTAAACAGGTTTCGAACATACTGGTTGTTGGGTTATAGAGATTTCTGTAAATTGCTACCAAGCAAGGAAGAAGTCAAAAGCGGATTGGTATTAAAACCATGGCCGCAGGTCAAGGACTTGTGTTCTTGTCCCCAAATAAGACATTGCAACTGACATATGAGGGTGAGTTTTATGAGGTACTCATAGAAAAAGCCCAGCTCTCCGCCATAGCAGAAAAAGGGGGCATACCCTCATCTACAGATACTATAAAGCAAATGTAGCCACATTTTGAATATTGCTATAGGGGCTTAGAGAATACTATATTGCAGGCTGTAAAGACTCCACATTCAAAACAAAATGGAAAGATAAGATGAGAAAAATATTGGATCATAAAGCAATAGAGAGTATAGTGGAAGCATGGGATCCTTATAGTTATTGTTGGTCCTCCTTAAGCCTTGCTAGGATTGGTGGCTTAGGCAAGAAGAGTGATTTTCTAGGTATCATTTTCATTTTTTTGCTCCTATGGGGCTTCTTAGATTCAGAATTTGAAGGGACCCAACATGGGAAAAGTGTTGTTTGGTGGCTTGGGCCTGTAACACATGAACTGGTACCTAGCCCCAGACAACTCGAGAGTGTACAAATTTTGAAGGACAAAGGATAAAAAGGAGTTACTATTAGAATTTAAAATACCCTCTTAACAAACTCTACCTGGGATTTCTTGAAAGTTTTAATTTACCAGGCTCTGCATTTCATCAAAAGATAAGAGCCTTAGTGTAAAAGAAGGATTGAAACTGAAAAGTAATGAACTGTTATCATTTTTTTCCATTCTACCAGAGTCACAAAACATGTATGTACTAGTTCACTCTAAATGATGCATGATTTATTGCAGAGATGGTAAAAAACTCAATGCTAATTTCTTTTGATCTCACCGAAAATTTGCATTTTAAAATCTTCTAAATCTATTAAAATAGTAACAATAGTACAAAATTATATCCTATTTTCCAGTGATCAGGAACTTTACGGCCCTAAAAGATTTATTATGAGTAAAATATTATGTTTTCATTGTCTTCTAATAGTTTTGTGTGAACGAAATCCAAATTTATTTACGGCCCTAAAAGCTTTATTATGAGTAAAAGATTCTGTTTTCGTTGTCTTCTAATAGTTTTGTGTGAACGAAATCCAAATTTCTTGCACCATTCTGACTTGAAGTAAATGCGCAGGTGGTATATGGTAGGTAGACAGAGTAAACCTGCAATTGTTTTGGAGAAATCTGTAGAGCTTGTCAATCAGTAATCCTTCAAAAAGACCAGTGCTCTTATTAGTCTTCAATGTGATTTTTCCTAGAACATACACAACCCTTGTATTCTTTGCCAATTCAAGCTACTGCAATTTCTCATCTAGAGAGTAGTTACTTTCGGCCAATGTATTTCTGCTTGCATAACTTCTGTCATGTGAGGAGGAATGAGTTCTTTTGAGCTTGAGATAGTCTTTTATGCTTTCAACAACCTGGTTGATAAATTCATATCCTTCAATGTTTGGGGCATCTTTGTATCCATATTGGGCTACGCATTTATATACACCCTTTGGCTCTAGTTTTCCAACTATAAATCTCTCCGAAAAAAGCATTGTCTTGACTGGAATCATTCTTACGATGACAATGACAAGAACTTCATGCAGAGACCCCACATTCTTTTCATAATGTTCAATAATCGGTGGTAAGCCAGAAATAAGGTCACTGCAGAAGAAACAAGTTCCTGGTACATGTGAATTCACTCGGGTAACCAATCCATTCAAAACTTCTATGTTGAGTTTTCTTCGTGCTAAATTTTTATACTTTTTCTACCTTCCATATTTCCAAGAGAACATTATGGTCAGAAAATTAGGAAGGGACACCAACCTCCCTGTGGAAACTTATTCAATACAGATGATAGATAAACGCCTTCAAAGATAGCAAAAAAATAGAATGAAGGCTAGTATAAGCAAAACATGTATGTTCAAAACCACAAGCATGACCAAGGTTACTATGCACATTGTAATGAACATAACCCCAACAACTGCAACCCCTGCACCACCAAATACCTAAAATTATCCTTGGAAACTCAAAAGAATCCATAAAAACTACCAAATTCTTTTGTCAGATATAAATTTGGATATTCTTACCATGTGCATTACCAATTTGTGTTCCATCCTAGAATCCTATGATAATTGCAATGTAGATAACCATGAGAACATAGTTAACTTCAGGTGAATAGATTTGACCCTCGTAATTTTGGGAGGTATGCACAATCTTCACTCGAGGGAAGCAGCGAAGAGCCATGGACTATTTTATGATTGAGAATGTTGTTGCAATCAATGCTTTACTGGCTACAATGGCTGCTAAAGTGGCAACAATGAACATTGACCAATACACAGGTTGTGATATTTCTTTGTAAAATGTAGAGCCTATGTCCCCTGGGATTTTTATCAAATAAGCCGCTTGTCTCGTATATGTGTTAAGTAGAGATGGGTAAACCAACACACAGAAAGCAGGCTGCAACAAAGAACCCAAATTTCTCATTATGTTACTAAAACTTAAGGAGGATGAAGCACACAGGTATGATGAAATACTAATAATTCTGTCCTTGACATATAGCTTGGACCTAGATTGATTTCCTGTTGAAAAGGCCCAAGTCTGCAAACATGGCCTCGGCACCTGGATCCAGTCAAAACAAAGAACTGATGTTAGTGTTTCTATTTGTATAGCTTTAGCATAAATAATTGGGATGAAGTTATGAATTGTGTTTGAGAAAATCATTGGTATGGATTTATCAATTGAGTTAGAAAACAATTCCAAGTATACATATGATAAAATGAGACACATATCATCAATCAATACCTGTTATACATAAGACTACACCTCCAAGCATCACCCATCCTTATTAGTGATATTCATGAAAGTAATAGTATATATAATATGGGTTGAATGCCTTGAATGCACCAGGATAATATTTCACAATATTATATTGTCCTATCATGATGTTGGTCACGAACCAGGCAATCATTATGGGTGAGAACATGAAGCTAACTTTACTTGTACCGAGTTTTTGAAAAAGGAACAGTAGTAACAGGATAAAAAATGACACGAGCACAACAACGCCTGCATGAGTTAACATACGAAAACATAAATTATGTCAGGAAGTGGGATGCCATAATTCACATTATACACACAGATGATATCATGTTTATGATAGGGAGCTGCATCCCTCCTTCAAATAAACTAACCCATACTGAAAAACTTGATTACATCCCAATATACTCATGGAAGCCAAGCTAATAGTGTCTACTTCGCATTCTTGTATCATCTTACCTTGGCTCATGTTACTGTTCCTTGACTGAATTCCTTGCATAGCTGGCAACACTGCAGGATTAAAAAAGGCATCATAATTTGGAACAAAATCAACATGTGTGATGGATCATTGTAATTTTAATTAAAAATTCTATCAATTTTATTAAAATACCTCAAACATGTTTTATAATTTTAATTAAAAATTCTATTAATTTTATTAAAATACTTCAATTCTGTCTGTGATTCATTATCAGTAAAACTACCGTGAAGGTTTGTGAGTTTTTGAAAGCCAAAAATAGGCACCATGAATTTTATTTGGATCACGATTAGTTACAATGAACAATTATTTGTGGAATAATTTGTATGTTAGGGTTTTGCAGTATGTTGACAGTAAGAATATATTTAATTTGTATGTTAGGGTTTTCCAGTATGTTGAAAACAAGAATATATTTAACACCACTATGCATGCAGCAATTCTTATGTTATGAGCTCTGAAATCATTAAATGTCATTAAATGTTTGATACTATTAGCTGTCATCTTTGCAACAATTGAAAAATGGGTGTCATGATGATAGGTACTTTTTTAATAAGTATTTGTGATAAATATAATTATCTTTTTCCCGAAACCATGTATCAGTCATCTAGAAATTTAAATTTAGAAAATTTAATATACAACTTAATGTATAATATTATTCTTTTTTGAACTTATTAATATTTCTCTACTCTCATCTCTGGTAACATTGGCAAAGACACCATTTTCAACTTTGACAAAGACACCATGGGCAGGTAAATCCATTTTCTACAAACAGCCCTGCACCATGTTTTTCGCCTTTATTACTCTATGAAACCGACACTCTCATTCAATGGGAGGACTGATGAGTATTGGAATACTGAACTGGCGCTGCCAGATGCCGAGCAGTCCAGTGGTGAAAGGTCGATGCATGATGGTGATCTCATAGCTTTAATTGAGACGATAAAAAATATGGATGATAATAACCTCAATTCAGAAGAAACTAACATTGTAGTTCAGCTCGAGGAAAAGATAAGGATCAATTGTGTCATAAAGTTTCTAGAAGAAGAAATCAGATTAAAGGAAAAAATAGAAAATAAAATTAGGTCTACAGGATGAAAAATCAGACGGGTTCAGATAAGAAAAGAAAATTAACTGCATAACTGAATTCAGATAAGAAGGGCAAATTAATTGCATAACTGCATTTTGAAGCACAACATAGTGACATATTTAAATATATCTGATGTTGAGTAAAAAAATATTTAATTGAGCCAAAAAGCTCATTCTAGAACATAGTTTGAAAGCTATATATAGGTATGCTTATGCTTGGAATTGAGATGTGTCTTTCCTATTTATTCTGCTAGCCATCAGCATTATGGCCTTTGTCTGCACCACCACAACACAAAAAATATTTCAATCCAAATCTTTCTTTACAAATTACAAAAAAAAATCTCAGCAAATTTGATATTGCAAGCACTCCAATGAAATATAATAAAATCCACAAGATAAGCATAAAATCCTTCCTGTGCAAGAACGCTATGCCACCTTATCTGCAGATACATGGTAAACATTTACTTTCCCCGCACAAAAATTTGTGAGAAAGGAGAAAGGGGACTCTCGTTGGGCTCTGCATAATAAGATCAAGCTCAACATAAATTTTGCTTAGATAATCTTCGGCAAAATCACATAATCAATCTTTTGTCGATGCGTTTCGAACCAACTAGTGTGGTTCATCGTCAGGACAAGTTGAAAAACAGATCCAGCTTAGCCTGTTTAAATAGCTAGAGCAGAGACACCAACGATTACCTGGGTAAAAAGTTAACTTAAGGAGCAAGGTCAAATTTAGTTAAATCAGGTATAAAATAAAAATAAATAAATTATAATATAATAATAATTATATATAAATATATAAAATTAGTTATATTAGGTGTAAGATAAGAAATAAATATATGAAGAATTATAAAATAATAATAAATTATTTATTATATAAATGAAGAAATATAAATTAATAATAAATTATTTATTTATCTATTAATTGAATAAAATGAAAAATTATAAATTAATAAATATAATAGTATAAATTATTTATTTAATGAAAAAATAAAAATAAATGGTATCCTTAGTAGGTAAATTTTTTTTTTATATATAAAGTTAGTTATATTAGGTGTAAGATAAATAAATAAATATATAAATAAAGAATTTTAAAATCAATAATAAATTATTTATTTATAAAAATAGAATTATAATAGAATTATAAATTTTGCTACTGATTTGAGGGGAAAATTTTATATTTGATGTAATTTAAAAACAGAAGAGGGCAAGAAGATTTAATTTATTATGATTATGATAAATCAAATCCTAAACCAAGAAGCTCTCCCTCTATTAAAGTGTGATAAGGGGTGAGTCAATAATTGAACAATGAGTTTAGATACTCAAATTTAACTATAACGAAATCGAATTTTATACATATACGCATCAAATATCAAACTTACAGGTGACTGCGGATTCCAAAATTTAATAGGTGTGGAGTTATCCTTTGGCTACTAAATTTGGGAAACAAATTTTCTTTAAAATGCCATTGAGTAGAATCGAATAGTACCTGTGATATTGTTTTGCTCTGCCGATGCTGCAAGATTTTCCCACGAATTTTATGAGGGTTGTTTTCCCTTATCGTTGTCCGATCAAGTATTCATAGATCCCATAAAGACCCACATTGTTTAAATAAAATGGAAAGGTAGGATCTTACTGTCAGACATGGGATCAGGGGCGGGAGCCTATGCATTGGCATAAAGTGCGAACAGATTCATTACCAAGAAGGCAACGAAGAACATCAGTAAAGTAACAAGTACGGTGAAGGCGACCATCTCTGAAAATACCAGAGATGTCGATGTCTAATACTAAGAAAATCAAGAAATAAGATCGTAATGCCAAAAGAACACCCTCGTGGCAGTCTGTCCATCCCACACATTTCAATTTTTTGAGCAGGAGTGCTAAGTTTGAGGGTTTTGGCTGTTGATAATCTTGCAATTGATCCAGCTTGAAATCAGTTTCATAAGTTAGTGCTCCATCACATGAACACCCTCGTGGCAGTCCGTCCATCCCACACATTTCAATTTTTCGAGTAGGAGTGCTAAGTTTGAGGGTTTTGGCTGCTGATAATCTTGCAACTGAGCCAGCTTGAAATCAATTTCATAAGTTAGTGCTCCATCACATTCTATCAAGAAACGAGAACCGCCACCTACAACTGCCAGTTACAACCACCCGCGTCTAGTCTATGCAAGTTTCTAGCTAGTCACAACTATCACATGTAAATAAACAGATGATTATAATTCAATCGTCTAACGAAAGATCGAATGGTGTACAGTGAAGACAGGTAGACAGCAGGGGAGTTCGTCTCAGAGGGAAACGCCTTACGGCGTAAAAATGTCGCGTGATGCCATTAATAGTAAATGACATCCACCCATATTTTAAAATCATTGTGATGGCAAGCCACCAAGAGGTTGATCTGGTCGTCAGAATATTTCCCTACTTTCCAAGTTATCATCGGCTTCATCGTGCTATAAGGAGCCACTATGTTGATTCTGTTAGGGTCCCACCCTGACCCCCTTATTTATGTCATGGGATCACGTCATAGTCAAGAGTCAATAAAGCCCATATTAATATTTGTAGGTGGTCAACCCACAATTAATGACGGGACCACAGTTAGTTGCAAATGGGCGGTAGTATTAGATAGATGGTAAATGGGCGGTAGTATTAGATAGACGGTATTAATAAAACCCACGGTATTGGCCCGTGGTATTGCATGTATGAGTCATATATAAAGGATAGAGACTCCCTGCGAGGAGTATCGTGTCTTGTTTTGTAATCGAGCTCTGCTCTATTGGAGGTTGCCCCCTCGAAGAGGCCTGTGAACATTTCTCTCTGAGTAATAAAATCATTGCTATTCTGTGATCTGGGTATATTTTCTTCGCATATTCTATGTTATGGGTATCTTTTCTTCGCATATTCTCTGTTCGGTATTACTTTGCAGGTTAAGAGCATAACAAGTGGTATCAGAGCACTTTCCAGGGCTCGGTGGGATCTCCAAATTTTAGCAATTTTTTTTTTTGGCTAGAGACGTGTTCTGGCGTCTTTAAACCACGGGATCTGTCGTTAAGCGCATAAACCTGCGGATTTGGGGAGGCATGCACGCAGGAAATACAAGAGGTGGTCACGTCTGTTGGACTCCCTTGTAACCCCTGTGGGTACCCCTTCGAGTAGTAGCGCATTAGACAGAACCGTGCACGGACTGTCTTCCACGTACCCTCTGGGTATATAGGAAGCCCCCTAGCTCCCTTGAAACCTCGCCATAGATAAACCTTCGGCCGTCTTGTGGCTACAGTACACCGAGAATAGCACTCGGAGAGATTACTCGCCCGTACGATAGGGTAGTCGGGTTGTATGGCTAAGGGTACGGTCGATCCTCCTTAGTTAGAGCCCTGAAACATTGGGCCGAGTACTACTGTCAGACCCTTATGTATATTGCGATCTGTAGCACCTGACACTCCTCAAGACCATAGTTCCCTTTCTATCGGGGGATCGCACATCACCTATTCCAGATCAACAAGTGCAGCAGCAGCCGACATCAGTCCCGCAGCTCCATCAGATCACCAGCAGCAGTTGTTCCACCATTCAGATCTCTCAGATCCACCAGATCGGAGTAGTTGTGAAGGGTTCCTGTCCCTGGATATAATTTTCGCAGGACATTTGGCGGCATTGACATTCTGAGGATTTGGCAACTGTAGTATTGATGACCTAGCCCATCAGAATCAGGACGATGAGCTGAGCAAGGTGGTACCATTCAATTCTTAGTAAAAAAAAAATTTAGGCGGTCCCAATTTTTCATCAGGTTGGTGTATGGTAGAAACTCGCGCTCAAGCGATGGCCAATGAAAGGATAGAGAAAATTGAAGACCATGTGCACTCCCTCCAAACCGCGGTGAAGAATATTGAACTTGAGCTTAAAGGAATAAGTAATCAGATACATGATGCACTCCCAAAGGGCAAGGAGCCAGCCCACGAGGAGGCGTATAATGGCCATGAATACCATGAGGGTGAGTCTAGCCACTCTCATCACGTCTGGCACACCCATCCACCACCCAGTCAGCGACCTCCCAAGTTGGATATGCATAAATTTGACGGTTCTCACACGTCCGCATGGCTAGCACAAATGGAGCAGTATTCCCAATTGAATCATATCATAGATGAGGGGACTAAGCTTATGGTGGGCACCATGTACTTGGACAATGAACGATGGCAATGGAAGGAATGGAATCAACATTGCAATGGACATTTTCAGGATTGGGCCCAATTTGCCAAAACTCTTCGAAGTCGCTTTGAACAGGAAGACTCTTTTTTGGGGCGTCTCACTAAGCTCCGACAGACGGGTACAGTGGAGGAATATCTTACTTCTTTTGAAGCCTTAGCCTTCCGCACTAGGGGTCTCACAGATGAGTTCTACATGGAATGCTTTATCAGTGGTCTTAAAGAAGCCATCAAAGCTCAGGTTCTACTCCACCACCCTCCCACATGGACAGAGGCTTGCCAGGTAGCTCGTAAGGTGGAACGTGCATTAACAGCCCAATCCAGCCGCCCCAACTTCACCGCTAAAGGGCGTCCCTCACAGGCTCCCAATACGACTCAGACACTTAAGATTCAAAAGGTGTCACCTGCGGAAATGGCCGAAAGAAGGAAGCAAGGACTATGTTACTACTGTGATGAAAAATATTCCCCGGGTCATAAATGCAAAGAGCCCAAGTTTTTTCAAATAGATGCCACTGACTACAACTCCACCGAGGAAGATCCACCACTTGAGGAACTAGAGGCGATCGAAGAAGATAACCAAAAGGAGATTGTGTCTGATGAACCAATTATTTCGCTAAATGCATTGGCAGGAATTTCTTCTCCTCAAACTCTCAAAATCAGGGGTTTTCTTAAACATCGCCCAGTAGTAGTCTTGATTGATAGTGGAAGTACCCATAATTTCATCCATCGAAAGATCGCTGAAGCAGCACATTGTTTTGTCCAGACAGTTTCTAACTTCCAAGTCTAGATTGCAGATGGGGGCACAATGAAATGTGAAGGTCGCTGTGAAAATGTCCAACTTCAAATGGGGGATTATCAATTGAAAACCCACATGTTTGCAATACACATGGGGGGTTGCGACATTGTCCTAGGCGCAGAATGGCTCCGCACTCTTGGGCCAATCACAATGGATTTCCATGAGTTATATATGAGTTTTAAGTAGAACAACTCCACACATACCCTCCGTGGACTACAGGCGCGAGCCCCCTCTATCATCAGCTCGCATAGGATGGAAAAATTGTTAAAAAAGGGCCATCATGGAGTGGTAGCTCAATTTAATGCCATCCAGGTAGTCGACACCATGTCTCTGCCAATTCATCCTGAGATGCAACAGATTTTAAATAAACATCGGACGGTCTTTGACAAGCCTCGTGAGCTTCCACCCTCGCGAGGGAAACATGATCATAGCATCACATTGGTTCCAGGGGCCCAACCCCCAAATGTGCGGCCATACAGATATCCGTTCACCCAAAAGAATGAAATAGAAAAAATCATCAAGGAATTGTTGGAAGCAGGTGTCATTCGTCCCATCATTAGTCCTTATTCATCCCCAGTGGTCATGGTCCTCAAGAAAGATGGGGAGTGGCGGATGTGTCCCGAGTTCAGGGCCCTCAATAAGTTAACAGTCAAAGATAAATTTCCCATCCCGGTGGTTGACGATTTGCTAGATGAACTCAATGGGGCTCAATTCTTCACTAAGTTGGATCTTTGCTCAGGCTACCACCAAATTCGCATGAAGGAAGTCGACATTCCCAAGACGGCTTTCAGAACTCATGAAGGCCATTATGAGTTCCTGGTCATGCCATTTGGTCTCTGTAATGCCCCCTCTACTTTTCAGAGCCTTATGAATCACCTCCTCAAACCATATCTCAGAAAATTTGTCCTTGTCTTCTTCGATGACATCCTCATCTATAGTGGCACTTGGGCGGCACATCTTCAGCATGTAGATCTACTCTTGCAACTGCTCCGCACGCATAAATTATTTGTCAAGATGTCTAAGTGTTCGTTTGGCATGGAAGAAGTTGAGTATTTGGGCCACATTGTGGGGCGTGAAGGTGTCAAGGTGGACCCCAAAAAGATCCAGGCAATGCAAGAATGGCCTCAACCTAAGACCTTGAAAAGCTTGAGAGGATTTTTGGGTCTCACAGGCTATTATCGTAAATTTGTCCGCAACTATGGCCGCACAGCAAAGCCCCTAACGCAACTCCTAAAGAAAAATTCCTTCTTCTGGAACGAGGAAACACAACAGGCATTTACCGCTCTCAAAACCGCCATGTGTTCCACTCCCGTCTTAGCACTACCGGACTTCACCAAATCATTTGTCATTGAATGTGATGCTTCGGGAATAGGTATTGGAGCGGTCTTAATGCAGGAAGGGTGACCATTGGCCTTAACCAGCCAACAAATAAGTGGGAGGAATCTGGGCCAATCTACCTACGAGAAGGAAATGATGGCCATCTTACATGCAGTCGAGACCTGACGACCTTGTTGGGGCGACATTTCCAAATCCGCACAGATCATCACAGTCTTAAATATTTTTTGGAGAAACGCCTATCTTCCCCACAACAAAACAAATGGTTAGCCAAAATGCTGGGATATGATTATGAGATCATTTACAAGAAAGGGAAAGACAACCGTGTAGCAGATGCATTGTCGCGCCAATTTGAGGAGGAAAGTACTCTGCTCGCAATTTCCCTCCCCATTCCAGACTGGATTGAAGAGGCTCGCAGGGAATGGTTTTCACATCTTGGGCTCTCCCAACTCATTTCTCAATTGCAGGTAGATCCTAATTCAAGCAAGGGCTACTCGTGGCAAAATGATATTCTTCGCTACAAGGACAGAGTCGTAATATCACCAACATCCACCCTCAAAAGTCGCATTTTGGCAGAATTGCACTCATCTCCCATTGCAGGACATTCGGGCTTTCAGAAGACGTATGTTCGCACCAGAAGATCATTTTTTTGGACCGGCATGAAACAGGACATCCTTACTTTCGTAGCAGAATGTGACGTCTGTCAACGCCACAAAGGGGAAACCGTCAACACACCAGGCACATTACAACCATTGCTCATTCCGGCGTCAATCTGGACGGAGGTCTCCATGGATTTCATTACAGGTCTTCCAAAGTCTGGGAACAAGTCAGTCATCATGGTGGTTGTGGACCGACTGTCGAAGTATGCTCATTTCTGTGCCCTACCCCAACCATTTACACCAACTTTGGTTGCTCAAACTTTCATGGATCAGATCTTCAAATTGCATGGCATGCCCACTTCTATTGTGTCCGACCGCGACCCAATCTTCACCAGTAATTTTTGGCAGGAGCTCTTCAGAATACAAGGCACTCAACTCAAACTTAGTACTTCATATCATCCGCAAACAGATGGTCAAACCGAAGCCGTCAACAAATGTCTAGAAACCCACCTTAGGTGTTTCACTTCAGAAAAGCAACACCTTTGGGTACAGTGGTTACCTCTGGCGGAATGGTGGTATAACACCAACTATCATGCCACCACCAAAATGACTCCCTATGAAGCAGTCTATGGTCAACTTCCGCCTTCCCCTACTTCTTATCTCACGGGGTGCTCCAAAGTACAAGCCGTGGATCAACTCCTACAACACCGCGCAACCATGCTCGCCCATCTGCGCGAGAATCTTCATCAAGCTCAGAACCGTATGAAGCAACAGGCTGACCAACATCGCTCAGAGCGCCAATTTCAAGAAGGGGATTAGGTCTTTTTGAGGCTGTAACCATATAAGCAAACATCACTCAAAGACAAGGGTTGTCAAAAGCTCTCTCCAAAATTCTACGGACCATACCAAGTACTTCAGCGCATTGGAGAAGTGGCTTACAAGTTGGCTTTGCCACCTACAGCAAAAATCCACCCAGTTTTCCATGTATCGTGCCTCAAGAAAGTGATTGGGAACAATTGCCGAGTTCAAACCAGTCTACCTGAATTGGACGAAGAAGGGTCAATCTAGCTTCAACCGGAACAGGTTCTAGACACACGAGACAAGCACCTGCACGGCCGCATGATTAAGGAGGTCCTCGTCAAATGGAAAGACACCTCTCCGGAAGATGCAACTTGGGAACCAGCCACTATTCCTCAGCAGTTCCCGCAGCTTCAGCCTTGAGGACAAGGCTAGTCTTAAGGGGGAGGGCATGTTAGTGTCCCACCCTAACCCCCTTATTTATGTCATGGGATCACGTCATAGTCAAGAGTCAATAAAGCCCATATTAATATTTGTAAGTGGTTAACCCGCAATTAATGACGGGACCACAGTTAGTTGCAAATGGGCGGTAGTATTAGATAGATGGTAAATGGGCGGTAGTATTAGATAGACGGTATTAATAAAACCCACGGTATTGGCCCGTGGTATTGCATGTATGAGTCATATATAAAGGATAGAGACTCCCTGCGAGGAGTATCGTGTCTTGTTTTGTAATCGAGCTCTGCTCTATTGGAGGTTGCCCCCTCGAAGAGGCCTGTGAACATTTCTCTCTGAGTAATAAAATCATTGCTATTCTGTGTTCTGGGTATATTTTCTTCGCATATTCTGTGTTCTAGGTATCTTTTCTTCGCATATTCTCTGTTCGGTATTACTTTGCAGGTTAAGAGCACAACAAATTTTGTGCCAAAAATTTTCATCTGTTTAATACACATTTTCCTACTCAGTCATCTAAACTTACACTAAAAATAATTACCAGTGAATGATTTAAATATTGGAATTGTTATTCAATCTTTTGAATATACATAAAAAAAGATTAGATGATCTAGATTTTCTTTACCTCTCCTTTAGCTTTTGGAGGAAGCGTTGCACAGATAATTTTGGCACAATTTGCAGGCATGCCCACGAAAAAAGTTAAAAACAATGTTAAGAACCCAATTTTCAACCTTGAAAATATTTTTATAATTTTTCACATTCTGTCGAATAGTATAAACCACATTTGTCAATATAAAATATTTTAGGATCCGCGTCTTGCCTATGGGAAGTATTTCAGGCTGATCTTCATTGTCAGTGTTCGATGCAGGCTTGGAAAGCAGTGGTTTCAATATCTGTTGGATTTTGTTGATATTAATCTGACATGTTCTTTTCTTTCTCGAGCTCATAGAGTCGGCAAGCCTAATAATGGCTTCTTCCTACCACGGAAATGACGAAATAAGCCTGCGAATAAATTAAAGAACGCCAAGAGAACTAAAGATGCAAACATTTCGCCAAAAAAATATACGAAATTTGTTGCTCAGATCAAAATAATACATTCTCAGCCCGCACATTGTAAACATTCACCATTCCATTATAAAAAATAACAAATTGACCTGTGGACTGCTGCTCGGGGGATTTTGCAAGAACTGATCTGTTGCAAATAGTGCTATAAACATGAAGTTGGCTGCTTTTTTTTTAGATGAAAAAAGCGATATATTTATTTTGTATGGAAATTACATATGTTTCAAAGTCTGCATCTCATAAGAGCATATCAAAATTATATATCCAAGCTAATCTGCAAACATGCATAAAAATCAACCTTATAATCAGACCAGGATACATTAAAGATTTTCTATGCTAATTCTAGGTTGTTTGTTGTATCTAGATAAATCAGCATAGCATATTCTAGCATATGTTAGGCATACATCTGTATTTTTTCACAAACATGAAGAGCAAGATGTAATGCAGAGTAGTTAATCTGCAATAAAAAAAGAGTATGTCTGGGTGTATTTATCCTGGTGAAGGCATAATCTCGGTCTCCAACCAAGTCTCATCCATCTTAATCTCTATGTGGAGTCCATCGAGATATTCCATGATGCCTTTTTGGAGAGGCAGTCCGCTTCTACATTGAAGTCCTTGCTGTATGGTGGAGTATTGGAGAGGGTTCCAGAGAGTAGAAATCTGTTGTAGCCAACACTGAAGAGAGGATTTGTTGATGTTGGCATTCCCACAGACATAATCAGTGATGACCTTTGAGTCCCCATAAATGTGGATAGTAGGAATATTCGGATAATGTATGAACTAGAGGAGTCCCCATAATACCATGGCCTCAGCCTTCGTGTTGGAGCCCTTTCCTGCCCCCTAGTGTACTAGATCTGTTAACTCTGGCAAATATCGGATAATGAATCCACATCCACAACTGCTACACTATGATGCTCCATAAAAAAAGCTCATAGGGAAGGAGATCTGTGGCCAGATTTGGGGTTTTTGCGCAGTTTATTGGATGTACCAGCATGTATTTTAGCCGAGATTGTGCTTTGAATTTTTTCCATCACCACTGCTCAGCTTTCACGATACTCATTGAAAATAATATTGTTCCTCCACCTCCATATCTCCCAAAGAACAATGGGTGGAATGAAGCCCCTAGTGCCATGCTACGAACTCCACCATTCAAGACACTCTGGAATATCAGACAACAGTGGGAGCTGTAACCCAAATGAGACATCCAAGGTATTCCAAATTTTTGTAACCCTGGGGTAGCTTATGAACAGATGCAAATTGTCCACTTCCGCTTTTCTACATAAAACGCAAAACCCAGGTCCAGACTAGCACCTTTTTTGTAGATTTTCCCAAGTCAAGTTTTTGTTCCTCCAAACTAACCAGAGAAAAAGAGATTTTTTGGTATGAATATGGGATCTCCAGAATGTAGAAAACCAACATACCTCAGCCTGGTTGGTTTCTAAACAACATAGTCGATTGTATGTATTCGCCACCATTATATTATCAACCTTCATCTTTCCGCGCCATATGATCAAGTCTCTAGCCGAGTCTCTATGGATGCTATACCGTTGGAGTTGCAGACAAATCGAATTCCAATCCGCAGTTGCCTATCCATGCAGACCCAGTGCTGCAGAGGGCTTCCAGATGGGGCAATTATGTTGCCAAGTCGAGATGACTTGATTCCATAAGTAAATGCCCACTACATTTAGATCGAAAACGAGAGGGTCCGAGAGAGCATCGATATCCTCTAGTCCCCAGATATAGTCCATTCCAAGAGCGATGTCATGACCCATGCCTTGTCTCCATGAAAGCATAGGGAAAAATAGGTGATATATCTTCATGAAACTGTGCCACACTGCTGAACCGAAGTTGCAGCCGATTTGCCCCCTGCACAACCAAACCTAAAAATCTACGTCTTTCAGATATTTATGTTTGATAATTTGATTCTAGATGCCATCACCGAAGATACCACGCCATAATGATTTGAGCAAGAGAGCATGTCCAAATATTTTTTAATGCAAAATACTCCAACCGCCTTGCCGCTTCGGCATGGAGATATGGTCAAGTTTAGTGAGGTGGAATTTTTGTCGCTGTTGCATACCAGACCAGATAAACTGAGCAATAATCCTGTTCAGTTTCTTGATGATGGATATTGGTAGATGGAATAAATGTGCCCAGTACACACCCATCTAGGTAATCACAACTTCAGTGAGGATGATATTAGTAGATGGAATAAATGTCCCCAACACACCCATTTGGGTAATCACGGCCTGAGTGAGGATGAATCGACCGCCCATTGAAAGGCAACGGAATTCCCAACCCTATATTTTCCTATAAAACCTGTCAATAAGCCACTGCCAGTCTAGGACCCTCTAATTACAAGGCTTAATGTGGAAACCAAGATATTTAATCCCACCAGACATGTTCTCAAAAGCAATCCCAAATAGATTTAAGCTCGCACTATCACAAAGTTAGCCTTATCATACATTTAAGCTTGCTCAGCTACCAAGAATTAGAAAATATATCAAAATACAAATATCTCGACATGAAAATACCTGGAAAAGGCCTGGTAGTATTTATGTTTGTAACTCTGGTGTTTGAACCAAAACCATTGCTTATGGGAAATAATTCCATCATTTTCGTGTGACTGGATGCCTTAGATAGTTCAGTAAAGCCCTTGGCCTCGTGATTAACATGAGCCAAATCACCTTGCTTCTCCTCTGAAAGTCCGATTGATGAAAGCACCTTTTGCATCATCTGCTATTTTATCGTGACAGATCTTGCACTATTGCATTCATCAAAATACATACAAAATCAACGAAAACATTTTTCTAAAATAAGAACAGAAGACAAATTTAAGGAAATACTACATATTTCACCAGTCGATTCGAAAATAAAGTTGCGAGATAAATTCAAGGCGTTTGGAAAATAAAGCATACATCTCAGCTTGGCTTGTTGTTTTCCAGGGCTGAATTCCAAACTAGTATTGTAATTTACGCTTGGTCCGTTTGATTCAAAGTCTTTCTAAATGCGTACAAACTCGAAAGCTACAGATGCACTTGGAGACATAGCGAGCAAACTGAATTGTTCCTATAAATCACCAAAATTTCCGTTGCAGCCTACCTTTTCTCAAGGCTCTGATACTCCTGTAATTAATCAAAGAGTCGAATACATGTAGATTATTTTATTTTCTGCATCTAAGTAAACTCTTCCATCATGATATTTTCCTGGTGAGAGGTGATTTTGATCTGATAAAATCACTTGACGAAAAGAAGGGTGGCATTTTCTATCTTGACACTAACTCACACCTCTTCCACAACATTATTAACTCGATGAACATGGTGGAAATCACTATCCGCAATTGAATCCACAACTGGAACAACAACAAAGGAGGTAAACATCAAATTTCTTGTTTGTCTAATCTATTTTTAATCTCTAAACCTTTTCTTGCTAAAGATATTTTCTTGGGAGCTTCTATTTTACCGAGCATGGGGTCAGTTTAATGACCCATTTTCCTTGAGCTTGACATCAAATAGGCCCCAATAACAGGCCATTTATATTTGAAGGCTTATGGCTGTAGGATCCTTCCTCTGTGGATAAATCCAAGGAATGGTGGAAGGAAATGGAACTCCGAATCCATTCCCCAATGCCCATATTCTAGAAAACACTAAAAGCCCTCAAGGCTCAAATCAAAAGATGGCTCCAAGGAAGAGTCTACAAATATTCTCCAAGAAAAAAACTAATTAAAAGTCCAAATGGGATATATACAGTAACAAATTATCCAAGAGTATCAATCTGAAGCCCTAGCTCAACAGAAAGGATCTATCTTGGTGCAATAATAAGAAATAAGGAAACATGAAGAACAACTCTAGAAACATAAATCATAAATCAATTTGTTAAAAGAGGAAGAGAAAATTACTAGATTTTAGATCGAAAACGAGAGGGTCCGAGAGAGCATCGATATCCTCTAGTCCCCAGATATAATCCATTCCAAGAGTGATGTCATGACCCATGCCTTGTCTCCATGAAAGCATAGGGAAAAATAGGTGATATATCTTCATGAAACTGTGCCACACCGCCGAATCGAAGTTGCAGCGGATTTGCCCCCTGCACAACCAAACCTAAAAATCTACGTCTTTCAGATATTTATGTTTGATAATTTGATTCTAGATGCCATCACCGAAGATACCGCGCCATAATGATTTGAGAAAGAGAGCATGTCCAAATATTTTTTAATGCAAAATACTCCAACCACCTTGCCGCTTCGGCATGGAGATATGGTCAAGTTTAGTGAGGTGGAATTTTTGTCGCTGCTGCATACCAGACCAGATAAAGTGAGCAATAATCCTGTTCAGTTTCTTGATGATGGATATTGGTAGATGGAATAAATGTGCCCAGTACACACCCATCTAGGTAATCACAACTTCAGTGAGGATGATATTGGTAGATGGAATAAATGTTCCCAACACACACCCATTTGGGTAATCACGGCCTGAGTGAGGATGAATTGACCGCCCATTGAACGGAAACGGAATTCCCAACCCTATATTTTCCTATAAAACCTGTCAATAAGCCACTGCCAGTCTAGGACCCTCTAATTACAAGTCTTAATGTGGAAACCAAGATATTTAATCCAACCAGACATGTTCTCAAAAGCAATCCCAAATAGATTTAAGCTCGCTCAGCTATCACAAAGTTAGCCTTATCATACATTTAAGCTTGCTCAGCTATCAAGAATTAGAAAATATATCAAAATACAAATATCTCGACATGAAAATACCTGGAAACCAGATCAGCTTGGCTGAGTGCAAAAGGCATGGTAATATTTATCTTTGTAACTCTGGTGTTTGAACCAAAACCATTGCTTATGGGAAATAATTCCATCATTTTCGTGTGACTAGATGCCTTAGAGAGTTTAGTAAAGCCCTTGGCCTCATGATTAACATCATCCAAATCACCTTGCTTCTCCTCTGAAAGTCCGTTTGATGAAAGCACCTTTTGCATCATCTGTTATTTTTTCCGTGACAGATCTTGCACGATTGCATTCATCAAAATACATACAAAATCAACGAAAACATTTTGCTAAAACAAGAACAGAAGACAAATTTAAGGAAAGACTTCATATTTCACCAGTCGATTCAAAAATAAAGTTGCGAGATAAATTCAAGGCGTTTGGAAAATAAAGCATACATCTCGGCTTGGCTTGTTGTTTTCCAGGGCTGAATTCCAAACTAGTACTGTAATTTACGCTTGGTCCATTTGATTCAGAGTCTTTCTAAATGCGTACAAACTCGAAAGCTACAGATGCACTTGGAGACATAGCGAGGAAACTGAATTGTTCCTATAAATCACCAAAATTTCCGCTGCAGCCTACCTTTTCTCAAGGCTCTGATACTCCTGTAATTAATCAAAGAGTCGAATACATGTAGATTATTTTATTTTCTGCATCTAAGTAAACTCTTCCATCATGATATTTTCCTGGTGAGAGGTGATTTTGATCTGATAAAATCACTTGAGGAAAAGAAGGGTGGCATTTTCTATCTTGACACTAACTCACACCTCTTCCACAACATTATTAACTCGATGAACATGGTGGAAATCACTATCCGCAATTGAATCCACAACTGGAAAAACAACAAAGGAGGTAAACATCAAATTTCTTGTTTGTCTAATCTATTTTTAATCTCTAAACCTTTTCTTGCTAAAGATATTTTCTTGGGAGCTTCTATTTTACCGAGCATGGGGTCAGTTTAATGACCCATTTTCCTTGAGCTTGACATCAAATAGGCCCCAATAATAGGCCATTTATATTTGAAGGTTTATGGCTGTAGGATCCTTCCTCTGTGGATAAATCCAAGGAATGGTGGAAGGAAATGGAACTCCAAATCCATTCCCCAATGCCCATATTCTAGAAAACACTAAAAGCCCTCAAGGCTCAAATCAAAAGATGGCTCCAAGGAAGAGTCTACAAATATTCTCCAAGAAAAAAACTAATTAAAAGTCCAAATGGGATATATACAGTAACAAATTATCCTAGAGTGTCAATCTGAAGCCTTAGCTCAACAGAAAGGATCTATCTTGGTGCAATAATAAGAAAGAAGGAAACATGAAGAACAACTCTAGAAACATAAATCATAAATCAATTTGTTAAAAGAGGAAGAGAAAATTACTAGATTCTTCCACATATTTATGCTCTAGCATCACCACCACAACCAAATATTTTCCCTTCTAGAAAACTATAGAAAAAAACTCACATACGCAAGCACCTGGAAGGGGAGCTCAGGAATTTCTACAGTAATCTCTTGAAAGAACCCCTCGACCAATAGGCTAACTTCCATTAGAAAAATAGTTCCCGCATCCATTGTCTAGTTTCCCATGACCATAATGTCGACCTCATGATAGAAATCACCCTTAAAGATCTGGAAGAGGTGGTCATGAGTATTCCTAAAAGTAAAGCCCCCAAGCCTAATGGCTTTACCACAAACTTCTTTCAAGTCTATTGACCATTCCTAGGCCTATAAATTTTAAAGCTGCCGAAGAATTCAGAAAGATGAGATTTGCCCTTCCTACTCTCAATGTAACCTTCCTCACTCTTATCCGCAAGTCACATAACTATGTAGCTTATGGCCTGTATCCCTTTGTAATGTCATTTATTAAACTATTTCAAAAATAATAGCCAACCATCTAAAATCCCTTCACCTCACTCATTTCAAGGAGCAATAAGGTTATGTAGAAGGGTGCCAAATCCTAGATGGCATCATTGTTGTGCATAAGCTCATCCACTCCTTGAAAATACTCAAGAAAGTGAGCATGGTTATTAATCTTGACTTTTCCAAAGCATTTGATAAACTAAGATAGTTGTACCTTTATCATCCCCTCAAAGCTTTCAGATTCTCTCAAAACTAAACTGATTGGATTTGTTTTGACTAAACTGATTGGATTTGTTTTCTCTTCTCATCACCTTTTTTCTCCATTCTCCTCAATGGTTCTCCCACCAAAACCTTCAACTCTTCAAGGGGCATTAGGAAAGGATACCCCTATTTCCCTTCCTATTTGTCCTTGCAATTGAATGTCTTGGTAGAGTGCTTCAAGCTAGTAGAAGGAGAGGCTTATTATCGTGTATTCGCCTCAGTGATTCCATGAATTGATATTATTTTATTTATATAAGAAGCTCATAAATGTAGCATGGAGCTTTGTCCACGGTAACTCTATTTTATTGAAAAATAAATACTTTAGGAAATACTCGGATTACATAATTATAAACGAATTGTAAACGAATTGAAAAAGTAGGTGGGCTTATATGTTATTGTTGCATAATTATAAACCAAATAAAAATGTGAGTGCAGTTATACTAGATGACAACTTTACGTTATTAAAAATCACCAAATCAATCTATATTACCTAACAAATTTCATTACCGAGATTCCCATGAAATCTATATAGTTAGAAAATAACTAAATACTCGTGGACTTGTAAACATATTGCCAACGTACATGATGTACATTACCAACTTTCTACTCTTCATGTCCCATATGAGATCCGTCGAGAGATACACTTCATTTTTTTATAATAAAATTATGAATGATTTACAATAAATGGAAGAAAAAAGAAATTGCTCAGCAGCTCCAGGCTAACAACCGGAACGATGTGAAAATGCAGGCGGTGCTTGCTTCTGCTCACGGTGGTACTCGAGAGAAACGCGTTCGTTCGCTCAATTTAATGTCGATGAAAACGATTTGGTTAAGATTAGAAAATGCCGCCTGATGCCATTAATGGTCAATACCATCCACCCACATCTTAAAATCATTGTGATGAGCAAGGCAACGAGAAGATGATCTGGTCATCTGAATCTTTCCTGCCTTTCCAAGGAACTGTCACCGGCTTCATCGTGGTGCAAGGAGACACAATGTTAATTCTGTACCAAAAAAATTTCATCCTTTTAATACACATTTGCTTACTTAGTCATCTAAATTTACACTAAATATAATTATCGTAATTGATTTAAATGCTGGATTTGCTATTCAATCTTCTGAATATACATCATTTTAAAAAATGATATAGAGTTTATTTACCAAACCGGATCAGTTTGGCTGATTGCAAAGGGCATAATAATGTTTCTTTCTGCAACTCTACTGTTTGAACTGAAACAGGTGCATACGGGAAATAATTCCATCAATTCCGCATGACTAGATGCCTCAGAGCGTCCACTAAATCCCTTGGCCCGATGATTGACATGAGCCAAATCGCCTTGCTTGTCATCTGAAAGCTTGATTGACGAAAGCACCTTTTGCATCATCTGCAGTTTTATCCATGACAGATCTTGCACTGTTACATTCATCAAAATAAATACGAAATCAGCCAAAACATTCTGCTAAAACAAAAATAGTTTCATAAGTTAGTGCTCCATCACATGAACACCCTTGTGGCAGTCTGTCCATCCCACACATTTCAATTTTTCGAGCAGGAGTGCTAAGTTTGAGGGTTTCGGCTGCTGATAATCTTGCAACCGATCCATCTTGAAATCAGAAAGGAGAACCGCCATTATCAGCAACCGATCCATCTTGAAATCAGAAAGGAGAACCCCTAGTTAGTGCTCCATCACATTCTATCAAGAAACGAGAACCGCCCGTTACAACCGCCCGCGTTTCCCGTCTAGTCATATGTAAATCAACGGAGGATTATAATTCAATCGTCTAACAAAAGATCTAATGGTGTACAATGAAGACAGGTAGACAGCAGGGAAGTTAGTCTCAGAGGGAAACGCCTTACGGCGTAATAAAGAGTTTCAACAACATTATTTCTTGAAATAATTATTTTTTTCAACTTATAATCAAAGCTTAAATTAAATTCTTAAAAAGTTTCAACAACACTATTTGATGAAATAATTATTTCTTTCAACTTATAATCAAAACTTAAATTAAATTTTTTTAAATGTTAGTGTAAGTAAATGTAACTCTCTATTCCATAGATTCATAACATAACTATCTCAAGTATTAACAATAAAACAAACCCTATAAATAGTGAATACCTCCTCATCAATGTGAACCCCTGCAACATTACTCCGACTATTCCTTTGAAAGGAAAGGCCACACTTGAAACTTGCATTAAGAATCACTGAACAACATTAACTAAACCTCATTTTGTGTCATCACATCACATGGATGCTTTGAGTCTTTACTTATAACACGTGTGTAAATTAAATATTAAATCAAATAATTAGATCGATTGGCTTTTCTTTTGAATCAGTGTTCTCTATCTGACATGTGTGCACAGATTTTTAAGCAACCTTCTGTTTTCCACTTGACATGTGTGTGCATTGCTGAGTGCGCACCGCCGAAGTTCCACGAGAGTCTATTTGAATTCATCATGGATTTTATGGTTGATAATGTGCTCGGCTCCCACTGTGATGCAAAGCATTTCAAATCTGAGAGCGGTGGAACCAAAGCATGGGACCTCTCCTCCTCCTCAACAATATCCCCCACATTCTACAGATTATCAGAGGCCATGACTCTAGAATCCGGAAAAGCCACAGAGATTCAAAATTTCGCCTGCAGAAATTGCAGAGTTTATTGAACCACCCCAGTTTTCCATCCCTTTGGGGTTTTCTTGGCTATCGATCTTCACGACGGGCGCTGGTTAGGGCTTTGAGCTTCATCTGGCCAACTTCTTTCATCTTGAGCTTCATCTGGCCAACTTCTTTTGTCTTGAGTTTCATCTGGCCAACACAGGAGACGTCCGGCAAGCCCGACTCATAAGTCTTGAAACTATTGATGCCACCACCCTTATTACCAAAAATATGACTATTCCTTGGAAATGAAGGAAAATGAGGGTTTCTTGTAGCCTTTACCGATGAGCCTGCATCGAATTCTGGCTGCAAAATCTTGACTCCTAAATATGGGAGTCCTGGTTGGAGATTTAGAAGTTGTGAAAAGAAACTACACCCTTGAATTGGCTTTGAGTGGCCATTTGGTATTACATTGTATTGTTTTTTGTTTTGAGTGATAGAGAAGTTACAACAATGGAGGAGCTGTCTCTGAGATCTCCTTTCTTAGAGGAAAATGGTGGAGCAATAAGAGATGGGCCTTTGATTCAGAGCAGATCGAATGATCTTTTTCTAGATGCACATGCACATTTAATCTCAAATCCAAAGCAGCTAGATTGAGAAAGTTGGACAGAATCCAAAAATTTGTGGACTATTTCAGGCATTGTGATTGTCACTGCTATATGTCAGTGTTCGCTATGAGCTATCACCCAGACCTTTTCTAGGCATTTGGGTACTATTGAACTAGTTGCAGTTGGGTCATGAAATGTTAGTTTCACTTAAATTCCTTTTAATTATTTACTACTCTTGTTTTTATGTTATAATATTAGTTCTAGACTTCCTTTCCACTCTAGTTTTTATGTTATAATATTTGACAGGTTCCTGTATACATAGCTAAAATAACTCCTAAGAATTTAACGGGAGGGATTACAACAACAAATCAAGTATGAAGCTTTGATCGACATGATTCGTTCTTTATAGTCTCTAATTAATTAGAATGACAATTTTTATTTGAACTAGAATTTGTAACAGCAACATTGTAGTTCATTATGCAGAAAATGAAGTCCTATTCATTTAAAAAAACTTTAACATCATCATTTTCTGCCTCTAATGGCAATTTTCCATAACCATTGGTATTTTAATAGCATATTTTTCTGGGATTCTAGTCCAATGGTGCCTTCTTGCTATTATAGGTAATCATCACAATTAAAAATCTCTTAACCATGTTTTTCTTATCAAATATGATAATATGAGAAACAAAGATTGTTTCCATCTTGGTTGGAGCCTAATGCAAGATATAAAGTACACAGCCATACAAAATGTTTGAAAGGACCTTCATTATATGATTGTTGTAATTTCAAAGATTAAAAAAATTGGACTTATTTTAACATGTATTTGCAGGAATCATACCCCGTCTTGTTTTGGTATCAGGACTCTTCTTTATTCTAGTCTTATAGGTGGTTGATGAGTAATTATTTCTTTCCAATTTCATTTCTTATATCACATTTCCATAGGGATACTTTTAATGAATTTTTAGTGTATTGAACTTTAGTTTCTCAAATTCGACACCACGTATGCTCTTACTGAAATAGTGCATCATCTCAAACGGTTGATTGATTGCAATTCATATTTTTCATATGTAAATAATACAATGCTTGAAAACAATAAATATTTGCCATAGGTACATAATACAATGCTTGAAAATGTTGAAGATAATGGAGAATGTCCTAGAATAGGTAGAGTTGGTTCACGTAAACTCAGGATAGGAATTAGTTTCTATTTCTTAGGATATTGTTCTAACTTCCCTAAAACCATGTTTTCTATTTAATGTGTAATGTGCATGAACAATGTAGAGCGTTTTGCAGAGCCAGACTCTCCTGGTTCAGTGTTATGAAACCAGCTCAAGAAAAGATAGAAAAGATAAATCCATGCCTTAGAATTTAGCCTCTTCGAGGGGGCAACCTCCTTTACATTACATAAATGAACAATTCTTGGATGATACAAATGAAAAGACCTCCTTTCTATATATAGGAGTCTAAGGGGTCATAACATAATCAAAGATGACATAACAATAATAATGTAAGGGCACAATAATAACAATAGTGGGCTTCTATGGGGCACAATAGTAACAATATGGGCACTACATGGGTACATCAATATAATAAGGTGGTTGTACTAATAACAATAAGGGGTTACACTAGTAGTATAGGGGCCTAACATGCCCCTCTCCTTCAAAAAGCGTTGTCCTCAACACTTGAGTAGTTCTTGATGCTTCTGTATAAAATTCTTGTTCTCCCATGTGGAATCTTCAGTAGGTAAGTTCTTCCACTTGATGAGATACTCTGAAATTGTTCGATTTCGTAGCTGTCGCGTTCTTGTTTCTGTGACTACTCCAGGTTCCAATATGATTTTTCCTTCCTCTTCAATTTCTGGCAATATTGTTTGAATTGGGATCTTTTACAACTTTTGAATAAGTGGCCATACTTCTTTGTCCTTCTTCCATTCATCCCTTGCTTTGTTTATACAATCTGGTTGGATAACAGAAATAGCACAAAACAATGCTTCCACATCCTCATCCTTGAAGAGTCTTCCCATTCGGTAAGGTCGCCATTTTTTAAGCGCATGTAGTATTGCCAACATTTCCTTCTCATAAATATCTTGCTTTAGATGTAGTATTAAAAATACCCAATCACCTACATCAAAACATTTTTCACTATGATGTTGATCTACCTGTTGTTTCATTTGATTTTGCACCAAAGTGGCATTATCCTTTAAAAGTTGGAGAACTTGTTGTTGATTCTCAATGTGATCTTTCACTGCTTGAACCTTTTTCTTCTTGATATGTCCTTCTATCTTTAGATTTTGAGGAGGGGTAATTTCTTCCAATGCTTTACAACATATGGTTAGATTCATTTCTTGACGCTCGATGTGATCTTTCACTTCTTGAACATTTTTCTTCTTGATATGTCCTTCTATCTTGATAGTTTGAGGAGTGGTAATTCCGACCAATGAATTACAAGATATGGTTGGATTCATTTCTTCTTTCTTGATGTGATCTTTCACTTCCTGCACCTTTTTCTTCTTGATATGTCCTTCTATCTTGAGAGTTTGAGAAGTGGTCATTCTTGCCAATAGTTTACAAGATATGGTCTGATTCATTTCTTCTTTCTCTGGGGTTGGGTCCTGGCATATATCCTCTTCTTTTGATGTTTCTTGATTCTTTTCTTCATCCTCTTCATACTCTATGTAAAATAATTTCTTCTTAGCACACTTATGACCTTTAGTGCATTTGCTATCACAATTGTAACAACGCCCTTTTTCTCTTTTTTCTTCCAATTGTTGTGATGTAACCCTTGTAGGTTGTGGAAGGCTAGGAGAAACAACACTTCCATATTTATAGTTGTGAGGGGTAGACTTCCTTGTTGCTATAATTTTACTTTCTAATATGTCACAAAGCCCTTTTACTCTTTCCAATTGTTGTGGTGTTGCTGTAAAGAAGGTGTTGCTCTTTGTATCCTCATAATGTGCTATCATTTCCTCCGTGAGAATTGACCACGTAACAAGTTGTTTACGAGAACAAAGCCCTTTATACCATAAAAATTGATCTGGTTCTAAATAAGAAGATGCAATACATACCTTTTGTAACAGTGGTACACCATGTAGATCAAAATATTGCTCCATCTGAAGTATCCAATTTACCAGATCCTTGCCATCAAACTTCCTCATCTTGCTTTTTCTTGATTTTAGGACCTCGATCTTGAAACGACTGTAACGTTGTACCTTCGGATATTTAAGTTCTAAAATTTCCATCTGTAGTAGCCCTATGTGTCCTCTTTCCAATACCACTAGTCTGATCCAAATTGGATTCTCCAAGAAAGAGTTATGCACAATCTCCAAAGATGACCTGATTATAGACCTTTCCAGAAGAGCGAACTTGTATGAAGTGCCACGTGTCAATTTTTTGACCTTTGGATCTAAAAAAGATATACAAGAAACTACAGTCCGTCCTCTTTTTGTACCTTCTTAGGAAATTTCAATCCGATGCTCAGAGAGAAAGTTATGACTATTTTCCCCAGGTCACCTGTTTGGAATGTAATTCAGGAGTCTATAAAAAGACCAACTTCCTCAGATCATATCTCCCCAAATATAGCGCAAAAAGCTCTGAAATCCGGACCCGAGATTTAGTGTGATTTCTTCTCAAATGGATTTTTTTTGTAACTTCTGAAACATCGCAGAAAAAAAGTTATAACGAAAATTCCACGATGACCTATTTGGAGCAGCGAAAGCCTAGATTCCAAAGCTCTGATACCAAATGTTATGAAACCGGCTCAAGAAAAGATAGAAAAGATAAATCCACGCCTTAGAATTTAGCCTCTTCGAGGGGGCAACCTCCTTTACATTACATAAATGAACAATTCTTGGATGATACAAATGAAAAGACCTCCTTTCTATATATAGGAGTCTAAGGGGTCATAACATAATCAGAGCCGACATAACAATAATAATGTAAGGGCACAATAATAACAATAGTGGGCTTCTATGGGGCACAATAGTAACAATATGGGCACTACATGGGTACATCAATATAATAAGGGGGTTGTACTAATAACAATAATGGGTTACACTAGTAGTATAGGGGCCTAACATTCAGACTCTTTCTCGTAGAGCTAACCAGTGGGTTTTATTTCATTTAATACAAACATTTCCATTTTTATCATGGTATCAGAGCGTCAGGGTTGAGGAACCTGTACATTATCTGGTGGGTGTGACTAAACCGAAATCATCGCAGGTTAAACAGTGGATAAGCGTGACGATATCACTACTACACTTCTCATGGATTTTATTTTTCGACCGTCGTAGGTTTTCAGTGTACATCTGCGATAGTCTCAGATATTAGGTCTATATCTGCGACAATCTCGGATATTAGGCGTACATCTGTGACGATGTCTCAGATATTAGGTGTATATCTACGATAGTCTCGGATATTAGGTGTACATCTGCGATGATCATGTAATCAACAAAAAGGCTCTGAGAGAAGGCTACATCTTAGAGAAGGCTGCAGAGGCTGACAACAGAAGGTTGTCTGAGGCTGTGAAGGAAGCCACGGTGATCAACAGGTGTGCTGCGAGATCAAACAACATTGAAGATTAGTGATCTGTCTCTGTCACATATTGGGGGTAAATCTAACATCTTCTTTTACCTGTCATAATTTTTTTCTTCTAAATCGCCAAGATGAATAACAATATGTTTGAAGCATGCTTGACTGAGCATAACAAGCTTGATGGTTCCAATTATACAAATTGGAAATTCAAGATGCAGACTCTGCTAGACATGCAGAGTGCTTGGATGATTGCGAATGGGGATGAGCTGAGGCCTGCCGCTGGATCAGCATCGGTCCTAGATTGGGAGAAGCGAGAAGGAAAAGCAAGGACCCTGTTGAAGATGTCAGTGAAATACTGCATCATACCACACATTAGAGAATGTAAGATAGCTAACGAGATCTGGGGAATTTTGAAGGAGTTGTATGAGATCAGGAATTCAAATCATGTTCTGTTCCTCAAGAGCAAGATCCTATCCCTGAATATGGATGAGAATGAAGCAATTGCTTCATTCGTAGCAAGGATCAAGGATCTGAAGAACAAATTGGCAGACATTGGTCATACAGTTGAAGATACAGATCTTGTAACCATTACAATGAATGGTGTCATTGATGATTACCAAATTTTCATCACTGGGATAAATGTCAGAGAGAAGATCCTGAAATTTGAAGAGGTGATAGGAATACTGATGCAGGAAGAAGAAATAAGATCGAATTTGAAGCCCCAGAGTGCCGATATTGCATTGATGGCAAAGAAAAACTTCTTCAAAGGGAAAGGAAGTCCACAACAACAAAAACGGAGCAAACTCACACAAAAGACCGAATTAGACCCAAGGTATGCATTCGAATAGAAACTACTCTGAAACTAAATGTTTTTATTGCGGAAAAATGGGTCATATTGCCAGGGAGTGTAGGAAGAAGAAATATCATGAAGAATAACAGAAGCAGAAAAGACATGCAGGTCATCTCACGAATGACAATCATGTGCAGAATTTCAGATTGTTCATGGCAGATCGTGATGAGAATGTTGATGCAGACATCTGGTATGTAGATTCAAGAGCGTCAACACACATGACAGGGAACAAGCATTGGTTCAAAGATTTTAAAGAAATCAACGAAGGAGCACAGATTTACCTAGGTGATGATAGAAGTCATCAAATCAAAGGGTGTGGGAAAGTTTCTGTCATTCTACCTAATGGTAATATCAAACAAATTCATAATGTTATGTATGTGCCTAGTGTAACAAAGAACTTGATTTTTGTATCCATGATTACAGATCAAGATCTGAAAGTTGAATTCTTTAAATCTAACTGTAATATTAAAGATCTGCTAGATGGCATGAAGACAATTGCTACAGGAATCCAAACAGGAGGATTGTACAAGTTGGATGTAAGACCTGCACCAGTTCGAGCATTGACAGTAGCGATCCTGACTACATAAGAGTTATGGCATCAGAGATTTGGCCACATCAACTACAATGATTTACTGTTACTACAAAAGAAGGAAATGGTAAGAGATCTTCCTATGCTAAAGCAAGTACATAATGATTGTGATGTGTGTACATTAGGAAAAATGCATAGAGAAGAATTCCCTGTTTGAGTAGAAAAGAAATGGGGGGATATACTTGAATTAGTGCACATAGACCTTTGTGGACCCATGCAGACAAAATCATTAGGAGGTGCACTATATTTTCTACTGTTTATTGATGACTGTACGAAGTTTTCTTGGGTGTATTTCTTAAGTAAGAAGAGCCATACATTCGAATACTTTAAGAAGTTTAAAAATATGATTGAAAGACAAATAGGGAAACAGATAAAAATTCTTTGTTCTGATCAAGGGGGAGAATACAGGAAGGATGAGCTTATCAGGTATTGTAAATATCATGGAATTTTGCAGCAATTCACAGTACCCCATACTCCACGGTAGAATGGAGTAACAAAAAGAAAGAACAGAAAACTGGTGGAATGTGCTAGAAGTATGCTAAAAGGTAAGAATCTTTCGAATGGTTTTTGGGCTGAAGCCGTGAATACTGCAGTTTATTTTAAAAATAGGAGTCCTACAAAGAGTCTTGAGTCTAAAACTCCTTATGAAGCATTATATGGATTTAAGCTTGTAGTAAAACACTTAAGAATATTTGGATCTAAAGCATTTTCCCACATTCCAGAGGAAGATATAAGAAAATTAGATTCAAAAGCCATCAGATGTACCTTTATAGGGTATTGTTCACAGTATAAAGCTTACATATTATTCAATCCCTTTACTCACAAGATTTTTGTTAGTAGAGATGTCAAATTCCATGAGCAGGATCATGAAGAATCTGATGAGCACAATGAGGAATAGGACATTCCGTACTTGGTGGAAGAAGAAGCAGAAAACAATTAGGGTCAACAGTAGACAAAGGCAGAGGATGAATAGCAACAACAACGACAATAGCAACAACAACAGCAGGAAGAAAAAGAAAATGATGATCAAATAAGGTTTGAAGCCACACCACCACTTAGGAGATCAGGTAGGAAAGCTCAAATGCCTGCAAGATATAGGGAAAATGCTTTTATAACTAGTATGATGAATGTGGTTGAACCGTTTAGTTATAAAGAAGCAAATGAATGTAGTGAATGGAAAACAGCCATGGAACACGAATATGATTCAATAATCAGAAATAACACTTGGGAATTGGTTGAACTTCCTAGAGGAAAACAAACCATAGGTTGTAAATGGTTATATAAATCGAAGATTATGCAGATGGAACCATAGAAAAACTAAAATCTGGGTTGCTAGCAAAGGGATACTCATAAAAACAAGGGATAGACTATGAAGAAACCTTCGCCCCTGTAGCTAAATTGAATACTATCAGAATGTTAATTGCTTTTGCTACTAAGAAACATTGGATGATGCACCAACTAGATGTAAAGTCTGCATTTTTTAATGGAGAACTAAAAGAAGAGGTTTATCTAGAGCAACTGGAAGGGTTTTTCCATAAAGGAAAAGAATATTTAGTCTATAGATTGAAGAAAGCACTTTATGGACTAAAACAAGCTCCCAGGTCTTGGTATGAAAATATTGATTCATTTTTTCTGCAAGCTGGATGTAATAGAAGTAAAAATGACCCTAATCTTTACACCATGAAAGATGAACAAGGGCACATAGTGTTGATTTCGTTGTATGTAGATGATTTGATCATTACAGGTGATGCTACATATCTAATCGATGAAATCAAGCAACAGATGTCACGGGGGTTTGAAATGAAACACCTCAGTGAACTCAGATACTATTTAGGTCTTGAGATATGGAGAGATTCAGGTCAAACATTTCTATCCCAAGAAAATTATGTCAAAGGCCTGTTAGAAAAGTTTAGGATGGATCAGTGTAAGCATGCCGCGGTACCATTGCAGCAGAACATCAAATTTTAGTGTGAGGATGGCTCAAAAGCGGCGGATGCAACACTTTACAGACAGCTGGTTGGGAGTCTAATCTACCTGACTTGATTTGGCTTATGCAGTCAATGTGCTAAGTCAATTTATGTCTAAGCCACTTGAAAGCCATTGGAATGCAGCGAAAAAGTGTTTTGAGGTATCTACAAGCTACTGTAGATTACGGTATTATTTACATTGACTCCTCTGATGTTAGATTGGTAGGATTTCCAGATTTAGATTGGGCTGGAAATGTATATGATTGCAGATCTATAATAGGTTATGCATTTAGCATTGGATCCGGGGTGATCACATGGAGCAGCAAGAAGCAGAACATAGCCTTCTTGTCCTCAGTGGAAGCAGAGTATCAAGCCATGTGTGTAGCAATGTGTGAGGAAGTTTGGTTGCAGAGACTTCTTCAGGATGTTGGGGAAGAACAGATAGACGCAACAACAGTCAGATGTGATATCAGAGTTCAGTCAAACTTGCCAATAATCCGGTGTTTCACAAAAACACTAAACATATTGATACACAATTCCACTTTGTCAGGGAGAAAGTGCAATCCAAAGAAATCCATTTGGAATATTGTAATACATGTGATAATGTTGCAGACATTTTCACCAAGCCTCTTGGAAAAGTTAAGTTTCAAATGTTTAGGGAGATGCTACGCATATTTGTGAACCCATTCTCCATTAAGGGGGAGTGTTGAAGATAATGGGGAATATCCTAGAATAGGTAGAGTTGGTTCACGTAACCTTAGGATGGGAATTAGTTTCTATTTCTTTGGATATTGTTCTAACTTCCCTAAAACCATGTTTTCTATTTAATGTGTAATGTGCATGAACAATGTAGAGTGTTCTGCAGAGCCAGACTCTCTTGGTTCAGACTCTCTTTCGTAGAGCTGACCAGTGGGTTTTATTTCATTTAATACAAACATTGCCATTTTTATCAGAAAACAATAAAGGTTTATAAATTTAAACAGAATATGTAGCAACATGATAAGAGATTAAATAATACAAATAAACCAGAAAGGGAGATTTTCGTATTGATTAGTGTCATTCGTTGTTTCAGGCAAAAGTTGGCCATGACAAAGAATTTGAAGAAGCATTACAAGCCCTTCGTGGAAAGGAATGTGATGTTTCTGGTGAAGCAACTGAAATTAGGGTGCTCATTGTTACTTTAGGTTTTCTACCTATAAATTATAATTTGTTAAATAAGTAAAATAAATTGTCCAAAAATATACTAACCTTAAATTGTTTTGGCTAGTCGTGGAGGAATCTGAAGGTAATTTGATTCACAATAGTGAAGAATACCAGAAAAAAATGGTTATATTTATTCATTTAGTTGGTTATATTTATTCATGAGTTTAGTTGGAATGATACTGAGAAAAAAAATTGTATTATTCAGGAATAAGTAGAGGAGATGTGTAAATAACAACCTTTTTGGACGAATCCCTTCTTCTATAAATTTTTTTGTGAAAATCTTTATGACTTGAGGCTCTCTGAGGGATTTGAAAAGCTCAATCCCAATGGAGATAGGAAATATCAGTAATTTACAAGTCATGCTAGACTTAAGTGGCAATATTTTGTCTGGAAGTATTCCTTTTTCACTTGGCAATTTGAGGTTCTCAATCTTTCCAATAACCAACTTAGCGGTCAAGTTCCTTATGAGATTGGGAATCTTAAAAGCTTGGATGAGTTGAACTTATCCAATAATTTTCTCCAAGGAAAGTTTCCATTGAGTGCTTCCAAATGGCATTGGATCTCTTTTGTGGGAAATCCATGACTCTATGGAAAGTCATTGGATCCCTACTCGCATGCTTCTCTAGAATCTTCAAGATCTAGAAGGAATCAATTTATAAAGGGAGCAGTTGCTGGCATCTCCGTTGCAATTGTATTAAGTTTAATGCTTTTGGGTATCATTATGTTCTTGGTTTTTTTGAAAATTTATGCTATTTGGGCCAAAGCAACTTCTTCCTTTGGCTTAGTTTACCATAATCATGACTTCAAATTGAACAATGAAGAATGTAGACGGACATCTGAAGACATAGTTAAGCAAAACACAAAACATGGGATGCTTATAACACAGGGTCATTTGAGAGACATAATTTTCCCAAGAGAATATGCATATGCTAAAAGAACCAGAAGGAAGAAAGAAGTTTGCAGAATTGGAATTATGCTGATGGAATACATCCTAAAGGCAATAGACATTTTTATGATGGGCTTCATGAATTTTTCTGAATTGCAAGCAGTTTTATTTGGGAATGAATGGAATACATCCTAAAAGCAATAGACATTTTTATGATGAACTTCATGACTTTTTCTAAATTGCAATTAGTTTTCTTTGGGAATGATAACTACATGGGTTGTTTCCTTTGATGAGATGAGTGTAATATCATTCATTTAGGTTGACTAGTTGTTTCCTTTTATGAGATGAGTGTAATATCATTCATTTAGGCTCACTATGAGCATTGAATTGTTTCATATATCATTATGTGTGGAGTTTATCGTTCTTTGGGAACGATAACCACACGGGTTGTTTTCATTGATGAGATGAGTGTAATATCATTCATTTAGGCTGACTATGAGAACTGAACTATTTCATATATCATTATATGTGGAGTTGATTGTGGCATTATAAGTTGTTTACCTGCGATATTTTTCAAATGTATATGTTTATCACCTTAAAACGAAGTGCTTTGGAGTAGAAGAAATTATTCTACTCATAATGGTCCTCCTCACTTAACTTGTTCAGTTTCCTCCAACACTTTCAACTGGGAGAAACTTAATATTTTTCAAGGACCTCTGGAACCAGTTGTACAAGAAAACAACAAACTACTCAAACTTGAAATTGTCTACAACACCTTCCAAGTTCCATACATTGCACCTGCAATCTTGTTGCAATTGGTAACCGAAACCAAGTTGGTTACTGTGTGAACATTGTATTCTGGAAACCTCCTCTTTGTGAACAATTTCTATAATGTGGCTCCTCCACTTTGTGAACAATATCTACAATGTAACTACATGGGGTGGTGTCAAGTTATCTCAATTCTAATTTTATTAAAAAAATGTTGAGTTTCAGGGGATTCTTTTCAAACCAATCTAAAGGACATAACTATATTGACAACTTCTACGGTGAAATTTGAAAACCAAGAAAGTTGTAAACTGTATATATCATTCGAGCAGGAAACAATTAACAGAGCTAGATTGGCCTTGAATCTTTTCTTGGTTTGTTAGTTAGAAGGACACAGATCTATTGAAGGGTATAGACCCCAGATTACTCTTTCAAAAATAGTCCTTGTGTCTTTAGGAATTTTAAGTAAATAAACTCATACTAATCTAGAATTAAATTACAATTAATGTTTATAATTATTTTTAAACTAATTCTACAACCATCATAAAGATCAATGCCCAACTATCATAACCTCTATGGTTTTTGTCATTAACAATTCTAACCTAACCATGGAAGTATTTAATAATTTGGAATTATCCTTTCATAATGAATACATTGCAATTATGATGCTAATGATCTTTTCCCCAAGTCCTCCAAACATTGAAGCATTGGACTTGTTCTATTGGTACTTTGTTTGAAGCTTTTATAAAGCAATTAAATATAACTTCCTTTTAAAGAACATGCAGGTTGTAATCTAGATATAAAGGATTGTCTTTTATGTTTGTTTCGTTTTATGGTAATATTAATTTATATTATATGTTGTAATGGTTTTGAAAAATTTTGGTGGTATTATTTTAAATAAAATAATATGGTTGTGCACTTTACTGTCAAAAGAAAATGGGAAAATGAATAGATAGATAGATAGAAAATATTTTTCTAAATTTTGTGTTGGAAAATTTAAATTTTATAAATCAAGTTTATATTAAGAAAATAACTTTTGATTATTCAATGTTATTAGAAAAATAAATGTAAAATAACAAGTATAAATGTATCTTAACTCTAGATTTATAATGCATTGAGAGGGATCAAATCTTTCAATTTGTAAATCTTTATTAAAGTATTAAACTTGAGGAGATAATTACACCTTGAGGGATTTGATTCTAAATACATCAGAGTTAAGATGGATTCACACACACACACATATATATGAACTTGACTGAATCATAGAGTCAAAATTGTTGGGTCTACAATATGTGGTTTTTAGATACATGATTTTTGTGACATGGTATATTTCACATAGTATTGCATGTAATGAAGCTTATGAATTAGTTTCAAATCCTTCGTTGTAAGATGTCTTTTGGCCAAGAGTGATAAATCTATTAGGATATGATTTTTTGATTTATGATTTCCAAGATTTAGTTTCATGATTTATGATTTATATGTTGTGGATATATATTTTATTAAAATTGATTTATTATATCTATCTTTTTAGGTGTCAATTCATAACATGTGGTATTAGAGCCATTGTTGTGAGCCTTTGTGTGAGTTTATTACAAATATGGTCAAATTTTCTAATTTCAGTGATTAAGAAAGATGAAGTGCTCTATGCCATGTTTTTCATAGTAAATTTTTGAAAGCATAGGAGAGTGAGTCTCTTGTAAGATGTTTCGAGTATGCAAAGAGTAATTGTGAGAGTCAAAGTTGGAGATTGAGGTTGAGATGCACTTGTATATAACCAATGATTTTGGTAGCATGATGAGAGCATTGAGTGTGAGAAGGTGAGAAGCGAAGAAGAACATTTTAAAAATATCTGTGAAAAAAATTTCATAGAGTTAAAATTGTTAGGTCTATGGTAAGTGGTTTTTAGGGAAATCGTATTAATGACCGATGGTATGTTTTGCATAATATTGCATTTAATGAAACCTATAAATAGGCTTGATATCCTATGTTGTAAGATTTCTTTTGGCCAAGAGCAATAGATCTATTACAATATGTAAATGGGACATACTATTGTAAGACTTGAAGCATACCTCTAGTAAATTGACAGTAAGTTTTGTAGATTGCATCTAAAGATTTTTCCCAAGTCAAGTTTAAAGGATGATTTTTAGGTAAATTTGACTCAGTCTTAAATTAAAGTGGTTAGGTTTAAAGTACATGGATTTTGAGTTTATGGTTATGCTAACCCATGGTATGTTTCCCATATTATTACATGTAATGAAGCTTATAAATTATATAAACTAAAATCATTCAATTCATAATGAATAAATAAATAAAAATATATTTTAAAATGAAACAATTAATAATTTGATTGGGCTAGCTTAGATTTCTATTCATCCATTTTTATAGTTATCAATTGATCTAATTAAATAATTAAGTTAAGGTTTTTATTTATTTTGAGGAAATTACGCTATATTCTCAATTTGATTGTGCTATTTTCATATTGACACTGTAAAGTTAATCAATTAATGGGTTGAGATTCCACTTTTCATTTTCTAATTAAATAGTGATATATTCTCCCTTGAAAGGCTGATAAAATATTGGGAAGTTGAATTGTACATGTCTTTGAAATTATCAGAATTTAATAATCCTATCAGCCTCTCTTTGCACATTTTGGGGCAATTGCTAGTATTTATTGATGGCGTCTTAGAGTTTCGCACACCATGGTGTCTTAGAGCTTTGACTAATGGTGGCAGAACGTGACTCCATTGACTTCAACATTAGAAGGAGCTCGTTGAGACACCATCTCGATTCTACATACCTAGGAGAGAAAATATCCATGTGGATGGAGGCTGTTGCTATAACTTCTTCTATTTGAGGGTTTATGTTTTCTCTACACCGCAATTTTGGCTAGTCAAGAAAAGAAACACTCTGAATCCATAGGAAAGAAGACAACGATGCAGATGGCTAGTGAAAGTTTTTTTCACATCGCTGTCGCGATGATATATAAAAGCATTGTAATTGTAATTTTCATGAGAAGATGTCGAACTGGAGGTGGAGGCAGAAGCGAGTGTTTGAGCCATTTTTACAAATTCAAGGATACACTAAGAAACAATGATAAGGATGAGGTAGGGAAACGCTTGCATAGATTACCAAGTGAAATATGGTTGTCTGGCTCCGGTTGATATAGCGAATGGTTACCTCCCAATTTAGCGGTAAATATCTTGCCCCTGTTTTAAAGCGCACCAAAAGCTGCAAAAAAGCCAGTAAGGTTGTGAATGGTGGGAAGAACTCAGTATATCGACATGGCATCCTTATCTGGATTATTGATTCCCCCAAATATTCGGCAATCAAACGGAGATGGGCGCGGTCAAATAATTGACTGCGCCGATGTTTGTCTAATTACCGAATATACAGGGATTGTTGTTTGACCACGCCCATGTCCATCTAATTATCGAATATTTGAGGAATCAACAATCCATATAAGCTCAGGGATATTGATGGGGTCCACATCTTAATGCATGTTCACCCCCACCTTGGTTGGCCACTTCCAAAAGATTCGTTCGAGTGTGTGACAGTTGTGTCTCGTTTATGGGAGGGTATGATGTGTGCCCACTTGCAAAAGAGTACTTTTCTTTTTCGATGTAACCAAGTCGACAAGTCGATGCATTTTTGCCACGCGGAATCATTCAATAGCACCTCAAACCTGTACATGTGTTTAAAATATTGGAAATAATAATTACTCTTGCATGGAGTGCAATCCAAATTTTAGAGTCTAAGTTGAGTTGAGTCAGTGTGACTTAAGTGGAGTCCAATATTAGTAGTTTGAGTTCACTCTATATTTGGAAAGGTTGAATTTAGTAAGTGTGCATGTCAAGTTATTTTAGGAAAGTCGTTATTCGGAAAAGTATAAATATCCCTCACCGAGTTCATTGTAATTAATCAAGTTTGTGTGATCAATAGAAAAGCAGCAACGCTTGTGGTTTTTGTGTGTTAATTTTGTGTTTCTCCTCTATAATTTTCCAAAAAATGAGCAATCACTTAATACATATACCTAGGCCTGGAATTTGATGTCTTATATATTTGGAATTTCACAATGTATTTGATTGCGAGTGGAAATTTTCTCCCAGTGTGTCTTATAAATCGATAATCTATCAAAATGATGCCTAGTTTCAAATTGATCCTGTAAACATCTATGATACTTGTCTTAACCTACAAGTGCCTCTAAATTCACATTTCCTGGAACACCAATCCCCAATTTCATAATATCACACGGAAAATCTATGAGAATGGCGAGATTTGATTGATAATAAAAGTTCAGTTATAGCAAGCGACGCAATTAAGGAATTCTTGTGCTCTTAATCAAGAGATTAGCATAGAATTTACCCCCAAAGAAAATTATTGTTGCAATGCATTAAATTCTTTTAAAGCCTAAATAGGTACAAGGCCAACGGGTTGAAAAAGGAAGGGTGTTCATGGTGGTGGTCCATATTTTTTATATATAGAAGGTCATAATTGTTTGCAGAGGAAGTGTAAAGAGAGTGGACAGAGGGAGGCACCATCCATTTTGGTGGACTAGGAATATTGAAGAAAGAAGGCCCTAAGGATTTGTCAGTGTGCTCTGCGAAGGCATAGGCACCTAGTGGAGCATGACAAGTAGAAGAGCGCAAAGACAACATGCCTTTTAGAGGTTATGTTGAGATTCACCATGTAGCCCTTGTTAACTATGGGCCTAGCTATGGGAAGCTTGTTGTAATTGTTGATGTTGTGGACCAAAACCGGACATTGGTTGATGCACCAAAGATGGTAAGATCCAAATAAAACTTATAAGCCTTTCACGAACAAATATCAAGATTGACATTTCTAGAGTACTAAAGAAGAAAGTTTTGATTGAGGCTATGGAGTCTACATAAGTTCAAAAGAGATGGGAGAGTATTCAAAAGAGACGGGAGAGTATTTCATGGGGTTAAAAATTAATCATGCAAAAGCGAAGAGTTGAATTGAACGACTTTGAGACTTAGAATATTGAAGAAGCAGGGAATTTGTTCGAAGAGAAAAGATTGTGGTTGGTGAATTCCATCCATGCCGAATGACTCATGAGTAAGCATATTCATTCATTTGGTGTATCCTTCATCTCATCTCTGCCATACCATTTATTTCATGCCCATACTTTTTTTTTGTTGGTTGGGAGGGCGTTGACACGAATTTGAGATTGATATATAAAAGGATCACATTATAGCACTAGTTTCTTAACATAATCCTATTCTCATCAATGATTTGTTGCTATTCATTGTCGGGTTTAATTCAATTCAATGATGAGACTTCTTTCTCTTGTAACGAGAAAGGATGGTTCTAGTGGGTTTCGATCAGGCTCCGCTGCCGAAGAAGTTACTTAAGGAATCAATGCTTCTAATCTCAGTAATTGTCACTAGTAGAACAATTTTATTGATTCTTTCTCAGTTGTAATTTCTTGATTTTATTGGAGGGTGACTGCTACTTTTAGTGATCATGAATACTTTGGTTTGTATGAATACTTGGTTTGTTGCGGTGTGTTCCTTCTGACTTTCAAATTTTTGGTTTGGTTTTGTTCCTTTACAGTGTTCTCCATTAGTTTGGAAGATTTGTTTATGAATTATGAGGGGCATTGTTTGATTTACACTGTAATGTTAGCTTTAGACTAGGAACATCACATTAGGTGAAATAATAAATATAATAATATGTTGTTATAATTGTATTTTTTTTTCAAGAGTTTTTCAAAATATTTGATCTCGCCAATTTGAAACTCTAATATACAAGAATTTTTTTGCAACGTACTCATTTACTTATGTGAAAAACAGTTCAATAATACTAAGCTATGGAAACAAATTTATTAATCAAATCACTTCTAATAATGGTTTTAGTCTGACTGTTTTCTTAACCATTATAACATTACAGAACATAGGTTTATCTGGCAAGAAAAATTAATATTGAAATATATGTTAAATATTAATCAAATGTCGATTCTTTTATAGTAAGCTTTGGTCGAGTAATAGCATACCATAGTTCGGCCTGGAGTATGCCGTAAAACTACTTCTGCTTGACTAAGAGCTCGTCTTCCTCGGACGTAAGGAAACAGGTTAACGGCCCAAGACCCAGAGGCATCTGGCAGGAGTGAGAGCCTGCTCCCGATTACGGACCACCAGCAGGGTTATGTCAGGTGGCGTGGTTTTCCTATTTAACAGTGATGAGTCATCCCAGCATTCGCGGATAGCAGCCAGAGATGGCTGTCCTCACTGTTGGTTTGACACCTGAGTTGATAGGTTTTACCACCTTCGGAAAAAAAAATAGCATACCATAGTTCAAATCAAAGATAAAACTTATGCGAAATCTTATTTCTACAAATTCACTACATTCGTCATAGATTGGAAAACTTAGAAGAGGTACAAATATCATAAAATGAGCACTAATTTTAACTAGACGAGGCACAATGTTTTTTCAAAGCGAAAATTTGCTTTTCTTTTCTACACAAACTTCAGGAAAATGGGTAAAAAGCCATTACAATCGGAGCGCCATGACACTATAAAAATTCGAGTTTGAATGGAATGCCATGTATCGTAAATGGTGTTGGATTTCTTATGGTTTTAACCTTTTTTAAAAGGACTTCATAATTATAGTTATAAATAATTGTAAACCCGTGATAGTTAAGTTCAACACATCTTAAGTGATCGAGAGTTGTCAACAAAAAATAAAAGAATTGTATTAATGTCCAATATTATCTTCTTTAATGCAAAACGTGATTTCCTAAATAGCCCCTATTAATGAATAAAATAAATTTGAGAGAAGCTTTTTCATGCTAAATAAATTTGAGAGAAGCTTTTTCATGCCCCCACTCCCCCGTTAGTATTGATGGGACTTTCGTTATTAAACCATTATGGACATAAAATATATAGATGTTAATGATGTGCTTTGATATAAAATGGTTAATGTTGATTTTTTTTTTATCATGATTTTTCTAGTAGGCTGATTTAATAGTAGTCTGCCCCGTTAGCATTGATGGGAATTTCATTATTAAACCATTATGGACATAAATATATAGATGTTAATGATGTGATTTGATATATGGACATAAGGATAGATGTTAATGATGTGATTTGATATATGGACATAAGGGTTAATGTTGATTTTTTTTTTTTTCTTCACGATTTTCCTAGTAGGATAATTTAATAATAGTCTAATAGTTTTTTTTTTCTAATCATTTTTTTCCAACCAATTTTGGCTTAAATTGGATACGGATATCTTGAAATTGGAATACAATTCCAACTCTAAAATCTAAAAAATATTGAATGCCCTGGGATGGCTTAGATGATGTGGTGAGTAGCGTTCAAATTTGAAGGGTTGGTTTTAATTTCATTTGGAAGGGCATATATTCATTGGAGTAGTATTTAAGTGCAAATTTTTGGAATTTCTAGTAGATTTCTGGTTAGAATCCAATGAAAATGTTTGTGGTCAAATCTTGATTTGTGTTGTTTAAACTGATTTTTTTTACTGCATATATGGATTCAACACCCTCAAAAACCCCTAGAGCACTTCAATTATTTTTTTTTTTCAGAGAGAAAAACCATCATAGATTATATTAAGAAAATATAATAATTTGAATACATAGAAAGAAGCCAGCATATTCTTGACACTGTTAAGTTTCAGGTGTGTCCAAGCAACTGATTACCAGATACCAAAGAAGGTATTTTCCTATCAGTCCAATTACTTACAGATTTTTCATTTTCAAATCAAACACATATTCCTAGATAAACTGAGATGATTTCAAAGATTTTGACTCCCACAAAAAACAAAAACAAAGCAGACTAGGAGACTCATATTGAGCGAACAAGGACCAAAATCAACCAATAAGGTCATGATTTGCCGATATGTGAAACAAAATAGAGTCCAGAGGCACCCTTGAATCTTGAAAAATGTGAGCATTCCTCCATTTCCATAAGAACCAGCAGACAAGAACAAACAAGGTTCGCCAAGATGAACTTTGCTCGCTCCACCATTTGAAACCATCTTGTACAGAAGAGAAGACCCGGTAAGGAAAACCAAAAGACAATGACAGTTCATACCAGATATGAAGAGATGAAGCACATTGGAAGAACATATGAACATTTGACTCGGTCGCATTCTGACACATGGTGCATCTTCCCGGACCCTGCCATCCTTTCTTTTGAAGGACCTCCCATGTAAGGTTCCTGTTCGAAAAGACGAACCACGAGAATAAGATCATTTTGAGTGGGCATGCCACCTTCCATAGACTAGGAGGAAAGATCATATCAGAGTTAGACGATAGGCCTGATGACATTGCAGCATATAAATCCTTTACACGAAGAGGCTGAGAAGTTCTCGGAAGAGCCCATGCCAAAACGTCCCTTGTGCCTGAACGATGAATCCCCACACCGACAAGGCTCTGAACAACTGACATCCAAAGGGGGTGCATGGAGAGAGGCAAAAATAAGTCCTCCCCATCCTTCCAAACAGGAGATGTGTATGACCGAGATTTAATCAACTTATCCCACGTAAATATACCCTTTGAGTGGAAAAAGGAAATCAATCTAGGAGGGAAAGAGGAACCCAAACCATTTGCTATTGAATCAAAACCAATGAGGATGCTTGAGCCCGAGAAAATCCTCCACCGTAAATTTTCCATGAAGAAAGGCTGTGTTTTAATAGCAGACCCTCTTTTAATGCCCAAAGATTTCCTTCTGTACCAGAACTCCATGCTTCTTCCTTTTAAATATTTTCTATTGATGACTCTGTTCCACGGACCCTCGCCATAGATACCTCTATGAAGAGATTTACAAAGGAGGGCTTTCCCAAATGTCCTCATATGAATAAGACCCCAGCCCCCTGCCTTCTTCGACTTGGAGATAGATTCCATCTTTACTAAATGAATCTTTGACTGATAAGATCTTCCTCCCCATAAAAAATTGGTAGCTAAAGAACACATTTTGTGAATAACAGAAGCAGGGAGAAGATAAAGGTGGGCCCAATAAACCGCCAGTTGAGATAGAACGGCCTGCACCAGGATAAATCTGCCAGCTAATGATAGGAATCTCGACTCCCATCCTGATATTTTTTTGTAGAAGCGATCAATTAACCATTGCCAATCCTGTTTGTGATTGCCTTTTGCTTTCAGGTTAAAACCCAGATATTTGAAGCCTTCCTTAATCGATGCCTGGTTGATGCCAATCAGAGCTGCAATCCATTGAACGATCTCCATATTAGACTCATTGTGATACAACAAAGATTTGTCCCTGTTGATGACCAGTCCAGATGCTGACTGAAACTTTTCAAGGATATCATTTAGGCAATACCAGGTTGCCCTGCAGAGCATGGCGAAAATGAGGACATCGTCGACAAAGAGATTATGAGATAGGAATATATCCTTGCAGATCTTGATCGGCCTACATCTTCGTTCTGACACAGCTTTGTTGATCTGAATGCTGAGAGAGTTCATCACTAGGATAAATAGCAGAGGGGAGAGGGGACAACCCTGACGAAGTCCCCTCTCCGCTAGGAAAAAGGATGATGGAATTCCATTTATAATGACTGAATATTTAACATTTTCGACACACGCCATTATCCAGTTGATACCTTGTGATCTCAGCCCAATTTTGGCCAGCAGGGTTCTTAAGAAGCCCCAGTCAACACAATCATACACTTTTTTCAAATCTATCTTTAGAATAGCTGCCTCAATATTGTTTGACAACATTGAGAATAAACACTCCTGAGTCATAGCTATAACATCCAGTATGTTCTTGTCTTTTAGAAACGCATGTTGATCCCTTGTGATAAAGGAGTTTAGAACAGGCTTCATCCTCTCCGCTATGATTTTTGAGATGATTTTAAACAAAATATTGCATAAGGCAATAGGCCTGTAGTCATGAAAAGAATCTGTTCGATCCTTTTTCGGAATAAGAGCAATGAATGTGGAGGATAAGGCACTGTTGATATTTCCAGACATACGGGAAGCCTCCACCATCACCAACAAATCCGCTTTGAACATATCGTAAAAATGTGAGAAGAATTCAATTGGCCATCCATCTGGCCCGGGACTTTTGTCCTTTTTGAAAGCTTTGATAGCAGCTTGGAGCTCCTCTTCCATTATGGGCTTAAAAAAATTATCATTTGCTGCCTTCAATTATGAAGAGTTCACCCATCAAACTTGTGATTTCAATGAATCCCTACGGGATGCTAGACAAAGCAGATCAGAAAATAAAACGGAAAACTTTTCAAAAACTCTCACATAAAAGACTTGTAATATATTCATCTAACCCTTCAATGATAAATGGTTGTAAAAAAAATGTACTTCTATTAACAAGTGTATATTAAATAAACTCTTCAGTAAAAGAATGGCAAAATGAAAATGATAAGGGGGGGTTGGCACTCATGTATTTGGATAAAACGTAAAATGAAGAGCATGAAAAATGCAAAAACATCATCAAATTTTCATTTGATAGGCAGAGGGGATTTGAAATTTTAGGCTTACATGGGTCGCTTGGTCCTTGGTTAACAATCTTTCATCATTTTCCTTGTGTTCTGAATAGACGGGTTGTATTCAATGATTCATATTTGTGTGCACTGCACTGATTTATTCATACATTTGTATTCATCTTAGTCAAAATAGGCACACTGTGTTACTCCTACATACATATTTCTGTTATTTAAAAAGATAAAACACTCTTTGTTGTCATTTTTTTTATGAAACCAACTCACAAAATAGAAGAAGAGATGGATCAACGACTTCAAAATAAGCCTTTTCGAGGGGGCAACCTCCTTTACATTACACAAATGAATAATTCTTGGATGATACAAATGACAAGACCTCCTTTCTATATATATGATCCTAAGGGGTCACTATATAATCAAAGATGACATAACAATAATAATGTAATGGCACAACAATAACAATAGTGAGCTTCTATGGGACACACATAACAATATGGGGACTACATTGGCACAACAATACAATAAGGGGATACACTAGTAGTATAAGGATATAACATGCCCCTCTCCTTAAAAGAGTGTTGCCCTCAACGCTTGAGTAGTTTTGGATGCTTCTATATAAAATTTTCATCCTTCCATGCAAAATCTTCAGCGGTTAAGTTCTTCCACTTGATAAGATACTCTGAAATTGATCAATTCTTTACCTATCAGGTTCTTATTTCCATGACTTCTTTAGGTTCGAATATGATTTTTCCTTCCTCTTCAAGTTCTGACAATATTGTTCGAATTGTGAGCTTATCACCTATAACCCTCTTTAAGCATGAAACATGGAAAACTAGGTGCACTCAGAAAGATGTAGGAAGCTCCAATTTGTATGTCATAGTACCAATCTTTTGCAACACCTTGTAAGGACCATAGTACTTTGGTGATAATTTGTTATCCTTATTAGCTTGCTTGAGGGACATTTGTTTGTATGGTTGTAGCCGCAAAAATACCCAGTTGCTTACATCAAAACTTCTTTCGCTGCTATGTTGATCTTCTTGTTGTTTCATTTGATTCTGTGCCAAAGTGAGGTTATCCTTTAAGAGTTGGAGAACTTGTTGTTGATGCTTGATGTGATCTTCCATTTCTTGAACCTTGGAAATTTCTCTTAAAGATGATGTGATGGATGGCGTATTAGTATCCATAAAGTGCCATAAATGGGGTCATTTTTGCTGAAGCATTATACCACTATTCAACCAGAGGTAACCACTTGACCAATTCTGTTTGTTTGTCAGATATAAAGAAACAAAGATATCCTTCCAAACATTTGTTCACTATCTCTGTTTTTCCATCTATCTTGAGAGTTTGAGGAGTGGTAGTTCCTCCCAATGCATTACAAGATATGGTAGAATTCATTTTCTACATTCTCTGGGGTTGGTTCCTGTTGTATATCCTCTTCTTTTGAAGTTTCTTGATCCTTTTCTCCCTCCTCTTCACAATCTACGTAGAATAATTTCTTCTCAGCACACTTATGACCTTCAGTGTATTTGTTATCACAACCGTATCAAAGCCCTTTTGCTCTTTTTTCTTCCAATTTTTGTGGTGTGAACCTTGTAGGTTGTGGAAGGCTAGGAGAAACAACACTTCCATCTTTACAGTTTTGAGTGGTAGACTTCCTTGTTGCCATAATTTTGCTTTCCACTTTTCTGGCCACCCTGAATGCCTTCTCCAATGAATCAGGTTCCCAAAGGTGAACTTCATGTTGGATGTTATCATTTAAAGTCCCTAAGAATACATCAATATTATGCTCCTCTGGAATATCATTTACCTTTATATTCAATTTTTTGAAGTCCTAAAATGTGTTTTTCCATTGAACCCCTTTGTTTCAAATTTATCAATTGGTTGAAGAAGATGTTTCTCTTTGTATCCTCATAAAGTGCTATCATTTCCTCCATAAAAATGGACCATGTGACCATTTGTTTACGAGAACAAAGTGATCGGTACCATGAAAAACGACTGGGTTCTAAATATAAAGTTGCAATGCATACCTTTTGTGTGTTTTTCACATTATGAAGATCAAAATATTTCTCCATTTGTAGTATCCATGTTACAGATCCTTACCATCAAACTTCCTCATATCGATCTTTGAAATATGACGGGTCTTCAATATAACGTTAGGTTCTATGAAATCACGATTAACATTTCTTTTGTTCTCATCATGAGTTTCCTCTACTACCTTTTTGCCATTAGGAAGCCTTTCTTATAACAGCTTTGTCTCATCTTCCTTCAAACCTTCTATGTCTTTCTTCAAATCTGCTTCTATACCATCAATATTATCTTCCATGGTATCGATACAACTATTTATCTTATCTTCTATCACATTATTCAAATCATGCATCCAATTTTGCTTACTAGGTGTTTCTATTTTCTTGATTTGAGTCCTTCTCTTTCCTGCTTTTAGGAGCTTGATCTTGAAATGATTCTAACTCTGTAATTTTAGATCTCCAAGTTCTGAAATTTCAGCCTGTAGTAGCTCTTTGAGTCCTCTTTCCAACCCCACAAGTCTGATCTATATTGGATTCTCCAATCTAGAGTTATGCCCAATATTCCACGATGTACTGATTATAGACTAGTTCAGTAAAGCGAACTTGTACGAAGTGCGACGTGTCACTGTTTCAACCTTCGACCTTGGAAAAGATACCCAACAAAGTCCAGTCCATCCTATTTCTGTCACTTTTTACTAAATTTGAATTTGATGCTCATAGAAAAAGTTATGATGATTTTCCCAAGGTGGTCTATTTGAGATCGAATTCAGGAGCTTGAAAAATCCCTAACTTCCTTAGTTCATATATTTGAAAATATAGCGAGTCAAGATCTGAAATTCAGTTAAGAGGTTCATCACAATTTCAGCTCAAATGGGTTTTAATTTTAGCTTCTGAAGTTTCGTAGAAAAAACGTTATAGTGAAAATTCCATGTTGACCTGTTTGGAGCAGCGAAACCCTAGAATCCAAAGCTCTGATACCAAATATTATGAAACCAGCTCACAAAATAGAAAAAGAGATAGATCAATGACTCAAGAATAGGCCTCTTTGAGGGGGAAACCTCCTTTACATTACACAAATGAATAATTCCTGGATGATACAACTAAAAAGATCTCCTTTCTGTATATAGGAGTCTAAGGGGTCACAATATAATCAGAATCGACATAACAATAATAATGTAAGGGCACAACAATAACAATAGTGGGCTTCTATGGGGCACAATAATAACAATATGGAGACTACATGGGCACAAAAATACAATAAGGGGGTTGCACTAATAACAATAAGGGGTTACACTAGTAGTATAGGGACCTAACAAAAATAAACTCCTTCTACACCACACTGCATTTAAACTTATTTTAAAGTTTAATTTAATAATAAATCAAAATAATTTAAAATCACTGAACTAACTATTTTCACTTTCCCAAAGGTTTCAAACCATTTTAGAATTGTCATTTAAGGTTAAAAATAAATAAAAAATAATGAGATGATTTTGCTATCGCCCAATTTAAAGTGCAGTGGATGCACTTTAGTCCAGAGGAGGCCACATGGGAGGATGAAAGATTTATGCAACAAGCATACCCTGACCTCTTTCAAATATGAGAATGAACACCGGGGAGTGTGTTTCTCATAAGGGGGAGAGATGTAACACCCTTGGTTTACTCATTTACTATCATTTAATTTACCACAAACTTAATTGTTAGGTAAACTTGAATCAGGATAGAGTCAAAGTTGACCAGGTTAAACAGTGATGGTTTTGGGGCACATGGTATTGTGCACCCATAGTATTCTGCCCATGGTATTATATGTAATGGAGCTTATAAAAGGCTAGAAGGACTTCATTGTAATGCAAGACCTGGAGGTGAGCGGTGAAGGTTCACTTGGTCGGATTGGCCGGGGTTTTGGCCAATGCTAATAAGATCTTATTAGGTTGGGTTTTTCCCCGGATTTGGGGTTTTCCCAGATAAACATTTGTGTTTATGTGTTTATGGTTGTTGTTGGTTATTTTTATATTTATTCCTCTCAGTAATTATTTATGTTATGCAGTAAATTTCTTAACAACTGGTATCAGAGCCAGATATTGGCTTCAAAGGGATTCTTTGATGCCAAGGATTTATAGTGCTTGATGAGATCAATGCAGCCTTAGTGCTTGATGAGATCAATGCAGCCTTTTTACAGATCTAAGTCTGAAAATAATGGTGGAACAATTGTACGCGGAAGAACCTCGAGGAGAATGTGTGGAAGATAGTGTGCCAGGGATTGCAGTGCATTTGCGATATTTACCGGTTTGGAACATGCTGACGAATTGTTCAGGATTCATGCAGCTATTTAAAGAAGGTCAGCAGAAGAAAATTGTTCATGCGGCTTCGAAAATTGTTCGTTTTCTGCTACGTGAGGCCACCAGTGCTGGAATCTACGAGGTTCTCATGGGGTTCGCAGTTGGAGCGGTTTGATAGAAGTTTTTGAGCAAATCAATTTAAGAGAGGATGGATCAAAATCGCACCAGCAATAAACAAAATAAATAAATTAATGAAGTCAAAATTATTGCATGTAAATGGGCATACTACTGTAAGACCTGGTAAGGCATGTGTACCCCTTGGTGATCACCGGTAAAGTCTGGGTTAGACCTAGGTGATAGGATGGATGTCGGGTTAACAATACCCTAGGTAAAAACTCTGAGGGGGGTAAGAGCTAGAGTGAACGGGATTGTCTTACTTAGCAAGTTTGGATGGCCAAGTCAAGGAACCTCAAGTCAAGTTTAAGGGGGGAATTGTTAGGTAAACTTGAATCAGGATAGAGTCAAAGTTGACCAGGTTAAACAGTGATGGTTTTGGGGCACATGGTATTGTGCACCCATAGTATTCTGCCCATGGTATTATATGTAATGGAGCTTATAAAAGGCTAGAAGGACTTCATTGTAATGCAAGACCTGGAGGTGAGCGGTGAAGGTTCACTTGGTCGGATTGGCCGGGGTTTCGGCCAATGCTAATAAGATCTTATTAGGTTGGGTTTTTCCCAGATAAACATTTGTGTTTATGTGTTTATGGTTGTTTCTAGTTATTTTTATATTTATTCCTCTCAGTAATTATTTATGTTATGCAGTAAATTTCTTAACATTAATAACCTATGGGATTAGTGAAAATCCTAGTGACACCTTAATGTTTTAAAGTTGGTTATTTATTTATTTGTTTAATAGAAAATTATGATGAGTCTTAGAAACTCATAGAAAAACCTTAAACTAATTTTTAACTTCTAGACAGTTAGATAAAATTATCTTTTCTCATTTCCTAGAGATAAAAATATCTCAGTGGGAAAGCAAGGGGGTTAGCTTAAGCAAGAAAGAAAAAGTTGAATACACCTTGATAGAGAAGAAGGAACATGAACAAGACACTAGGAGGGTGAGACATGACACTTCTCGAGGAGTATTTCTTGAGCTGGACTTGAAGTAGTGGAAAACTACAACACAGACAAAACTCTATAAGTTCTATGGTGGAATGTGGGGTCTTGATTCCTATGAAATGACCTTTGATAGTTCACTGTCGAGTTAACTATTCTGGAAATTAAGAAGCTTGGGGGGAGAACTGGATGTAATCGTTATTCTCGTCGGAAGGGAGGAGTAGTCTTTTCTTGGAAGTCCATATTATTACATAAAAGTGCATCTATTTCTTTTCAAAACTTATGATATTCTACCAATGTTTTAAAACAATGAGATCTCTTAAGATTATTATTTTTGTTGTGGTTGAAAATAGATATTTATATTTTAATTTTTGGGAAACAAAGACCATATTTATGACTATGTGTAATATGAGTTTGTTAAGATGGGTTTGTATGTTCAATACAGTAAAAATCTGTATTCCATTTGTCTGACTTATGAACGAAAGGTTACCTAGGGATGAATTCATTATTTTTTTCCATTCGTGCCTCTGAAAAGAGAACCTTTCTAAATAAAAAATAGAATTGCGGCTGCAAATAAAATGGGAAGACAAGTTATATGGCACAAAAATAATTACCCTGCGAGTCATAGATAGGCTACAGGTACAGGTAGAATGGTCCATATCCGAATTATCCTAAGACAAGCCTTGGAAACCAACACAATCTTTGTCCTTCCCTGTCAAACATCATACAAACCAGGTTATTGATCGATCAACTACATTATGATTTAACTTTGTATAGTGATTCAGGACACGAGCTTACCAGTTACTAAGGAGAGCATGCGTGAGTATAGAACCATTAGTGAGACCACCTCAACGATTTGCAGAGAAAAATTATGTCGATAGGGTGAATGCATGAATGAGCTTCCCAAATTGCTGGGAGGAGAGGGTTAGTTACCCTCTAACGGACCCCATTCTTTTTTGGCCGCTGATATAACATTAATTGCATAGGGCCATGGATTTGGTATCACCTGAATCCCAAGGCAAGCGGTGACCACTTGTAAGGTTTGTGAATGTTCTTTAAACAACCATTTGAGAATATAAAAATGCAACATCCAATATTTATCAAAAGGGCAAGGTTCCAATTTATGATCTGGACCCTTAGTACCACCACCGAACATATAAAATCGTGTTTGTAATAAACATTGAAATAATACAAGTGATACATGTTGCTTATAAAACATTACAAAGTTGAAATAATAATTTATCTAGGTATTTACCATAGTTAACTCATGTATGTACCTTTTTATATTTGCCATTCATCAAGGATAAACTTAACCGTAATAATCAACTTAATCCCAAAGTCCCCAACCTTGTAGCAAGGATGTAATAACTACAATGAACATAGGGTCATGATTATACTAGGTTAAAGATATAAATATTGCGGAAAAATAAAAGGCATAAAACATACCATTTATGTCATAATTCTTATTACATGGTAAAAAGGAAAAACAAATTGGGGTGTGTGAGTGTATGTGACAAGTGGTTGCTTTGACACATCCTCCCCTGATGATGGACTCACTTTGATCCAGGTGGATGTTGGTGGCCACCCACCTCTCCCATTTGGACCCCCACAACTATCTCTTTCAGCTTTTTCAGTTTCCTAAATTGTAGCACAGTTTACTATTTTTAGCAGTTTTTCGGGTCCTGAACTTCCGGAGCCGTTTTGAGGCCCTAACTGACGTTTTTTTGGGAATCTGGGGCAACATGGGTCCATGGACCCATGTTGCCTCCCAAAGTGGTAGTACTTGGATAGATCTTTCTAACGAGCTATCGTACGCGTCAAACGGAGATCGTATGCCAAAGTTACGACCCCGGGAAATTGATGTACCAATTTACCCAAACGGGGCCCACAATTTGGCGTTTCATCTTCTAGGGTTAGGTTTCGGGATGTGAAGGGATTTCCATTGTTTCTCAAAAATAAATAGGCCTTCGAGCCTCATTGTAATACAGTTCAGAATAGTTCAGAGGCATGTAGCTGCCACATCTCTTCTCAGAGATAAGCTACCATCGCCCTATCTGGTTTCTTTCCATTTCTGTTTGTAAGCATATTTCAGTATTTTACAGTAATGAAATGAAGTATTATTTCCGCTGCATCTCAGTATTTATGGTTATCTCATCTCTATATTTATGGTTATCTCTGTAATCTATTGCGTTCCTGTTTAAATCCGGATCAATGGTATCAAAGCGGTCTGCTTTTTCTCTGTTTTCCTTTGCATGTCCCCAACGAGGTCGGGATATAAGGAGTTAGGGCTTGAACTGGTCGAACCTTTGCAAGACTAGCCTCGCAAATCCCGACGGCCTCCTATGGCGGATGAGAAGAAAGACGAGGGGGCAGGAGATCCTATCAAAAGCTTGCTCGAAGAAGCCCTCGATCGGCAAAGGAACGCGATGATGGATAGCTTTGCACAGATCCTTCAGCGGCTACCCAGAGGCGACGCATAGGCTTCCAACAGCAACTCTGGAAATGCCACACCCTTCAAGGTATAAGTTAATTTTGAAATCCCCATCTTCGAGGGTCAAATAGACGCAGATGCCGTAGATAAATGGTTAAATCTGCTAGATGGGTATTTTTCTGTTCATGAATTTTCAAGTCAGGAAAAGATTGTTTTCGCTCTTCTCAAAGCAGCCCCCCACGTCAAGGACTGGTGGGAAACCTACTGCGAGCAGAAGGATGAAAGTACAGGCTCACTATTTTCGGCCTCACCCACTTGGAATGACTTCCGGGATACCATCAAGGAGTAGTACTACCCTGTCGGAAGCTATGAGGACAAATACATCAAATGGACCACACTGCGGCAGGGACGAGACCAAGATGTGCCGGAGTTCACAAACATTTTTCATACCCTTTGCACACAGTTGGGTATCAAAGATTCTGAGCTGCATCTGGTACTCAAATATCGCGGCTGCCTACACAGATACATCCAGGAAGAGATGGGGTTCTTGAACATCTCCTCACTTGGCACATCATACCGATACACTGTCAAAATCGAGCAAAAGTTCAAACAGAAGAAGCGAGACTTTGGATCTGCAAATCCGAAGCCCAAAGGACAAAGCCAAGGCGGGGTGACCCAAGACAACCCTGTCGAAGCCGCAAGAAAAGAACAACACCACGAAGCCAAAGAAGGACACAGGAAAGTGGTGTGAGTTCCACAAGAGTCCCACTCATAACACAAGTGAGTGTCGGACCAAGCAGTCGCTGGTGGCCGAGTTGAAGGCTTCCGAATCAGATGCATGTTCTGACCCTGAGCCAGAACCTGACAAGGGTAATGGCAAAAGGAAGCAGATCATTGATGCGGATCCCAGCGCCACTGTTGCCACTGCCAAGATCCAGAAGAATGAACCTGCAGATCTAGAAGAGGGGGAGCATCTTTTCCACTCACAGATGTGGGTGAAGGGTTCGCCGCTACAGTTCATTGTCGACAGTGGCAGCCAAAAGAACCTCATTTCAGCAGAGGTCGTGAAACGGTTGGGCCTACCGACTACACCGCACCCGCAGCCGTACAGTATCGGGTGGCTTCACGAAGGACAAGATCTGAAAGTTCGCCAGCAGTGTCGCCTTCCCTACAGCATCAAACCCTTCACAGACGAGGTATTGTGTGATGTTACACCTCTAGATGTTTGTGATGTATTATTAGGCCAACCATACTTGTGGAGGCAACATGTTGTGTATGAGTCTAGGCCTCGTGCTGTCATTATTTCTTTGAATAATTCATTATACAGGATACCGGAGGTAGCCCCACCTACCGCCACATCTTTGATCACTACTAAGAAAGGCAACAAGCTCATCTCCCAGAATAGGAAATTCATCTGTCTGGTTCACTCCCAAAGTAAGGGGAAGATCGTTGCTACATCCATGACCCCTACAAAGGGTTCCTCCATGCAGCAGCAGCAGTAAAGGGATATAGTCATGACAGAACACAGGAACAACTTCTCCTCACCCACAGGGGTACCACATAAGTTTCAGGTGGGCAACAAAGTTTGGTTACATCTGCAAAAAGAACGCCTTACAAGAGCCCATCAGAAGCTCCGACCACTCCGACATGGTCCTTACACCAGTATCAAGGCTACAGGAAACAATGCTTTGAAGCACAACATTCCACCATTCCTTCGCCTGCACCAAGTGTTCAATATGGACCATCGTCGACCATGCTTCCCACCATTACTGGACACATCAGAGATTGCAGGACAAGTTCAGCAGATGGAGGAACTCAACGCAATGGGGACCATTGCTTCCTAAGGGGGGAGGAATGATCCAGGTGGATGTTGGTGGCCACCCACCTATCCCATTTGGACCCCCACAACTATCTCTTTTAGCTTTTTTAGTTTCCTAAATTGTAGCACAGTTTACTATTTTTAGCAGTTTTTCGGGTCCTGAACTTCCGGAGCCGTTTTGAGGCCCTAAACGACGTTTTTTTGGGAATCTGGGGCAACATGGGTCCATGGGTCCATCCCATGTTGCCTCCCAAAGTGGTAGTACTCTGATAGATCTTTCTAGCGAGCTATCGTACGCGTCAAACGGAGATCGTATGCCAAAGTTATGACCCCGGGAAATTGATGTACCAATTTACACAAACGGGGCCCACAATTTGGCATTTCATCTTCTAGGGTTAGGTTGCGGGATGTGAAGGGTTTTCCATTGTTTCTCAACAATAAATAGGCCTTCGAGCCTCACTGTAATACAGTTCAGAGGCATGTAGCCGCCACATCTCTTCTCAGAGATAAGCTACCATCGCCCTAGTTGGTTTCTTTCCATTTCTGTTTGTAAGCATATTTCAGTATTTTACAGTAATGAAATGAAGTATTATTTCCACTGCATCTCAGTATTTATGGTTATCTCATCTCTGTATTTATGGTTATCTCTGTAATCTATTGTGTTCCTGTTTAAATCCGGATCACACTCGGTAGTCTGAAATGCTGGGTTCACAAAACTCTACAACAGGTCATTCCTCCTCTATCTAAAACCATCCTCACCTATATGGATCCATTATTTATTTAAGAGTTTGTTGATGTATTTCCAAAGTAAATTCTAGGGCTGCTTCCTAAGAGGGATAGTGACTTTACTATTGAATCAATTCCAGGAGGGACCCTAGTGTCAATAGGTCCTTATAATATGAGCATACCTGAGTTAAAAAAACATAAAATGCAGTTTCAATAGTTACTTGACAAAGGGTACATTCACCCAGGTGTATCACCCTGGGGTTCCCCAGTGTTGTTTGTGAGAAAGAAGGATGGCACCTTACAACTGTGTATTTAATATAGACAATTGAATAAGTTAACCATAAAAAATAAATATTTGTCACCAAGGATCGGTGATTTATTTGATCAAGTTAAAGGTGCTACTATATTTTCGAAGTTGATTAATGATCAGGTTATCACCAAATAAGGATAAAAGAATAAGAAATTTGTAAGACAATGTTCAGGACTCTCTTGAGTCCTTGGTCACTACGAATTTTTTATTCTTCCATTCGGGCATACTAATGCCCCAACAACATTTATGAGTTGGATGAATGACATTTTTCATCCCTACTTCAACAAATTTGTTCTGGTTTTTATTGACAATATTCTTATTACTCAAGAAACTTAGAGGAACATAAGGAGCATCTATGGATAGTGCTAGAAACCTTATGGGAAAATCAAGTATACTCTAAGTATAATAAACATGATTTTTACAAAGATGAAACCTAATATTTAGGGCATATAATTTCATCAGAAGGCATAACTGTAGATCCTACGAAAATTAAAACCATCATGGAATGGTTTGTTCCCAAATACGTTGTAGACATTCAGTCTTTCATAGATTTAGCTGGGTATTACCATCGCTTTATAGAAGGGTTTTCTAGAATTGCATACCCTATAACTTCTTTGCAAAAAAAGTGAAGATCCTTCAAGTGGACAACAGAATGCCAACATAATTTTGAACAATTGAAACACTTATTGACTACAACCCGGTACTAAAAGTTGCAGACCTAGGAAAATAACTTACTGTTTGCACAGACGTGTGCCAAGAAGGTGTTGGATGATTTGTAATGTAAGAAGGCATGGTAATAGCTTATGAACCATGTAAGTTGAAAGATTACAAGAAAATATATTCTTCTTATGGTTTGGATTTAATTTCAGTTGTTCACGTTTTGAAGGTATGGCGAGATTACTTGTTAGGAAAAAGGTTTCTTTTAATGACTGATCATAGTAGTTTGACCAAATTCTTCAAGCAACCTAATTTAAATGCACGCCAAGCTAGATGGATTGTGTTTTTAAGTGAATTTGACTTTGACATAAAGCATCTTAAAGGAAAAGAGAATCGTGTGGTTGATGCTCTAAGTAGGAAATTGTATTGTGTGTATGAGATCTTCTATCATTAAGTAGACCTTAACTTATCTTAGAAAATCAAAGAAGCTTCCCTAAAAGATACAAAATATAAATTCTTATGGCAACAAGCTAAACAAATGAAAAATTCTAGAAAACGATCTGAATATGATATAAATAATGATAAGTTGTTGACTTATAGAGGAAGAAGGTATGTTCTTAGCCAAATAAATGTTAAACAATGTATGCTGGATGAGTTTCATAGAAGCCCCTATGCTGCCCTTCCCAATTATCAAAAAATATTTTCTGCAAAGAAAAAGGACTACTTTTGGCATGGTATGAGGAAGGATATTGGTGAATATTTAGCCAAATGCTTGGAGTGTCAAAAAGTCAAGGCTGAGAACCAACACCTTGTTGGTTCTTCACCCATTACCTATTCCTAGGTGGAAATGGGATACAATTACATTAGATTTTATAAAATGATTACACAGATCTAAGAAGAAAAATGATTCCATCATGGTAGTGGTGGATAAATTAAGTCAAGCAACCCATTTCATCCATGTCAAATCCACAAATTAGATTGTAAAAATTGCATATATATTTACGAAAGAAATATTTTGATTACATGGGTGGTAATCTCCGATAAGGATGTGAAATTTACTTCAGCATTTTGGAAGGTCCTTTTTACTAGACTGGGTACTCAGATTTAGTTCAACATTACATATCACCCACAAACAAATGGGCAGATTGATCTGATATTCACCCTATGAGTGACATCAGTTAAAGATTTATTAAACTAAGGTATTACAGACTCATGTGCTGGTGTGTGTTCTGTGTTATTGAAGCAATGGATCGATCAGATTGCCAATACACAGACAATAAAATGGAAAGACAACAAAGAAAATATAGTAAGCAACACAAAGACACAAGAAATTTTAATAAGGAGTTCACCCTATTCTCCAGGGCTACGTCTCCGGTCCAGATTTCAGTGGTGGCCTTGTTTTATTGTGTCTTTAAGCAGAGAAATTACAATATAGGGACTCAATGTGAGTTCTCTTAAAGCAAGTTTGCTTGGCAGGGTGGTTCTTGGATTCCCCAAGCCACTGGAGTACACAGACTCTTCTTCTTCCTACCAGCTCTGTGACCTTCTGGTCTATAGTGGAAAGAGCCAAATGTGATGCTTAGTCCGGACAGATTCCTCTATGGGATGGCTTGAATCTTCAAGCTCTCTGGTGCTCGATGCTGCCTCTGGTCAGCTCGGCCCTCTGTCTCTTCTGCTTTTCTTTACTGTTCTCTGTGTTCAGTCCTCCTCTCAGGGTTCACTGTTCCACTTCTTTGTCTCTCGACTTCGACTAACTCAACTCTGGTTTGACTGTCTCTATTCATGGCTTTAGCCATTCGATCCCTATGCCTGTTCGATTCCTCTTCCGCCTCTGTCGATTCACCTTCTGCAGCTACACTTGGAGTTCCCTGTTCGGTGTCATCATGAACGCTCAGGGAGTGGCCACTTGTCCTCCTCTAAATGGTGCCAGCATGCTTCGTCGGTTCGTTTCTTCAGTTACATAGTGGATGCATTCTTCCTCCACCATGGCGGTCAAACGGATTCCAAATCCCTCTAAAATGCGGCTTAATTCCCTATCGATTCCACTTCCTCCATCGTGCGCGATCTTAGCAGTCCGATCTGGGCCCTCCAGATCCGATACCATACACACGTTTTTCTCAGTTGACTTGCTCGACCGATAGCGCACGATCAACAGCGGTTTTCTCTCACCTCTGCTTGTCACGCAATGATCGATGTATGGAATCATTCTGCTCTCATCCAAAACCTCTTACCATTTAAGGGCACCCCGATCAAAACCATTGGTTTCCAGAGTGTGGGTCCCGCCTTTTACTTTCAGTGCTTTTTCCTTTTCCACCCGCGGTTCTCCAGTTTCCCCATGCGACCGAGTGCTTGGTCTTTTCCCATTCTAGGGCTCCCAGGGGATACTTTGACCTCCTGCGCGATCTCCATGGGCCTTGGTCAGCACGCTTTGACCGAGGTCCTCATTGTTCCACGTCGGCTGCCATTGCCACTGGTTCATGGGTGTTTTTTATCGCTATTTTGGATTTCTTTAGAGATTTGTTTGACCTGATACAGTCATGGTTCTTTGACTGTCTTCTATGGATCCAATTTGGATCACGGCCTTCCCACTGAAAAAGCTTTTGGACCACCAAAGGTTGGTTTTTAAGCATCGACTAAGTGAGGATATTGTTTCTTCACTTGTCCAATATCAAAACACTTTGCACTGCTTGGCTTTGAACCTTTGAGCCCAATCCTGAGGTATTCAACATCTCCCTGTGTGTTTTCCTCACCTTCCTGTCCAGCACTGTGTCTTCCTGCAACTCATTGAGGTATTCAGGTAGTAGGTCATCAATAGAAGGCAATTGACTTTGCTCTTCAGGGTCCTCAATCATTGAAGGTTCAAACAATCTCAAGCAATCTGCATTTACGACTGAGTAGATGTGCATGTAAGCTGGTAAATCAAGGCGAAAAGCATTTTCACCAATATTCTCAGGCATCCTGAAAGGTCCATACCTGATGGGCTTTAGCTTTTTACCTTCACCTTGCATCCTTTCCTTGCTGATATACTGCTAGACTTGGTCTCCAACTTGAAAACTATGCTCCATCTGATGCTTATCATGCCTAGCCTTGTACTTGGCCTGGCTCTTTTCCAACTATTCCTGTACTGCCTGGTGGATCTCCTGGATCTGTTCAATGAACCTAGTTGCCTTGTCCACATCACTGTGTCCGTCAACCATGGTATCTTTACCAAAGACAAAATCCAAAGGAGACCTTGGTGCGAAACCAAACAGGTCTCAAAAGGAGATCTCTGTGCAGAAGAGTGTTTGGCTCTGTTTGCTGCAATAACTTCTCAATAACTAGATCACTATCCTATTTACTACTTCTATCTGGCCATCTATTTGTGTATGAAAAGTTGTGCTTTTCTTCAACTTGGTGTCCATCAGTTCCCACAGACTAGACCAAAACTTCCCCACAAATCGGGTGTCTCGATCAGATACAATGGAAGTGGGTAATCCAAAATGAACCCATACATGCTCAAAGAACAATTTTGCAGTATGTTCAGTTGTGATCTGTTTACTACAAGGTATCAAAATACACGTTTTGTTGAACCTATCCACAACAACATACATATAATCATGACCTTTTCTAGATTTAGGCAGTCCTCCAACAAAATCCATGGAAACACTTTCCCAAGGGTGAGAAGGAACTGGAAATGGAGTGTACAAGCCTAGTTTTCTATTGCTGGGCTTTCTTTTAGCACACATGGCACACCCTTTTACATATCTAGAAATTGTCTCATTCATTTTCGGCCAATAGCAAAATATTTGCAACTGTGCAACTGTTTTACTTACCCCAAAGTGACCTGATATCAGAGAAGGGTGTGCTTCCCTAATTATCTGTATCCTCTCAGTTTGTGGAATTCAGAGTTTCCCACAATGGTATAAGAGTCACTCCTTCACATGATAGTCCAATTCTTCTACTCTTTGGCCTTGACTCAAAGTTGCATATACATCTTTGAAGTCCATATCCTGAGCATATTGTTCTATGTAGCTTTCATGTAGCACAAAATTATGCTTAAGTATGGTAGATGCATTTATAATGGGTCTAGATAACATGTTTGCAACCTTGTTATGTATGCCCTTTGTATATTTGATGACTAAGTGAAACTGTTGTAGAAAACCCATCCATCTGTAATGTCTTGATTGCTGCAACTTAGTTTGGGAGTGTAAATATTGAAGTGGTTGATGATCAGTATGTATTATTGTATCTTTGCCCATTAAGTAATGTTTCCACTTTTTCACACTCTGAACTAATGCATACAATTCTTTATCATATGTAGGATAGTTAACTACTGTAGGATTAAAAGTCTCAGAATGATAACATATGGGTTTACCATGCTGTGTCAACACTGCTCCCATGGCATAGTCACTGGCATCAGTTTGGATCTCAAATGGTCTTTGTAGATCTGGCAGTGCTAGTATAGATGATGTACTAATTTTCTCTTTCAAGGTGTCGAAGGCTTTCTGATGTTTTTCTCCCCACTAAAACACCTTATTCAATCTTGTTAAAGCATGTAAGGGAGCTGCAATCGAGGAGAAGTTAGCAATGAACTTCCTCCAATATTGTGCTGCTCCTAAGAAGCTTCTCACTTCTGCAGTAGACCTGGGTTTAGGCCAGTTCACAATGGCTGCCACTTTAGAGGGATCTATTTTCAATTCACCTCCCCCTACTATACGACCCAAGTAGTTTAGAGATGTTTTGCCAAATTCACATTTTGAGAGTTTAACATAAAGTTTTTCTCTTTTCAAAACATCTAATGTCTGCTTAACATGCTTTAAATGTTCTTCCCACATTTTACTAAAAATCAGAATGTCATCCAGATACACAATAACAAAATCATCAAGAAAAGGTCTGAGTACATCATTCATTAATCTCATGAAAGTAGCATGAGCATTAGTTAAGCCAAAAGGCATAACTAGCCATTCATACAATCCCTACTTTGTTTTGAAAGCAGTCTTCCATGCATCTTTCTCTGCAACTTTGACTTGATGGTATCCACTGTGCAAATCCAGCTTGGTGTAATAAACAACCTCTTTCAATTGATCTAAAAGATCATCTATGCGAGGAAGGGGATAAATATTGTTTATTGTTATCTTATTCAGTGCTCGGTAGTCAATGCACATTCTCCAAGAGCCATCATTCTTTCTCACCAAAATGATTGGTGACCTACATGGTGATGTGCTAGGCCTAATGAAGCCCTTCTCGAGCAACTCCTGCACCTGCTTCATGATTTCAGCATTCTCTAAAGCAAACAACCTGTACATCCCAATGTTAGGAAAAGGAACATCTTGTTGCAAAATAATATCATGTACTATTCCCTTTTTGGGTGGTAGACCTTTAGGTTCTTGAAACAAGACATCATACTCTAAAACAACCTTTTCTATATCAGCTTGTTGTTCAGCATTACAGCCCTCAAATACATTGGTTTTATCAGGTTTCTTTTCCTTTACAACCATCAATAAGAATTGTTTACATGAATTTATCATTCTTTTCATCTGTCTTGAGTTTATGAGAGTATAATTGTTCTTGAGCTTATGAGCTCTTACAAAGTATTCGATTCCATCTTTAACAAGTAGATACTTGTTCTCAGCTCTATAGAAAATAGCCTTTCTATCATACAAGTAAGGACTTCCTAAAACAATTCCACATATATCCAAAGGAATTATGTCTAACTCAACCTCATCTACAAATGCTCACCCAAAAGAAAACTTTAGTTTGCACTGTCTAGGCACTTGTAGTTGTGCTTTATCATTCAACCATCCTAATGGGTATGGTTTCTTGTGAGGTGTAGTTGCTAATCCCAATTTCTTTACAATTGCTTCAGAAATCAAATTTACTTGTGAGCCACTATCAAACAAAGTATCAATCTTTTGATTTTTGGAAATAACTCGAATATGGAAAAGCTCATGTCTTTTTCTCTCATTTTCTTCATCAATAACATATTGAGCAAAATTACTAGTAGATGCTTCAGAATTCTTACCTTTTATACCTGTGGCTACTATAGTTGTCTCATCTCTCGAGTCTGACCCCAAATCTCTCTGAATAGCTGCAACTGTCTTCTTCTTCTTGCCCTCGGACTTCTTAGGTCTCAGCTCTAGATGCAGAATCCAACAATGCTCATCATCATGCCCCTCCTTTTTATAGTGAGTGCGTGAAGCTTTGGCTTTTTGTGCAGTGTTAGCCTTCCTTGCTTTCCACTTCAGTTTTCTTTTCTCCTTTCTCTTGCTTACAGTGGGTTGGGATGGTCCCACAACTTCTAGATTTCTATTCTTTCCTCTAAGTTCTAGATGAGTAGCTTGTATAGATACCTCATCTATACTAGTGGGATTAAACATGAGGATGGTATGCCTCATGTAGCTGTGTATACCACCAATGTACTTCAAAAGAGTCTCTAGTGAGTCTAATGAGATACCCAACATCAATGCTCTCTTTCTGAATTCTTGAGTATACCCTTGCACACTTTTCCCTTTCAACTATTGAAGAGTTTGCCAACTCATCATGGCTTGTTGCATGTAGGCCAATGGATAGAACTGCTTTTTGATTGCAGCGACAAATTCACTCTAGAAAGAGATGGTATTGCCACGTCTTTTCATATCAGCTTGGGTTCTGCCCTCCCACCAAATCAAGGCAGTGCCTCCTAGGTGTAGGCTTGCCAGTTGAATCTTACTCTTGTTTGAGCTTATGTTCTATACCCTGCAATACACATCAATTTGTCTAATCCAATTGTCCAATTTTTCAGCATTTAGCTCTCCATCATATATAGGCAAATCAAATTTCACATCTAGCTTAATCAAAGATGCTTTCTTATTATGCACAGAGCTATTAGGAGGTGTGAAAAAGCTTTCCTATTTCCCCTTTCCTTTGGAGTGGTCATGGAAGTGAGACTCATCTTCTTCTTTATCTTTTTTAGAGCCTGATGAATCTTCCACCTTTTGCTTTCTAAAGTCTCTATACATTTCTTCAACCATAGACCTTATAGCTAGGAAACTCTCTATGAATTAAGGGTCTGGCCCTACAGAACCTTCCTCTGACATTGTCTTTCGAGGATAGACTCTCCCAATTTTAGGATTAGTTTCCACCAACTCTCCTTCTCCTAATTTGAGCTTTGATCTTGTGAGCATTCACAGCTAAACCAACACAAGCTTTTCTAACATTACATCCTAGAGCTCTGATACCACTTGATCTGATATTCACCCTATGAGTGACATCAGTTAAAGATTTATTAAACTAAGGCATTATAGACTCATGTGCTGGTGTGTGTTCTATGTTATTGAAGCAACAGATCGATCAGATTGCCAGATTACCAATACACAAACAATAAAATGGAAAGACAGCAGAGAAAATACAGTAAGAAACACAAAGACACAAGAAATTTTAATAAGGAGTTCACCCTATTCTCTAGTGCTACGTCTCCGGTCTAGCTTTCAGTGGTGGCCTTGTTTTATTGTGTCTTTAAGCAGAGAAATTACAATACAGGGACTCAATGTGAGTTCTCCTGAAGCAAGTTTGCTTGGTAGGGTGGTTCTTGGATTCCCCAAGCCACTAGAGTACACAGACTCTTCTTCTTCCTACCAGCTTTGTGACCTTCTGGTCTACAGTGGAAAGAGCCAAATGTGATGCTCAGTCCAGACAGATTCCTCTATGGGATGGCTTGAATCTTCAAGCTCTCTGGTGCTCGATGTTGCCTCTAGTCAGCTCGGTCCTCTGTCTCTTCTGCTTTTCTTTACTGTTCTCTGTGTTCAGTTCTCCTCTCAGGGTTCACTGCTCCACTTCTTCATCTCTCGACTTCGACTAGCTCAACTCTGGTTCGATTGGATCTGTTCATGGTTTTAGCCATTTGATCCCTATGCCTGTTTGGTTCCTCTCCTGCCTCTGTTGATTCACCTTCTACAGCTGCGCTTGGAGTTCCCTGTTTGGTGTCATCATGAACACTCAGGGAGTGGCCACTTGTCCTCCTCTAAACGGCGCCAGCATGCTTCGTC